>JAJHZJ010000202.1:1116235-2316235 GCA_023548195.1 Bettongia penicillata ogilbyi
ATATCTACCAGTCTTGCAAGTTTGCACATAATAAGAGATAGCTTTTTCTTTAGACCCTTCGCATTTGTAAAATAAGAAAATATTTTGTGCACCAAGTTAGACTATGGCTAACTTATAGAACAATATAAAAGCACATAAGATAAATTTTAAGTACTGGCAAAGAATTTTTTTTTCTACTACTAAGGTTACATAGACCAACTTCCTCATTCAAATTGGATGAGTTAACTGACAAACAGAGGGGTTAAGTTGCTTTTTTTCCTCCTCTAATTCAAAGCGACAAAAAAGAATCTATTAATATACTAGTGTGTGTTTGTGTGTGTGTGTGTGTGTGTGTGTTTGGGGAGAGAATTCAGGTCCTCCATCAGAAAGAAGTTAGTGAAACGTGTTACTTGGAGTACCAAATAACATTCCTGTCCAAGATAATTAAAAGTATATATTTTACTGATACTTAAGCATAGCTAATTTTCTTCTTTTTCATATTCTTTTAAAGATCTTTAGTTCCATATTCTCTCCCTCCCTACAACTCCTCCCCCACACATTGAGAAGGTACACAATATGCTACTTATTTTACATGTGAAATCATGCAAAACATATTTCCATACTAGCCATGTTGAAAAAAAAAGCAAGAAAAATAAAATGGGAAAAATATGCTTTAGTCTGCACACAGAGTTTATTTGTCCTTTCTCTGGAAGTAGATAGCATTTTCTGTCATGGATCCTTTGGAATTGTCATAGATCATTTTCTTGATCAGAGTTGTGGCTATATTTCTCAAAGACTACTCTCACAATTAAAAAACAAAATGAATAAATAGAGTGGGTATATTTTATAGCACAGGCCTTATCCTGTATTTGTAGTTTGCTTTCCTGCCTAGAGGAATGAGACATATTTCATCACCAGTTCTCTGTAGTCAAGATTGGGCGTTGTGCTCGTCACAGTTTTGACATCTTTCAGTGTCACTGGGATCACTATGTAAGTTGTCCTGGTTTTGCATCAATTAAGATTACTTCGTTTAAAAAAAATACTTTGTTTTTTCACCAGTTACATGTAAAAACAATTTTTGGTTTTAAGATTACTTTAGAAATGCTTGTTTGCCATAGAAAGTTGTAGTTGCTCTGGAGCATTGCCTTCATTGGGGATGCCCAGATCATAGCTAGGAGTCGTTATTCCTAGTTATTTAAAAAGAAAGCTCTAAGGAAGCAGTCTAAAGCTTTCATAATGTTTATTCTGCTGTTTCTTTTCCACTATTCCACAACTTGCATCTTCTTGGATTGTAGTCTGGGACATCCCTTTAGTGACTTTTAAATGAGTAGAGAAGAAAGGGACAGAAGAACCTTTCCAAAATCTTCTAGTATCTTATTCTACTTGCTGGGTAGCTGAGCTATCAGTCAGCTTCCTGATAGCCCGTGGGTAAAACAAACCAATTAAAATGCTTTTACCGATGGTCTGTCTGATGCTGATGGATGGCATGGCCAGCCAGTTAGACAGGGTTGCTCTCTGTGGCTATGGAGCTTTCTTACTACAAAGGCTAACTGGTTTTTGTGGGAATTAAGCATGAGTCATGCTCTCTTACCAACTCTGAACATTAAAAAAAAGAAAAAAAAATTGGAGCTACAACCCAAACATAGAATTAAACTGTTCATATAGACATTTGAATTAGACTTCCCAGACTTTTGATATGCACAGGGCTTGGTTTGTTCAATACATGAATTTGAACATAATGTTTTAGACTGCTGTTTTTCCTAACAATCCTCCAAAGTGTCTAATTTCATTTTGTCTTTATCTGTGAGTCAAATGATATGTTTTAAAACTTATAATTTGTTTTTTTCCAAAAGATTTTTAAAAGGGAAAGCATTTTAGAAGAGGATCTTAAAAGAGTGGGAGAAGAAAATGGTTAGAACAGATTGTCTTAGTTCAAAAGGAAAAATATATACCTATTTAATGATCCTGTCCCTAATTATAAAGTCTAATACTGAACTTCTTGGAATCGGGAAGACCTCAGTTGACAGTAGATCTCACTTGTCTGTGTTTCCCTCTTTGTGCATTAAAAA
The DNA here is from genome assembly GCA_023548195.1 of Bettongia penicillata ogilbyi. Lineage (NCBI taxonomy): Eukaryota > Metazoa > Chordata > Mammalia > Diprotodontia > Potoroidae > Bettongia > Bettongia penicillata. The sequence goes on from JAJHZJ010000202.1 coordinate 1,118,284, forward strand.
AAAATGCTTTCTTTATGCTCTTAACATTTTTTTGTTTCTTTATTCCCTCTCCCTCTTGCCCTCCCTCCTTTTCTCCCTTTCTTGCTTCTCTCCCTTCCTTCTTTTCTTTCTTCCTTCCATCATCTCAGTCTATTTTCTCATCTGTAAAATGGGGATAATGTGCCTACTTTCCAAGGTTGTTGGGAGAATCACATGAGATACTTGTAAATATTTGCAAACCTCAAGGTACTATATAAATGCTAGCTACAACATCTTTCTTATCCAGTCCATTCTCCCGACTCTCATAGCCACCCCATCCCTTCTTGTCTGGACTGTCTCAGTGGTATCCTCATTGGTCTCCCTGCCTTAGATCTCTCCGCATTCAACCCTCCTCCTCCCAGCTGATTCTCGTTAGGGACAAATATGATCGTGTCATTCCTTTATCCTGTAACCTCCAGTGAATCCTTAGGATAAATGCACACTCCTTTGACTTTTAAAGCCCATCACAACTTATTGTTCTCATTCCTTTTACATTAATTCCTTTCCTACACTCTATGGCCAGCTATAATGGGAAAGGGAGGAGAAATAAGCACCTATTATGTGGCAAACACTTTAGAAATATTACTCATTTAATCCTTACAACAACTCTGGGAAGCAGGTGCCCTATTATTTTCTCCATTTTACAATTGAAGAGACGGAGGCACACAGAGGTTAAGACACTTGCCCAGAGTCACACAGCTTGCAAGTCTGAGGCAGTATTTGAACTTGGATCTTCCTGGCACTGTATCCACTCTGCTAGTTATCCATCTTTTGGCTTCTCTCTGTTCTTCATATGTTACTCCATATCCTGTACCTGTGAGTTTTCATGGAGAATGAATTCTTTGCCTGCCTTACAACATTTTTTTATTTCCACCTAACGGAATCCTTATCTTCTTTCTAGACTTAGCTCAAGTACTACCTTTTCCACAAAGCCTTTCCTGATCAATATAACTTTGGGTGCTCTTCCCCTCTAATGTCTTTGTTTTTAACTACCTTGTAATACAGTTATCCCTTCCACATTGCGACTTTCCCCTTTGGACTTTTGATATATTTCTGATAAGAAATGAAATGGAAATTTCGAGAGAGTTTTACGGAAGCTGCAGACAATACACAGAGGCCAACAGATGACACAGAAAAAACTTAGAAACTCAGAAATGCATAAAATATATGTATGATATTATGTAACATAAACATTTTATCTTTTAATACTGTAATACTGTAATACTTTAATACTGTAATAATTAGACTTCTTCTCTGGTACAGAGGGAGGGCCAAAAGAATTTTTTGCGGATTTTCCAGATCAAGGGAGCACTGTGTCCCTAACCTTTCATGATATGGAAGGGATAACTATATTTTATATTTACATTATATTATATTTATTATTACATTATATTACTGTATATTAATATTTTATGTTCATATAATTTATACATTATAATTATTATGTATATAAAAGTATCCCCAAAATCTTAGTACAGTTTTAGGTTTTTGAAACTTCAGAAATACAAATGCTACCAACTTACAGAAAACCCAAAATTCAAAAGGTTAACTATTTCAAATTTTAAATAATTAAATTTTAATATGACCACTGTCTTATGCTGTACATTGCTTCAGTCGATTTTTCTATCTTTGTAGAAGCTTTCGTCAGCTGCTGCTCAGTGGTCCTAGCTTTAAGATGGTTCAAAGAAGGATATATATATATATATATATATATATATATATATATATATATATATATATGCACATACACACATATAATATACAGATATACATATATTGTATATGTATATTATATATAAGGGTCAGCTAGGTGATGCAGTGGATAGAGCACCAGTACAGGATTCAGAAGGATCTGAGTTCAAATCTCACCTCAGACACTTGACACTCCCTAGCTGTGTGACCTTGGGCAAGTCACTTAACCCCAGTTGCCTCCTCCTGGGTCATCTCCAGTGATCCTGATGAATATCTGGTCACTAGATTCAGATGGCTCTGGAGAGAAGTGAGGCTGGTGACCTGCACAGCCGTCACTTCACTCAAAATAAAGTCAAGTGCAAGTCATGTCAGTATTTCTCTGATGGCATGGTCTTCTTTGGCAAGGAAGGATGAACACACACACATGTATATGTGTATATTTTATATATATATGTATGTATATCTATCTATATCTATATATCTATATCTATCTATATATCTATATATATATACATATATATGTATATATATATATATATATATATATATAGAGAGAGAGAGAGAGAGAGAGAGACGATAGTTTTAATGTGACCCCACAAGAAAATGTCTAATGGAGATAGACTGTGGTGGCCAAAAAAAGAATCTCCTCTACTGATCCACTGGTCTGAGAAAGTGTCATCCAGAAACTCAGACACAATGCATAATGACAGGGTGTCCTGCCTTGTTAAAATTGGATTTTAAAATTGATTATTGAAAATTCACAAAGCTAGATGAAATTACAGGAAATATAAATAATTTTATTTCCACATGATGCTTTTTATAAGTTCATAGCACTTATACTTTGGAAGTTATTAAAACTTAAAACTGCACTAAGACTTTTGGGACACCCAGCATTTATATACATGTACATTGTTTCATTAGAATGCAGTCTTCTTGAGAGCAGGGATATTCTTTTCTATTTTTTTTTTTTGTCCTTGTATCTCTAGCACCGAGCATAATGCCTGGCACATAGTTGTTATTGAATCATGTCCAACTCTCTGTGACCCCATGGACCATTGCATGCCAATACTGTCCATAGAGTTTTCTTCGCAAGGATACTGGTGAGGTTTGCCATCTCCTTCTCCAGTGGATTAAGGCAAACAGAGGTTAAGTGACTTGTCCAGGATCACACAGCTAGTAAATGTCTAAGGTCAGATTTATTTTATATCCTGCTACATTTCTTGACCTTTTTTTTCTTCCAAATGAATTTTGTTGCTATTTTTTCTAGCTCAATAAAAATAATTTTTTTGGTAACTTAATTGGGATTGCATTGAATAAGGAGACCAGTGTAGGTAACTGTCATTTTAATTGTATTGGTTCTGCGCACCCACAAACAATATTTCTCCAGTTATTTAAATCTGGCTTTATTTGCATTAAAAATGTTTAGTAATTATGTTCATGTCATTCCTGGGTTTGTCTTGGCAAGTATCCTCCCAGGTATTTTATGCTGCCCATGGTTATTTTAAATGGCATATCTCTTACTGTTTCTTCTTGCAGGGTTTTATTGCTGATATATAGAAATGCTTATGATTTATGTGGATTTATTTTTATATCCTGCTACTTTACTAAAATTATTCATTGTTTCAGCTGGCTTTTTAGTTGAATCTCTAGATTTTCTAAGCATATTGTCACATTGTCTGTAAAAAGAGATAGTTTTATCACCTCATTGCCCATTTTAATTCCTTCTATTTCTCTTTCTTATTTCTATTGCTAGCATTTCTAATATGATATTGAATAATAACAGTGATAATGGCCTTTCTTGTTTCATTCTAGATCTTACTGGGAGGTTTTGAGTTACCCCTGCTACAAATGGTGTTTATTGATAGTTTTAGGTAGATGCTTCTTATCATTTTGAGGAAAAATCGATTTATACCTATATTATTATTTATATTGTCTTGAATGGGGAAAGACTGGAGTTTGCTCCTCATTGTTGTATATATCATATAAAAACTGAAAAATTAGAAAGCCAAATGATATCCTGTCCATTGCCAAGCCTGCCAGTTTCTGATTCAGAATTAATTTGTCTTAAATATATCTGTATCCATACATACATATGTTGAAATATATATTCAATATATATTGAAATATATTAATTGACATACAAATGTATATACATACACACATATGTTGAAATATATATTCAATATATATTGAAATATATTAATTGACATACAAATGTATATACATACACACATATGTTGAAATATATATTCAATATATATAGAAATATATTAATTGAAATACATATATAGATATGTAGGCAGTTAGGTGGTACCTACCACTAGGACAGAGTATTGGGCTTGAAGACAGGAATATTCATCTTCCTCAGTTCAAATCTGGCCTCAGACACATACTACATGTGTGACCCTGGACAAGTCACTTAATTTTGTTTGTCTCAGTTTCCTCATCTGTAAAATGAGCTGGAGAAGGAAATGGCAAACCGTTCTCATATCTTTGCGATGAAAACCCCAAATGGGCTTCCAAACAGTCAGATATAACTGAAAGGATTGCATAGCATACATATGTACATATCTATAATATGTATATCTATGTTGTATGTGTATATTTCAAGTAATATGAAAGAGTAACTTAAGCCCATGACACTTAATTGGAAACCCTAGTTTTACATGCTAGGATGACTGCAGTGGTGCATTCAGACTTAATTTAATTGAATTTTTGCTGGCAGCTCTTTCTGCAAGTATTCCTACCCTCCCAACTAGAATGGGAATACTGTAACTTTCTCACAAGCAGATCCTGAAACTACAGGGAAGTCCTTTGAAAGTTCCAAGTCTAGGGAACCTTGTGAAGGGAAAGGGGAAGTAAGAAAGAGTTGACACATCTCCCTGCAAGGATGGGAATTGGGGTTTTTTCCCCACGTATGAGTTAATTACAACTAAAACATTGGCAGTCAGAATCTCCATTAATCTATTCAGACAGTCAAATTGAAAGGAATTTTGTTATCTTCCATGTAGAGATGGTCACAGAAGCCACAACTAGGACAGATGGCATGTTACCTTTTCAAAAACTACCTTTTTCTTTCTCCCTCAGGTGTGACAACGTGAGGGTGTATAAACTAGGCCTGTTCTCGGGTCTTTGGTGGATGCTGGCTCTCTTCTGTTGGATCAGTGACAGAGTCTTCTGTGAACTCTGGTCTTCTTTCAACTTTCCCTATCTGCATTGTGTGTGGTAAGTGTTATGTAGGTCAAGTTGGCCACACCTATTTTGGGAACTTTCTGCCATGTTTTCACTTTCTTCCAAGGAAACTCTGGCTTTAGACATGTTTATCCATTCTGTAGGAGAAGCCAGACTAACGAGGTACTTCATCAAATCAGAGAAACAGAATGGAATAAACCATTTCCCACAACAGTTTCAGCAGCAACAGGAAGTCATGTAAATAGCAGTGTGGACCCAAGGGATCAAACCTAGCCAAAAAGGAACTACAGCAAGAACAGAAATCAGTGGGGCAACTAGGTGGGGAAGTAGATAGGACTCTGGATCATCTGAGTTCAAACTGGATCTCAGACACTTGACGCTTATTGTGTGACCCTGGGCAGGACACGTAAGCCCGATTGCCTCACTGAAAAGAAAAATCAAAACCGTGCAGGGCCGCGAAATGGGGATAGGATACAGAAGTGTTGAGTTTCATTATCTTCTGGCAAATTGTATAAGTACAAAAATACTAACCTGCAATGTGAGATTAAAATAGGGTATGAATTATACTGCTCCTTGGCCAGTTCTTCATGAAAGTACTCTGCCGGAGTAGAATCCAAACCTTCTCTAGCATATATATGACTCAGCTGAATTAATAAGTATAATTACTATGAAGTTATACCAGCTAGAAGGAATCTTAGAACTAGTTTAACCCAAACCTTTCATTTTATAGATAAGGAAACTGAGGCCCAGAAAACTTAAATGATTTCCCCAAGGTCATACATCTATTTATTGACAGAGTCAGGACTAAAACTCAACAATGGGGAAAGCAGTGGAGAAATATTGATTACTGTAGGGATGAAAGTGGATTTTTTCCCCCAGGAAGCCTCTGGCTATCAACCCAGAAGAATCTTTTTTTTCACTTGCAAGTGTGTTTCTGCTTGGAAAAAATGGGACAGGTACTCATAGGAAAATCAAAAATTATTTAAGAACTTAATGAAATGAGATTGTGGTTGGGAGATGGTGCAGATATTGGGATATTCTTAAACTACATAAAATGACACATAAACTTACTCCAAAGTTTTTTTTTTTACTAGATATTCATTAATATATTTTGTTTTTATATCTTCTTTATTTCACATTGTGTCCTTCTCTCTACCACCTCCCCTTATAACAAACAATACAAAAAGAGGAAGAAAAAATTCAGCAAAATTAATCAATGATATTGAAAGAAGCCTGGTACAATGTGCGTTGTTCCACACCCACAGAGGAGGAAGGCAGGATGTCGCCTCATGCGTCTTCTTTGGGACCAAACTTGATCATTATAATTTTACATCATTGGATTTTGGTTTTTTTTCCATTTTTATTGTTGCTATCATTCACATGCAGGTATGAATGTCAGTCAGAAATCATTTCTGTCTCTTCTGGCTTATAACCATTTATCTTCCATATGAAGCCAACGCTGCCCTCTCAAGTTTGGTACACTAGTCAAGATAGTCTGTGTACAAATGATGCTTCACTTTATGATTATTTAGGTGTTAGTATACCTGGAGAAGCAGTATGGTTTAATGACTAGAGGGTTGGGCTTGGAGTTAAAAAGACCTGGATTCAAGTCCTGTCTCTGACACATTGGCTGTGGGGCCATGAGCAAGTCACTTAGCCTCTTCTTGCCTTAACTTCACAAATGAATGAATGAATGAATGAACTCTATGATAAGACTCTATAAGTTGCAGATCAGAGGGCTGGTTTACGTTGGTAGAGGGAATTTCTTCACTGGGATTCCCCAATAACAATGGAAACACAGATTTAGTTAAAAAAAAAATATACCTGAGCCAAAAAATTTAAAACACCAACACACTACCACTAAACTGCTATGGAAATTTAATTAGTCTAAAGCTGTGTGGCCTGGGAGTCAGGGAGACCTGAATTCTAGATCTGCCTCTGACATGAACTAGCTGTGTGGTAATGGACAATTCACATAACCTCTCAGTGTCCCCAGACAGTTCTATAAGATTTAAACTTAAAAGATGATAATAACAAAAACAGCCGGGTGGCAAAGTGCAAAGACTGATGGGTCTGCAGTCAGGAAGACCTGAGGTCAAATATGACGTCAGACACTTGTTATCTGGGTGATCCTGGGCAAGTCACTTAAACACTGGCTGCCTCAGTTTCCTCTTATGTAAAACTGAGATAATAATGGCACCTACCTCAGGGTTTTTTGAGGAGCAAGGGAGATAATTTGTAAAGCACTTAGCATACTGCCTGACACATTGAACAAGTGCTTAATAAATGCTGTCAATGTTTTATATCTTGCCTTTGTACAATCTGCTTCCCAGTAACTCCCTACTTGACTTTGTTGAGACAAATACACATGCCATGTCTAAAAATGTAATTAAGCGAAAGTAACCAAATGTAGCAATCTAACAATGTAGCATCTAGCAGTACATGTAGTATTTTACCCATGTCCCCGGTCTCTCTGTGGAGAGGAGGTAGAGTATATTTTGAGACTATTATGATTTTTCAGGTGTTCAGACTTTGGCTTCCTTTTAGTGATTTTTATAATTTATGGTGCTGCAATCATTAAATTTATTGTTCCTAAAGTTTTCAAGATATTAATGTTTAAAATTACTCTGTGACTCTCTGCTCTCTCTCTCTTTTTCGCCTTCTCCCTCTCTCCCTCTTCTTCTCTTATCACACATAGAACACATACACATATACATATCGCATGTATATGTATATATGGACACTCATATTTATGTATACACACATATGCATATAGATATACATGTGCATATACACCCATATGTGAGACAGGGTCCCAAAAGTGTGTCTGTTTCATTCCGCATCAGTTCATATGATGCTTCCTGTGTTTCTCTGAGTTCCTCACATTTGTCATTTCTTACTGACCAGTAGTATTCTATTGTGTTCACATAACATTATTTGTTTGGCAGTTCTACAGATTATGAACATTTATTTTGTTTCCAGTCCTTTTTTAATCCTGAAAAGGGCTTGCTGTGAATAGTTTGATATATTTTAGACCTGTTCTTATATCTGTGACCTCCTTGGAGGTCATGTCAAAGAGTGGCTCCCTGGGTTAAAGGGTTTTGATGACTTTTTTTAAAGCATAATTCCATATTACTATCTGCAGTGATTGAATTTATTCACAGCTCTACCAACAATGCATGACTGTCTTTTCATAGCTCTTATCCAATCTGATTATTCTTATTTTTGTTCATATTTGAAAATAGGTCTGTTTACGTAATAAATATTGTTCATTTTAAAAGACCATGAAAACACTCGGATAGTCTCTAAAAGTTGACAGTTTTTAAAAATAGATGGCTTTCTTTAAACATAGTTGTGTCTTGAGACATAGATATGAGGCAGTCATTGCATTTTCTGGTTGGGCTGGAATAAAAGCAGCTATGCTCAGCTCATTTCCCTCCTGTCATAACCTCTGTTTTCAACCTCTTGTGACCCACTCTTGGTCCCTTCTCTTCACATGATTTAACCTCCCTGTTTTAGAATTAGTTCCTGCTATAAAGAACAGATGAGTCACTTCCAGTGTACAGCATGAGAAAAGTTGGCCCTGAATATGTAGGAGAGCTGTAACCTCATCTCCTCCAAATGAAGAGGGGCCAGAGCATGTAGTAACACTCTGAAAAGAGCAGAGGAACACGTCAGCCTAAAATGGCAACAGCATTCTAGATCAAGCTTTTGCAAGCAGCTTCAATTGGTTATTAGACATTTATTCAGTGCCTGATATTGTGGCTAACACTGGGGTTTATGACTCTGTCTGTTTTTCAGGCACATCCTCATTTGTCTGGCTGCCTATCTGGGCTGCGTCTGCTTTGCCTACTTTGATGCTGCCTCCGAGATCCCAGAACAAGGTCCTGTCATCAAATTCTGGCCCAGTGAAAAGTGGGCCTTCATAGGAGTCCCCTATGTTTCCCTTCTGTGTGCCAACAAGAAATCTCCAGTCAAGATCACATGATGTGAAGTTCAGCAGCTCTTGATTTCCTTATTTATTTTTCCTCACTTACTGTGTTTAGTTAATGATCATGACAGCTGAGGAGACTTGGGTTTTTTTCACTCCTGTATATTTGAAACTTGCAAGGATTCAACTGTGTACAGTAAGAAATGTATTTTTTTTCTTTAAGAAATGCTTTTTTTGCCCTTTCTCTTGGAGAGGAGGAAGAAAGGGTTTTGGTGTGGGTTTTTGGTTTTGTTTTTTTTTTTTTTTTTGAGACTGAAAATGCTTACAAGTAGAATTTCAGTTGGCCCTGGTTTAGCTTCCTTGGGCTTTATTTTTAGATGCCTTCTCTCCTTACTACTGGCTCATGAATCTTAAAACACTGTGATAGTAGTACGTCCTGTTAGACCAAAGCAGTAGACTGGGGAGGAATGTTTGTTAAATACAGACCTTACTTCCTTCTCTTTCCCACCCACATGTGATCTTTTCAGAACTCTTGTGGTTGGAACTGACAGCAAATGTACCTGTGGATTAAATCTCCATCCTTATTCCAGAGATTTTCATTGGAGGAAACTTGGCCATGAAGAATCTTATGACAGCTTGTGGGAGAATAATTTTCAATATTAATCTCCCAAAACTTAGGTTTTAAGTAAGGTTAGAAGTTATTTTTATTATTTGTGCTGGGAGTCCTAGATTCATCATCTATATTTGGGCAAAATTAATAGCGAAAAATTGTCATCCTTTAAAATGAGCACAACTTTTTTCATATCCGTTTTTTCTTTTTTAATTCCTTTCTTCCAGCTCATAATACACAAATAAGAAAAGCTGTAGAATTGTACAAAAGTAGAAAAGCAAAGGGAATAGAATGATAGAATGTGAGAGTTTGAAGGCATCTTAACTGCCTGGTTGTGGAAAGGATCCCAGAGTCCCCCGGGGTTAAAAGATTGGGCTTTGAATCCTGTGAATCCTGGTTTTCCTACATTTATTGACTACGTGACCCTAGGAAAGTCACTAACCTCTGGCTCTTAGCTTCCTCCTCTGTAAAGCAGGGAGGGTAGTTTTAGACAAGGTCCACTCTGACTTGAAATCTTAGGAGACTATGAGATCATTTTGTCCAATCCCTTCATCTTATAGATAGGAATAATAGATATATACCATACAATGTAGGACAGTAGCCTTCCTCTCCCAGCTGCAAAAAGTCCAGCTCTAACTTTGGTGGTAGTTTTACCTCCCTTTCTTGGGGAAGGAGGTGTGAATTGACTGGCACAAACCCAATCAAACTAAACTCTGGTGATTTTTATGTTGGGGTAATCTCTGAAGTGAAGCCTCGATATAGTCTGAAATATCATGCAGTAACTTGGAAAGTCACTTTTAGGGATCATCTTTAATTCTTCTCCCTACCTCCTGAGTATGGAAGTTTAGTTTGAAGACATTGTAGATGGATGGTTGTAGTGGAAAGGCTATTGGATGTGGGATCCAAGGATACCAGATATGGATTTAAAGGACCTGGGTGTGGATCCTGGTTCTCGCATTTTTATGAGCTGCCTGACCCTGGATAAACCACTGACCTCTATGATCCTCTCTTTCGTCATCTGTAAAAGGAGGGTCTTTGATGTATTCTGGATTCCAACATATTACAAGACTCCCCACTATGGCATGAAACAATGCTGCTTCCCCTTCTGCAACACTTGCTAGCTAACAATAATAGATGTTTAACCAAGGCGTCTGTTAGATGTATTCAGAATTAGTACCAACATGGCTTGCTCATTCAGCATTGCCAGTGTGCTCCTCTTTGAGTTTTGCAGCTCCACAAAGACCCCATGGACTCAGTGGCTCCCTTTCACTGGGATGAGTCAGAACCAGCAAATGTCTCCTCAATTTAAATCTGGCCTCAGACTCTTACTAGCTGTGTGACCATGAGCCTTAGTTTCTTCATCTGTAAAATGAGCTGGAGAAGGAAATGGCAAAGCTCTTCAGTATCTCTACCAAAAAAACCCCAAGCAGAAGCACGAAGACTGAGAGTCAGAACAACAGTAGCAAATGTCTGCAAGGTTTGTGGCACTGGTTGCTAACCTCAGGGATGTTTTGTTTTCATTTCACTGGAGTGTTTCTTACCTTGTCCATGACATTTCACTGTTGGGGGTAGGGGAAGGAAAGGAAGATTGTTGTATATCTTCTTTATAAGGTCAGAAAGCACTTTGTGTTGTCATAACAGATGATTCCACCCCAGAGAACTAGGTCATGGCATTTTACTCAAGGCCAGTTGATGTGTTATTCTTGGAATTCACATAGGATCCAAAGTTGATGACCTTGCAAGAGTTTAGGAGATTAAAAAGCACTTGATGTTCTCAGATGGCTAACGGAGCCCGTTGACTTCTTTTAATTGCTTTTGTGAAGCTGCTGTAAGACTTTGGGAGACAAATCATTTGGATTCTCTTTCAGGCACTGGCTCCAGGTTGGCTTTCTATGCCTACTAGCTGCCGACTTCAGGCCAAAGTCAGGGATTCCCTGAAGGGGAGCTTTCCGAAGGTTTTTATTTGCTTGTTTTGGTTGTTTCGTGTCCAACCTTTCTTCGCTATAGAAACAGAGAGAGCTCTCCAATATATAGGAAGTATTTTCATTTTTCACAGCTCTAGTTGATAACTCTAAGGCTGTTCTCTTGGGCATGAATACTACCCATCTAGACGTCTCTGAACAACAAGAAAAGATAGGCTGCTTGTCTTAAGACCTGCTTATTTTATACTTAGAGGATGGTAAGAGGGTTCAGGGAAGGGATATTTCTGAAATTGTTGTCTGGAGACTCTGGGTTCAGGCTTCCCTCTCTCCCCCCACTCCACCAAGGCTCTAAATCTGTTGTCATCTTTACTTGATGCCCAATGGGAATTTTCAGAGCTTCTTTTGGAAATAGAGGTAGGGGGATGGAAAGAAAAACAAATAGCTTGGTACTTGATGGTGTCAGGGAGGTTGATAGGTGAATATTGGAATATTCCAGGATTATGATACCAGTTCCTGGGATCTTCATTTTCCCTCTTCTACTATAAGGCAAGGTGACTGTGTTGGGTCTGCCAGACTTTCCATGCTTTGTTACAAGCAGTACACCATTGTTGCTGGTGACTGGGGGCAAAAAAGAAGTCCGTAGTCTCATGGACCTCCATCACTCCCTCTGTTAGTGATCATATCTCATCACTACCCTTTATGCCTTTTCATTCCATGTGACTGTTGTTCATGTCTTCCTGTAAATGTATAGAGGATCCACTCTGGCCTTTCTCTGGTTCCTTAATATCTCAAGGATTCCTGTGTCAGTGCTTGGGCTGTGAACAGCCCATGGTCCTTTGTTTGTTGTATATATCTCTGATGATAGTAGGGTTATAATGTCACAGATACAGAGCTGGAAGGAATATTCAGGCCTGCCAGTCTTTATTTAAAAATTGTATTTATGTCATCATCTCTCATTTGTTTATTCATAGCAATAGATCTCTTTCATGGTTGGTAGTTCATCCTTTGGCATAAATGAAACAAGTAGGCATGGGATTTTTTAAAAAAAATAGCTTTTGAATTGCACTGTGTTTATCTAAGATCATCATGTTTTAAGACATTACTGAACTTCCCTTTTAAAATGAAGTTAGTATGAACTGGGCCTAAAAAGAAAGCTTAGATTTATCCTTCTGGATCCATTGGAAATAACAACTAAAGAACCCCTTAGAATCATATCTTTGAGAGGTTTTCTCTACATTTTATCAAATGATGTGCAATCATAGATATATTTTTACATGGGACAGGTGAAGATTTTAATATTCAGGAACTAGGTTGTGACAATATTTTTTTTTTAACACAGCTTGTGAACTTTTATTTCAGTCAGATTTTGTATAGAATCCAGAGTAGATGACCCAACAGGTGTTGGAATTTGAGATGTAAAATGTACTGAATAGTCCGTGTTTAAATTGGGTCACATAGCCTAGGAGATTTTTTTTTTGGCTAATTATTTTATAACTTAAAAAATGTTGAACTTTGAAATTGAAAATTGTTCCTTGTCCTTTATATTGAGGCGTTCTAAAAGGAGGAAAAAGTTCTGTGGTGACTGGAGCAATGTGAAGTGGCGGATAATGATGAGTATGAACTCAAATTTCTGTGATGGTTGTTTGAGACATTTTCATATCTTAGGATTAGGAAAAATTTTCTTGTTCTGAGGTAAGCCAACATAGAAATTCTTATCATATGCAGGTTTTTTTTTGGAAATTTTTTTGTTGCTTTGTGACCAGCTTGCCTCATCTATCATGAAAATCCTTCAGTCCTTTTAAGTATCATTAAATACCTGCTGTGTTATGTTTTTCAGGTATTAGCTATTTTTCTCTCGTTGATACAGCATGCCCAAAGCATCCAGAACACAACATTATATAAGAGACCTTAGGGAACAACCTCATCTAACCCCTTCTTTTTCCAGAAGAGGAAATATTTGTCTCCAAGGTTAGATGACAAATTAGTGGGAGAATTTGGACTGGAACCTGGGTCTTCTGTCTCCTAGACCAGTACTCTGCCATTTTCCTTGCGTGTTCAACCCTTGGTGCTAGAGCTCTTTTATAAATCCTTTTCTATGTCCAGTCATGAGATAAAACTGTTATGTAGCAATCAGATTTATACACTTACTGTATCTATAAGGCTGGCAAGGGCTAAGGCTTATTCTGGTAAAACCACCCAGAATATGTTATTTCCAAAACAAAGTTTGGATCTTTCAACACAAGGGCTTTATCTGGGTGCTATCCAATCCAACTTAGAAGCCACATTAACCAGCTGAATTCTCTTTTTATAAAATGTTTCCTATAGACTTTCACTAATTTCTCACTATTTGATCAGTTTCTCTTTCATATATTTGCTACACCAACCTTTCCTATTTTTGTATTTGCAATGTGTAATCAAAGAGAACACATTATTCTTGGATTTGTAAGTAGTTCTTTTGTTAGTGTCCTATGGAAGGGGAAATGTGTCTACTGTGGTAGCAAGTGTTCTCCTTCACTTTCGGGGGAGATTCATACTTTTTACAGTCTGGCTGTTGCACTTTAAGCTTTGAATTTTATAGCTGTCTTTGAATATAAAAGCCACAAATGGTATTTTCTGTATTTGAGTAAATATAATGTGTACCTCTGGTTCCATCACAACTTCTGTAACACCTGTAGTGAAAATGAGTTTATTGAATTATGGCACATACCCGTGGTGATCCAGTCAGGGGAATCATTGAGGTTTCTTTCAAGAACTGTGAAACTATTACATCTAACTATTTTTGGACATAAATATTTTCAGCATAAATCATCTCTATAATTATTTGACTAAACTGTTATAATTCTACCCTTTGGATTTAAAACATCTCAAATATTTTGTTATGTTTTGGTATCATCTAATCTGTCTGGAAAGAATGGATTGTGTTTTATATTAAATTACTTTAGAAAAAATTCTGTGCCTAACTCTTCATTTGTTTTATTTTCCTGTGAGTGAAAGAAATTATAAGATTCATTGATATTATTTACATGAATCTTGCCTAGACTGTTACAAAGCTTTGTAATTGGTTTCCCTGTCTGAAGTCTCTCTCCACATCAGTCTGTTCTCTACTCAACATGTCCATGGCGATTTTTAAAAGTGTAGGTCTGACCATGTCACCCCTAGCTCAAGGAGCTCAAGTTACCTTTAACATCTAATATAAACTTCTCTTTTGGGCATTTAAAGCTCTTTAGAACTTGGATGCTTCCTTCACAACTTATTTCTTATTCCTTCCCATGTACACTATAATCCGACTGCACTAGCCTACCTATGTGTAGTTCCTGGAAGATGGATTTTTTTCATGTATGGTATCTTTGTAATAATTGACCATGTATTGCCTTATAAAAGATATCATAAAAATGCAGAAAACCAGAAATGCTAAACACCATTTACTCACAGCAACACAGTAAAGTTATATCAATAAAGGGCCTTTGAAGAAAGAATTTAAAATTAGTGGGAGATGAAATTACTTAATTCTAAAGAATTGGTGGGTCAAAGAGAAAATGAGAGAAACAATAACTCACATTCATATAGTGCTTACTGTGTTCCAGGCACCGTGCTAAGCACTTAACAGTCATTTACATTTGATTCTCACAACAACTCTGGGAGGTAGGTGTTATTTCCATTTTACAGATGAGAAAACTGGAGCAAATAGAGGCTAAGTGACTCGCCCAAGTCCACATAGCTATTAAGTGTCTGAGGGTGGAGTTGAACTCAGGTCTTCATTATTTTAGGGACAGCTAGGTGGCATAGTGATAGATCTGAGTTCAACTTTGCCCTCAGACGCTAGCAATGTGATGCTGGACATGTCACTTTACCCTGTTTACCTTAGTTTCCTCATCTGTAAAATAAACTGGGAGGAAAATAGCAAACCACCTCAGTAGTTTTGCCAAGAAAACCCCCCAAATCTGATATCCCCAAATGGGGTCACAAAGAGTTGGAAATGACTGAAAAACGACTAAACAGCATCAGTGCTTTAGTTCAACTGCCCCTTTAAGGTAGAAGCCATTATCTAGTTTTGCTGAGGAGAAGTGATAACAGATATGAGGCTAGCCAGCACCAGAGCAGGCATAAAACCGTCTTCATGGAAAACAGCACATTTTATATCATTTGTTCTTGACATTTATTATAAAGAGTATATTTTAAATTTCAGAAAATTTCCATGTGAATGTAAAAATATTCCAGCAGCAACTTTTTCAATTTAATCTGTGTTGTTTACATGTTCTTCATAACTTTCTTAAATCTAAACAATCAAAAAAGTCAAAAAATCCAGCCTTGATCTGTGTAAATGCTTACTCTGGCAATTAAGCAAACTGCGTCTAACACACCTCTGACTACAATACTCAGGGAAGCCTTTTGGGAGAAATCCAGCTTTGGTGTAGACCTTGAAAAGTGGATAGGATTTCAAGAGGTGAAGGAAGATGAGAATCTCAGAATTTCATAGAGGAAAAAAAATCAGGCGATCATTTTTGTAAGCAGTCTAATTTAGCGTTTGTTTTTAAAGATCACTAAGACCCATTCTGAGTCCTGGAGTTAGGAAAGCTCATCTTCCTGACTTCCAGTCTGGCCTCAGACACTTACTAGCTGTGAGACCCTGGGCAAGTCACTTAACCTTGTTTGCCTCAGTTTCCTCATCTGTAAAATGAACTCGAGAAGGAAATGGGAAACCACTCTAGTATCTCTGCCAAGAAAACCCCAAATGGAGTCATGAAGAGTTGGACACAACTGGAAAAATGACTAAACTGATGACCCATTCCACTCAGCTACATTTTAAAATTTATGGGTGGGAATGGGATGGGCTAAGAAGTAAAAATATAGAGCATAAAAGTTTAGAATATACAGAATGATCAAGTCCACATGTAAAAGATTGCATTGCTAAGATATAACATTCCAGATGTATACAGACCATGTCAGTCACCAGGTCAGTTATTTGGAAAACAACTGATTTCATTCTCTTCTCCTTTCCCCCTCAATGGGACCTGGGATCCCTATAGTTGCCTCCCACATAGGAGAGAAACTCACTTATGGCCCCTAGCCCATGTTCCTGATTGCTCCTAGCAACAGCCTATCAGCTGAGTTTAAATGAATAGTTGAGAACAAAACCACTTACTCATTTGACTCCTAATAGGTTGACGTCTCCCTTGTCCTAAAAACAAACAGCTCATGTGCTGTCTCCGTGAAGCACCTGTTAGGATGACACTATTATTATGACAATAATAGAAACAAAAAAATTGCTGACAAATCTCCATATGAAACTACAGACCTCAAGGTACCCTGGAGAGCTCAACCAATACACTGTATTGGAACCAGACCATTTATCACAGACCAGTCTGTTGCTATCATCACCCAGACATAACACTGAGACATAAAAACTTAAGAATAGTGTTTTAAATAGATGTTGTCATGCCAAATACTCAACCCTCAAGCTACATGTAATGAAAAGCTTTAAACATACAGAGACCTAACAAAGGAAAGGGCAGCTAGGTGAGAGCAGCGGATAGAGCACTGGGCTTGGATTCATAAAGCCTCCTCTCCCTAAACTCAAATCTGGCCTCAGACACTAGTTTGAACCTACTACTAGCCTACTTTAAGACTATCATTGTACCATAAAGAAATGAGGAAATTCAAAGAAGCATGAAAGGATTTGTATTAATTGATGTGGAGAGAAGTGATCCTGGAAACAGGAAACTAGTTCATACGATGACTAAAGCATTGTAAGTGAGTAGTAAAGGTTTTTTCATTCATTCATTTTTCATAACTGTGATCAACATAATGGCCATAAAGACTCAGAAGACTATTGATAAATGATGCTTCCCATCTCCTGTCAGATCAGTCATCTTGTCACTCTTTTCTGAGTGGTATGGAATGACCTACATTTTCAAACATGACCAATGGGTGGCTTCGTTTTGCTTAACCATCCATATGTATGACAAGGGAGGGTTTTTTTGGGTGGGGAAAGAGAATGGGGAGAAGAGGAAGATTAGTGATACTTTTTTTTAGGGAAGAAGTAAAGAAAAGAATATCCAGGAATTATTTTTCCCCATTAACAACTGGATAATTTATTAAACTATATAGTCTAAGAGTATTTTCATAATTTATAGATTCTGTCTCCCAGATGTGAAAAAATAACTCCTAATCTACTTTTTAAGATACAAAGGCAGTTGGCTAGGTTCCGAAATTATGAGGGTGGAAAAATGACATCCCAAGGGATGTCCCAACTTATGAAGAACCTTACAATTGCATGGTGGAAATATATAAATATGATGATCTAAGGTACATGATAAAGAAGGCAAAAGAGAAGTCCATATCAAGTGAAGAAATTTGAGGAAGGAGAAATTCCCTTCAGGGAAAGGAGGAGAGAGGGTTTCGTGAAAGCAATGGCACTTGAGTTGGGCCTTAATGGAAAAGAGGGATATTTTAGGTACAAGTACAGCCTGCACTAGGGGAAGGGAATAAGCATTTATTAAGTACCTACAGTGTTCCAGGCACTATGCTAAGCATTTTACAAATATTATTGATCTTCACAACAACCCTAAGTACTAGTATGATTCCCATTTTACAACTGAGGAAACTGAAGCAAACCAAGGTTACATGACTTGCCTAAGATCATAAAGTTAGTAAGTATCTGAGGCTAGATTTGAACTCAGGTCTTCCTGTATCCTAGTACAACATGCTTCTAGGTGGGAGAGGTGAGGACAAGATTGGGGAATAGTTAGTCAAGAATAGTGATGTTGAACTCAAATATGAACAGTATTTTCTTTTATTGTGTTTTTGTTATATATTCAATTTTTATTTAATATATATTTATTTAAACATTTATTGTCTTTATATATATATTTATTGTCTTTATATATAATATTTCCCAATCACCTTTTAAAAAAATAATTAATTTTTCTTACAGCATCATAGTATCCCATGTATCCTCTCCCCTCCCACTCCCTGAAAGTTATCCCCTGTGACAAATAGTGGCGTTTTTCTTAGAGAGGAAAAAAAAATCAGTATGACATTGAGAAAATCCAAAAACCTATGCAATGTGGACCTCTCACCTGCATCAAGAGGTAGGTTGGGAATGTCTTTTTATGTATCTTTATTTATCCCAATTACCTTTTAATCTTTTAATGGTCACGTAGTACTTGGGAGTGTTGAAGGTGGCATAAAAAATTCTCAAGTGCATTTATGACCAGAAGAAAAATTGGGCTGGTCATGTGGCAAGCATAAGAAACAAGAAATGGACAATAGAGAGTTACATTGGTTCCCTTAAGATAATAAAATGATGAGAAGACCTTCAGACAGTCATCACTTAATGCTGTTGTCCAGTAATTTCAGTTGTGTCGTACGCTTCATGATCCCATTTGGGTTTCTTTGGCAATGGTTCTAGAATGGTTTGCCATTTCCTTCTCCAGTTCATTTTACAGATGAGGAAACTGAGGTAAACAAGGTTAAGTGACTTGCTCAGGATCACACAGCTAGTAAGCGTCTGAGACTATATTTGAACTCAGGAAGAAGAGTCTTCAGATGAGTCTTCCTTACTCCAGACTTTATCCACTTTATCCACTGTGCCACGTAGCTGCCCACCTGAACCATGAAAGGATTTGTATTAATTGATGTAGAGAGAAGCATCGTAATCATCACTTGATAGATAATATCAGGCTGTATCTTTCATCAAAAACGTATTCAACAGTTCCTTCATTTAAGAAGTCTTTCTTCATCGTATAGAAAACTCCTTTGAACTGGATAAATATAAAATTCTCTTTTTCTGCCTTTTTTTTTTTGCTTTTCCTCCTTTTCTATTCTTTGAGCTGTAAGTATAAAATTCTTTATGTGTGCAAGAGAAACTAGAAAATGAAGGGTTTCAAATATGAACTGAAGATAATATTGAACAAGTGGATAAAGATTTGACTTACAAATGCATTGGTCTCTTCCAGGAAAGGCTCTTAGAGCTTAATGCAATCGGGGACAGAGCAGTGGCTGAATAGATTATGAGCTCACTGGCCTTCTGTAACAAAAGCTAAATGGAAAGAATGCGTTTAAAGCCATTTACACCAATGAAATGCCAGTCTTGGTTGTGCAAAAACTTTTCAGTTTCAAGTAATCAAAATTATCCATCTTGCATTTCATAATGCTTTCTATCGTTTCTTTAGAAAAAAATTCTTCCCCTCTCCATAAATCTGATAAATACACTATTCCTTGCTTCTCCAGTTTATTCATGGTATCAATCTTTATACCTAAATCATGTACCTATTTGGACTTTATTCTTGTGTACGGTGTCAGGCATGGGTCTATGCCTAATTTCCGCCACACAGTTAACCAGTTTTCCCAGCAATTTTTGTTGAACAGTGAGTTCTTATCCCAGAAGCTGGGATCTTTGGGTTTATCAAACAGGAGGTTGCTATATTCCTTGCCTACTGTGTCTTGAGTGCCAAGTCTATTCCATTTGTCTATCCCTCTGTTTCTTAGCCAATACCAAGTGGTTTTGATAATTGCTGCTTTATAATACAATTTAAGGTCTGCCAAGCATTTCTTTTCATTAGTCCCTTTGATATTCTGGACCTTTTGTTTTTCCAAATGAATTTTGATATTATTTTATCCAGCTCTAGAAAATAATTATCTGATAGTTTAATTGGTATGGCACTAAATAAGTAGATTAATTTAGGTAGAATTGTCATTTTTTATTATATTAGCTCAGCCTACTCATGAACAACTGATGTTTTTCCACTTACTTAACTCTGACTTTATTTGTGCAAAAAGTGTCTTGTAATTGTGTTCATATAATCCCTGGGTTTGTTTTGGCAGGTAAACTCCTAAGTATTTTATAGTGTCTACTCTAGCTTTAAATGGGATTTCTCTTTCTATCTCTTGCTGTTGGACTTTGTTGCTGATATATTGGAATGCAGAAGATTTGTGTGGGTTTATTTTGTAACCTGCAGAAATGCCAGTCTTAATGTACACTTTTGGAACTGTCAAATGGACCAAAACAGATTTGTAAAATATCCTAACAAAAATCCATACAACGTTAATGAGACATGGGACTAATGACGTTAACGAATTTACAGAGTGATAAAATTTCCTTGCCAAAAAGGAGAAAAAGAATTGATAGGTGATCTGAGAGCACATGAAAAACAGACCAGAAACCTACAGAAATCCTAATGGAGAAATAGTAAAAGCTGCTAATAAGTCCATGCCATTGGATTTGTGAAAGATAATTGAAAGTGATTTATCTCCAGATGAAACCTATGAAATAACAAAGATCTAAGAGTAAATCAACATGGATGACATTTGACAATAATATGTCAACAAAGATGTGAGGAATAAATGACTGATGTAGATTTGCTTAAGGAAATAGAGAGGTTTATGGGGGCATTCAAGGTTCAAGTCTCTGTCGCCAGAAATTACCAAAGGGCTACGTGGGAAGCTAGGTGGCTCAGTGGATAGAACAACAGACCTGGAGTCAGGAAGACTTATCTTCCTGAGTTCCAGTCTGGCCTCTGACACTTACTAGCTATGTGACTCTGGGCAAGTCACTTAACCCTGTTTGCCTCAGTTTCCTCATCTGCAAAATGAGCTGGAGAAAGAAATGGCAAACAACTGCAGTATCTTTGCTTAGAAAACCCTAAAAGCTGTCATGAAGAGTCAGATACAACTGGAAAACAACTGAACATCAACAACAAATTCTTAAGTAGCCAGGACTGAGCCATCAATGAAGATTATTCCCATGAATGACAAAATTGCACAAAACATCACCGTAGGCTGTGGAAAATGGGCACCTACTAAACACAGGCAATATGGCTGAAATTTAAGTAAAGCTCATTGTGCTATTAAGATCTCAACCATGTTGGGGGTTAGACTTGATCAGGGGTGGGGAACCTGCGTCTCCAGATCACATGTGGCCTTCTGAGTGCTTGGATGTAGCCTTTGACTGGGTCCAAGCTTTACAGAACAAATCCTTTTATTAAGGGAACTTATTTGTGAAGTTTGGATTCAGTCAAAGGGCAGCAATTGAGGATCTAGAGGGCCACATGTGGTCTCAGGGCTGCAGGTTCCCCACCCCTGGACTAGACATACTTAGTCCAATGGACACAACTTCCTCTTAACTAAACTTCACAAAGAGTTTATGAGCTGACATCAATCTGACTAGAAATGTCTTCACACAAGAAGAGAATATTGCTATCTAGGCTAAAGCTATTTCCCTGATAGATATCTTTTCCATGCTATTGGAAGGGTTTGAGAGGGAATAAGCATTTATTAAACTCCTTCTATATGCCAAGCAGCTAGGTGGCACAGTGGATAGAGTACCAGGTCTGGATTCAGGAAGACTTACCTTCCCAAATTCAAATCCAGCCTCAGACACTCACTAGCTGTGTGACTCTGAGCAAGTCACTTAATCCTGTTGGCTTTTAGTTTCCTCATCTGTCAAATGAGCTGGAGAAGGAAATGGCAAATCACTCCACTATCTTTGCTAAGAAAATCCCAAATGGGGTCACGAAGAGTCAGACACAACTTAAAAATGACTGACCAATAACATGTGCTGGGCACTATTTTAATAGCTTTACAAATATTATCTCATTTGATTTTCCAAAAACCCTGGGATGGAGATGCTATTATTATTTCCATTTTATAAATGAGGAAACTGAGGCAGACAGAAATTAAGTGATTTGTCCAGGATTGCACAGCTGGTAAGTCCCTGAGGCTGGATTTCGACTCAGGTCTTCCTGCCGCCATGCCCAAATCCACAGTGCCTTTTGTCACACAAACACCTTGTTAAACTAGGTGGTCCATGAAGGTCTCATTTCATTTCAGTCCCAAGCTTGAACCATTAGATGGGCTCAAGTCAATCCTGGTCCATAACCAGGTTTGACCCAAGTCAAGTTTGACTTGGATCAGCAGGACTGAGTAGAAGAAAGTATGATAATTGGACAGTCACCCCAGTGATGAAAGAGCCTTGGACTTACCTTTTCCCCCTCCCACCTCCCATGACTTCCTTCATTTGTGTAGTTGGAAGATGAGACTTTATCACCAATGAACTTGAGAGGTTACAAGATAGGTCTGAGCAACAGCTGGCTGAGTCACTAGAACAATGGTTGGTGACATGGGTTCTTCTTATCCATAGAGATCCGTTGGCTTGGGAACCTCCCCGAAGATTTACATTTTTATTTTTATTTTATTTTTTAAATTTATCATAATTTATTTATTATTTTATAATTATTTTATTTATTATATATTATTATATATAAAATATATTTTATTTTTATTTTTAATTTTTGATTTTTTTTGTATTAGTCAGAGGCCTTGGATAGTGATTGTCTTTTGTCCCTTTATATATGGCCAAGATAGAGAGTTATATATACCTGTTTCAGTAGAGATCAATTCCTTTTGGAGCCAGTTCCTCAATGGAGGTCAAGAAGAGAAGGGGTAAAATGTCTAAAAGAGTTGGATTTTGATAGACCACAGTTATCCCTTCCATCCAAATGGGGGAGGGTTAGGGACTTAACTCTCAGCACCCCCAGCAATCTGGAAAATCCACATAAAATTTTTTGGCCTTCCCTTTATAGCAGAGAAAGAGTCTGAATTATTATGGTATTAAAGAATATACTATGTTGATGATATACAGTACTATACAAATATTTTATGCGTTTCTGAGTTTCTAAACCTTTTCTGGGTTTTCTGCTGGCCTTTGTATGTGGTCTGTAGCTTCCTCAAAACTCCTAAAAAATTTCCACTGGATTTCTTATACTGACCCATGATATATCAAACCACAATAGGGAAAGTCCCACTCTGGAACTGTATATCTGTGATACCCCATCATGACATCCTACTCCATAGGAACACACATAACAGTAGTAAGATACCACACTCTGGCCATGGTCCCACCTCAGACTTTAGATATGGGCTTCCTTTGCCACTTCACTGTATAGGCATGGGCAGGCCAACTGGTGAACAGATCTGGGCAGCCATAGCCTAGGCAAATATTGCTGAAAACAAAAGTAGGGACTCTGGAGATGAAGGAAGTCACCCATGTGTTACTCTGTTAAGGAAGCAGAAAGTTATGGCACTCATTCCCTTAAGGAGTTCTGGTTGGTAAGGAGGCAACTCTAGGCAAGCTTATTTGAGTGCTACTAAAACTACTCCATGACATCTAGGATGTCTGCTCAAGATTATGGAATCCTATAAAGTCCTCATGCTACTTCTCAGTCCTAAGATTCAGTCATGCCTGGCTCATCATGACCCCATTTGGGAGTTTCTTGGCAGAGATACTGGAGTATCTAAGATTCAAGTGGA
This sequence comes from Bettongia penicillata ogilbyi, assembly GCA_023548195.1. NCBI lineage: Eukaryota > Metazoa > Chordata > Mammalia > Diprotodontia > Potoroidae > Bettongia > Bettongia penicillata. The sequence continues at coordinate 1,141,958 of JAJHZJ010000202.1, forward strand.
TATAGACTTGAGGGACTTCTGGGACCAAGTCCTCCCAAGGTGAAGGTCAAAGGGGCTAGTGACCCTGGGCAAGTCACCTCTATCTGCCTCAGTTTCCTCAACTGTAAAATGGAGATCCTAATAGCACCTACCTCCCAGGACTGTTATGGGGATCAAATGAGATAATATTTATAAAGTGCAGTTATTTAACCTCTGCTTACTTCTGTTTCCTCAACTGTAAAATGGGGATCACAGTAACACCTACTTCCCAGAATCTAAGGAGATAATATTTATAAAGTGCTCACCTAGTGCCTGTCTCAGAGTAGACAATTAATGTTTTTTTCCTTCCCTCCCTTCCCCTCCCCTCCCCTTTCCTCTTCTTCTTTTACTTTCTTTTTCTTCCACCAATGTTCCTACCACGATTCTCTGCCTTGCCCCCTGAAAAAAGAAGGCTCCCTCCTCTATAACGAATAAGTATAGTCAAGCAAAAGAAATTAAGGCCGTTGACTGTGTCAGAAAATACTTGGCTCATTCTGTACCTCTCTGGCATGAGGTGGGAAGCACACTTCATCGTTGATCTCATGGAGGCACTGATCAGAGTTCTGAAGTCTTTCAGAGTTTTTTCTTTTATATCATGGGTATAATTTTTTTTCTCCTGACTCAGAAGTCTGACCTCTCCCTGTGCGCCACAAACCATTTGTCCCGAAGATACTCCTGGGCAAGTTTTTCAGACAGGAAGAGGATACCTTCATTTACAAACAGTTTCAAGTCAGAAAGGAATCTATGAAAGGGAAAAGGCAGCTGGAGGACACATTTGGGCTGCATCAAAACCATTCGGATAAATCATCCGAGTAGCCCTGAATGTGCTCTGTGGCTCTCTGGAAAATGCTTTAGAAGTAGGTTTTGTTTTTTTTAAAGGGTTTCTGGCTATTATCCTCATGGCATGAAGTGCCATGTGAACACTGTGTGTAAAAATAACACAGACCCTAAATTCATTTAATTAAAAACAGCTAGGTGATGCAGTGGATACAGCACTAGTCCTGAAGTCAGGCAGACTTGGGATCAAATCTGAACTCAGACACTTACTAGCTGTGCAAGTGACTGTGAAGTGACTGGGCAAGTCACTTCACCCTGCTTGCCTCAGTTTCCTCATCTGTCAAATGAACGGGAGAAGGCAATAGCAAACCACTCCAGTATCTCTGCCAAAAAATCCCAAAAGGGGTCATGTAGAGTCAGATACAACTGAAATTTCTCAACAACAAAACAATGACCTTTCAAATATGAACTCAGGGTAGGATGTGAAATAGTGAATGAGAACCTCTGTCTAAGTAGGTGCTTAATAAATGTTCCTATGTTCCTCATTGTTTGTTCCTCCTATCAGGAAAGTGATGGAAGGGCAAGGTCCTGGAGTCATAGAACCCTGGGTTCCTCTCCTGTGTTTGACGATGACAGCGGGGGTGGAGGGAGTGGCTTAATCTCTTAGGAACAGTTTCCTCAAAGATTCAGTGAGCTCTGAGACTCTGTTAGCACCAGCTCCTCTATGATCCTGTGAATTAATATATGTAAGAGGTGATGCCTGCTAAACATGGTCATTTATAAAGGAAGAGACCAGAGGGACTAGTTATCCTGGATCTATTAATGTTCATTTAAAAATGAACATGTTCAGCAGTGATCACCTCTTACAGGAAAACTTTCCTGACCCTCAAAATTGTTAATGTTTTCTCTCTTTCTTCTCAAATTAAATTTATTTTTGGTCCATTTTATTTATGTTACCACCCAGAAGGATGTTAGCTACTTGAGGGTAAGGAATGTTTTTTTACTTTGTCTGTGGATCCCCAGGAACTAGCACAGGGCTGAGCTGTATGGGCATCGAATCAATCTGGCAATCCCTGGGAGATGTGTCCTAGTAAATACTCCTACTGACTCAATCCCAGCTACTTATCACCTGTCTTTGGCATTGCTAAATGGTTCAATATCAGATAGTGGTATCATTTTTATTAGGGGGCAGCTAGGTGACACAATGGATAGAGCACCTGCCCTGGAGTCAGGAAGACTTATCTTCATGAGTTCAAATCTAACCTCAGACATTTGCTACCTATGTGATCCTGGGCAAGACAGTTTGCCTTAGTTTCCTCATCTGTAAAATGAGCTAGAGAAGTAAATGGCAAATCACTCCAGTATCTTTACCATGAAAACCCCAAATGGGATCCCAAAGAGTTGGATACAATTGAACAGATGATTTTATCAGCTGAAATGACATTAAAGCAGAAGCATTCTCATCTCCTTTGCTGCTGTATCCTAAAGACCAGGGTTCCATATAGGTTTTCTCCCCCATTAGAATGTGATCTTTTTGAGAGCAGGGACATGAATACTTTCCTATTTGCATCTCCAGTACTTAGTCCGGTGTACATAGTAAGCTCTTTGTAAATGTTTTATTCATTAATACAACAGATGCTTAACAAATACCTACTAAATTGAATTTCTGTGACATGTTAAATCTTAGACTCTTTGTTGACTCTCATGTAACATTTGTAGTCACCCAGCATTTAGCACACAATGCAACCAAGAACTCATATTAGGTGATCAGTAAATACTTGATGATGAATGGCTAGTTCTGGATGCAGAAAAGATGCAAAAATGATGGTAGTGAATGATGCCTGACACATAGCAGGTGCTTAACATGTTTTGATTGACTGATATACACCAGTGAAACAGTGCCCTTAATCAAAGGGCATTTTTCCCATTTGCCTTGGCTGTTGCTTCTAATTTTCAACTTTCACCAAATAAAATGCTAATTAGCTTTTCTAAAAGGTTTGTAAACTGGGGATTGGACAAATTATAATCACTGATGGATTTTTTTTAATGACGAAATGTTGTGAGCCCAAGGACTTTCCCATTGAAGGGGAAGCAAAGTAGTCAAAAAAGACAGACTTGACCTGAGGGATTCTTGTTATCTTGGATGATTTCTGTTTAGGGGCTAAGTCACACACACAGAAAGAATAACTCAGAAATCGAACGGGCAAAAGACCTAACTCTCCACTCCTCTGGGGAAAAAAGCTCATTAGCAGATGCATTTCAAAAGAGAGGCAACAGATGGCAGTAGCCACTAAGTATAGAAACTGCTTATCAGCCAATCAGCAGAGAAACAACAGAGAGTGGAATTGCAGATCATAGCAAATGGTATTTCCATGTACACGTGACCCTTGATATTGCATCTCTGGCTACCCTTCAGTGGACCACTACCTGAGAGACTTCAGACCTCCTAGTTGGTCAATTACTCAACGCACACATGACTTCTTCTGGTGGAGTAGATGGATGACGATCATTTGTTCCATGGAGGTGACTGAAGCAGGTGCTGTGGAGAGCTAGAGCTTGGTCAGGCTTCGAAGATGCCAAGGTCACCCACTGCATCCTGACTTTTGTCTTGGCACTAGATTTTGATGACTCTCGAAGAGAGAATGAGGCTGATGACTTTGTGCAATTGTGTTTCATTTAACTCCAACTCCCTCCAAAGTCAAGACAGCACCAGTGATATCATTGATCCTCTCTGAAAATGAAGGATGCATAACAATGCACATTTATTAAGCTGCTATGTATAAGGCACTGGGCTAAAGCACTACGGAGAGAGAGAGAGAGAGAGAGAGAGAGAGAGAGAGAGAGAGAGAGAGAGAGAGAGAGACAGAGAGACAGAGACAGAGACAGAGACAGAGAGAGAGACAGAGACAGAGAGACAGAGAGACAGAGAGAGAGAGAGAGAGAGAGAGAGAGACAGAGAGAGAGAGAGAGAGAGAGAGAGAGAGAGAGAGAGAGAGAGACAGAGAGAGACAGAGAGAGAGACAGAGAGAGAGACAGAGCAACAGCGAAAGAAAATCCAATGAGGTGCAACCAGATAGAAAATGAAGAGATATGGCTGGCTTGGATCCCTTCCTTAATTGGTGCCTGTGGGAGGAGCTCTTGCTTCACCCTCCAATCAGTACTGAGGGTGCTGATGAGGTCTAAATACTCATGCAGATTCTGTCTTGCAGAATGATGATAGTCAAATTTGAAGATGACATTGACCTCTGCTGAGTCAGGACCGAGGACAGTTACCAGATTCTTATTGATCACCCAACCCCCCCACATTAGAGAAGTACAGCTCCCTCTTTTGGAAACTGGAAAAGAGGGCAATGAGGGCTGGTCTAACGAATCATGTGGTCAAAGTCATGGCCTTCCTTTTCCATTAAGGTTCATTGATGAATTTTATTTTCACATTACAAACATTTACTGATTACTCCTGCTTTGTGAGAGGTCTCTGGTCACAAAATAAAAGTTACACAAAACTAATAATATGGTGACCTCATCTGAAAAGGGTGTGTAACATTGCATGTCTATAGCACTCCCTACACCTTTCTATTTAAAAAAAATAGCAGAAATCTATTTTCTCTCCCTTTCACTCCTCACTCCATTTAAAAAAAAAAGAAAAGAACTCCACTTTAAAAAAAGAAAAGAAAAACAAATTTCTTGTAATAAATATACATAGTAAAGGATAACTGTATAGCTAGGTGGTACAGTGAGTAGTGTTCTGGGTCTGGAGTCAGGAAGACTCATCTTTTTGAGTTCAAACCAGCCTCGGACACTTACTAGCTGTGTGACCCTGGTCAAGTCATTTAACCTGGCCTCAGATGCTTCCTGACTGTGTGACCCTATGCAAGTCACTTAACCTTTTCCCCTCAGTTTTCTCATCTGTAAAATGAGCTAAAGAAGGAAATGGCAAACCACTCCGATACCTTTGCCAAGAAAACCTCCAAAAGGGACTCTTCTTTCACAAAGAGTCAAACATGACTAAACAACAAGGATAACAAATTCCTTCAATGGATGTAAGCAAAAGTATATATCTCATTCTGAACCCTAAGTTCATCACTTCTCTATAATGGAGAGCATGCTTCATCCTTGCTTTTCTGCCTACTTTTTTCTAAATGAATGTCGCAATTTATTGTCTTGTATCATTGAGGGAAGTTTAGATTTGCTTGGGATTCAGGCTCTAAAGCAGTCTTTTCTAGGAAACTGGAACACTATTTAGTAAATTAGCAAGATAATTGACACACCTATAATATGGAACAGATAGTTTAAAGATAAACACATTATAACCACTAGGTGGCAATGTTTCATTATATAAGCCATAATACGCCTATGAATAAAAATAACATACAAACAAATCTATATACTCTTTCCCCAATTGGTATATGGAAGGAGTTATACTTCCTAACTAATTATTCTTCCAAAACTCTTCTCAAACCCACTTCAGGACCCTTCCAATTAGTTAGCCAGAACCTAGGTCACCCCAGTAATGAAAAAATAGGTTCAGTTTGGAGAACTGAATGTTTCAGAATTCTCTTTTAAAATTCTTCTTGGGGGGAGCTTGCGGCCTAATATAAAATAGGATAAATGACTCATAAACTATGTCCCCAGTTTGAGAGATTTGGGGTTCAATCCTTAGGCCTTCCTAGGAAGAAGTTTTTCTAGCTAATGTCTTGAACTGCCAAAGTTGTCCCAGTGCACACTTATACTATAAACCAATGGATCCAAGGAACTATACACGTCTGGCTTGATCACACTTAGAGAGAAAGAACAAAACTCAGTTAAAGAAAATAGTTTATTTTAACTCATAATATGGAAACCAACTACAAACCAATGCTTACTTTAAAAAACTAAAAAAAAAAGTTTTTAACAGATACTTCTTTTTTCTCCCTCCTGCTCCACCCTTCTTTAAAAAAGAAAAACCAAACCCTTGTAACAAATATGTAGAGTCAAGTCAACTTAATTCCTTCATTGATGTCTAAAATGGTAGATCTCATTCTGCATGGAATGCATTACTTGTCAGGAGGTGGGTATTGTGACAAATAAGGCCTCTGGAATCTTGGGTTATTATCTTCTCAGGATTCTTATGTCTTTCAACATTGTTAGTTTTTACAATGTTCAGCTACTGTCTAAGTTATTCCCCTGATTCTGCTAACTTTACTCTGTAACAATTCATTTATGTCTTCCCAGGATACTTTAAAACCATCCCTTTTATTTTTTCTTATGGCAAATGTACTATAATTTGTTCCCCTGTCTCCCAATTGATGATCAACTCCTTAATTTCTAGTTCTTTTCCATTACAAAAAGGATTGCTACAAGTATTTCTGTTCATAGCAGACATGTTTATGAACAGGCAAGTGAAGAAAGAAAGGGAGTTGGTTAGAGAAAGTTTAGTTCTTTCACATTCCTGAAACGTGTCTGTCTTCAAGAGAGCTGTAATCACATGGGTGAGCTGTCATGATCTAGAATCAGAGTTCTCTATCATCTTCTCCCCCATGACCTGGAAAGAGAAACTATCTCTTAGTCACTTGCTTCAGAAAATGCTGCTATTAAAACTGGTCTCAGGCTTGCCTTTGACTCCTGATGACTACTTCTAGTCTAGGGACAGGAAACCACCCTGTGCTGTGGTCCCACTTTTCTAGCTCCAGATAGGCTTTGCCTTTCCATTTTACCAAGACCTTTAAAAAAATGACATTTCTCAGGGGGTTAATCATGTAATCTTTGGATACCCTCAAGGGCTGGTTATGACATCTAGGTTATGACATCTAAGGAAATAGCAATTTGTCTGGCAAGAAATCCTGAGGGTCTTCCCCTCCCAGTTTGCTTTTTTTTTTTTTTTTTTGAGTAGGCAAAGTAAGCCATCTTTTGTCTCATTTCTTACCTAGCCATAAATCACCAAGTAGATGTTGCCTCAGACAAATTGAGACCTGGGAAAGACCTTAGCTTAAAAAGGTCTCCCATTACATCTTGGGTCATGTCCAGTTGCCCTGATCTATGTTTTGCCTCTGCACTCAGATGACCTTGGAGAAGAGAGTGAGGCTGATGACTTTGCACAGCCCTGCCTCACTTGCAAGTCAAGACATCACCTTCAGATGTCATTGATCCTCTTCCAGAATAAAGGACAAAGAATAATAACCAAGTCCCTAGAAATGCCTTGTTCTCCCTCCTGCCCCAGAGTCTCAAGAAAGCTACTGAGGGGAAGCAGGTAGGAAGTGAAAGGAGAAAAGAACCGTAGCAGTGGTGAATGTATCAGGAGTTCCCCAGACACTAAGAAAGGTGCCCTGTCCATGGTGGGCCCTGAATTCAGTGCAGCCCAGTGTGGGGAAAGGTTTGCTAGGCTCACGATGTTGCCTAAATGGAATGCTTCTAATTGCCCTCTGACAGACACTCCTGATATGGTCATGACAGATTTCTTTGAGCTGTCAGTCAACAGGCGCCTACTATAGATCAGATACTGTGCTATGCTCTGGGAATCCAAAGAAAGCAAAAACTGCCCTTAAAGAGCTCATATTCTAATGAACAAGACAACAGGCAAACTAAACGCATACAAAGACATCCCAAACATCTTAATGTGTTTTAAAGCTTCAACAGTTCAATAGCAGATATTTTGTGAAAGTAGAAATGAAAGGTTGTTCAATTGTTTTCCATCATGTCCAACTCTTCCGTGACCCTATTTGGGGTTTTCTTGGCTATTTCCTTCTTCAGTTCATTTTACCAATGAAGAAACTGAGGCAATAAAGATAAAGTGACTTGTTCAGGGTCACACAGCTAAGAAGAGTCCAAGACTGGATCTGAATTCATGAAGATGAGTCTTCTTGACTCCAAGTCTGGAGCTTCCCACTAAACCACCCAGCTACCAGAAATACTAAGACTTTGCAACAAATTGGAGATGTTGGCTGAACTTTAGTGAGAGGGTCAAGGATGACTCTGAGTTTTGAGCCTGAGGATGGATGGTGGACAGTGATGCCCTCTGTCCACCTATCTGGACATATTCTAATTTCCTGTCTGATAAACACAGAATGAGGGCAATGCCCATAGATGGTCTCTCTAGGGTTTTCTGAACTAAGTTCAAAGCCAAGATGACAAGACAGAAAGGGGTTCAGGTCACATGAGCTGGGAGCTGTTCTCATAGCATGTTGCCTCCCACCTCAGTATCTTCGGCATTCTCTCTTTCATTTGTGCCTTTTGAAACCATTACACTCTTCGGGTCTTAGCTTCAGGGCCATTTCCTACAAGGCATGTTTCTTCCTCTCCCTAATTTTTAGTGCCCACCCCTTGAAATTACCATGTTTATTTTTTGCACAGTTTGTCTTTACTAATCTGTCTACACGTTGTTACCTCCAACAGAATGTGAGCTCTGAAGATGGAAGCACATTGATTTTAAGACACAATGCAGGGACTAGGACATATTTAGTGCTTAATAAATGCTGCTTGAACTGAATTGAATTGAAACCAGTACACCAGAAAAACAGACTGGAGTTCTTTTTAAGAAAAGAACTGATTGGGCTGTAAGACTGTGCATACCTTTGACCCAGCAATACTACTTCTAGGTCTGTATCCCAAAGAGATCAAAGAAAAGGGAAAGGACCCATATGTACAAAAATATTTGTAGCAGTTCTTTGTGTGGTGACCAAGAACTAGAAATGGAGGTGATGCCCATCAACTGGGGAATGGCTGAACCAGTTGTGGTATATGAATGTAACAGAATACTATTGTACTATAAGAAATGATGAGCAGGAAGACTTCAGAAAAACCTGAAAAGACTTACATTAACTGATGCTGAGTGAAGTGAGCAGAACCAGGAAAACACTGTAGACAGCAACAGTAACATTGTGCAATGACTGATAATGACAGACTCAGCCCTTCTCCGCAGTGCAAAGACCTAAAACAATTCCAAGGGATTCATGATGGAAAATGCCATCCCTATCCAGAGAAAGAACTAGGGGGCTGGAATGCAGAGCAAAGCAAGCTATTTTTTTGTTTGTTTTTTTTTTGTGTGGTTTGTCCACTTTGTTATAATTCTTCTATGCAACATGACTAATGTGAAAATGTGTTTAATAGGAATGTATGTGAAGAGGCTGTATCAGATTGCATGCCATCTTGAGGAAGGAGGGGGGAGAAAGAGGGAGAAAATTTAAAACTTATGAAAGTGAATGTTGAAAACTAAAAATAAATAAATTGGGAAAAAATGATCTACCAGAGCTAAATCTATATTTCTATGATCTGTGGTCTCATTCTGCGGTTGAGATCACCTTAGAAGGTAGGTGAAAGTAAGCCAAGCATTGGCCTCTAGAGGAAACCCAAAGTTAGGAGACCAGGTAAAAATGGTCTCAACTCTAGAGAGCATTTGACACCAGTTTTCACCCACCCAAAGGCTATGGGCAAATTGAAGGGAAAGGGCTTTCCATGTTTCTATTTTCTCAATTCATGCCCCCCAAAGACAAATGCCTTTAAACATTTCCTTATGGCTTTGGTTTTGAAGTACTCTGGGCAAGACCAAAGAAATTAATTTCCTACTGGAATGATGCTATTGAGGTCTGACTGGTCTGTTTTTCCTTAACATTAAATTGTTTCTAATTCCATGAGGTGGAAGAAGAGAAACTTCTGTTTTCTGCCAGTACATGGAAAGCGGAATTTTACAGGAAAAGTTTGGCACAGGCATCCTTTGTTTTAAAATCACAACCAGCCTGTAGCCTCATCTCTAGAACATTAACATGTCACCCACGTAACTTGTGAACAGGACTACTACTCAGGGAGGGTTGAGTAGAATTACAGAGCAGTTTGGAATGATTTATCTTAAGATGATGATTGTCCATAAGAATCTGTCATCTTTGTTGACCACTTCCCAAATATTTCACTCTTACAGCAGAGATTGTAAGACTGACCTCTCCTCTGCCCCAGGTTCTGACTTAGCAGAAATAATGACAGGTCACTAAAGTGGTAAGATCCTTAAGAACATGAAATCCTGATCTGATTCCTTATTGAGCAGCTTTATGGGGCAATGAAAGTTTCATTGAACTTGGAGTTACAGGGCCTGAGTTCAAAACCTGGCCCTTCCTCTTGCTATCTGTGTGACCTTCAGCCAAACCACTCAACCTTTCTGAGTCTCAGGTTCATCATCTCTAAAATTAGAGCAGATGACCTATAAGGTCCCTTCCCACTTGAGATCTCTGGTCTATATAAATCATATATAAAAATTCAAGAGACATAATTTCTGGATAATTTATCATTTTGTTAATAATGCTAGCATTTCACCAATAGAATGGATGAATGACACTCTGGAATACCAAAGACTAATCACGGACAGAGGGCTCACAGTTCATATGTCCTTGGAAGAACAGATATTCCTGAGGGTGGCGATCAACTCTGATTGGTTAACAATTAACGAGAGAGAATGAACATTACAGTGAGGGGTGGACCTGTTCTAATAGCTGTCTTTCATTCTTGAAGAGGACCAAAATGACATCACCATGAGAAAGTGAAATTTCAGTGTATCCGACTGTGGCCGATCAGACCAATAGGAGCTTGGAATGCTCTACCACAGGTTGGGCACAGATAGTCCGTGTGAATATTTGGGGTGGATATCCCAAATTTGCGCATCCTGAGTTTACTTTGTGCTGTCTCAATTCTGCTTTGCTCATAGAGCACAGCCCCCTGTCTGATGTGGACACACCATGCTGAGCAGTCCTGTGCCAGCGTCTCCCATGTTGCACAGTCAAATTCAAAGTTATTGAGGGAGACCTTGAGAGTGTCCTTGTATTGTTTCTTCTGACCACCATGTGATCTCCTGCCTCATGTGAGTTCTCCATAAAATAGTCTTTTTGGCAAGTGTATATTTTGCATTCGAACAATGTGGCCAGCCCATTGGAGCTGTGCTCTCTGAAGCAGTTCAGCTCGAGGAAGGACTTCAGTGTCTGGTGCCTTATCCTGCCAGGTCATCCTCAGAATCTTCCTAAAACAGTTCAAGTGGAAGTGATTCAGTTTCCTGGCATGGCGCTGGTAGATTGTCCATGTTTCACAGGCATACAACAATGAGGTCAGCACAAAGGCGCTGTATGCCTTCAGTTTGGTAGTCAGTCTAATAACTCTTCTCTCCCATACTTTTCTTTGGAGCCTCCCAAACACTGAGCTAACTGGCAATGTGTGCATCAACCTCATTGTCAATGTGTACATCGCTTGAAAGTACACTACCAAGGTAAGTGAACTTATCCACAGCATTTGAAACTTCTCCATTTGTTGTAAGCAATGGTTCAACATATGGATGGTATGGTGGTGGTTGATGGAGCACCTGTGTTTTCTTGGTGTTAATTATGAGGCCAAAATTAGCACAGGCAGCAAAGAATTGATCCATACTTTGTTGCATCTTAGTTTCAGAGGCTGCATTGAGTGCACAATCATCTATAAACAGAAAATCATGCACCAATACTCCCTCCACTTTGATCTTGGCTTGTAGCCTTTTCAAATTGAAGAACTTACCATCAGTATGGTAGTTGACCTTGATACTGTGTTCATTCTCATCAAAAGCATTTGACAACATGACTGAAAATATCATGCTAAAAAGCATGGGAGCAAGCACACAGCCCTGTTTCCCTCCACTGGTGACTGGGAAGGCATGAGAGCATTTTCCACTATCCAGAACCTGGGCAAGCATGCCATCATGAAATTGACGTACAATACTGATGAACTTCTCTGGGCAACCAAATTTTGACATAATTTTCCATAAGCCCTCATGACTAACAGTGTCAAAGATGTTGGTCAGATCTACAAACATTGTGTACAGATCTCTGTTCTGCTCCTGGCATTTCTCCTGGAGTTGTCAGGCAGCAAACACCACATCTACTGTTCCTTGGCCCTATCTGAAGTCACACTGGCTCTCAGGTATATGACCATCTTCCAGGTGAAGGATCAGCCTATTAAGGAGGACTCTAGCAGGAATTTTCCCAGCAATGACTAAGAGAGAAGCCCCCCTGTGATTGTCACAGGACAATCTATTCCCTTCACCCTTATAGAGAGGGACAATGGAGGTATCCTTGAACTCCTGGGGTATAATTTCTTCTTGCCATATAACCTGGAAAATTTCAGTCGGTTTTTGTATGAGCAATGTCCCCCTACCTTGTAAATCTCAGCTGGAATAGAATCAGCACCAGGTGCTTTGCCACATGAAAGGAGCCTAATGGCCCTCAAAATCTCTTCTTCAGTTGGAAGTTCAGCTAAGGTGGAATTGACTTCAACCTGGTCAGTGGCCTCCACATTGAATGTTGAGAACACTATGGAAGTGTTCAGCCCCTCTCTCTAGGATCATGTCCTTGTCACTAATCAATGTGGCTCCATCAGCACTGAGGAGTTGTGATGTGCCCTAGGTTTTTGGTCCATATATAGCTTTCAGGGAATCATAAAAGCGCTTTGGATTGTTACTATCAGTTATTACTCAGTTTTATGCTGATTCTAATAAGGGGTTATTGGAATGTAACTTTGAATCTATAATTTACTTTTAAGTTGCCTGACCTTGGGCAATCTAATCAAAGAATTTGTCCCACCCATACTTGTGGGCATGGATTTTGCCACCTTAGATCAAATTCCATGTAAGATTGGGTGGGGTCTGAACCAGATTAAGGAGAAAGTTAATTCAATTTACTTATCAGAAACATCCTTCAGAGGCTGAACAACCTACATACAGGCTTCTGAAAAAATCCTGGTTGTAATTCAATAATTGATTATTAATAAGAAAAATAATCATCTCTCAATCATCTATATAAATCATAGATCAGAGATCTCAAGTGGGAAGGAACTTTATAGGTCATCGGCATTTTGGGGCCAGATGTGATGGGGTGCTTGTGCTTGGACCCCAGCCCTGGGACCATATCTCTTCTCAGCCCAAAGACCCTATCTCTGGCAATAACTTATGAGTGGGCGAGGCAAACTATTTCTGCGTGTTAGCTGTGTGACCTCTGTAGAATTTCCCTTGTCTGAACAGGACTACCTTGTTCCAGCAAGACTATCACGTACTGATTCCCAGAGTTACCACATACAATCCAGAGGATGTCAACTCCCAAAACTATCTGGTTACAGATGTACAGACTCCTTAGAAGCTCTTCTTTCCCTCAGGCCATTCCAGTAGTAAATGATGGCTCCGCCCAACAGAAACTGTTCCTTCTGTCCTCTCCACGTAATTAGCATACTTGCTACACAATACACTGAAATTTTTCTTTTTTTAGATGTCTTTTTATTATTATTTTAAAATTTTTATTTATTTATTTTTAGTTTTCAACATTCATTTCCACAAGATTTTGAGTTCCAAATTTTCTCCCCATCTTTCATACCCCCACCCCAAAACTCCTTGCATTCTGATTCCCCTTTCCTGCACTGTGCTCTCCCTTCTATCACACCCCTCCCTTCCCTTATTCCTTTCTTCTCTATTTTCTTGTAGGGCAAGATGGATTTCTATAGCCTATTAACCTGTATTTCTTATTTCCCAGTTACATGTAAAAACAATTTTTTAACATTTGTTTTTTAAAACTTTGAGTTCCAACTTCTCTCCCTTCCTCCCTTCCCACTGAGAAGGCAAAAAATTCAATATAGGTTATACTTGTGTAGTTTGCGAAAGACTTCCATAAATGTCATGTTGTGAAAGACTAACTATATTTCCCTCCATCCTATCCTGCCACCATTATATACATACATACATACATATATATATATATATATATATTCTCTATTCTACTTTATATTCTCTTTTGACTTTGTCCCTCCCCAAAAGTGTTTACTTCCATATGCCCTTCCTTCTATCATCCCCTGAACACCCCATTTATCCCCTTTTCTCCTACTTTCTTGTAGTGTAAGATAGTTTTTCATACCAAATTGAGTGTGCATATTATTCCCTCATTAAGCCAAATGTGATGAGAGTAAACTTCACTTTTCCCCTCTCACCTGCCCCTCCATTGAAAAAGCTTTTTCTTGACTCTTATGAGAGATAATTTGCCCCATTCCATTTCTCCCTTTCTTCTCTTAATATATTCCTCTTTTACCCCTTAATTTTATTTTTTTAGATATCATACCTTCCTATTCAACTCACCCTGTACCCTCTATTTATATGTATATAATCCCTCCAACTATCCAAATACTGAGAAAAGTCTCACGAGTTGCAAATATTATCTTTCCATGTAGGAAAGTAAACAGTTCAACTTTAGTAAGTCCCTTATGATTTCGCTTTCCTGTTTACCTTTTCATGCTTCTCTTGATTCTTGTGTTTGAAAGTCAAATTTTCTATTCAGCTCTGGTCTTTTCATCAAGAATTCTTGAAAGTCTTCTATTTCATTGAATGACCATTTCCCCCCCTGAAGTATTACACTCAGTTTTGCAGGGTTTTTGCTTTGATTTTAATCCTATCTCATTTGACCTTTGGAATATCATGTTCCAAGTCCTGCAAACCCTTAAGGTAGAAGCTTCTAGATCTTGTTTTATCCTGATTGTATTTCCACAGTGCTCAAATTGTTTCTTTCTGGCTGCTTGCAATATTTTCTCCTTGACCTGGGAACTCTGAAATTTGGCTACAATATTCCTAGGAGTTTTACTTTTGGGATCTCCTTCAGGAGGTAATAGATGGATTCTTTCAATATTTATTTTACCCTCTAATTCTGGAATATCAGGACAGTTTTCCTTGATAATTTCATGAAAGATGATGTCTAAGATCTTTTTTTGATCATGGCTTTCAAGCAGTCCTATAATTTTGAAATTGCCCCTCCTGGGTCTGTTTTCCAGGTCAGTTGTTTTTTCAATGAGATATTTTATATTATCTGCTGTATTTTTCATTCCTTTGGTTTTGTTTTATAATTTCTTGATTTTTCATAAAGTCATTAGCTTTCATCTGCTCCATTCTAATCTTTAAGGAATCATTTTCTTCAGTGAGCTTTTGGATCTCCTTTTCCATCTGACCAACTCTGCTTTTTAGGGCATTCTTCTCCTCATTGGCTTTTTGGATTTCTTTTGCCATTTGGGTTAATCTATTTTTTAAAGTGCTATTTCCCTTAGCACTTTTTTGGGTCTCCTTTAGCAAGCAGTTGACTCATTTTTCATGATTTTCTTGCATCCCTCTCATTTCTCTTCTCAATTTTTGCTCTACTTCTCTTACTTGATTTTCAAAATCATTTTTGAGCTCTTCCATGGTCTGAGACTAATTCATATTTTTCTTGGAGTTTTTGGATGGACGAGCTTTGACTTTGTTGTCTTCTGTTTGCATGCTTTGAGCTTCCTTGTCACCCAAGATTCTATAGTGTGATTCTTTTTCCAGTTTTTACTCATTTCCCCAGCCATTTACTTGACTTCTGAGCTCTTTGTCAAGGTAGTTCTCTGCTTCCAGTGGGGGTGGGGAGTGTACTGTCAGGTGCTCAATTCCCCCACAATCTGTGGGCCTAGAGCTCCAGAAACAGTGGCTGCAGCTGTACCTTCTGCTCCCGTGTCTGCTGAGGGCTCTTCCTCCCACTCCCCCTCAGCTACCCTAGGGTTGGGACCAGACCACTCCACTTTCCTGCACTGATCCCACAGGCCTTCCAATTTATCCTCAGCATTTTGGGGTCATGAAGTCTGGAAACCACCACAGGCAAGAGAGATTCAGTCTCCCCAAGGCCTATTCAGGTCCCCTTTGTGCATTTGCGGCCCGCACTGGACTATACTTTGCTCCTAGTATGGCATGATAGACTCTTCCTAGCAACCTTCCACGCTGTCTTGGGCTGGAGGTTTGCTTCACTCCATCATTCTGTGGGTTCTGCAGCTCCAGAATTTGTTTAGAGCCATTTTTAATAGGTATTTGGCTCGGCTTGGCAGGAGCACTCTAGAAAGTCCATGCTGTTACTCTGCCATCTTGCTGAACTTTTTCTATACATGGTTTACCATCAGTCCTATTAGGTTACAAGTTCCCTAAAGAAGTTGAATAATAGTTTTACCATAAACTTTTTGCCACTTGACTGAAAGACTGCTTGAGTCTGTGAATTCTTTCCGAACAACTCTGCCCTGAACCTTGGTATTTTGGGGTCCCTGCACCCCTAAACCTGCATCAAAATGAAAAAGGGAGCAACTAGGAACAACTGAGAGGCCTCTGGATGGTTGAAAGGAGACATCAGCTAGTAGAAGACACTAGAAGAGAATGGTATAACTGACCACACCCTGCTAGGTAACCTTGCCAGCATTAGAGCTTGGAGTCAGGAAGATTCATCTTGAGTTCAAATCTAGCCTCAGACCTTTATTTAGCTGGATGACTCTGGGCAAGTCACTTAACCCTGTTTGCCTCAGTTTCCTCACCTGCAAAATGAGCTGGAGAAGGTAATGGCAAACCACTCCAGTGTATTTTCCAAGAAAATCCCAAGTGGGGTCATGAATAGTTGGACGTAACTAAAACGACTTGAACAAGTGATCATGACAATAGTGTGTAGCTGACCAGTCATCTCTTTATTTTCCACCTGGCTGTACTCCTTTGCACATTTCTACATCCCTTCTTCTCTTCTCTTTCAGCTTCTTTTTGTGTGTTATCTTCCTCTGTTCCATTGTAAGCACCTTAAAGGCAAGCCTGTTTTGTATTTGTATCCCCAGAACTTAGCACAGTGCCTGGTACATAGTAGGAGCTTAATAAATGTTTATTGGTCGATTGACTGGCATCAATAGTGCAGAGATGGGGCTAAGTGCTTAACAAGTGTTATCTCATTTGATCTCCACAACAATTCTTTGAGGTAGATATTATTATCTCCATTTTCAGATGAGAAAACTGAGGCAAACAGAGGTTAAGTGACTTGCCCAAGGTCATATAGCTAGTAAATGTCTGAGACCAGGTTTGAACTCATGATTTCTTGACTCCAGGACCAGTGTTCTGTCTCCTGAGATACCCGCTTACTTCTAGAATTGTAGAATTAAAGCTTGAAAAGTCCCTCCATGTTCATCTCGTCCAAGCTCTTCATTTTATAGTTGAGGGTTGAGGAGAATGAGGCCCATGAAAGTTAAATCTCCAAATTCCAGAAAGGGGTCCCCAAATCACATATATGTATATGTTTAGTTGTTTACGATTCTGTATGACTCTTTGTGACCCTACCTGGCATTTTCTTGACAAAGATACTGGAGTGGTTTGCAGTTTCCTTCTCCAACTCATTTTACAGAGGAGGAAACTGAGGCAAATATAAGTTAAGTGACTTGCCCACAGTCACACAGCTTATAAGTTTATGAGGTGAGATTTGAACTCATGTCTTCCTAACCCTATGCCCTTGATTTCTATCCATGGTACTACTGAGCTGCCAAAATAATATAGGTAGTTAGTAATCGAGACAGGATTTAAACACATCTTCTGATTCCAAATTCATCTCTAATGAACTCCTTTCTGATACTTTGACTGAGCTTGTAAGTTAGAGAGTTGGTGCTGGTCTACTGGGAGAGATTGTTTCAGGCTTGTGGGTGGGGGCTCAAGCCAAGGACATGGGCTGCTGAAAGTACTCTGTGCTCCTGTTGTCATGAACATTTCTGTCCATGTTACATAATCTGTTTCTGAGGTTGCGAGATAGAGGGAAAACAATGAATTTGCCATTTAAAAAATACCAAACAAATGCACTCCATGAGGAGAGATCCAAGTTCTTGAAAATAAACACAGACATTAATTATTTGGAAAAGAAAGAGGATATAGCATGTTGCCCATCTGCAGTTTTCATTTAAACGATTTCCGGCTGATCTTGGGAGCAAAGTTTGCATAACCAGTTTTGCATCACAGACTTATAGGGTTAGAACTGGGAAGGACTTTAGAAATTGCCTTATTCCTTCTCAATTTACAGAAGAGACAACAGAGCCCAAAGAGCTCCAATAACTTGCCTAAGGACAGGCAGACAGAGAGGAACACAACCAAGGCATGATCTCAGTTTCTCTGATTCCGAGTCCAATAGAATTTTCATCGTACTGTAGAACCTGTGGTACAACCAGAGAGAAACTTGTCCTCAAGTGACCTTTCCACCCCAAAAGACAACCACAAGATGCAAAATGGCATCCAAGTCAGACTTTGGAAGAGGATGGGTGCCATATTTTTTAAAAGGCATGGATGAAATTGACGAACATGAGAAACCAGTGCACTAGTGGATAGCTTCTGTCTAGACATCCCGGAAGGAACCATCTGTAGTTTCCAGAGAAATGATGTATGAATGAGATAGCTTTTATTACATGCTTACTAAGTTCTATTTAGAAACAGTGCTGAACACATACACAAAGAGAAAAGTGAAACAGTTCCCTGCCCATATTTTAATTGGCATTGTCAACTCATAGAGGAAAGGTCTTCAGTAGGGTGGGAGGAAAGGCCCAGTGGTCTGAGGGCTTCAGCTACAGGTTGCATGGGAAGGCCCAGGAGTCCTTAGGCTCTCTTGGCAGTTTACAACATCATCATCATCATTTTAAGCACCTATTATGGGTCAGGCTCTTTGCTACATGCTCTAACAAATATTTTCTTATTTGATCATTGCAATGTCTGTAGTTCTGAAGGGTATATAAGATGGCAGATGGGAAGGCCAGGTAGACATTACAGTGCATTGGCTAAGTAGCGGGTAAAGTCAGATGGTCCTCCATTTGACCAGAAGGATTATAATTGGTGACTCCTTGCTCATTTAATTGGTGCAAATGTCCCTGAAAGGGGGAAAGGAGACTAGAAGGCCTAGCACACAACACTGGGAAAGGGGGAATGAACCTCAGGGTTGTAATAGAGCCAGGACTTTACTCCAGGTAAGTATCGAGGCAGGCGGGGGAAATGGAAAGGGGACAGATAGGTGGTGCGGTGGATAGAGCACGGAGTCAGGAAAACATGAGTTCAGATCTTACCTAAGATATTTACAAGCAGTGTGACTCTGGACAAGTCACTTAACCTCCATTTCTTTGACTGTAAATTGGGGAAAATAATAGTTACCTACCTCCTAGAGTTGTTATGAGGGTCAAATGCTATATTTGTAATGGTGCTTAACACCATTATATACCATACCAGCTGCATAGTAAGTACTATATTAATGCTAGCTATCACTATTATTAATTAATTAATATAAATATTAGAAAGGTTGTGGAGAAGAGCTTCCTAGTGACCACTTCTATTGGACCCTCTGGATGGCTTCTGAAACAGTGGGTTGATAGGGTGGGGTAGAAGAGGGAAAAGGTACTCAATAATGTCATTGGTGGGGGCCATATCTATGTGGGTAAAAACTCTAGATGGGATTCACAGATATTAGTTGAATGCAGTGTAGTTTAGTGAACAGAGTTCTGGACTTGGATTCAGGAGGACCTGGGTTCTAATCTTACTTGAGACACTCTCTGAGCAAATTGTTCAACATATCTGGGTCTTAGCTTCTTATCTATGGAAGCAAGATTTCTTTTAGCTCTAAATCTGTATGCTATGTCTTTATGATGGAGAATCTGAGAACATTTCACCAAAAGGTTATCCCTACTATGGAGTAGTGAGAAGCAGGCACATCTTCTCATTGTAGGATGACCAGGAGATGCCTTCTATTCCACTGACACTGGATCTATGGAATCTACGAATAGCTTGACTTCCCTGGGTTTGAATTATTTATAAGTTGAGATGTTCGTCATTGTCTTATAGGGCAGCTTGTAAAATGATGATGATGGGGCCATCTTGTTGGTAATGGGCCCAGAGGCTAGTGCCTTCCCTCTAGGATTACTTCCCATTTACACGTGTATGTGCATAGTTCTTGACATGTTGTCTCCCTCAGTAGAATGTGAGTAGGAGTGAGGAAAGGGATGGAGGGAGAGAATATGGCACTCAAAATGGAAAAAAAAAAGAATGTTAGAAATTTTAGTTTATATGTAATTGAGAAAAAAAGAAAATTAAAATTAAATGTTTAAAAGAATAGGGTCTGTGTTTTCTACTTTCTTTGTACCCCAAATGCTTCGAATAATACCTGACAAATAGTAAGTGTTTAATAAATACTTATTGCTTGATAATGACCAGAGAGAGTGTGTGTGTGCGAGTTCAGGTCTTGGTAGCATCCTTATATTTTTTGGGGAGCATCGCTATGGTAATTGTTCAGGCACAATCAAAGCTTTCCAGTGAGTTACTGTACATCTCTACTAATTTTACTCTGGGAATTTAGGTTTTTGAACTGTAGGTAGGAACCAGCCTAAGCCAGTCACTAAAATAACCTTGGTTGAAAACTGGATAACAGTGTGGCAGAGACTGGGCATAAACCAATGCCTGACACCATACGCAAGAATAAAGTCCAAATAGATACATGATATATATATAAAGATTGATACTGTAAACAAATTAGGGGAGCAAAGAATAGTGTATTTGTCAGATTTATGGAGAATGGATAAATTTTTGACTAAAGACATAGAGAACATTATGAAATGCAAAATGGATAACTCTGATTACATTAAATTGAAAAGTTTTTGCACAAACAAACCCAATGCAACCAAGATTAGAAGGGAAGCAGAAAACTGGGAAAGGATTTTTGCCCCTAGAGTCTGTGATAAAGGCCTCATTTCTAAAATATATAGGGAGCTGAGTCAAATGTACAAAAATACAAGTCATTCCCCAACCGATAAATGGTCAAAAGATATGAACAGGCAGTTTTCAGAGGAAGAAATTAAAACTATCTATAGTCATTGAAGAAATGCTCTAAATAACTCTTGATTAGAGAGAGGCAAATCAAAACAACTCTGAGGTACCCCATCACACCTATCAGATTGGCTAACATGACAAAACAGGAAGATGATAAATGTTGGAGAAGATGTGGGAGAGTTGGAACACTAATTCATTATTGGTGGAGCTGTGAGCTGATCCAACCATCCTGCAGAGCAATTTGGAAATATGCCCAAAGGGTTACAAAAATGTGCATACCCTTTGACCCAAAAATATCACTTCTAGGACTGCATTCCAAAGAGATCATAAAAGTGGGAAAGGGTCCCAAATGTACAAAAATATTTATAGCAGCTCTCTTTGTGGTGGTCAAGAACTGGAAATGGAGGGGATGCCCATCAACTGGGGAATGGCTGAACAAGTTGTGGTATGTGAATGTAATGGAATACTATTGCACTGTAAGAAATGATGAACAGGAAGACTTCAGAGAGGCCTGGAAGGACTTATATGAATTGATACTGAGTGAAAGGACCAGAACCAGGTGAACTTTGTACACAGCAACAACCACAGTGTGCAAGGAATTTTCTGGTAGACTTATTCCTTCACAGCAACGCAAGGACCCAAAAAATTCCCAATGGACTCTTGAAGCAAAATGTCTTCCACATCCAGAGAAAGAACTATGGAATTGGATCACAGAATGAAGCAAACTATTTTCTCTTGTGTGTTTTTTTTTTATGGTTTCTCCCATTCATTTTAATTCTTTTATGCAACATGACTAAGGTGAAAATGAATTTAATAAAAAAAAAATAGTCTTGGCTTTTTCCCTCCTTAGTGCATTTCTTTCTGGTTTGCTGTTTTTCCCTCCACAAAAGAGAAAGAAAATAGATACAGGGCTCTGTCCTATATTTGGGAGTTGTATAGTTTGTAGAGTTTATAGGAAATATCTCCAACCCTTTTTCTGCCTCTATATGTATTACTGTATGATGACTCCAGTCCCCAGGCTGACCTTACTAAGCAAAATGTCTCTTGTCTCTGAAAGGGGAAATTCCTCTCTTTTCCTATGTCTCAATCCTTGCATTAAATAACATCGAAAATGCATTAGGTTTTATTGGGCAACAAGTTTTATCATAGAGTAACAGTGTAAGCCCCTTTTAGATTAAAAATTTCGATGACTGAAAACAGCAAAGACAAAAAACCTTTGAGATATACATATGAAAAATATTAGGAAAACATCAGGGGAGAAAATTCACTGCTCCACCTCCCTTGCTCCGCCCCCCCAGCAAAATCAGCTTCAGTGTTCTATGTTACAGTTAATCATTTGTATATGACTAACTGGAAAATTTTTGAGCTAATTCTGGGGTTCAGAATGGCTTTGTGATTACTGGATAAATATACATTGCCTGATTATGACAACCAGCAGAGATAAGGATTTTATTACTCACTATAAACTTGAGTGAGGTTTCTTGAGAGTTGGTAAAAGAAAAGACCTCAGAGTTAAGTAAAAGAGGGTCTATCTCTCTTTGCATAGCCACTTATTGCCTGGAAGAGGTTACCATTGGCTGGGAGATGGAGAAGAAAGAGCCCAGAGGAAGCAGCAGACCTTGAGAGGTTTCTGAAAATCTTAAACTAAGGATCTCAGCTCTTAGCACAATAAAGGTCTGAAGTTGAAAGTGATGGAGACTAAAGCTGCCTGCCAAGATGCCCTGTGAGAAGCAAGTCCAATAAACCCATGAGGCAGCCCAATGGAGCCATCTATTCAATACTAATCACTGGCAATCAGTGAACCTTGTAAGTTCTCAAGAAAGAGAAAGGACATTTGAGATCTCTAGTTTCAGAACTGCAAGTTGTCCTGGCTGCATATGCTCCCTGTATTTGTGCATCAGTATAATAGCACTTTAAATTTGTACCTGTTTTCTCTCAGAGAGATTATGTGCATTGATGGGAGAGTGTGACCCAAGTTTATGCATAATGCTATATAATATTCTTGCTTTGCTGTTTTAATAAATACATTTAATTAAGAATAAGCTGAGTCAGTTTACTGATTTGTTAATGGAAATTACATAAGTCAGGGTTTAGGAAATACAGTATTAGTAATACTAGTCATTCCCCAGGGTCTACAGACAGAACCTTATGAATAATATCCCCTCTAGGAAACCCCAACCTTTCAGTGTGGGTGCAAGTTGAGGTGAAATGGGTGCATAGAGTAAAGGGTGGAGGAGGACAGTAATAGGCCAGTTCATATTAGATGAACAATTTAAGGCTGAAATAGACATTTAGAAATAGAACATAGTTCCTAATGCCCAAAGAAGTGATTGGCAAACAGCAAAATTGCCCTTTTCCCTAGAGAGAAGGAGGTTCACAATGGTTCAGCTGCACAGGTTCAGTTCAGCTTGCAGGTCACAAAGAGAACGTTCACATCATCCCTTGCCCAGCTGCATTCTGGGCCAGATCTCCTCTAGCTCCAAAGGCTCCTCCCTGCAGCAGTCATGACTCCTTCCAGCTCACATTGGTGATGGCTTCTTGACAACCTGTTTTTTCCCTCCAATTCTGGCCCCTTTCTGAGTCTAGGGAAGACTCTAGAACTTGGGGAATCCTGTGTAAAGGCAGCAAGTAGTTTCCCTTTTCCCCACTGCTTCCTAGGGCAGTGCCCCTGTGGGCTGGGCCAAAGTATATGTATGAAGAAAACTTCTGAGTAACTCCAGGAAACAAAGCACTAGTGATTGGGACAATTGGGAAAGGCTTGCGTTAAAGAAAGCACTAGAGTTGAACCCTGAAGGGAGTTAAGGATTCCACCAGGTAGAAATGAAGAGGGAGAGCCTTCCAGGCATGGGGGAAAGTTTGTACAAAAAACCCAGACATAGATGGAATGTCACAGAGGAGGAATGGTTTCCGAGACCAGCTTGACCAGAATTTAAAAAGGGTGAAAGGGCATATTATGTAATCAGCCTGGAAAGAGAGTCAGGAATCAAATTATAAAGGGTTTTTAAATAGTAAACGAAAGAGTTTGTGTTTTATCCTAGAGGAACGAGGAAGCCTCCACATATTTTTTTTCCTGAGGCAATTGGGGTTAGTGACTTGCCCAGAGTTATCCAACTAGGGTCTCAGGCTGAATTTGAACTCAGGTCTTCTTGACTCGCGTGCACCACCTAGCGGCCCCACTTTGCAACATTTTTTAATCGGAGGAGTGACCTGGTCACATTTACCTAGCATCTGGCTAGAGGAGGGCTGATTCTGGAAAAAATGATTAGAGACAGACTAATTCAGTGGCCACTTTCACTGGCTCTTGGAGGGAGAGACTAAAGCCCCTTTTGTTCCAGTTTGCCTGGTGGCCAATGACCTCTCAGAAGCCTAGGGTGCAAGAACTGTAATCCGCCTTCTTGTTTTAAAGATGAGAAGATTTGTCGAAAACCAGTCCGGGGTCCCCTCTCCTGCTCCACCTGCTCAGGAATGGAGAATGGAAAGGACAGGCATGATGTTATCACCAGCTCACTCTTGTTTTCCCGGCAGGCTTGCTCTAATTCTTCTGCCCCAGTCTGATTTCCTGTGGCTGTCCAGACCTGCCTCACAATTCTCCTAGGAGCAGAAAGGCCCTTGTTCCGGACAGTTTCATTTACTCTGGTTCCTTAAGGGCTCTTAGCTCATTCTCTTCCTCAGGGGAAAAAGTGAGTCAGTAGGGGAAGAACCCATAGCCTCAGGCACTTAACAGTTCTGGAGCCAAATGCTGACAGCACTAAACCACTCCCTTTTCAGTTCTGGTGGTGAAATACATTGTTCCTGACGGTCAGATTTCATGTATTGGGAGGCTTGGTCTGACTGGGACAGTCTCCCTTCACCTGCACTGGTGGATTAGATTGCTAATTCAGTAAGAGGGGTGTGTGTGTGTGTATGTGTGTGTGTGTGTTTGTGTGTGTGTGTTGTGTGTGTGTGTGAGCTAGATTGCTAATTCAGTAAGAGGTGTGTGTGTGTGTGTGTGTGTGTGTTGTGTGTGTGTGTGAGCTAGATTGCTAATTCAGTAAGAGGAGTGTGTGTGTGTGTGTGTGTGTGTGTGTGTGTGTGTGTGTGTGTGAGTTGACTGACTGGTGCTCCTGGCCTTTAGGATATTCATTTTGTTTGGTGTTTAGCCAGCTCAGAGTTGGCATCTTTCTGTCCCTCTTACTCCTTCCCCACTTACTCCCGCCCCTTGGCAGCAGCTGTCTGTCCTCTCCCTCTCACTTAATCATTGGGCCCTTCATCACAGCTGTCCTGGAACAGTTCCTGCGTCACTGAGATCTCATTTTACTATTTAACTCTTGTAGAGTGATTTAGCTTTTCCAAGGACTTGTCAGTCAATGAGTATTTACTAAAGGCCCACTATGTGCCAGGCAAGGGATAGGAAGAAGGGTAAAAATGTGGTCCCTGTCATCTCAAGGAGCTCACATTATTTTTAATATAAATTTATTTATTTAACTTTTTACATTCATTTTCACAAAATTTTGGGTTCCAAATTTTCTCCCCATTTGTCCCCTCCCCACACCCCAATACACTGAGCATTCTAATTTCCCCTGTCACCAATCTGCCCTCTCTTCTATCATCCCTCCCTTCTCTTGTCCCCATCTTCTCTTTTGTCCTGTAGGGCCAGATGACTTTCTATTCTCCATTACCTGTATTTCTTATTTCCTAGTAGCAACAACAATACTAAACAGTTGTTCCTAAAACTTTGAGTTCCAACTTCTCCCCATCCCTCCCTCCCCACCCATTCCCTTTGGGAAGGCAGGCAATTCAATATAGGCCCCATCTGTGTAGTTTTGCAAATGACTTCCCTGATAGTCGTGTTGTGTAAGACTAACTGAATTACCCTCCATCCTATCCTGCCCCTCATTGTTTCTATTCTGTCTTTTGATCCTGTCCCTCCCCAAGAGTGTTGACTTCAAATTACTCCCTCCTCCCATTGCCCTCCCTTCCATCATCCCTCCCTCCCTGCTTATCTCCTTCTCCCCCACTTTCCTGTATTGTAAGATAGGTTTTCATACCAAAATAAGTGTGCATTTTATTCCTTCCTTTAGTCGAATGTGATGAGAGTAAACTTCATGTTTTTTTCTCAGCTCTCCTCTTTTCCCCTCCACTAAAAAGTCTCCTGCGTGCCTCTTGAATGAGAGATAATTTACCCCATTCCATTTCACCCTCTCTCCTCCCACTACATTTCTCTCTCACCATTTACCTTAATTTCTTTTAAGTTATGATCCCATCCTATTCAATTCACTCTGTGCTCTCTGTCTCTGTGTGTGCATGCACACGTGTACATGTGTGTGTATGTATGTGTGTGGTCCTACCAACTACCCAGATACTGAAAAGTTTTAAGAGTTCCAAATACTGTCTTTCCATGTAGGAATGTAAACAGTTCACCTTTGGTAAGTCCCTTATGACTTCTCTTTGCTGTTTACTTTTTCATGCTTCTTCTCATTCTTGTGTTTGAAAGTCAAATTTTCTTTTCAGCTCTGGTCTTTTCATCAAGAATGCTTGAAAGTCCTCTGTTTCCTTGAAAGACCATATTTTCCCCTGAAGTATTATACTCAGTTTTGCTGGGTAGGTGATTCTTGGTTTGAGTCCTAGTTCCTTTGACTTCTGGAATATCCTATTCCATGCCCTTCGATCCCTTAATGTAGAAGCTGCTAGATCTTGTGTTATCCTGATTGTATTTCCACAGTACTGGAATTGCTTCTTTCTAGCTGCTTGCAAGATTTTCTCTTTGAGCTGGGAGTTCTGGAATTTGGCCACAATGTTCCTAGGAGTTTCTCTTTTTGGATCTCTTTCAGGTGGTGATCAATGGATAAGGAACTCACATTTTAATGGGAATGGGGACCACAACAGGTAAATTAGCTGGGTACATATAAGATATATACCGAATAGATGAAAGGTAATCTTAGAGAAGGGCACAGTGGACAGAGCACAGGTCCTGTAGTTAGGAGGACCTGAGATCAAATCTGGCCTTAGGCACTTATTCGCTATGTATACACAGCAAGTTACTTGGCCCTGTTTACCTCAGTTTCCTCATCTGTAAAATGAGCTGCAGAAGAAAATGGTAAACCACTCCAGTACCTTTGCCAAGAAAACCCCAAATAGGGTCACAGAAAATCAGACAGGATTGAACAACAAAAATCTTAGAGGGGAAGTTCCTGAAAGATGGGCAGATCAGGTCTTCTGGAGAAGATAGAAGTGGAGCTGATATGGGCTGATGCAACCCTTCTGGAGAGCAATTTGGAACTATGCCCAAAGGGCTACAAACATGTGCATACCCTATGACCCAGCAATATCACTTCTAGGACTGTATCCCAAAGAGATCATAAAAATGGGAAAAGGTCCCACATGCACAAAAATATTTATAGCAGCTCTCTTTGTGGTGGCCAATAACTAGAAATCAAGGAGATGCCCATCAACTGAGTAATGACTGAACAAGTTGTGGTGTAAGAATGTAATGGAATACTATTGTGCTATAAGAAATGATGAACAGGAAGACTTCAGAGAGGTCCAGAAGGACCTACATGAACTTATTGATGCTGAGTGAAAGGAGCAGAACTGGGAGAATTTTGAACACAGCAACAACCACAGTGTGCGAGGAATTTTTCTTGTACGCTTGGTCCTTCACAGCAATGCAAGGACCTAAAAAATTCCCAATGAACTCTTGAGGCAAAATGCCTTCCACATCCAGAGAAAGAACTGTGGAATTGGATGGCAGAATGAAGCAGACCATTTTCTCTTGTGTTACGTTTTGTTTTGTTTTCATAGTTTCTCCCATTCATTTTAATTCTTCTATGCAACATAACTAAGGTGAAAATGTATTTAATAAGAATGTATGTGTAGAACCTATATAAGATTGCATGCCATCTCGGGGATGGAGTGGGGAGAAAATCTAAGGTATAAGGAAATGATTGTAGAAAACTGAAAACAAACAAATTAATCAATTAATTAAAAAAGAAGTGGAACTGAACTTTGAAGGAAGCTAGGGAAGCTAAGGGGATGAGGTAAAGAGTGAGAGCATTCCAGGAATGGGGCAAAACCAATGCAAAGGCAAGGAGTCCATAAATTAGTAGAGCTGGGTTGTAGAATTCTTAGAGGAAAGTATTTAACTAATAAACATTTTTTTCTTTTTATTAATATCTTTTACACCCCCTTCAATATCCTCCTTCCTCCCCTACTCATACAATGCTTATAATATATATTAAAAACAAAAAGAATACTCTTTAGTTCAAGAAAACTAACCAACATATCAACCAAGGATATGCTATATGCTCCAAATATCCCATCTCTGTAAATGAGGAATGCAGATGTGGTGTTTTCTTTCCCCCAGCTGTCCTCTGGGGTCAAGCTCAGTCATGACAATTATGCAGCATTCAGTTTTAATTTTTAAAAAACCTTCCCATTTATGATGTTGGAGTGATTATACAAATTATTTTCAAGGTTCTGCATCAATTCAAATGAGTCTTCCCCATGCTTCTCTGAATTTTGCTTATTTTGCTGCTTCATATGGTACAGTAATGTACCATGATATTCAAGGACCACAGTGTCAACAAGTGTTTATTAAGCACCTATTATTGATGAATACCATGTTAGTCAATAGGAATATGGAAGAAGAGTGCTCGCTCTAGAAAAAGCAATACTTTTTGTGAAGCCGGGAAAGTTCTTATTTTATTTTACATTCCTTATTTGCTCAGACAAACGCAAGGCTATTTATTTCCTGTTCCTGATTCAAATCCCCACCCCCTCCCTCCTTGTTCTCTGTTGGCTAGACGCAACTTCCTGGACCACCTCTTCCATGGGCTTCACCTTGATGTGTTCCATTTACCTTGTCATGGGTCACATGTGCATTTAAATCAGCTTTCTCTGCCCTAGGGAAGTATTGAAAAATATTAAACAGCTTGTTAAGCCTGAGTACAAGCTTCTGACCTTTTACTTGATTACAGACCAAGTCACAGATCCAATTAGAACCAGTTACCTCTGACTTACATCCTGGTGAGATGGGAGTAGGATTAATCCTGTGGGAACAGAATTCTTTCCTTTGTTTCTCACAAATATAAAGCATACATGACTGTAGATGATGTACACATACGTATACATATGAATAAATACATTTCAATTTGTCATTGTTCAGTCATTTTCAATTGGGTCTAACTCTCTGTGACCCTTCTTTTCTTGGCAAAGATACTGGAGTGGTTTGCCATGTCCTTCTCCAACTCATTTTACAGATGAGGAAACTGAGGAAAACAGGATTAAGTTAGTTGCCCAGGGTCACACAGCTAGTCAGTGTGAGACTGGATTGAATTCAAAGTCTTCCTGACAAGAGCTCTAGCACTCTGTCTGCTATACTTAGCTGCCTCTAGGACATATGAGAACAAAGAGTATATAAACATGGAGGAAAAAAGGTCATTTCATGATCCTTATCCCTGTTTCATGATCCTTATCCATGTGAATTGCATACAGTAATGATGAACACAAAGAGTTTGGCATGGAAACACATGAAAACTTCACAAAGAAACAATTAGGGACAGGGAAAATGAAGAGAAAGGTTTAAGAAGCAGGGCATATATGAAGAGGGAATAATCAGAAATAAAGCAAAAAAAATTCAGAGGGTAGATCTAAAGATATAAAGGAGGGAGTCAAAACGAGAGAAAGGATGAGAACTAGAAGTCAGGGTTTGGTGTTGGTGAAGAGCGGAGGGACACAGCTTTGGGAGCAGAACAATCCATTGATCCAATACTAGAGTACAATCAGATTCTTTCCTTGATCTACCTTCATCTTCTTTGCAAATGGTCATGAGGTGGGAGGGGGAGAGAAAAAAGTATGAAGATTTGATAGCAGAATAGGTTTGAAAAAGGAATCTAATAAGTTGCTTACAAGAAATACACCTGAAAGAAGAATTGACACTGATTTAAATTGAGGAGCTGGAGCAAAATTTATTGTGCTTCAGATGACTGAAAAAAACATGGGTAGCGTTCATGAGCTCAGTCAGGGGGACTCTTCGTGACTCCATTGGGAGTTTTCTTGGCAAAGATACTGGAGTGGTTCATCTTACAGATGAGGAAACTGAGATAAACAGGGTCAAGTGACTTGCTAGGGTCACACAGCTAGCTACTATGTGTCTGAGGCCAGATTTGGACTCGGGAAGATGAGTCTTCCTGATTCCAGGCCCAGCACTCTATCCACTGTGCCACCTAACTTCCTTCCATAACAGTAAAAATAGATATGCTTAAAAGAAATAAGTACCATCATTACATTAGGCTTAAAGGCATTTTATATTGGAAAGATATAAGTACTTAATATATATATATATATGTGAACCAAATAATATAGCACCTAAATAAAAGAAAAATGAATTGTGGGTAAAAATTAACAGCAAAAGTATAATTGCTCTCCATGTGCCCTTTTCAGAAGTAGAAAATTAACAGAAGATTAACAAAGAAAGAAGTTAAGGACCTGAAAGGAAGATGATAAATGTTGGGGAAGATGTGGGAAAATTGGAACACTAATGCATTGTTGGTGGGATTGTGAACTCATCCAACTATTCTGGGGAGCAATTTGAAACTATGTCTAAAGAGCTACAAAACTATGCATACCCTTTGCTCCAGCAATACCACGACTAGGTCTATATCCCAAAGAGATTATAAAAAAGGGGAAAGGATCCACATGTACAAAAATATTTATAGCAGTTCTTTTTATGGTGGCTGAGAATTGAAAATTGAGGGGATTCCCATCAATTGGGAAATGGCTGAACAAGTTGTGGAATACTATTGTACTATATGAAATGATGAACAGGCAGATTTCAGAAAAACCTGGAAAGACTTATATGAACTGATGCTGAGTGAAGTGAGCAGAACCAGGAGAACATGTACACAATAACAGCAACATTGTACAATGATCAAATATGATTGATTTGGCTCTTCTCAGCAATACAATGATCCAAAACAACTCCAAAAGACTCATGATGGAAAATGCTATTCACATCCAGAAAAAGAATTGTAGAGTTTGAATTATATTGAAGCATACTGTTTTCACTTATTTTGTTTTTTCTTTCTCATGGATTTTCCCTTTTGTCCCGATTCTTCTTTCACAACGTAACTAATGTGGAAATGTGATTCATATGATTGTATAGTATAGCCTATATCTGATTGCTTGTTGTCTTTGGCGGGGAAGAAAAATATCATTACATATATCATTACATTCCAAAATCAGGGGGTCCTAGGCTAGAGTCTTCTCTAGCATCCTTAAGGGGTAGCAGAAAATACCACATCATCCACCCCTAGGTCACTATAAGAACAATCTAATTAATCAATACACAGTGTCCAAGTAAAGTTCTGTCTCGCCTTGACTTGAGGCTGACTCCCAAACCGCACAACTGCTCTTTCATGGACTGCTCATAGCTTATGGCTGGGTTCGTACTCAGGCAGCTCTCTGCTCCTGCTCATGGAGACTGTTCCACTCCAAACTCTTCTTACTTCTCCCTGACAGCAGATTCCAGGGGCTCCTTCCCACAGCTTCTGTTTCTAGGAAAACAAAGCTTAACAGGCTATAACAGTATTTATACACATTACCAGACTCATCATCTCAATTCATTCATAAAGATCAGCAGACAGGGTTGTGGTCTGAGAAATTAGCGCTAATCAACAGACAAGAGCACCAACAGCATAAATATTCTTTCTGTTACACCTCCCTGCAAGCAAATTCCCATAGCTTGCTCATGGTCGTTTCTCTCTCAGCTCTGTTTTTCTCTATACTCTCCCTACAATATATACTGTTTCTAATCAAAGACTCTTGATTGAGTCAATCAAAGACAAGACTCAACAAAGGCACTTGATTGGCTAAAACTCAACCCAGAAAAATAGCAAAAAATCCTACTTTAAGAGAAGCCAGGAGGTAGAGAGGAGGAGGGAGAACATTTGAAGCAGTGAGAAATCAGTGAAAATAGATAGAGTGTGTCTTTTATAAATATATATATATATATATATGTATGCATGTATGTATTGAAATTCTTTTTTATTGTAATGACTTTTAAATGTTTATTTAATTGGTTTTACTGATGTTTAAAGTTATTTATAATAAATTATTTAGGAAAATAATATCCTCTTAAAATCTTTAAGGCCCTTTATGCAAAACTTTTTCAGAGGTACTCTACAAATATAATGTAGATAATTGAAGCAAGACACTTTACTCACATAAATAATCCATAGACTCGCAGGTCGAAAAACTATAAATTGTAGGTATTTCAGAAAGTCAGATATGGATTAGGTGGAGTAATAAAAATGAATTTCTGAACCCAGTATTTGAAAAAAAAAAGGAAAAATTCAAAAGAAGCTCAGTACAAATAATTTAGAAATCACATTATCTCAGAGTAATCATATTCAAATGCTCATATTTTAAAAAAAAGGCTCTTTTTACACTGGTAATTCAGCAGGTACAGGCAAATACAGTACCCAAAGCAGTGGGTACCAAGAGTACCAGAGTGAGTGTAGTAGGGTCTGTTAAACTGTGAATGCTGGGATTCATTTCATAGTATGACTCTTTTTTTAATTGCATCTATAAAGTTACGTTTGCTTCTTAGAATTTTGCAACTGTAAGCACAGCCCTCTCTGGGGAATGCAAATGGATCAGTGTTGTTTGCTAAAACACACACATCCATAAACACATTTGTTTGGTTGTCAGTTGTTTCTGACTCCATTTGGGGTTTTCTTGGCAAAGATACTGCAGTGATTTGCCGTTTCCTTCTCTAGCTCATTTTATAGATGAGGAACTGAGGTAAATAGGGTGAAAGTGACTTGCCCAGGGTCACCCAGTTAGTAAGAGTCTGAGGCCAGATTTGAACTCAGAAAGATGAGTCTTCCTGACTCCAGGCCCAGCACTCTATGCACAATGATGCCACCTAGCTACTCTCTACACACACTTTTGTGTAGGTATTAAATGAGGCCCTTCTCCCCTTATTAGTATCTCTGTGTATTGGAAGTTTATTCTCCTTCTTCTATAGAGTTTGAGTTAGACTTCGTTTGTAGAACCTCAAAGGAGAAAGTTATAAGCATTTCCACAAAGTCTTTCGATCCTTAGTTTGAGAGAACATTTCAAGGACATCCTCAGGTACTCCAATAGAGTATGTCTTGTTCCAGGAACAGCAAGGAGGCCAGTGTCACAGGGTACTGGATTACAGGGTACATGGGGATGAGTGAAGTGTAAGGAAACTGGGAGTGGGGGGTGCAACTAGGTGACATAGTAGATAGAACACTGACCCCTGAAGTCAGGAGGACCTGAGTTCAAATCCAGCCTCAGACACTTAATAGCTGTGTGACCTGGGCAAGTCATTTAACCCCAATTGCTTCCCAACCCTCCCAAAAAATAAAGCAAAATAAAAGAGAACTGGAAAAGCAGGAGTGGATTAGGTTATGAAGAGCGTGGAAGGACGAGACATTGATTGGATGTAACGTGTTAGTAAAATTTCTTAAAATGTCACATGTAGGAAATGAACCAGAAAAATGAAAAATTCTTCAAATTCTACCTATGTTATATGGGAGCCTCAGACCTATAGTTGATATTAGCAACCAAAACACTCAGAATAAAGCCGTTCTTTGGAATTTGCTTCCAAAGTGACCAAAAACTTCTTCCAGATTCTAGAACATCTCACCTTGGAGTTTGAATTTGCAACAATCTAGAAAACACTTGATTATCATATTTTGAGAATTGTTATCTTTAAAGGGGCTTGGCTTAAACTGGATTGGAAGGGACTGTTGATAAGTATATACATATACCTACTGTGTTCTTCTCTAGGCAAGGTCATTTGGATTCATGTGTTAGGGCCTAAAACAAATGAAAAATAGAATATGAGAACCGGATGGAAGCTTAAATTAATAAGTCTAATCAAGGATGATTTGGTAAATGTTTAACAACTGGTTTCTCTGAAAAAAATTTATACAGGATGCATTTTAAAGTTTAATATGCATTATTAACATTTTCTCCATCGGTTTCTAGACAATCAATGGAACAATAAAGGCAGCCCTGATCTGTATTATTGGCTGACCTCCTGTGTGTAAATGCACACACTGAAAATTTAACAATTGCCTAATTTACCAACTAGCTTTTAGTAGCCAGTTTGACCTGGCTCCAGCCCACCCTCAGTTTAACCTCTTCATTCTTTCTGCAAAAGGAAATTGAGGCCAGAGAGGTTAACTGACTTACGGCATACGGTATGGTCATACGGCAACTTAGACTAGAAACTGAGTCTTGGCAGACAAAATTCAGTGTTCTTTCCTCTAAATTATGCTGCATTTAAAAGGGGTATCCCTCTCTTGCATGGGCCAAAGGCAAAATCCATTGGAGACTCTAATGGGGTGGACAGACCTACCAATGACACCAATGTGGATATGGAGAGATGAACCGATGACCTAAATAAGTGCTCCTGCTTTTGCATTTTTGCAGAGAGACTTCTGAGTAGAACCAGCCTCTACTTCCCATCTTCCCCCAATAGCCCAGGAGGCCATTCAAATCCTCCTTAAATATATGGAGTTTTAGAAAGAACATCTGCTGGGCTTGAGATTTTGCTGTGACAGCTATTGTGGCTTGAATGCCCCCTGTTTTTTCTCAGATTTCCTGTAGGACTGATTGATTGCACAGAATTTCAAAATAAAGAGATTCACACTACCAGTTGGGATCTAACCCTGGGGATCATCCCAACAAGGTAAAAAATCCCTTTGTTGTTCAGTTGCATTCAGCTCTTTGTGATCCCATTTGGGGATTTCTTGGCAAAAATACTGGAATAGTTTGCCATTTTCTTATCCAGCTCATTTTACAGATGAGGAAACTGAGGCAAACAGGGGTAAGTGTCTTGCCCAGGTTCACACAGTTATTAAGTGTCTGAGATTGGACTTGAACTCATGGCTTCCTGACTCTAGGCCCAGAACTTTATCCCAGTGTAACACCTAGAGCCTGTTAGCCCTTTTAGACCCCAAAGTCCCATTAGACTGGCTATTTGTCTTCCCATCTGGGTTGCAGCAACCCACAGTGCCCCAATGTTACAGTTGGATTTCTGGGGATGGGGATGGGGGGTAGGTCAACTGTTTGATCTCCATGAATTAAAAAAAGTTCTCTAAACCATCATTCTGTCCATCCTTTTCACTAACATTCTAGGGAGAGGAAGTAAAAGGGAAATAAATGAATAAAGAAATATGGTGGATAGAAAGTTGGGCCTGGAGTCAGGTAGACCTGAGTTCAAATTCAGCTTCAGATACTAACCAACTGTGTGACCTGGGCAAGTTACTTCATCTCTGCCTCAGTTTCCTCTTTTGTGTCATAGAGATAATAATAACTTACCTCCCAAGGTTGTTGTGAGAATCAAATCATGTCATATTTGTAAGATGCGCAGTCAGTGCCTGGCACATAGTAGGGACTTAATAAATGATTGTTTCCTTCCTTCCTTCCTTTATTACATGTCAAGCACTGTGTTAAAATATCTCATACAAAAGTGAGAAGGTCCCTGCCATCAAGGAGTTTACATTGCAATGAGGTGTTACACAGAATGGCGTGGTGGGTCTGGGAGGGATGCAGTGGTTTGGGAAGTCATTGGTATGGTGAATGAAGCTCTGTCAAGCAGTAAGGCAGCTAGGTGGCACAGTGGATAGAGAGCCTAGCCTGGGATCAGGAAGACCTGAGTTCAACTCTGGCCTCTGACACCTCCTAGCTATGTGACCCTGGGCAAGTCACTTCACCCTGTTTGCCTCAGTTTCCTTATCTGTCAAATGAGCTGGAGAAGGAAATGGCAAACCACGCCAGTATCTTTGCCAAGAAGATTCCAAATGGGGTCGCAAAGAGCTTGAAACAGCTGAAAAATAATTGAACAATGAAGATATATTAATGTAGGCAGCTGGGTGTTACATGGATAAAGTAAGCTTACCCTTGAGGGCAAGGTTTTGTCTCTTTCTGGATCCCTAACACGTGGCGCTGTACCAGACACATAGTAAACATTTAAAAAATGTTTACTGATGGATCTAGGGATTTGGCGTTAGGAACACCTAAGTTCAAAGTCTCCCTCAGGCGCTTAACTAGTTGTACGACTCTCAGTAAGTCACTTAACCTTTCTCAGACTCAATTTTGTCATTTGTAAAATGATAATGATAATGATAAAAGCACCTATCTCACTGACTTTTATGAGTGAGTGTATGTAAAGCAAATTTTAAAGTGCTATATAAATACTAGTTATCATTACATATGACTGAGGACACCATTGGGGTTTCTGAAGGAAACAGTTTATAGTTTGGCCTATATTTATTTCTTTTTTTCAACTTTATTTTTAATACTGACTTATGTTTAACATTTTTAAATTTGCTTTTAAACTTATTTTTATATTTATTTCTACATTTAAAATATGTTAGGGCCTGGACAATGCCATTGCTAGCTGCCATCAGCTCTTAGGAATGGTCAGGAGAGAAAAAAAACAGATGAAGAATAGGAGGAGGAAATCAAAGGAAGGGAGAAGAGGGTGAATTTCTCTAGTGCTTTTAGGGCTCTCTTCACAACAACCTTGTCAGCTAGGGAGGGCAAGCGTTTTTTCTCAGGGTCACCTAGCTTATAAGTGTCTGAGGTCTCTGGATTCTTAGTCCAGTGTTCTTTCAATTACACCACATGGGTTCTTGAGGAGGAGACAGAAGTAAGGAGAAAAGAGGAGAGAGAAACCTGAGGCAGGGAGACGTTGTGAGAGAGTCACAGCAGGGTGCCTTCAGGCATCCCCAAGTAACAGTACCTGGGACACCGTGTGTGTCTCTGTTCTAAATAATGCTTCCTTCCTTTTCCAAGAGTGATTTCACGTCCAAACACATTCACGCAGGTCTACAATCTTTAAAGGTGTGTCTCTTTTCCTGAGTATTGTTGCTGGCAGCAGCAACAGGGATGTGGCCCATACCCATAGCTCTTTGGAAGAGGCATGAAACCTGAGAGCTCTTAACTCACTAAATGCACAAAGATGGCCTTGGCACTCAGAGTGGAGTCCATTTCCATCCTCTACCTGGAAAAGAAACCCTAGACCAAGAGATTTCCAGCCAATAGGAACCTATTTCTTTCCAAGAGCCTCTGGGCTTGTCAGCTGGGTAAAGGGTTAGATAAAGGTGGCTCAATAAACCAGCACATACAGGAAGATTCCCAGTATTAAGTGTCATCCCACCCACCCCACCCCCAATCCAGGCAGCATTTTCCTCTTACAATTCTGGCTAACCCGGGAATGAATAAAATAAGCTCTGATTTTTATCTCATGCTGTAAGGTTTACAAAGCATTTTATAAAATTATTTGATCCCCACAAGAGCTCTGTATAATTCTTTTGATTCCTGTTTTACAGATGAGGAAACCAAGACTGAGAAAGGTTAAAAGACTGGCCCATGATCACATAACTGATTAAATACCGCAGACAGGATTTGAACTCAAGTCTCTCTCTTAGCTGTAGATACAGGGATTTTACCACTATAAAACCCTGCCTCCCAGGCTGTTAGGATAATAGGGTCATAGAATTAAAAGTAGGAGGAAACTTAGTGGTCCATACTCCTCATTTTACAGGTGAGGAAATAAAGGTTCTGAAAGAATAAGTGATTGCCCACCTAGCTGGCCTGTACATAATAAGGGTAGTGGATAGAGCGATGAGCCTGGAGTCAGGAAGATCTAAGTTCAAATCCAACCTCAGACACTCAAGCATGCAACCCTGGGCAAATCACTTAACCCTGTTTGCCTCGGTTTCCTTATCTATAAAATGAGTTGAAAAATTTAGTATCTTTGCCAAGAAAACCCTCAATAGAGTCACAACTATACATGTGTAGGGCATTGTGCTTGAAACTGGAGATACAAGGACAAAATTAAAAGTCTAAATTAGGACTTTATGGGGGGGCACACTACACACACACACACACATACACAGAGAGATACTATATATCTCTCTATATAGTATATAGTATAGCATATATAGATATAGTATCTACATATATAGAAATACTTATATATGTATGTATATATTTATGTGTATATATACATGTGAATATACATACACATATACATATATATGTATACATACAAAGAATAATTTAATTTTAGGAGATAGAGAGCGTCAAAAACTAGGAAAGCAGTGGTAAAGAAGGGAAAATCAGGAAAATTTCCATTTAATGATGTTGGCATATGAGGTCCATCCTAAGGAAAGAGGCCACCTGAGGACTCAGGTCCTCTGACTTCAGATTCAGCATATTATCTGCTACTTCAAGGTATCCCAAGCTCCCAAATTAAGTAGCCAGAAAACACAGGGTACAGACTCCCAGAAATCTTGGAGAATTCTGTTCTAGAATGGCAGTGCACATTTGGTTTTCTCTCCTCTCCTCTTGTGATACTATGATGATCAAATTTTAATTCAGTTCCAAAATGACGCTGGAGCTCATAATTTTTAAACTGGAAAGGAACTTAGAAAATGATTTAATAAAAATAATAGCTAACATTTATACAGTACTTCAAGATTTACAAAGTTTCTATATATTGTAAGGGGAAGCCTGGGTTCTCTCTCGTTACTCAGTCCCTGTGTGTAGGGGTTTGATTAATCGTAATTTGGTTGTCAGTCATTTCAGTTTTCTAACTCTTCATGACCTTATTTGGCATTTTCTTGGTAAAGATACTGTCATTTCCTTTTCTAGCTTATTTTACAGAAGAGGAAACTGAGGTAAACAGGGTGAAGTGAGTTGCCCATGGTCACAAATTTAGTAAGTGTCTGAAGATAGATTTGAACTCAGGTCTTTCTGACTCCATAGCAGGTTCTCTATCCACTGCGCCAGCTAGTTACCCCTGATTCACAATAGCTAGCATTTGTAGTGCTTTAAGGTTTACAAAGTGCCTTGCAAATATAATTTTTTCTTATAACAACCCTGAGAGGTCAGTGCTATTATTGTGCCTGTTTTTTAATAGACTAGGAAACTGAGGCAAACAGAACTTAAGTGACTTGCTAAGGGTAACGTAAGTCATGGGCATCTGAGGCTGAATTTGAACTCACTTCTGCTCAGGGGTATTCCCTGAAGAGATTCTGCACTTGGGTCTTCAGTTATTGAGTCCTTTAGTTTTGAGGATTCACTGGAGAAAAACTGACTGTAAAATTCCTTTGTAAGGATAGTTCATATAGTCTAGAAAGCTCTGTAGATTTCCTTCTGAGTTAGGAAACTGAATTTTCTTTGCCTTTTTTTTAAATTGCCTTTGTGTTAGAGAAGGCCATTTTAGTATCAAAGTAGGTCTTTAAACAAGCGATAATCTTGAATAAACTTCCTAAGAGGGGTTTTGTTTGTTGTATCTGTATAACTCTATTTGGGAGCTAGAGAAAATTTTCACTTGCACATATGGATCTGTATAAAAGCACTGGTTGTTTTAATTCTTCTTCCTGTATGGCATTGGAGAAGCAACTGGAAGGACAACGTTTGTGCCTCCCCAGGAGTGCATTTTGTTCTGGTTTGGAGATAGGGACGATGTATTCAAAATGCATCCTGACAGATTTGCCAAAGACAACATCTCTGATGAAGAGAAGAAAAGGAAATTTCTAAAGAGACCAACAAGAAGCCATATGGAAGTCATTCATAAACTTTTGAGAAGATACAACATGGAGGTGGTGAATGTGGGAATTTGCTTTACTGAAACATGCCTCTGTTGATGAAGACTTTATTTTTTGGGTTTAGTTTTCTTTTTTTTTATTTGCTTAAGGTAGAGAGAGTAGGACAGACAAAGTAATTAAAAATGCTTATAATTTATAAAAAATAAAAAAGAATTCTAATCATCCTCACTTCTATCTCTCCCTTTTTCATTATTTCCCTTGATATTCTGGATATTTTGCTCCTTCAAATGAATTATATTATTATTTCATTTAACTCCATAAAGTTTTCCATTTGGGGTTTGATTAGTATAGCACTAGATCTGTAAATTAACTTTTGTAGCATTATCATTTTTATGATATTGATATGACCCAGCTATGCATACTGATTGTCTCTCTAATTAAGTCATTATTTCTTTCAGAAGCTTTTAAAGGGCTACAAAAATGTGCATACCTTTTGACCTAGCAATACCACTTCTAGGACTGTATCCCCAAGAGATCATAAAAATGGGAAAGGGTTCTACATGTACAAAAATATTTATAGCAGCTCTCTTTGTGGTGGCCAAAGACTGGAAATCAAGAGAATGCCCGTCAATTGGGGAATGGCTGAACAAGTTGTGGTATGTGAATGTAATAGAATACTATTGTGCTATGAGAAATGGTGAACAGGAAGACTTCAGAGAGGCTTGGAAGGACTTATATGAACTGATGCTGAGTGAAAGGAGCAGAACCAGGAAGGCTTTGTACACAGCAACAACCAGTGTGCGAGGATTTTTTCTGGTAGACTTAGTACTTCATTGCAATGCAACGACTTAAAAAATTCCCAATGGTCTCTTAAGCCAAAATGCCTTCCACATTCAGAGAAAGAACTATGGAATTCGATCACAAAATGTAGCAGATCATTTTCTTTTGTATTATGTTTTGGTTTGTTTTATGATTTCTCCCATTCATTTTAATTCTTTTCTGCAACATGATTAAGGTGAAAATATATTTAATAAGAATGTATGTGTGGAACCTATATAAAACTGTATGCCTTTTTGAGGCCGGAGGGGAGAGGGAAGGGGAAAAAAATCAAAGTTATATGGAAGTGATTGTAGAACACTGAAAACGAAATAATAATAATTTTAAAAAAGCTTTTAAAATTGTATCTCAATAGGTATTGAATATGCTTTGTAGACTGACTCCTAGATATTTTATTCATCTGAAAGTTATGTTAAATGGGAAGTTTCTTTCTGTTATTGCTTTCTGGACTTTGTTACCGGTAGAAATACTGTGGATTTGTTGGGTTTAATTTGTAACGAGCTCGTTTACTAATTTTTGCAGATTTTTTTTTTCTAGGATTTCTCTTTTCCTACTCTCCCTCTTTTATTCTGGCTCGGAGAAATGGGCCTGGGAGGGTATGCTTTGTTTTTCATTGTCTATTCTCCGCTGTTTCAGATGCCAGAGAATTCCCCGACCCACATGATGAGGGGATGAAGAGGCCTCCATGTGTGGGGCCTGGACATCTAGACTCACAAGGGCTAGAGTGTACGTTGCTTTGCTGACATGAATATTTTCTTCAGAAAACTCCAAATCTATTTCCTTCTCTCTCTCTGTTTCTGTATGTATGTATGTACACACACACATATATCAAGTGGGGAGGTAGGTGGTGTAGTAGATAGAGCACCAGGCCTGGACTCAAGAAGACCTGAGTTCAAATCTGGCCTCAGACCAGACACTAGCTGTGTGCCTCTTAACCCTGTTTATCTCAGTTTCCTCATCTGTAAAATGAGCTGCAGAAGGAAATAGCAAACCACTCCACTGTCCTTGCCAAGAAAAACCCAAATGAGGTCATAAAGAATTAGACAGGAAAGAAACGACTGAACAACAGCAAATATATATATCCAGAAACAGTAGTTTTGCCACTGAAATCCCCTCACATCTTCCCTTCTTTCCAATCTCCCTATTGCTTTTAAGGTACCATCATCTTCCCAGGCATCAGGCTCAAATTTAGATTTCATCTTCAGACTACTTAGTTCTCACCATCCCACCCACTTATCAAATTATCCTCTCAATTCAATAAACTCCAGTGGCTTCTGTTATCTCCAGGAGCAAACATAAATCCTCCATTTGGCTTTTAAAAGCCTGCAAAACCTGACCTCTTCCTATCTTCCAAGCTTCTTATATCTTTGTTCCTCAGTCATTTTCAGTCATATCAGACTCTCCATGATGCCATGTGGGGGTTATCTTGGTAGAAATAGTAAAGTGGTTTGTCATTTCCTTCTCCAGCTCATTTTACAGATGAGGAAACTGAGGCAAACAGGGTGAAGTGACTTTTCCAGGGTCACACAGCTAGTACTTGTCTGAGGTCAGATTTGAACTCAGGAAAATGAGTCTTCCTTACTCCAAGCCCACCCATCTATACCTTGCTCCCTACCCCAAATTTTGATTTCCAGTCTCTAATCTTAGTGTGATCCTTCTGAGGTGACCCATAGTTTATCACCTTTATTAGATATCTTGTTTGTTTGCCTAATGGTTTGCAAGTTATCTCCCCCATTACACACTGGGAGTTTCTGTGAGCAGCGATGATTTCTGTCTTCATTCGTATCCTCAGTGATTATCACAGTACCTGGAACATGGCAGGTGCTTAATAAATGGAGGAAAGGAAAAATAATCATTTACAAAGTGCCAGGAGTACAGTAGGTGCTGTATAATTGCTTTACAAATAAATCATTTCTAAAGCTAAGTGCTTTACCAAGATTAGGTCATTTAAATGCTAGTTGACTGACCCAGTCCTTCAAGACTAAATCCTTCCAAGAGATGATAAATTTTCTTCAAATGTCTCTCCAAAAAAATGAATGGAAAATTATGGTCACTATTTTTCACTGTTCCGGACAGCAGTTACAATCCACCTTCTCAGTCTTCACACAGTCACCTACAGGGTTCTATGAGTCCTATGGAAAGGACTCGTTAGGCACCTTTGATGAGGTTACACTTGGGTCTTGTGGGAGCCCAGGCAGTTAACCTCTTTCTCTGGTCCTATTTTTGTGAGCAATAATGCAGGCATTCTACTGTTAAAAAAAAAAAGAAGAAAAAAAATTGTGACACTATTAAACGAAATAAACAAAACAAAATTTAATTCCACGATGAGATTCCTATTTGTAGCCAGCAGGTTGTGAAGAGGACCATAATGTCAGGAAGATGATGCTATGAATTGCTATGCAAGTGAATTGGATTTAAATGAGGAGGGCTGTGCAAAGTCACCAGCCTCACTTTCTCCTCCAGAGGCATCTGGGTCTAGCAGCAAGATATAGATTAAGACGACTGGAGATGACCTCCTGCAGACAGCAGATGTCACAGTGGAGGGCTGATCTTGGCAGAGCAGTACTTGCCCCTTGACAATAGAAAGAAGCCCCTGAATCTCCCAGAACAGGCTTGTGTTGGGCCTCTGGGCTTGGCCAGGGTCCCACTCCCTCTCCCCCCCACCCCTCCCTAATCCCTTCTAGTGTAAGTGGAGTAGGAAGTGGGTTATAGAGAAAGGCAGCAGTTTCTTACCCCTTCAGGTACCTATATTCAAGTGACCCAGGTCAATTAGGGGACAGTTTAAACAACTCTGCCTTTTTGGGAAGTTATAAAACCTTTTAAAAAATTATTAATAAAAATAATGAAAGCCCACCCATCAATTCCCTAGTCTTGATCTACTTTCCAAGATGGAGGTATGTTCTGCATTGTCAAATAGTCACTGGCTTCTTCTTTAGCCAAGCCCCTTTCTAGCCCCCAGGAAAATGGTCAGAAAAAAGTTGAAATTATCTTTATTTGGAGAGAATCGAATCTGGAATCTTAATGAATCACCAAGGAGCAACTTAGCCAAAGGAAACAGATTTAACTTAGAAACCTCTGCCCTCAGATGGAAAAAGGGACTGGGGAGGACAGAAAGGAGATGATCCATTTGCAGACGGAGTTTCCATGTGGAAGAATTTCAATCCATCCATCGTTAAACATTTATTAAGATCCTGCTATGTGCCAGGCACTGTGCTAATCACTGGGGATACATAAAGAGGCAAAAGAGAGTCTCTGCCCTCAAGGACCTTGCAATCTAATGAACAGTCAGTCATGAACC
Organism: Bettongia penicillata ogilbyi; assembly: GCA_023548195.1. NCBI lineage: Eukaryota > Metazoa > Chordata > Mammalia > Diprotodontia > Potoroidae > Bettongia > Bettongia penicillata. The sequence continues at coordinate 1,185,066 of JAJHZJ010000202.1, forward strand.
TTCTCAGCAGGATTTTCCTTAAAAAATGTGAACAGTCTTGGTTGTGCAGAAAAGCTCTCACTTGCTCAGTAGAAATATCTCAGTTCCCATTCAAAGTGTTCACGTTCCAGATACCTTTCAGCTCCTTTTCTCTGTTCCAGTCAGAGACCTATTTCAAGTTAGGGGGCCCAGTTTGCCTCAGATTCCTCCTCTGCAAAAATGAGAGGAAGGGAAAAAAGAGCCTACTATGTGCTAGACTCTGTGCTAATCACCTTACAAATATTGTCTCATTTCATTCTCACAATAACTCTGTGTGGTAGGTTCTGTTATTATTCCCATTTTACGGCTGAAGCAACAGAGTCAGACAGAGGCTAAGTGACTTGCCCAGGGTCATATAGCCAGCAAGTATCTTGTGGCTGGATTTGAACTAAGATCTTCCTTTCTCCAGGCCCAGTGCACTATCCACTGTGCCACCAAGCTGGTTCAAAAATGGGGATAATAATAGCACCTACCTTCCAGGGTTGTTGTGAATATCAAATGAGATAATATTTGTAAAGTGGTCAATTAGCATAGTGCCTGGCATGTAGTAGGAGCTATATAAATGCTTGTTGTCATTGTTTCGACTTCCCAGACTAGTAAAACACTGGCCCAAGTCAGTCCAAACTGCGTGGGAGATCTGGTGTCTCCTAGAACTTGGAAGGAAACTGTCTCTTTGAAACACAGGACTACATTTCTGGGGTGAGGGGAGGGAGGGAAAACAAGCATTCATTAATCGCCTACTATGTATCAGGCATTCGGCTAAGTGTGCCAGAAATATCGCATTTCTCAGCGGGCCTCTGAATGTCCTGTTACATCAATAAAAATGAAAAGGAAAATATAAATTCCCTGTCCATTTACACACTGCCTTTCAGGGACTCCAACAAAGAGTTAGAGCTGGTTCCTGAATCCTGAAACCGAAGGAAAGAGACCAAGAAGGGTAAGGAGTGGCACCGAAAACAAAATCTTTGCCAACTTCATGTGCGTGTTCAACCTTTGTTGCTGAAGAAGACCATGCCATCAGAAAAATGATGACATGTCTTGCACTTGAGTTTGTTTTGAGTGAGGGAGGACTGTGCAGGTCCACCAGCCTCACTTCTCCTCTAGAGTCATCTGAATCCAGTGGCCAGATATTCATCAGGATGACTGGAGATGATCCAGGATGAGGCAATTGGGGTTAAGTGACTTGCCCAAGGTCACACAGCTAGTGAGCATCAAGTGTCTGAGGTGAGATTTGCACTCAGGTCCTCCTGACTCCTGCACTAGTGCTCTATCCAGCTGCTACCAACTTCATAATTTTGCCTGAACTGCAGACTTCTCCCCTCTCCCCTTCATATTCCAGGGCACTGTCCCGGAGGAGAAAGTCTTTATCATGAAGGTGATCTGTGCATTTATCAAACTGAACTGGATTCCATTTGATAAATATTTATTAAGGCTTATGTTCAATGGACGCTGAATATACAAAGACAACAACAAAACACAACTATTCCTATGATAAAACATCTAGCCACGTCACTCCTTTGCTCAAGAATCTTCTGTAGCTTCCAACTGTCTCTAGGATAAAATCCAAACTCCTCAGCCTAGTCATTTAAAGCCCCCTCCGCAATCTGACTCCAATGTGCCTTTCCCAGTTTATTTCATATCATTCCCCTTCAGGCACATTATATTCCAGTCAAATTGAGCTATGAGTTTTTCTCTGCCTTATCTATGTGGCAGCACATGTTTGCAAAGCATCCCCTCCCTAATTGCGCATGTTAGGATCTGTACAGTATCCCGCAAGGCTCCACTTAAGAGGTCAACAAGCATTTGTTAAACCCTTAATGAGTAACAGGAAACCCTGCAAGGGGGTGGGGATGGGGTGACTCTTAAACAAAGCCTTTCTCATTCATTCATTCTCCTTTTAAATATTACTTGTATTTAGTTATCTGTTTATATGTTGGATCCTCCTAGTTATTTGTAAGTTTCTTAAGGAAGGGGACTATTTCCGTTTTCTGTGCCTAAAATAGCCTTTGATATATTTGCTTCATAGAATTGAGAAGAATGGCAGTTTTTGTTGGGACAAAAGGACCCAATGAGCTCATAGCTAGCATTTATATAGTATTTTTAAGTTTTGCAAAGTGATTTAAATATATTCTCCTCTGTTACAACCACCCTGCGAGGTAGTTGCATTATTAACCCTATTTTACAGATTAGAACACTGAGGTTTAAAGAGATTAAGTGATGCACACTGGATCCCATAACTAAGAAGTATTTGAGTCCACATCTGAACTCAGGTCTTCCTTCCTCCAGGTCCAACACTCTATCCTAGGCCCAGCAACGAGAGGCCCAGGAGGGCAGCGTAGCCCAAGAAAGAAACTGAGACTTGATGTACAGCTTTAGGAGTCGGCTGCATGCGGGTGATAATTACAGCCATTAAGTAAATTTAGCTTTGATGTAAAGAAAAATTTCTTAATAATTATAGCTGTATCTAAGTGGAATGGGTGACCTCAAGGAAGTAGTGAGTTTTCCCTCAGTGGAAGTCGGGTGTACTGTAAAAAGAATTCTTTTTCAAATCTGGTTTAGGCTAGATGGGGTCTGAGGGTTTGCCTCAATTTCCTCATCTGTAAAAATGAACTTGAGAAGAAAATGGCAAACCACTACAGTATCTTTGTCAAGAAAACCCCAAAAGGGATCACAAAGGTTTTCATGAAAACAACCAAAATAAATACCTGAACCTCACTGCCCCACCCTCACTCCCATTTATATTTGGTCGAAGAACACAACAGGTCAACTAAAGGGAAAATAACTTGGAATCTTGGGGTCTCTTGGAGGTAGAGGGGATTTTTTTTTGCCACAGGTTAAATCTTTCTCTTTTTACTTTCCCACACTACTGTGGAAGACATTTCTCTACCTGTGACCTTTAAAAAGGTCTGCCTTGTCTCCTGGGCAGCAACCCAATCTAGTCTGTTTATGGCCGTGCTGTTAGCTATTCATACATTCTTGCCATACCAGTCTGTTTGGAAAACCTACAGGTGCCTGTCTTTCCTGATCCTACTCTAGGAAAGTTTTTGAGATAAAGTATTAGCTCTGGAAGGAATTTTAATGTAAACCAATCTGACCTCCTTATCTATATAATCTCTAATGAGGTTATAGCTAACACCAGTGTGATAAAACAGATACGGTAAGCTAAAGTGGGCTGATGTTCATGAAAGAATTGAAGTAGACTTTGAAAGTGGTCACAGGTGAGAAAACAATTCCATTAGAGAGAACAAACAGGCTGTGAGGGAAGGTGGACAAGGTCCTGGAGATAGGAATCAGGAAGCAGGAATTCTAGCGCAAGCTGGCACAAAATATTTGTCCTTTAGATCTCTCAATGAATTGGAGTTTTTCCAATCAATCTTATAGCTGGAAAAAAAAGGGGGAGTGGGATTTTATGGTTCTTTACCTCTGTGGTTACACACAGAGATGGCCATACCCTTGATCTGATCACCACCCACGAGTATTCCATACCCATAGCCTGTAACACTGAAATGACTTCCAAGCTAACGATAACCTATCTCTCTTTACTTTTTTTCTTTTCTATTTTTTTTCCCAGTGTCTCAAATAATTGACCTATGGTATCGTTGGAAGCAAAATGAAACACATACCCATTAAGAGTGCATGCAAGAGATATGGGATTATATAGAGCATCACCGGATGGAATACTTTAGTGACAGTATACCTAAATACATTCAAGATACAGCACATGCTCAGCTCAAAAGGACCTGAATATCCATAGTATTTGTAAACTAAGGACAGTAACCAAAATATCAGTAATCCTATATTTAAATCTTATATTCAAAAAAATACAGCTGAATCAAATGGGCACAACAGCAAAATAGGAAAAAATTATTAATATGCAATTACATGAAAGACATTTCACACGGTCATTCTTTAGTATTGACACTTAGATATAAGAAATTTTGCCATTGATAGAGCACCAAGCCTGGAGTTAGGAAGACTCACCTTTCTGAGTTCAAATTTGGCCTCTGACACTAGCTGTATGACCCTCGGCAAGTAATTTAACCCTGTTAGCCTCAGTTTCCTCATCTGTAAAATCAGCTGGAGAAGGAAATGGCAAACCACTCCAATATTTTTGCCAAGAAAACCCCAAAACAACACAACAATTATTATTTCAGGTTTGCTGCTAACATCACAACAGCTTGGGACTGGTTTGACGTATCTAGTTCTTTGATCTGGTAGGGGAAGAGAGGCATTTATTTTGGATCTACTCTGTGGCAGGTGCTACGCTAAGCCCTTTGCAAATATTATCTCATTTGAACTTTACATCAACCTTAAGAGACAGGAGCTGTTATTACCCTTATTTTATGGTTGATAGCCTTCTATAGTTCCAACTCTCCCCAAACCTCGCTCTTCGTCATCCTCACCAAAACCTCCAGTTCACATATATCTGCTTTCTCAGGTCATCTACCCCCACCTTCCTTCAACATCTGACCTTGAACTTGAATCCCTTCCCCCATGGTCCTACCATGGCTTGCCTCACATACAATGAAAGCTGGAAAATGGCAAACCACTCCCTTACTTTAGACTACTCCCACCGCCCATCTTCTCAATTCCTGCTCAATTACTTCTAAATACTGGTGGAGTTAGTCACAAAACCATGACGACTGGATCCAGAGCAAATATCTGTTGTCAGGTCTCAACCAGGCCCTCACTGCTGCTTTTCCACTTCGGAAATAGAGCCTACACAAACACTATTCAGAATGTCCCCTCCCCTTGCCTTTCTTCTTTTTCCTTCCCCTCCTCTCTATGCCATTCCCTTCTTTTCCCTTCTCTTCAGGCAGCTAAAGGGGAGACTTCAACATGAAGTCTCTTTTAACAGCTTGGTCTCTACCCTTCTTTTATACAAGGTGGCCTTGCTGGGGGGTGGGGGGGGTTTAAAAAAATTAGGGGCATAATATTTGGTGAGAGAAGAAAAGGGAAGGAAGGGTGAGAGAGGTGGAAGAAAAGGGCCCTCCCCTCCCCTCCCCTTCCTTTCCCTCTAGTCATCAGGGCAGGATATGACGCAGGACATGGTGACTAATGGTCTTCAGTAATCCACCAAGTTGGAGAGGCCCTAGTTGCACATGGTTATCTGCCAACTGGAATGACCTTGTCCTCCCTTGACCTTCCCTCCTTTTTTCTCCAAGTCTTCTTTGGCAACGAAGGACAAACACACACCTCTCTTTAGGGAGGTGCTACAAGTGACCAGGAGAGGAACCTGGAGGCACAGAGCAAGAATGCTTTTTTTTTAGTTCTTTTAGACTTGACATGTATATTTTCTTTGGAACAGCTCCATTGCTATCCAAGGGCAACCTCATTAGTTTCCCTGGAGTTGAACTTGATGGAGCAATTTAGGAGAGAAAAGAAGAAAACAAGCATTTATTAAGCACCTACTGTGTGCCAGACTGTGTGTTTTAGAGATATTATCTAATTTCATCCTCCTAACAATGCTCGGATAAGCAAAGCAGGGTAACAATTCTGTAGGAAATCTGGTGAGTGCAAGAAATGTAGGAAGGGCTTTTGGCACAAGAGAATAAGGCAGAGCAAGCAGAGTTGGATCAACGCATTCATGCGCTCTGGGCAAGATGTAAAAATTGGAGACTCTGTATGGTATTATCCTCCAGAGGCTTAGGGTTTTCACTGTAGCAATGTGATTTAACCTAACTCAAAATAAGTTATTTGGAAGGAAAGATTGTTAAAGAATCCAATTTCCCAAAACCTTCAAAAGCAGCAACAAATATGCCAAGTAAAGGAAAAAGAACAACCCCCGCTCAAAAAAAAAGTCCTCTAAGTTGTCTCACAGAAAAGGAAAACAGATCAAGTAAAGAAATAAACACGTTTATACAGGTTGCAACATGGCAATAATAATCCACATTTATTGTGCTTTAAGGTTTGCAAAGTGCTTCACAGACATAATTGCACCTCTGGGCTACTGCCCAAAAGAACACTGGCACATTGCGGGTGGGGAAGGGTCACTACTACTCTCACATGTTCCAGAGTTTACCCCAGGGCTACATTCCCAACCTTGGCTCACAAGAACCCAACAGCATGCCTGCCTTTAACATTCAGTCAATAGAATTAATAGATTTTAGCAAATCCTTTTACTAAGATGGTATAGCAAAAACTTTTGATACAGACCATTCCATATCCCAATAACCCCCAAAGCCTGGAGCATGTTCTTCCAATAACACATAAAGCTATCATGAAAAGAGTATGTTCAAATGAAACATACATTGGTAATGAAGCATGCCATGTAAGAGATGAACATGGAAATGGGTAACTCACAATCAATATTTATAAAGTGCCAGGCACTGCGCTAAGTGCTAGTAACACAAAAAGAACCAAAAGATGTCCCTTCCCTCAAGGATCTTACAAGCTAATAGGGGAGACAAATATATACAAAGAAGGTATTTACAAGACAAATCCTAAAGTTGGGAAGTAAGGTGTAAGAAGACTGGGAAGATAGGAGGTGGGTAGTGATGAAGGCCTTTGAATGCAAACTGAGCAACTCTTGGGGCTGGAAGTCCTTTCCAGCTTTGTATTTTCTGCATGCAGAACTTGGTGTGGCACAGTGCCTGGCACGTAGCTGTTCAGTCGTCTTCCAGTCATGCCCAACTCTCTGTGACCCCATTTGGGGTTTTCTTGACAGAGATACTGGAGCAGTTTGCCATTTCTTTTTCCAGCTCATTTTACAGATGAGGAAACTGAGGCAAACAGGGTTAAGTGACTTTCCCAAGGCCATATAGCTAGGAAGTGTCTGAGGTCAGAAATGAACTCTGGAAGATGAGTTTTCCTGATTCCAGACCCAGCCCTCTATCCACTGTGCAACCTCACTGCTCTACCCTGGCACAGAGTAGGTACTTAAATATTTATTGACTGACTGTATCTCTCTGCTGGTTGGGTGTCTTAGCATAGCTCTTAAGATCTTCTTTCTTTTTTCATTTAAAAATATTTATTTTGAATATTCTTTCTTGAATCCATGATTGGCTCTTCTCTCTACTTCAAGGCTTCATGGTCACAAGCTGTACTTCCTCCTCCAGTGATTCCTTCTCTTGGTATGCCTCTGAAGGTCCATTTGGATGCAGTGACTCTTACTGGATATTTAGCCTCTCAGATAACGTGGATGAGGAGGAAAAGGAAGAGAGAAAGTCATTTCTTTCCCCCAAGAGCAACTCCTTTCTAGATACCTGGCTCTTCCTCAAATTCTGCTTCCAACTGGCAAATGAATGAAATTCTTCCAGGCACTTAAATCTCTTGTGGTTAGCCAGCCCTTTCTGGATTCAGAGGTCCACACCTCATAAAGATATCACTCATCTTTATACACACACACACACATTAAATACACACACACACACATGCGCACGCACACACTAAACTTTAATCTTGTGTGACTACATTGCTATGGGGTTGTAGGAAAATTCTTTAATACCTATTTTACAATTTTACATTTTGTGATTACATTTGTGTTTTTTGTGTTTGACTACAACAACTGAGATACTGAGAAGGAACCATATCTCTTCTTCCTTACACTCAATGCCTTGTGATTAAATTCTGGATTTTCTCTGATTATATTAATTGAAGTAGGGGGCAAGATCCTCTCCCCTATACATGTAAGAATGAATATAATTGCTTTGCTCCCACAAATGTTCTTGAGAAATAGTAGAACTCCCAGACTGATGGGAGGTTGTGATAGCCTGTTCTGCAGGGACGATGGTCGAGCACATCTTGGCTTTGGGGGAAACTAGAAAGGTAGAATGTGACAAATGGCTTGAACCCTAAGGGTCATTCCATGATCACAAGTATTCTTACTATTACAGCTATGTAATTAACCTCAAGCATAACGAGGGAACGTAAGATAATGACGAGTGAAACCCTGTCGAGGGATCTCGACCGATCCTGACTTTGATGGGAAAGATATAACTATTTAAGTTCACTCAGGCTTCTGTATCAGTGTGGGGTATTCCTAGTGAGCACCACACCTGCTTCCTCTTGAGAAATGGAATAAATGCCTTCCTCTGCCCGCTCTGTTTCTGAGTTCTTTCAGTGAGAACTGGTGTATCTCACGGATCTTCCAGAGGGTATGCCAGCAGGGAAGTAGTGGACTGCGGCAGCTTATCCAGGCTAACTCCATGATCTTTCCTGGGAAGTTCTATGATTCCCATAAGTGTGTTTCTCACATACATGATCTTTGATCCTTACAACAAGATGGTGAGGTTAGTATTACAGTTATTATTATCAGCTAAGTAGGGAAGTGGATAGACCACTGGGTCTGGAGTCAGGAAGACTCATTTTCCTGAGTTCAAATCTGGCCTAAATCTGGATACTTCCTAGCTGTGTGACCCTGGGCAAGTCAGTTAACCCTATTTGCCTCAGTTTCTCATCTGTAAAATGAATTGGAAAAGAAAATGGCAAACCAATGGCCAAGAAAACCCCACTGGGGTGCACTGCTGTTCCTGGGGCTCTTGGACTTATCTGTATGTATTATGTCAGGCTCTGTCCCGAATACTAGAAATACAAAGATAAGTGTCAAACCTTCCATGGCTTTAAGGAGTTTACTTTCTAACAGAAATGACATGTACAGACATCCAAAGCACACAAAATGTATTTCCTATTTGTATGCCCTGTATGTTCTCTACACCTGTGTCCTTTCGTTCATTAACCCTATATGTGTATCCTTTCCCCATAAACACCATACCTATTTGTAAGAGAGTAAACCCAAGGTTTATGAGGAAATATTTATTGCTGTTTTTCTTGCCATCCTATTTCATAAAATGGTTGCTTCAGATTTCTTGTGACTTGTCTGATAATGATAAACACATTGGTGGGGGCTCACGTAGTGCTTTTAAGTGATTATGGACGCACAGACTACCTTAAACTTGGGCTAATCTTGTTCAAAAGACACGTGATTTGGAGAGGTGCCTCTAGGTGTTGTAACAAGAAAGTGAGAACTTAGTAAAACAAAGTAAACATTGACACAATAAAGTAGTAAAATGAGTAAAACAAAAAAAACCATAGACATAATAAAGCAGTACTGCAATATAAAAATCCAAGGAATAAAATTTGACAAAAATTAATGTTGAAACATCACTGCAATAAATGCAAAAACTGTCAAAACATATAACTTAGAATTATGTATAAATACATCTAATAAATGCATCAATATGAATTATTAATTAAACAAAAACTAAAGTTAGATTAATAAAAAATAATAGTAATATGTTAGAAGTATGAACACCAATGTATGGAACAAATACAGATATAATATTTATGTAAATATGTGCACATTTATTATATGTACATATTTTTTGTCAAGTCTTCTGGAACTTAAAGTCTTAGAGTTGCCTGGGGACACTTAGAAGTTTTATGATTTTCCTGTGGTCACAAAGCTAGTATGAGTCTGAAGCAAAATCTGAAGCTAGGTCATTCTGAGTCCAAAATCATTCTTCTGTCTAGTCTGCCTTGCTGATTTTCAGAAGAATAAATATAATTAAGAAAAGATAAATGAATAACAAATATAATTTTGAAGAATTAAGCTTAATATTTCACTGTGCTTATCTCCATGTCATGACTCAAAGTTTACAGATCTTCTAATTAGAGCTAAGGCAGACCCAGGACAGATTTATTAACATTGATGCCTGATAATAAAGTGGTTTCCATCTAGAATGAAGGATAACATATTTGATTTAAAAAAATTTTTTTATCACTAACTTAACAAGCATCAACAAATATGAACACTTCAATAAACCAGAAAACAGAATGGATATGACACCTGTATTATGTATAGATTATTTTCCAAAAGTGTGTATTGCTTTTAACATGATAATAACAAAACAGCCCCAGCTATCTATGTCCCCTTCTGAACTTCCTTCAGTTCCCTTCCGTTTATTTCTTTAAAGAAATCTTTCATCAGTGCTCTTTTTTTCCCCCTGCTTCCACCCATCATTCTCCTTACCTACCAATTTTTCATTCCCCTCCACCTCCCAACAGTAGACATACCTTGTAAACAAGAAATGTGGTCAAAAACCCCAACTCTGTCCATTGTGTCTGTAAATGTTATCTCATTCTGCACCTCCAGTCCATCACCTCTGTGCCAACCTCAGGCTTCTGGAGTCATTTGATCACTGCATTGATCAGAGTTTTGAAGTCTTTCAAAATTATCTTTCTTTACATTGTTGAAGTCATTGTACACATTTTATTTTCCTGCATCCTATTGTCTTGCAGCACCTGGTGCCTGTCTCATGACTCCTATTTCCTGTCATGTGGCTGATGCTTGCATCCTGCTATTCAGGAATGGTAAAATCTATTTGTAAACAGGGTCACTCTCATGGAGCATGAACTCTGGCTCTATGGGGTGGGGATGCACATTTGTGTCTTGCTGTGAAATGAACATTTTACTTTGCTGAAATGATGTGGTAACTCTTGATTGTCCCCATGACTGGAGTTTTGTGTTTGTTTGATGGTTTTTCTCACAGAAAATTGGCCATGGAGAAATATGAAGGGAAAAGACTTGAGGAGAAAATCTCTGCCTATCTTTTGGGTGCATCATCCTGCCATTTTTTCATCTGCCTTCTCTATCCCAAAGGGAGTCAAGAAGAGTTAGACACAACTGAAATGACTGAAGACCAAGAATAGAAATTCTGACTTCTCTGTGACTGAGCATTACTGAAGGAAGCTATGGCACCATGCTGGCACAGTCCACTACAAATCCATATGATGTAACCTCAGTTGAGTGCTTGCTTCTGTTCATTATCACTGATTGGCTTCCCATAATGGTTGTTCCAAGACTCCTTTTCAAATTTCCAACATTCTTATGGTTTAATGAAAAGAATGTTAGATCTTCAGGCTGAGGAACTGGGTTTGAAGCTGAGATCTGATAGTTGCTACCTATGCGATCGTAGGCAAGTCAAATAATCACTTAACCTATGGTGTATGAACTTGTTTTTAAAAATATTTTGATAACAGCATATAAGTATAATTGGTTTCCTTTGTGATTCTTATGTATTTTATTTTATGCATTAAAAAAAAAATTCTGAGAAGGGGTCCATAACCTTCACTAGAATTCCAAAGGGATCTATGACGCAAAAATGGTTAAGAACCCTCTCCCATGGTCCTCAGTTTCCTCATTTGTGAAAATGAGAATGTTAGTAGAAGATAAGCTAGCCCTTCTTGTGGAGATTAGAAAGAATAGAGAGATACAATTTCTGGGTAATTTAATCTTTTTTTAATAAGGCCAGCATGTTTATTAATAAAAAGATGGTAATTTGACTCTCTCTCTTAGACCAAAGACAATCATGGAAGCAAGTTCATAGTTTATATACACTTTGGAGAATAGCTGTTCCACAGGGTGGGAATCAACCCTGATTAGTTAACAGTTAATGAGAGAATGAATATTACAATGAGGGGCTGAGGGTGACATCATGTCACCCTTGAACAGAGAGACTATCTCTTTACTCAGGCCACCCCTAGCCTTGAGCAATCTGTTCAAAGAATTTATGCCTGTATCCAAGACTGAACAGAACACAATGAGTACTCAACCTGGGTGGAGTCTGAATGAAAAAGTTAGGTCATTCATCAGCAATGCCCATCAAGAGATTGAACTTTTAAAAATCAGGACTTTAGAAAAAGGGGAGAACTCGGGATCTCCTCAAATCATTGGTTATTATTAATAACTATTTCTCTCATTGTTACTGCTGCCTTTCCCATCAGTGTCCGAGCCCATTTCCTTCAGGAACTTGGCCCACTGACCATTCCCTATCTATTCCCTCTATGCTTTTAACTGTCCACTATCTACTGGCTTTTTCTGCTGCCTAACAAACGTGTTGATTCCCTCTTTGTCCTTAAAGAGGGAATCAGCCGATGGCTGATCTCCTATTTTCTCAAAGTATTGTCCCATATTTCTCCCACTGCCAGATTCCCACAGCATTTAACCTATACTTGCTGCCTCTACTTCCTCACTATCCTCTCTACTGAACGACTCTCTCAAATGATCGCTTAATAGTCAAATGGGGTGGACATCTCTTGGTCTTCCTCCTTCACCTCTCGGCAATATTGATACTGTTAACCCTAGCCTCTTCTTGGTTACCGACTTCCTCCTTGGCTTCAGTCATACTGCCTGTTCCAATACTCCAGTCTAATTGACTATTCCTTCTCTGTCTTCTTTGCTAGTTCATTATTTCATTCCCTCTTCTTTTCTTTCTCCATATACTCTCCCCTTATTATTTCTTCTGCTTTGGTGGGTTCAATAATCAACTCCTTGCAGATAACTTCCAAGTCTGTCTATCCTGCTGTAATATCTCTCCTGAAATCTGTCCCTGCCTTTTAATTGCTTGTGGGATGTTTCTCACTGGTTGTACTACAGTCACCTTAAACTCAACAGGTTCCAAATGGAATTCGTTGTGTTCTCCCCTAAAAATGCCTTCCTTATTTCTGTTGATAGCATTTTCCCAGTCATCCAGTCTTGGCAATGTCAAAGTCATCTTTGACTCATCCCTGCCCATGCCCAATCAGTTGCTACTTGTCAAATCTACCTCCATAATCTCTCTTAATCTATTTCCTTTCCACTCATGTTGCCACTGAGAAGAAACTACATGACACAGTGGATGCAGTGCTGGATCTGGAGTCGGAAAGATCTGTGTTCAAATTTGGTCTCAGACAATTACCACCTGTGTGGGCCTTGGCAAGTCACTTGACCTCTGTCTGCCTTGATTTCCTCATCTGTAACATGGGGATAATAGCAGCACCCACCTCGCTAACCAAATGAGATATTTGTAAAGCACTTAGCACAACCCCTGGCATGCAGCAGGGTTGAATAAATGCTTATTTTCTTCTTTCATCGCACCATCTTATTTCAGGTCCTTATTACCACTCATCTGAATTACCCACCCGTCAACAAATCGACAAGCATTTATTAAGTCCAATATGGGCCAGGCACCGTATTAAGCGTTTGAAATAAAGGGCAGCAGTGAGTGTCTGTGATCTTAAGGAATTTTTATTCTCACCACTAGGTGGTGCAGTAGATAGAGCATGAGACTTGGAGTCAGGAGGACCTGAGTATGGATCATACATACCCCAGACACTTACTGGCTGTGTGACCCTGGACAAGTCATTTAAACTTTGTATGCCTCAGTCTCCTCATCTGTTAAATGGGGATAAATAATAACATCTATATCGCAAGGTTGTTGTGAGGATAAATTGATTTAGCATATGCAAAACACTGTGCAAACATTAAAATTCTATAAAATGCTTGCTGTTATTATAATTAATATTATTAACAAGTGAGACAACCTGTAGCTATGAAAGTAAAGGGGGGAGGGTTAGTCTCCCTCCCAGCTAGTTAATGTAATCATAGAAAGTAAGGAGGCAGATAGCAGAGATGATGGGATGTTCCTATATTAACCAAATACAAAGACCCACATAAACCCTCTCATCCCTTTGCAAAGTAGGAAAATCTCTGGTTACACTGGAGGCATGTTTTATCATTGTGTGAATCTGAATTCTTATTGTTGTTCAATAGTTTCAGTCATGTCTGAGCTCTTCTCAATCTCCTTTGGTGTTTTCTTGACAAAGATGCTTCAGTGGTTTGCTCATTTCATGTATTAGGAAACTGAGTTAAACAGCCTTAAAAGACTCAACCAGGGTCACACAGCTAGTAAGTATCTGAGGCCAGATTTGAAGCCAGGAAGATGAGTCTTTCTGACTTCAGGCCCAGTACTCTCTCCACTGAGTCACCTACATGCATTCATCTGAATTCTGAAGTCTTTCAAAGTTGTTTTTTTTCTATGTCATTGTTATTGTATAAATTGTCATCCCGGTTCTGCTCCCCTACCTTTGCATCAATTAGTATAAAGATCCTCTTGGTTTCTCCTAAAATGTCCATTTTATCATTACTTATGACACAATAATATTCCATTATATTTACATATCACAATTTCTTTAGCCTTTTGTGAATAAGAAGACAGCCCTTAGTTTCCAATTTTGTTGAGTTTTGGAGAGAATTTCTGAGAAGCTCCAACTGAGTGGTCCACCTGGCAGATATCGCACTGAGAGAATATTGTGAAGACATCGTGTAAAGAGAGACGGACCTTGTAGTACCAGATGTGTGAGTTGTCTTGGCCTCACATATTTCCTATATATGTGCCTTACTCCCATAGTACTTTCCTCATGAGTACTGTGTATATTTGTAGGAAAGTGTGCCTTAGGTTAATGGGGAAAATATTTTGAAGCAACTGTTCTTACTATGTCATTCTGGTAAATGCCTTTACTAATTGTACCTACTGACTGACTATTAAAGGTAAGCTCACTGATGAGGGCTCCTAAACTATAATTTTCAAAGATCTGGACCCATATAACTAATTTTTTTAACTCTGGAGGTAGAGTTCTTCTGGGGAACACAATGTGTGGGTTTGAGTTGAGGCAGAGGTGCTTTATAGATATATGACAAATATATGCCAAAAAATAAGGCAGTGGATCAAGCCCTGGACCTAGAGGCAGAAAAACTTAAGTTCAAATCCAGCTATGTGTGTGACTCTGGGCAAGTCACTTAACCTCTATTTATCTCAGTTTGTTCATGTGTAAAAACCACCTTACAAGGCTGCTGTGAAGATAAAAAGATTTGTCAAGTGCCTGGAACAAAATGAGTGCAATATAAATGTTGCTGTTGTAGTTATATACAAAATGAATACAAGGGAGTTTGGGAAGGAAGGGCACTGGCATCTGGGGAGCACCAGCAAATCCCTTTGTAATATATATGTTTGCATGTTATTTCCCCCATTGGACTACAAGCTCCTTGAGGGCAAGCATTGTCTTTTGCCTCTTTTAGTATCCCCAGTGTTTAGCATAGTACCAGGGACATCTCAGACACTTAATAAATATTGATTGATTGATTGAAATTTACTGGGTGATATGCAGATGACATGATTAGATCTGAACTTCAGGAAAATTTCATTGGCAACTGTATGGAGAATGTACTAGAAAGGGTAAGTGACCTAAGACAGAGAGACCAAATAGGAAATGATTGTAATAGTCCAAGCCAGGGCCAGAACCAGCTGCATGTTCCCCACTCCTGGTTCAAGCAAAAGGTGATAAGATCCTGGGCCAGTGGCAAAGTGCTTTGCACCTGGAGGCTATATGAATGGAGAAGGGTTAGGGTTAGACATGCAAGAGATGTCAATATAGAAACAATGATATTTGGCAACTGGATGGATATATGAGATTGAGGATGCTGAGGATGATACTGAAGTTGTGAACCAGAAGGATGGTGGTGACAGTAATGTGGAAATTAGGAAGAAGTTTGGATTTTTAGGGACAGATGATGAATTCTGTTTTGAGCTTGTTGAGTTTGAGATGTCTATACAGAATCAACATGACTAATACTGGACCAGAGCTCAGGAGAAAGACTTAGGCTAGACATGTAGATCTTGGGGAATCAACTAAACCCATGGGTGTTGATGAGGTCACCCAGAAAAGAAAAGGATCCAGGACAAAGCTTTGGAGTACCAAGATCTAGTGGGTGTGAAATGGATGATGATATAGCAAAGGAGACTGATAGGGATTGGTCAGACAGGAGAAGAAGCAGGAGAGAGAAATGTGATGAAAAACCAGAGAGGAGAGCATGTCTAAGGGGCAGCAGAAGGGAGGGGTGAACAATACCAAACACTTCAGAAAGGTCAAGAAGAATGAAGACTGTGAAGGGACACATGAAGAGTCATGTGAAGAGCCATGGCACTTAAGAGATCACTAGCAGCTTTGGAAAGAGCAGCCTTTGTTGAATGATGAGGTTGAATGCCAGATTGAAGACAGTTTACAAGAGAGTAAGAGCTTAAATTCTTCTCCGAAAGTCAAGGCAAAGACTACAAATGAAATTTTTTTTCAATTTTTAAACATTTTAAACAATTTTAAACATAAAAATTAAAGTTCTGAGTTTCAAATTCTATCCCTCCCTCCCTCCCTTCCCCTATTCCTGAGACAGTAAGAAATCAGATATAGGTTATACATGTGCAGTTATGTAAAACATTTCCATATTAGTTATTTTGTACAAGAAGACTAGGTTAAAAGAAAAAAATTAAAGAAAGTGAAAAATAGCACGATTCAGTCTGTATTCAGTCAATATCAGTTCTTTCTCTAGAGGCAGATAGTATGTTTCATCATTAGTCCTTTGAGTTTGTCTTGGATCATTGTATTACAGAAAATAGCTACATCATCCATAGTTCATGATACAATGTTGCTGTTACTATGTACAATGTTCTCCTGGTTCTGTTCATTTCACTATGCATGTAAGTCTTTCCAGATTTTTCTGAAATCATCCTGCTTGTTACTTCTTATAGGACAATAACATTCCATTACAATCATATACCATAGCTTGTTTAGCCATTCCACAACTGATGGGCATACCTCTGATTTCCAATTCTTAGCCACTGCAAAAAGAACCTATAAATAATTTTTTCAAGGAGTCTGGCTGAGAAAGGGAGGAGAGTTTTTTTTTTTTTTTTGAAAAGATAGGGGATACAGGAATGTTTGTAAGTAGCAGGCAAAGAAAAGACTGAAGAACAGAGGGGCAGTTGGGGCAATCTGCTGGAGAAGATGGGAGGGAATGACCTCAAGAATTCACATGGTTTTGGTGAAAAGAGTCACATCTTCATCAGAGACATCTGAAGGAAGTCCTGAGAGAGAGATTAAGTGACTCATCCAGGGGTTACAAAGCTGGTATGCATCAGAGATTCGAACCCAGTTCTTTCTGACTCTTAGGCCAACTCTGTATCCAGTAGGCCTGGATGCTTTTCACTTGGTATGTTGTAGGTATTTAATAAATGTTCATTTGTGGTTAAAATATTTCTTGAGTTAATGAATTCCTTATAAATGATCATGCTTGATGAAAGAATTTTCTCTTAGGAACAAAAATTTTCTAATAGTCATGGGACTTAGTTTTTCTTCTAGTGTTGGAACAAATAGGTTGTCTTAAATCAGGAAAGGGCTGCCCTAGGCTTCAGTCTTTTCCCATCTAATACTTCCTTATCTGCTGCTTACAAATATTCATGTCTCCCTTAGCCTTCAAGAAAAAAATCTCTCCTCCCTTTTTCAGCCAGATTCCTTGAAAAAATTATTTATAGGTTCTTTTTGGTGGCTAAGAATTGGAAATCCAAGGGATGATCATCAAATAGGGAATGGCTAAACAAAATTTCTTTGAACCAGAGACTAGATGTCTCAGTGATGGATCATTCTACTATCCTATAAAGGGAAGGAACTAGAGCAGGGAAAGTATCAGAGTATCTGTCTGCTCATTTCTTCCTGGGATGTGAAGTTATTAAGCAAGACAGTGCCATCAACAGGATTATCCTATTAGAAGAATATTTTTTGCTCTGTGAATGATGGCTTGCAGAGAGGTGAGCCTGGAGGCAGGGAAATCAATTAGCAAACTATTAGACTAGTATAAATATTATTATACTTCATAATATTTGCTATATTATACTATATCGCTATATTATATTATACAACAGGGAAGCTAGGTGGCACAGTGGATAGACAACCAGAGCTGGAGGCAGGAAGACCTGAGTTTAAATTCAGTCTCAGACACTGAGTAGCTGTGTGACCATAGGCAAGTCACTTAACCCTCAGTGAAGCCTCGGTTTCTTCTATAAAATGAGCTGGAGAAGGAAATGGCAAACCACTACTGCATCTTTTCTAAGAAAATCCCAAATGGGGTCATAAAGAGTTGGACATCACTGAAACTACTGAGCAATACTATATAACGTGTGTGTGTGTGTGTGTGTGTGTGTGTGTGTGTGTGTGTGTGTGTATGTGTGATCATGGGCAAGTCATTGTATTTTCCCTTAGCCTAGTTGATGAAATTACAAAAGATAATGGGAAGGTATCAAAGACAGCGAAGTGTTAAAAGTATGAAACAAAGGTACAAAGTTCTTCAGTCAAACTTGACAGAATTAGAGAAAGGCTAGCCACAGACCCAGTCACTTATCTGATAGTCTTTAAAAGCAGTGCATACTTTCTAGGGAGTGAGTCAAAGAAGGCTCTCAGCTCTTGAGAGGGAATCACGCTTTACCGGTTGGATGGGGGTGAGGGATTTCTCTCCCCTAAAACCTCATTGCCATGTTACCTTGTAGTAGAAGTGTAGAAGAGTAGAAGTGCTCCACCAACAGAAGACAATGCATCCAATTGAGAAGAGACCCAAGGAATAGAGCGGAGCAACATGTTGTGGATGTGATTATAATTCACATTGTGTATTGATAAGAAAGAGTGTACCCCAGATTTATGGAAAGAATATTTTGTTATTATATGGTTTCAGTAAATACTTTTTCTGTAATATAATTGTGTCTTTTGGTTGACTGCTAAAGGTAAATACACTGGTGGGGGCTTGTGAGCTATAATTTTTAAGAGAATTTTACACCTAAGAGGAGTTGTTCCTTGGGGATCTAATTTGCAATTGTGAGTTGGAGTACCCCAGAGGGGGTGCTATATATAAAATGTAGTAATATCTGCTAAGGTTTTCATGAGATTCAAAATCCTTTGCAAATTTAAAATACTACATAAATGCCAGTAATTTAAAGATGTGTGTGTGTGTGTGTGTGTGTGTGTGTGTGTGAGTAAGGAGCTTGTCCAGATTGCCTAAGATGGAAGGGCCCTGCATCCTGTGTTTTCCTATCACATGGATGGGTGTAGTCTACTTTGATTGGCTGTGTGGTGAAAAAAAGCTTTTTCTTAAAAACTGACCAGATTCTGTCTTTTCCCCACATAGCGGGCAGAAGAGGGGTGATACCTTCCACTTCTTTTTAGATCCTATGCCTAGGTTATTTTGTTCTGTTTAATTTATTCTCAGTCTCAGGTATCAGTAGTGATCCTCAGCAGATTTCAGTGTTTGGAGTTCTAGCCATGGAGACCTTGGAGCCAGGATTCCAGGTAGAAGGTTGCAGCCAGCCAGCCCAGCAGGAAATTCCAGAGAAGTCAGGGTGTCAGCACTCAAGTCTGAGTGAGTTTTGAACATAGGAACTGAACTATATGAATCTAAAAGGCTTAAACCTTCTACAAGTTGGGAGTATGTTACTTGCATATTTGTGATTATACCTTGGAAATGAACAATTCTTTATAAAAGCTAATCTGATTTAATAGTTAAATGGAACTGGAGTACAAGGGACCCCTTCCTGCAATTGACAGAACACCACTGATGGGAAATGGCACCATTTTGATATATATGTATATATGTATTTGTATACATGTATGTGTATATCCATTTATGTGTGTAAGTATGTATAGGCTTGTCCAACAGTGGATCTCAGTTCTTTGCCCTGGCATTTGTTTTTTCATTTTGGGTGAGGGAAATTATAGGCTCTAACCTTGTAAGTTTTGAAAAGTCAGAAAGCAAGCCAGAGGAAGTCTGGGAGTCAGGACCAGAGGACTGAGGACTGACCTTCAGATCCCAGCCCACTGATGGCTAAGACAAGGGCTCATCCAGCACTGACATTATAATCATATGAAATTAGTAGGACCAAAGATAGAAACTGCATGAAATCTGAACCCACTTTCCCTAAGGACTGAGGTGCTATGGGAAGAACATGGCCCCAAAGTATTGGAGGCCACATCTGAGCTTGCTGTCTCTTCAAAGTAAACATTTCTTATGTTTTACTTGATTGCATACATATAAACTATATCAAATTGTTTTCTCAGGAAGGGAGGAAGGGAAGGAGTGAGAGAATTTAGAATCCCCTCCTTCTCCAAAATGTTAAAAGTTGTTTTTACATTTAATTGAAAAAAAGACAATATACTCAAAGTAACTATACCTTTTTAAAAACTAATTGAGGTTAATTAGTTAAACGGAACAGGGAGCTTGTTAGTCATTGGTGGTTAACAGTATGATGGGAGGGGGCAGTACACTAATCTGGGAAATCAACCCAATGACCTTTGAGAAAGATATTCCCAACTCCTCAGGAATCCTTCAAACCACTAGAACACTGTGGACACTGGAGGATGGAGGCATCTCTCATAAGCTAGATGTCATCTTTAGTTTCTCACTCTCATTCCCATATCCCATTTATCTGTCAATTTGACCTTCCTGTCATCTTTTGACACTACTACTGCCTTGGTGCTGGATCATGGCAATAACATGCTGGTTGGCCTTCCTGCCACGAGTCTCTCCCCATTGGAGTCCATCCTCTGTCTCAGCTGTCAACAGTACTCTTCCTAAAGTTCTGACCATGGTGGGTTCAACAAACCTGAATTGCTCCTTATCTTGCTCAATATCAAATGGGAAATCTTTTTTATTTGGTGTTTAAAGCCATTCATAACCCAGCTCCTCCCTGCCCTTCCAGTCTTCCCCCACCTGACATTTCTTCCCCTGCATATCCAGTGATACAGGCTTTCTTGCACTCCCTCAAATAAGATAATCTATTTCAGGTATTTTTTTTTTGCAAGGCAATTAGCGGTAAGTGTCTTGCCCAGGGCCATACTGTTAGTGTCAAGTGTCTGAAGTTGGATTTGAACTCAGATTCTCCTGACTCCAGGGCCAAGGCTCTATCTATTGTGTCACTTAGCTGCCCCTATTTCAGGCATTTTTACCAGCTGTTCCCTAGGGCCTATAGTGCTCTACCTACTTCTAGGCTTTCTTCAAGACCTAGGTCAAAATCCAAATTCTACAGGAAGCCTTTCCCAATCTCCCCTAATTTTAATGCCTTTCTTTTATTGATCTATCTTCAATATATAGCTTGTCTGTCCATAATTGGTTACATGTTATCTCCTCATTAGGATGTGAGCTCCTTGACAGCAAGGATTGTCTTGTACCTTTCTTTGTATCCCCAGTGCTTAACACAACGCATGGCTGGCTCATAGTAGGTGTTTAATAAATATGTATTCACTAATTGATGTCACATAAAGGAATAGGGGTAACAAGAGGAAACCCAGAGAAGCACAGTTGTCGGTGTTCCCTTGAGAGGATGTTGCCAATATTTCTAATACCTCCCTGGGATTGGCATGACAGATCTTGGAATAAGCCAGTTAATCCCCTTGGGTTTTTTTTAGGGTTTTTTGCTTCTTAGTAAACAAGAAACTTCCAGGGAGAGGGGGAATTTTGTCTTTGGGTCTAGTAGGCTGCAAACAGGATCTAAGCTTTGTCTTGGGACATTTCTTTTTGGATCCAACCTTTCCCCCCTGGTAAATCCTGCCAGGGTTTGGTGTTTATTTTTCTTAAATGTTCAGTTTGACAAATAGCTTTTGGCTAAGGCTTTGCTTGGCCACTGGCATTTAAAGCAGTTAAAGTTAGCACGGAGAATGGCTATTAGAAACAGTTCAGGGTAATGCGTATTTAATGAAGTCCTTGTTTTGTACTGAGAGATGAGACAAGTGCTTCTTGCACCTGAACCAGTCATTAGCTGTTGCTTGGACTGAAGGAAGAATGAAGATTAGTTGACCCCTGCCCATTCTTTCCAAGCCAAGATGCAATGAGTTTTGGGCTACATAAGTGAGTTTCCATTCAATGGTCAAGCAAATTAAATAAAACATATTCTGCTATAGAGAAGATGTACGGAAGACCTGGAGTTATAAAATGGTAGAACATTAGAGCAAGATGGGCTCCTAAGGTCATATTGCATCATTGTACAGATGGGGAAACTGAGGTCCAGAGAGGGGAAATGATTTGTTCCAAAATCCACAGAAAGCTTAGTGACAGAGCTGGGACTAAATTCTAAGTCTTCTTGCTTTCATGCCATTGATTATTTACGGAACTTTAGAGGCCATTGAATCCAACCCATACCAGAAAAAGAATTCCTTCAATCTCAAAGTAAGATGGCTCAGCACAGCATTTGTTTCTAGAAACTCTGAGGGTCTTCTCCTCCCAGATCGAGTTTTTTTTTGGTGTTGACTAGTTAAAGAGGTCTTTCTTTGCCTCATTTCTTATTGTTGAAGAGAGAGATGGGAGAACTGGTTCTAAATGTGAATGAATTCATTCAGACCTTCTCTGTAGCCACTAGGAGCTTTATTGACACAAAAGCAGCGGGCCTGAGATTTAGCAAGGAGCTAACAAAGGCAGTGATAAAGGAAAAGGACCAGACTTATATAGGATGATTTTTGGGTTTCCTTCTGGAGGTTGGAGATCTAGGGTAAGTCTTGCAAGATAAAGGCACAGGGTGAGGACCGTGAATGACACAAGATAAGGAAATCTCATTCCCTAGGATGAGGGGTGGGGATAGGGAATTTTATGGTTCCCCCAAGATAAGGGGTGAGGTCAAAGAATTATATGGTCCAAGATAAGGGGAAGTTGTGGTAAGGGGAGACTTTAGGGCACCAAGTCAGTCAATATTATTTTAACTCTCAGGGCACTGTTTCTGTCCACATCATTTTCCCACTCAACCACTATGTAGGAGAATTCTTTCAGGGAAAGAGGTGAAGTTTGTCTTCAGTAGCTGCTTCCTATTGAACAGGGGTCGCTTCAGGGGCCAGAATAGGTTGGAGGGGGTGACCAGCGTGGGGTGCAGCATGCAATGCCAACTGAGTCCAGGGTGGAGAGAGGCCAACCACTCGGGGTCATCAAGGGAAGGGATTGGTATTCTAAAAGTTACTGTGGGTGAGAAGACACAAAGTGAATCATGAGGTTTAAACAAACTATAAGAGCAAGTAAAATGACCAATAACAGGGTCACAATGAGGGGAAAGAAGGGAGAGAAACCATGCCCCCCAGGAGGAGGTAGGGGGAGATATCAGGCTGGAGTGGATGTCCTGTATCCAAGAAGCTTCCTGTTAACATCCTATGAGTCCTCAAAGGAAAAATTCCATGCAGAGTCTTCAGGGAATAGGGCGAGAGCTATGGGGAGTACACTAGTATTCTGGACATGATGATGACACACCCAGCAATCATGTACTCTGCCTTGCTCCACAGAGTACCCTATTTGAGTTAAGGCATTAGACTTCCAGTCCGGAGGAAGCAGGCCTAACCCTTGGCACAAGGTAGGTATTGGAAATCAGGGGGCTAGAAACAGAAGCGGTACAAGGTGGGACCCAGAACACGCTAGAAAGCACACAGGCAAGTCCCCAAGGTGAGGGACTTCAATGCTTAGTCTTCTTTGATCACTTTGCCAGCTAGTTATGCCTTGCATTTTATCTCACATCTCACATCCTGCCTCCTGCTTGTGTCTCCGTCTGCCTCACCATCCACCCAAATGTGGGCAGCTAGGTGGTACAGTGGCTACAGCACCAGTGCTGGAGTCAGGAGGACCTGAGTTCAAAGTCAGACACTTGACACTCACTAGCTGTGTGACCTTGGGCAAGTCACAACCCCAATTGCCTCATCCTGGGTCATCTCCAGTCATCCTGATGAATATCTGGTCACTGGATTCAGATGGCTCTAGAGGAGAAGTGAGGCTGGTGACCTGCACAATCCTCCCTCACTCAAAACAAAGTCAAGTGCAAGTCATGACATTATTTCTCTGATGGCATGCTCTTCTTTGGCAATGGAGGACGTACACACATCTACCCAAATGCTTTTGGGAGAGGGCCAAAGGCACTGTCCGTGTCTGAGTAGGGTTGGGGAGGACAGTAAAAGGAGGCTGAAGCAGCATCCAGGGGATGAGGAGAGTGTAGAACAGGTATCCTTGTTGCATGACCATCTGCAGGTGGACAACATAGTCTAGGAGACACAAATCTGTCAAACAAGTTCAATGTGCAGGCTCCAAATAGAAGGAGCATTAAAAGTGATGTCAAAAAAGAGGAAAAAACAAAGAAAGAAACCAGGGACCCCATGATATTATTCACTTTTGACATAAGTTTCCTCTCTGCTTCCAATTCCTTCTGGAGGATCAGGTGCTATTGAGGATCTGACTCTATACATGTAAATATAAGTAGAAACACTTTTCAGGTGGAAGCTATCTGTCCTTGAGCTCACTTATAAGAGACTGACATTTGCTCCAGTTCTCATAAAAGACTTTGGAGGATCCATAAGTAATTAATTCCAAAATAGTGCATAGCAATAAGTTGCTTATAATAAAACACGTTTGTATCCCAGATCATAGAACACACAGTATAAACAGATATCTCCACAATAGAAACAAACTTTGAATGAAGTTGACTTCTCCATTAATACAAAAATGTTCCATGTTACTTCCCTCTAAGAAAACTGCACTGAAATTCCTTTCCTCAAACTGAAAATGTTTCTATAATTAATAGAATAGCAGGTAGGTCCCTTAATCGGTTATACCAATCATTTCACAAACTTCTTTTCCCTTTGTCTAATTATTTCTACATCATTCAGAAAGAATGTTCTATTGCACGGATTTAATTTTTCACATGGCTATGAAGGAGTACTAATTTACCCAACTGGGTATACGATAACTACCCATTCAGATTGACCACTTGCCTTGATTACAGAGATTTGCCATATAAAGGAAAACCAAGGACTTGACGAGATAAAACATCACGTTTTGTAAGCACTTAGTATTAATTCCACCTCATAGCCAGACTCAGGAATATTCAGGTGGAAAATATTCCTTTTCAAAGGCACACAATGGGGAAACTGAACCAGGAGGATCTCATCCTAGGCAGAGGTTAGAATTGTCCTCTCTTGTTCCAGAGGGAGATATCTACCTGTAATGGTCACATTTTCTGAGTAACTTGTTGCGTTTCTCTCAGATGGTAGATTGACCATTGATGGATTTTTATGATCCATCAGATAACTCAAAACATAGTTCCTTATAGTCCCAAGAGCTTTTCCCTCTGATGGCAAGTTTCACTAATCAAAAATTTACCAAGACTCATGTCTCAAATTTTAAATTTGTCCTGTTGCAAAAGCCAATTACTAGAGATCATTTTTATATATTTTCAAATTCTCAACAAAACAAGTTCCTTCTTTAGGAACTCCAAGAATACTCAGTAGGAATTCTGCTACACAGAAAACTTTACACAGGCTTGATAAGAATTTATGACTGGATGGTTCCAAAATTCTTGTACTTAACAACCTCATAATCTGAAAATAATCTAACAAGGTCTAGATTATAAGAGAAATTGCTTTTCTAATAACATAGGTAATACAAAATTACACAGTAAGAAAATACATAAATATACCATACCACAAGCATATATTTAAAACTTGAAACAGAACCAATTTATTACCAATCAGCTGATCATAACTTAGTTGAATGAGCAAATCAAATCTGGATTCATAATCAGTAGTGGTAACACTTTAATTTCTAAGGCCCAATGTTCTTCAGTACTTTAAAAGAAAAGATTATTATCCATAAATTCATGTTTTTGCTAACCCAGGGGCAACTTGCATAGAAGTCCTGCTGCATCCAACTGTAGGACAGGAGAGAAGGGCAATTCTGTAGGCATGGGCTTGGGGACAGGGAGTGTTGGGGTACAGAGGGAAGGGAGCATCTGTAGTTTTCCCAGTTCCCTAGTGATCAGAGAAATGAGGGAATTGGACTTACCCTTCCAGACAGGGGTTTGAAAAGTGTGTCCAGGTCCATGGCCTCCAACTGCTGGATCCAGAGCCTTCCAGTCTTGGCTGGAGAGGAGCTGTCGTTCCTTGTCTCTTTTACCTTTGAGAGTTGGCAGACTAGAAAATGCATATCCCACAGTGGAGGGGAAGAAAAAGATGGGGACAATATCTAGGCAGTTTTTGCAGGCTCAGAGGCCCACCAACCCACCTCACCCAAAGTGCCCCAGGGGAGGGGAACAACACAGGGCACAGGGACCCTGAAACTGGGGTGCAGGAGCCTCCAAAGAAAACCAGGTGCAGAGGCCCATAGGGCACAGAGACCCTGAAACTGGGGCACAGAGGCCCACCTACTGGCTTCCCCCAAAGTCTCATGGCGAGGGGAAGGGATAATACAGGGTAAACCAAGGTGCAAGGGGAACAACTTTTGCCAGAACACATATGTAGGCTCCTCTATGTCTGTCTATTTGGTGAGCCATCTTGTGCTTGTCTTTTGTCCTTTGTTCTCAAAAAGAACCATTACATCAGGGAGGTGATGCCCCAGCATGCAAGTGAATTGGATTTAAATGAGTCAGGGCTGTGCAAAGTCACCAGCCTCACTTTCTTCTCTGGAGCCAACTAGGACAAGAAGACTGGAAGAAACTCAAGGGTGGTTGAGACCTTGTACTCTGACTCACAGATGTGAGTCAGGATCTGGAGGTACTCAAACATGACAGCATTCACGCCAGTAAATCAAAAGGACTCTGAAAGTCCACAGTATTTTAATGTGAGATGCTTCAGAGGGTCCTGAAGATCCAGTGCTCTGAACTCAGATCATCCAGGAGGACTCACAACCTACAGGTCCTTAGAGATAGTGTCACTCTGTTATAGGCACTCATCACTTCATTTCTGAACTATCTCAATAGCATTCTAGTTGGTTTCCATCCCTCAAGTCTCTCTGCTTCCAGACCATTCTCCACTCAGTATCAAATTGAGCTACCTAAAGCACAGGTCTGACCATGTCAAGCCCATTCAATAAATTCAACAAACTCCACTGACTTGGTATTACTTCCAGCATCAAACATAAAATTCTTCGTTTGATTTTTAGTCTTTCATAATCAAGCTTTCCTCTATGGGCAGGCTCATCAATTTAATCACACTGCAATAGAGGCATTACACTTCTTGATTATACTATAACAAAATAAGTAAAAGATCCTACTTTGCTCAGCCTCACACTTGTCTTGACTTAACTTGATGAATCAAAGAAAGTGAAATACTGGGGCAAGAGTCCAGGTAATTGAAATTAGGAGCAAATAGAATTGAACAAGATGATCCAAGTGTGCAGCAGGGGACAGAAAATGAACCTGCTAAAAAGTTCCAATTCTGTAAATGAGGCTGGAGATATGAGTAAACAGAAGACACCCATTGCTACAAAGAAATGAGTGGGATCCAGCACATGGAAGGACTCTATCCGCTTCCTTGGCTCCATGAGGAGGGGCTAGGTAGCTTGTTTCTAGGAGAATTATAATAGGTAAGTGATGTATGTTGATGAGACACTGGATCATTGTGAACATTCTATAAATGGTCCCATTTGGCTAGCCATGTGGTAGTTGTATAGCCAGAACTGTTAGTCATTAAAACGACTGAGTCAACTTTGGCTCTTTGTTTCATTCACATCTAGAGAAACTTGGTGACTTTGTCCTAGAGTCTTGTGAAAGAATATGGAATAAGATGGAATGCTTTAAGGTTTTCTCAGATAAAGTATTTACTAAAAACTTATTGTGTGCAAGACCTTGTGCTAAGTGTTGGGAACACAAATACAAAGGCAAAAATTCTTCAGTGCTTAGCCCTTCCTTTCTTCCTTTCCTTTCCTTCCTTCCTTCCTTCCTTCCTTCCTTCCTTCCTTCCTTCCTTCCTTCCTTCCTTCCTTCCTTCCTTCCTTCCTTCCTTCTTTATTTTCAAATGTTGAAATAAATCCCTCAATATATAGTCACATAATCTGGCTAAACAAATTCCCACATTAACCAATATGTGGTCAATTTTTGTAAAGGTGCCATGTACAGCTGGGAAGTATGTAAATTCCTTTCTATTCCTATTCAGCAATTGTCAGGTATCTATCATCTCTCAATTTTCTACAGTTCCATTCAGGACTTTAACATTTTTCTCGTTTGTCTTTTGGTTAGAGTTGTCTATGTCAGAAAGTGGTATAATGAGGTTCCCTTTCCCTTACTATTATAGTTTTACTACCTGAGTCTCTATCCAATTTGATTAACTTTTCTTTAAGTGTTTAGATGCCATGTAATTGATGACTCAGGAGAAGAAGGTAAGGTTGTTGACCTTGCACAGCCCTCCCTCACTCAAATCAAAGTCAACTGCAAATTATGTCTTCATCTTGATGTCATGGTCCTCTTCAAAAACAAA
Organism: Bettongia penicillata ogilbyi; assembly: GCA_023548195.1. Lineage (NCBI taxonomy): Eukaryota > Metazoa > Chordata > Mammalia > Diprotodontia > Potoroidae > Bettongia > Bettongia penicillata. Next base: position 1,212,921 of record JAJHZJ010000202.1, read on the forward strand.
GGACAAACACAAGCCATGTAATTAGATACACATATATTAAATATTGATATTGATCAGTCAATTATTATGTCTTTATGAGTAATTTAATTCCCATTTATATCTTTTTGTTATGACTATTATTATTACTTTAGCCTTGTTTCAAATAAATTACTACCCTACTTTTGCTCTAGACTCTCATTTTAGCTCTGTGTGCATCTTTGTGTTCCAGGTGTGTTTCTTGTAAACAACATATTGATGGACTCAACAATCTTAGTCATTCTGCTGTCCTCTTTCATTTAGGGGGTGAGTTTAATCCATTCACATTCACAGTTAGGATTGTTAATTGTGTACTTCTCTCCATCTTGTTCTCATGTACTTTTTTCTCTCTTTAATCCCAGTTCCTCTTCATAAATCAGAAGAAGGTAGTAGAAGAGGACTTTGCCTGAGACTTGTTATGTAATAAGCAAAAGTCTATTTCCTCTTTGTTGCTTTCTCCTTCTTATCCCACTCCTGAGTCCAGCTTTTTATTCTTTCTTCCTTTTTTTTCATTTTCCTTTTACTTTCCTCCAGCATTCAAGTTTGTTTTTCTTATGACTATTCCCTTACACATTATGCCCTCCCTCTTACATCCCTCTTGTTCCTTCCCTTGTTCCTGTTCCTTCCTGTTTCCTTTCTCTGTTGAAGGTATCTCCAAACTGAAATCTACATGCATGCAGGCATATGTGCCTCTGTGTATGTGTGCATATGTGTGAGTGTGTTCAATTTCCATCTGAGTCAGATGAAAGTGAGGTTCGTGGGATGCTTATTCCCCTACTCTTTCCTCCATGACTACATATTATTCATTGGATGCACTTCTATTATACAACAATAATTTTCCTTTGCTTCTTTCTCCTTTCCTCCCTCCCTATGTCCCTCCTATTTTTGTCCTCTCCAAAGTCTGCTAAAACAGAAAAGAAAACCCCAACCCTGCCTTTGAGTTCAAATCAGGTTGTAGACATTTATTAGCTATGTGACTTTAGGAAATTCATTTAACCTGTTTGCCTCAGTTTCCTTGACTGTAAAATGAGGATAATAATAGTGTCTACCCGTTGTGAGGATCAAATGAGATAACAGTTGTAAAGTACTTAGCACAATGCCTGATATATAAACGTTTTTTATTGTTATTACTTATTGTTACACCTTGAAAATCAGCAACCATTACAAATTTACATTACAAATTGATTTATCATTTTATTGATTGTCTAGATGAATTGTCAGCGAACTGTGGCCTAATGTTAATACCACAAAAAGGGTTGGGATTTTTGGGAGGGGTAATTTTATTTTTCAGAAAAAAAATAGAAACAAAAGTAGCAGAACTTTAAGTAGGGCTTAACAGGAACAAAAGTAAAACATTTTTCTTTCCTGGTCCGTTATTTTTTATTTAATTTAGTTCTCACCTGTTTAGATGCTAAAAGCTTAAGGCAGATTATAATCTTTTTATAGCTTTATTTGGTTGTTTGCTTTGGTTTATGATTGTAAGAGAATGGTTTATTTTAAAAAGTAAAAACCATTCTTAGCTCTGGCGCCATAAAAGAAAGAAAAAGAAAGAAAACCTTTCTAGACTTAAGAAGATGATGGAGGGGCAACTAGATGACCAAGTGGATAGATCACTGGCCCTGGAGTCATCAGTTCAAATCCGGCCTCAGACACTTAGTTATCTCTGTGATCCTGGCAAGTCACTTAACTCTGATTGCCGCTCCATCCCAAAATAAAAATAAATACAAAAATTGAAAAAATGAAACAATAGATATTTAATAATGCCGATTAAACCTAAAAGCATACCATGTATGCATCCTCTTCCCCCACCTCTGGTCAGAGCCTCTTAGACTTGGTCTAAGAGACCATGAGAATCAACAACTCTGCCCCCTGAACTGCTGACCAGAAACGTGTCCATAAGGAGGAAGCTACATGTGCCAAAGCTGACAATTAGTGCCACTGTATACTTAGTGCATATACTTGATGTATGAGACCAAAATTAATCTTTCTATTAACTGTTTAATGACTGAAGAGTGTCTCCTTTCTACCTAAAATCAAACCTCAACTAAGAGAATTCTGGCATTAGACCTGCTTTGAATACAAATGACAATTGAAAGGTGGGTAATTTTAGAATCAGCAGCCTGTGTGTAGTCAGATGATCCAAAAACAAATTATAAGAACAAAGAGAAGACACTATATAAGCAACAGAAACCCCTGACCTGATGTCAACCATGATCTGTCAAAAAAGACAAAATTGATTATTAATAGCTCCTGAAAAAGCTTAACTGGTATGAAGTAGCTGCCACAATGAGGAGGTCAGAAGAGTCCAAAAATACCCATGGTTGGCAAACACTTGGCAATAAATAATGACTGACATATATCTAGTGCTTTAAGATTTTGTAAAGCATTATTTCATGTGAGTAAGTCTCACAACCATAGTGTTAGATACTGTAGGTATTTTTATTCCTATTTTATAGATGTTTCTGTCACTATCAGTATGACCCTGGGCAGGTCACTTTATAGTCTCAGTTTCCTCATCTGTTTACTTACTATTTGTTATTTGTGTAAACAACAGTTGGTAGGAAAGGGTCAAACCAGTAATTGTCAGCTTGGGGTAGCCTCTTCTCTTTAAGAAATGGTGGTAAAACAAAAAGAATTCCTGGAAGAACTTAAAAAGAATTTTTAATAGCAAAATAGAGAAGTAGAAGAAAAACTGGGAAAAGATATGAGAGTAACACAAGAAAATCACGAAAAAAGAGTAAATAGCATGGGGAAAGATATACAAAAATCTACTAAGGAACATAGCTCTCTAAAAAATAGAATTGGCCAAATAGAAAAGAAAATACAAAAGCTCACTGAAGAAAATAATTCTTTATTGTTTTGGCATGCAACTGGAAATTAAGTTATACAGGCAATAGAGTACAGAAATCTATTCTGGCCTACAGGAAAATAGAGGGAAAAGGGGATGGAAGAAGGGTGGGTAATAGAAGGGAGGACAGACTGGAGTCAGGGGTGGATGGGGTGCATGTTCTCCTGGGCTGGGGATTGGGGGGAGATGGGGAGAAAATTTTGAATTCAAATTCTTATGGAAGTGAATGTTAAGAACTGAAAATAAATAAATTACACATTAAAAAAATAAAATAATTCTTTAAAAATTAGGATTGATCAAGTGGAAGATAATAACTCTATGATACACCAAGAATAAAACAAAATTTAAAAAGTTTAAAAAATAGAAGAAAATGTGACATTTCTCATTGGAAAAACAACTAACATAGAAAAGAGATACAGGAGAGATATAATAAGAGAATTATTGGACTACTTGAAAGCCATGATCAAAAAAAGATAAAAGCCTGGATAACATCTTTCAAGAAATTATCAAAGAAAACTGCCCTGACCTATTAGAACCAGAGAGCAAAGTAGAAATTGAAAGAATCCACTGATCATTGCCTGAAAGAGATTCCAAAATGAAAACTCTCAGGAACTTCACAGCCAAATTCCAGAGCTCATAGATTGAAAAAAAAGTACTGCAAGCAGCCAGAAAGAAGCATTTCAAATATCATGGAGCTACCATTAGGATTACACATGATTTGACAGCATCCACATTAAAGAATCAGAGGGCTTGGGATATGATATACTGGAAGACAAAGGAGTTAGGACTACAACTATAAATCATCTACCTAGCAAAACTGAATATAATCTTTCAGGGGAAAAGTGGACATTTAGTAAAATAGGGGACTTTCAAGTATTCCTAATTAAAAGACCAGAGTTGAATAAAAATTTCACTTCCAAATACAAGACTCAAGAGAAACATAAAAAGGTAAAAAAAAAAAAACAAAAAAAAACAAGAAAGAGAAAATATAAGAAATTCAATAAGGTTAAACTGTTTATATTCCTATGGCAAGATTTTTTTTTTCCTTTTTGTTTCTTTCTTTTTTTTTTTTGTATTTAAATTTATTTAAGTTTTCAACATTCTATTTCCACAAAATTTTGGGTTGCAAATTTTCTCCCCATTTCTCCCCTCCCCCCACCTCACAATGCCAAGCATTCTAATTACCCCTATCACCAATCTGTCCTCCCTTCTAACATCCCTTCCTTCCCTTATCCCCACCTTCTCTTTTGTCCTGAAGGGCAAGATAAATTTCTATACCCCATTGCCTGTATTTCTTATTTTCTAGTTGCAAGAACAATAACAGTTGTTCCTAAAACTTTGAGTTCCGGCTTCTCTTCATCCTTCCCTCCCCACCCATTCCCTTTAGGAAGGCAAGAGATTCAATATAGGCCATATCTGTGTAGTTTTGCAAATGACTTACATAAGTCGTGTTGTGTAAGACTAACTATATTTCCCTCCATCCTATCCTGGCCCCCATTTCTTCTATTCTCTCTTTGGATCCTATCTCTCCCCAAGAGTGCTCCCTCCTCCTACTGCTCTCCCTTCCATTATCACTCCCACCCTACTTATACCCTTCTCTCCCACTATCTTGTATTTTAAGATAGGTTTTCATACCAAAATGAGTGTGCATTTTATTCCTTCCTTTAGTCGAATGTGATAAGAGTAAGCTTCATGTTTTTTCTCTCACCTCCCCCTTTTTCCATCCACTGAAAATTCTTTTACTTGCCTCTTTTATGAGAAAAAATTTGCCCCATTCCATTTCTCCCTTTCTCCTCCCAATATATTTCTCTCTTACTGCTTAATTTCATTATTTTAAGATATTATTCCATCTTATTCAATTCACCCTGTGCTCTCTGTCTGTCCGTGTGTGTGTGTGTGTGTGTGTGTGTGTGTGTGTGTGTGTGTAATCCCACCAACTACCCAGTTACTGAAAAAAGTTTCAAGTGTTACAAATATTGTCTTTCCCTGTAGAAATGTAAATAGTTCAACTTCAGTAAGTCCCTTATAATTTCTCTTTGCTGTTTACCTCCTTTTCATGCTTCTCTTGATTCTTCTGTTTGAAAGTCAAATTTTCTTTTCAGCTCTGGTCTTTTCATCAAGAATCCTTGAAAGTCCTCTATTTCACTGAAAGACCATTTTCCCCCCTGAAGTATTATACTCAGTTTTGCTGGGTAGGTGATTCTTGGTTTGAGCCCTAGTTCCTTTCACTTCTGGAATATCATGTTCCATGCCCTTTAATCCCTTAATCTAGAAACTCCTAGATCTTGTTTTATCCTAATTGTATTTCCACAATACTGGAATTGTTTCTTTCTAGCTACTTGCAATATTTTCTCCTTGACCAGGAAACTCTGGAATTTGGCCACAGTGTTCCTTGGAGTTTCTCTTTTTGGATCTCTTTCAGGAGGTGATCTGTGGATTCTTTCAATATTTATTTTGCCCCCTGGTTCTAGAATCTCAGGGCAGTTTTCCTTGATAATTTCATGAAAGATGATGTCTAGGCTCTTTTTTGGATCAAGGTTTTCAGGTAGTCCCATAATTTTAAAGTTGTCTCTCCTGTATCTATTTTCCAGGTCAGTTGTTTTTCCAATGAGATATTTCACATTCTCTTCCATTTTTTCATTCTTTTGGTTTTGTTTCATGATTTCTTGGTTTTGCATAAAGTCATTAGCCTTATGGCAAGATATTTGTAATTCTTTCTTTATGCTTTTTAAATTTTTTATTTGTTTATTTTTAAATTAATTTATTTGTTTTCAATTTTCTACAATGACTTCCATACATATTAGATTTTTTCCCCTCCTTCTCCCACTCTTCCCTCTCTCTCCTCACTCCCTTTTAGAGATGGCATGGAATCTTATATAGGTTCTACACATATATTCTTATTAAATACATTTTCACCTTAGTCATGTTGCTTAAAAGAATTAAAATGAGTGAGAGAGACCCTGCAAACAAAGCAAAACATACGAGAAAATGGTCTGCTTCATTCTGTGATCCAATTCCACAGTTCTTTCTCTGGATGTGGAAGGCATTTTGCCTCAAGAGTCCATTGGGAATTTTTTAGGTCCTTGCTTTGCTATGGAGGACTAAATCTACCAGAAAAATTCCTTGCACATTGTGGTTGTTGCTGTGTACAAAGTTCTCCTGGTTCTGCTCCTTTCACTCAGCATCAGTTCATATAAGTCCTTCCAGGCCTCTCTGAAGTCTTCCTGTTCATCATTTCTTATGGCGCAATAGTATTCCATTACATTCATATACCATAATTTATTCAGTCATTCCACAGTTGATGGGCATCTCCTTGATTTCCAGTTTTGGCCACCACAAAGAGAGCTGCTATAAATATTTCTGTACATAAGGGACCCTTTCCCATTTTTATGATCTCTTTATGACCTCCTGGAAGTGCTATTGCTGGGTCAAAAGGTATGCCCATTTTTGTAGCCCTTTGGGCATATTTCCAAATTGCTCTGCAGAATGGTTGGATCAGCTCACAGCTCCACCAACAATGAATTATTGTTCTTATTCTTCCATATCTTCTCCAGAGTTTATCATCTATCTGTTTTGTCATGTTAGTCTATCTGATAGATGTGATGTGGTACCTCAGAGTTGCTTCAATTTGCATCTCTCTAATCAATAGTGATTTCAAGCATTTTTTCATGACCATAGATAACTTTAATTTCTTCCTCTGAAAACTCCTTATTCATATCCTTTGTCTATCAGTTGAGAAATGACTTGTATTCTTATACATTTTACTCAGTTCTCTAGATATTTTAGAAATGAAGTCTTTATCACAGACACTAGTTACAAAAACTCCCAGTTTTCTGCTTCCCTCCTAATCTTGGTTGCATTGGGTTTGTTTGGGCAAAAACTTTTCAATTTCATGTAATCAAAATGACCAATTTTGCACTTCATAATGTTCTCTCTGTCTTGTTTTGTCAAAAATTTCTCCATTATCCATAAATCTGACAAATGTACCACACCTTGCTCCCCTAATTTGTTTATAGTATCAGTCTTTATACCTAGATCATGTATCCATTTGGACTTTATTCTTGTATATAGTGTCAGGCATTAGTCTATGCCCAGTTTCCACCACATTGTTAGCCAGTTTTCTCAGCAATTTTTGTCAAACTGTGAGTTTTTATCCCAGAAGCTGGGGTCCTTAAGTTTAACAAACAGTAGACTGTTATATTCATTGACTACTGTGTCCTGAGTACCTAACCTATTCCACTAATCTACTCCTCTATTTCTTAGCTGGTAAGTAGAGGTTTGAAGGAGACGGTGAATGAGTTACAAGAGGAAATAGATAATAAACTATATTAGTGGGGGACCTCAACTTTTCCTCTCAGAACTAGATAAATCTAACCAAAAAATAAGCAAGAAAGAAGTTAAGGAGGTGAATAAAATTCTGGAAAGGATATGACAGATATTTGGAGAAAACTGAATGGCCATAGAAAGGAATATACCTATTTTCAGCAGTATATGGCATCTACACAAAAAAATGACCATGTATTAGGATATAAAAACCTCACAACCAAATGCATAATAGCAGAATTAGTAAGTGCATCCTTTTCAGATCACAATGCAATAAAAATTACATTCAGTAATGACTAATGAAAAGAGAGATTGAAAAATAATTGGAAATTAAATAATCAAATTGTAAAGCAACATGTAGGTCAAAGAACAAATCATAGAAACAATTGAAAATTTCATTAAAGGAAATGACAGCAATGAGACAACATATCAAAATTTATGAGATGCAGCCAAAATGATACTTAGGGGAAAATTCATATCTCTAATTTCTTATATCAATAAAATAGAGAAAAAGCAGATTAATGAATTGGGCATATAGCTAAAAAACTGGAAAAAGAACACATTAAAAATACCCAATTAAAAATATCAGATTGAAAATCCTGAAAATCAAAGGAGAGATTAATAAAATTGAAACTAAGTAAACCATTGAACTAACAAACAAAACTAGAAGCTGGTTTCATATTTTAAAAACTCCACAATATGATAAGCTATTGGTTAATTTGATATAAAAAAAGGAAAGAAGAAAAGCAAATTACTAGCATCAAAAATGAAAGGTGTGAACTCACCACCAATGAAGAGGAAATTAAGGCAACTGCTAGGAGCTATTTTACTCAATTATTTGCCAATAAATATGTCAATCTAACTAAAATGGATGAATATCTACAAAAATATAAATTACCCAGATTAACAGAAGAAATACAATACTTAAATAACTCAATCTTAGGAAAAGAAATTCAGTGAGCCATCAATCAATTCCTTAAGAAAAAATCCCCAGGACCAGATAGATTTACAGTTAAATTTTGCCAAACATTTAAAGAACAATTAATCCTTATACTATATAAACTATTTAGAAAAGTAGGTGAAGGAGTCCTACCAAATTCCTTTTATGACACAGATAGGGTGCTGATACGTAAACCAGGAAGAGCCAAAGCAAAGAAAGACAATTATAGACTAATTTCCCTAAGGAATGTTGCTTCAAATTTTTTAAATAAAATACAAACTAAAAGATTACAGCAACATATCATAAGAATCATTCACTATGATCAAGTCGAATTTATGATAGATCCAAAGATTCAAGCTTTTATAACAAAAAGTCATCATTTGACAAAAACTACTGGGAAAACTGGAAAACAGTATGGCAGAAATTAGATATAGACCAACATCTCACACTGTACCCCAAGAAAAAGTCAAAATGAGTACATGATTTACACATTAAGGGTGATACCATAAGCAACTTAAGAGAGTATGGAATAGTTTATCTGTCAGATTTTTGGATAAGAGAAGAATTTAGGACCAAAGAAGATACAGAGAGTATTACCAAATGTAAAATATATAATTTTGATTATATAAAATTGAAAAGTACTTGCACAAACAAAATTAATGCAATCAAAATTATAAGGAAAGCAGAAAACTAAGAAAACTTTTGCAACAAACATCTCTGATAAAGGTCTCATTCTCAAATAGAGAATCTGAGTCAAATATGGAAAAATACAAGTCATTCCCCAACTGATAGATGGTCAAGGGATATGAACAGGCAGTTTTCTGATGAAATCGAAACCATTTAGTCATACAAAAAAATCCTCTAAATCATTTCTGATTAGAGAAATGCAAATTAAAACAGATCTGACTTTGCACCTTTCAGATTGGCAAATATTACAAAAAAGTAAAATGTTGGATGCTGGAAGGATTGTGGGAAATTAGGAACACTGATGTACTATTGGTAGAATAGTGAAATTGATTCAACCATCTTGGAGAGCAATTTGGAACTATGTCCAAAGGGGTATAAAACTGTGCATATCTTTTGATTCAGCAAAACCAAATGGGGAAACCAATTCTCTAAAAGGTTATTCCTGGGCCAAACTCTACTGTAGCCTTTTTTTTTTTCTCTCCCTACTGACTGAAGAACTGATAGTATTATCAACTTAGAACTGGAAGGGACCTTTGAGTTCACCTGATCCAATATTCTCACTTAACAGATGGGAAATTGAGACCAAGAGAGTTTAAGTGACTTAAGTGACTAAGGTCACACAGGCATGTATATTTATATCCCAATGCAGTGGAAAGGATGCTGACTTGGGAGCAGTGGGGTTTAAATTTTGGTCTCACTACTCATTGTTGGAGTGATTTTAGGACTTGAGGACTAGCATGGCTCAGTCTTTGAACTCCAATGACATCATTAGATTTTAAGCACTTGGAAATCAGAAACTGTGTCATTTTTTTACCTTTTCAAAACCGCCAGCACCAAGGACAATCTAAGGCACTTCATAAATGTTGACTTTAATATAGTGAACATTTTCTTAAAGGTGATTTTGGGTGAGTTAGTAGGATGACTGCCATAAGGACCAGCCAGCCCATGACAACAAAGCAGAAAACCTAGGAAGAAAGCACACTTTAGGGTAGAATCCCCTTTAATTGTGTGTGTGTGTGTGTGTTTTTGTGTGTGTGAGTGTATGGAGGTGAGGGAGGTGGGGGGGGGTCAGAACCAGGAGTGGCAAGAAATAAATCCTGAACTGGCAAAAAGGAAGAGGAGGCCAAGATTTCTTTGGAATCCCAGGAAAGACCACAGTTCTTTTTTCCTTCAGAGTCTGAGGTTTGTAGAATTACAGAACCATGGAAGTACAAGAAAACCCTAAGGAGAGAAAACTGGCTTGAGAGCAGATGGAAAACAGCTATTGTGGCCAAACTTTCTGATGCAAAATCTCCTTGGGGACAGTCCAGTGATGTGCTTACCCTTTAACATAGCCACAAAGTCCTGCTCAGAGGTAAAGTATGCCGAGGGTGAGGCAACAGCCAGAAAAGCCCCACACTCGTTCACAATTGGAGAACACACACACAAAAAAATCACGAAGAACCTTAGGTACGTTATCTGAGATGATCCTCATAACAATCCTGGGATAGGTTTTATCATTTATAGAGGAGTAAACCTAAATCTCTGAAAGGTGTAGTGATTTACCCTGCCTCACACAGCTAGCAAGAGGGTAGAGGCAAAGTTAAGATTTGAATCCAAACCTCCTGGTGCCAATGTAGTCCATTATTTGAGGCAAGTTGGCTGGTGCCAAGATGTAGAGTTTGGTATGGCCTTCTGTTTGTAATTTAAGGGTCCTGACCTGAGCTTTTTCTTCTCTTTTTTGTTTTCCATTTGTGTTCTTGCTGTGGCAAATTCTGCTCCAAGTAAACTTAATTTAACACAATAGCCCTTTTCTGTTCCAAGAACTGGGCTTTTTTTTTTTTTTTTTTTTTTTTTTACTGTTGACTCACAACAGAAATCAATTCAAAGCCCAACTGTCAGGATTATTTATTGCCTCTGCCTTTTAACCCCAAAGAGTCAAACCAAACCAGGACCAGATTTTGTTCTGAAAAATGCCCTTGGCCAAGTATGTGTTGGCTGGTTTCCAGAGGAAATTTGCTGGGGTCATTTCTCACCCATCCTTGGGAAAGGGAATACTGGACAGGGTGTGAGTCCTGAATTGTCTCAGAATCAAAGAATTCCAGAGTCTCAGAGTTGGGTAAAACCTCAGACATCATCGAGTCAGGATGATCAGCATGTAGAGAAAAAAATTAAGGACCAGGCACAAGGGTGGAGAACCTGTGTCCTTGAGACCACATGTGGCCCTCTAGGTCCTCACATGCAGCCTTTTGAATTCAGACTTCACGGAACAAATTCCCTTAATAAAAGGATTTGCTCTGTAAAACTCAGACTCAGTCAAAAGGCTACACTCAAAGACTTAGAAGGCCACATATGGCCTCGAGGACACAGGTTTCCTACCCCTGGACCAGAGAATGACCGAAAAATGGAAATAAAAGATTAGCAATGAGAAACAAACACACATAAACTTGACTTTTAAAAGGTATTCTTCCCTTTATTTTATTTTTTTTTAATAGTTAAGAGAGCTGTCTTTGATTTTATTTGTAACAATTTATTCGGCAAGAACTTAGATATCACAGACCATAACTTTGATACAAAATATGAAAATTAAGAATAGATGGATGATATGTCACATTTTTAACACTCTTTCCATAACTTCCCCATGAGGGAGGCAACGTAAATATTCTTATCCCCCTTTAAAAATGTGTGTGTGGGTGTGTATACATATGTGTATATATACACACATATATAAATTTATTTTTAGTTTTCAACATTCATTTCTATAAGATTTTTCTCCCCCTCTCCTTACTCCCCTCCTCAAGACAGCATGCAATTTGATATAGGCTATACATGTAAAATCATATTAAACATATTTCCACATTAGTGATGTTGTAAAGAAGAATTAGAACCAAAGGGAAAAACTACAGGAAAGAAAAAAAAAAGTATGTTTTAATCTACATGCAGACTCCGTAGTTCTTTCTCTGGATGTGGATAGCATTTTCCATAATGAGTCTTTTGGAATTGTCTTAGATCCTTGCAATGCTGAAAAGTGCTAAGTCTCTCAATGTTAGTCATTGCACAATGTTGCTCTTACTGTGCACAATGTTTTCCTGGTTCTGCTCACTTAACTCAGCATCAATTCATGTAAATCTTTCCAGATTTGCCTGAAATCTGCCTGCTCATCATTTCTTATGGAACAGTATTCCATTACATTCATATACCACAGCTTGTTCATTCATTCCCCGAGGGATGGCTATCCCCTCAGTTTCCAATTCTTTGCCACCACAAGAGAGTTGCTATAAATATTTTTGTACATGTGGGTACTTTTCGCATTTTTATGATCTCTTTGGGATACAGACCTAGAAGTGGTATTGCTGAGTCAAAGGATATGTACAGTTTGGTTGCCCTTTGGTTGCCAAATTGTTCTCTAGAATGACTGGATCAGTTCACAGCTCCGCCAATAACGTGTAGGTGTTCCAATTTTCCAACATCTTCTCCAACATTTATCATTTTCCTCTTTTGTCATGTGAGCTAATCTGCTAGATATGATGTAGTATGTCAGAGTTGTTTTGTTTTACATTTCTCTAATCAGTAGTGATTGAGAACATTTTTTCATATGATTCTGGATAGCTTTAATTTCTTTATCTGAAAAATGCCTGATGATATCCTTTGATCATTTGTTAATTGGGGAATGACTTGGAATTCTTTTAACTTTGACTCAGTCTTCTATATATTTTAGAAATGAGGCCTTTATCAGAGACACCAGCCGTAAAAATTGTTTTCCAGTTTTCTGCTTCCCTTCTAAACTTGGTTGCATTGACTTTGTGCAAAAACTTTTAATTTGATGCCATAAAAATTATCCATTTTGTATTTCATAATGCTTTCTATCTCTTGTTTGGTCACATATTCTTCCCTTCTCCATAAATCTGACAGGTAAACTATTTATTGTCCTCTTATTTGCTTATAGTATCAGCCTTTATATCTAATCATGTACCCATTCTGATTTTATCTTGGTATAATGTTTAAGGTGTTGGTCTATTCCTAGTTTCTGCTGTACTATTTTCCAGTTTTCCCTGTAGTTTTTGTCAGATAATGAATTCTTATCTCAGAAGCCGGAGTCTTTGGATTTATCAAACAGTAGATTACTGTAGTCATTGATCACTATGTCTTGTGTACCTAACCTATTCCACTGATCCACCATTGCATTTTTCCCTTTAAGTATAGAACTCTCCAACCTTCTTTTACAGACTTCTTTCATCATCATCATCATCATCATCACCATCACTAACATTTATATAGTATTTTAGGATTTGCAAAGTTCTTTACATATATTATCTTGTTTCATCCTCACAGTACCCTATAGCTATTCCGTGCTATTGTTAGTTACATTTTAGAGATGAGGAAATTAAGGTTGAGAGAGATTAAGTGACTTGCCCAGGATCACACAGCTAGTAAGTGTCTGAGGTAGGATTTAAACTTAGTTCTTCCTAACTCCAAGTTCCAAGCTATGCCATATTCCTGCCTTTTCCATACTCTATTTTTCAGCCAAACTGGTATTCACTGGTCTTCACTATACCTCAAATGTGAATTGGCTTTATGAAATCTTTTCTCTCACTATTCCCTCTGCTTGACTGGTCCCTTTCCCTTTATCCCTAGCAGTATCTGTTGAAAGACCATCCATCATCCTTCAAGGTCAACCTCAAATGTCACCTCCTTCATGAAACCTTTCTTAATCTCCCCACGTGGAAATAATCTCCCTTTCTTCTAAACTTGCATGAGCATTTTGTTAATTACGCTATAGATTTTTGAGCTTAATATCAACTAATTCATCTAGTACATTAAGGTTTGAAGGTATATTAATTCCTTCTATATCATGACTTCTCCCATCATGGTTTCCATATATTGTGGGTCAGTATAAGAAATTAAATATGTATCTTTGGGGAGTTTTGTGAAAGCTGCAGATGACATGCGAAGGCCTAGAAAAAGTCTAGAATCTCAGAAATGAATAAAATATATGTATGGTATTGTATAATATCAATATATTTTATCTTTTAATACCATAATAATTCAGACTTCGTCTCTAATACAAAAGGCGGGTCAAAAAATTTTGTATGACTTTTGCAGATCACAATGTGCACCCCTAACCTCGATGACATGGAAGGGATACTTTTCTTACTTTTTCTGTACTTTTCTTACAACATTCCTGGGAGGCAGGTAATGCAAATGTAGCCAGGCTTTGGTTACTTGTATTAGATTGTAATCTCTGTAAGGGCAAAAATCAGGTCTCACCCACTGTTCTGCCCCCAGCTCCCATCATACTAGTCTGTACATAATAGGTGCTTAGTAAATCAGTTTCTATAGTGAGGAGGCCGAGGGGGCTCAAAATACTGGCTTTAATCACAAACACTTGATCTCTGCCAAGCAAATAGACATGACTGCCAAAGTCAACAGTGGTTCAAAATAGAAACTCATTCTGTTAAATCTTACATAGAAGGCAGATGGAAGATTATGGGCAATATCCTCTCATGAAATGTCAAGGAAGAAGTCAAGAAAACAAGTTTAGAGGACACTTGGTGAGGGGCTCTTTTAAGGCAGATCACCCCAAGGGCACTGAACGATGAAACCAGGTGTTCCTCATATATTGCATTTCCTCTCCCATTTCTTTGCCTTTGCAAGACTTTTCCCTCATCTCATGCCTAAAATATTCTCCCCTCTCATTTCTTCCTTTTGGAATTTCTACCTTTCTGCAAAGCTCAGTTCAGGTGCTACCTCTTACACAAGGCTTTTCTCAGAATTAGAGTTCCTCTTTCCCAAGAAAAAATTACTTTGCATTCAATTTGTATTTATTTATATGTTATTTTCTCTATAACATTTAAGTGCTCTTGTGCCTGACCTGTGGTAGAGCTTTCTGAACTTGTATTGGTCTGATCGGTCACAGTGGAACACATTATATCTTGACTCCAACATTGCAGTCACTGTGGTCCTCTTCTAGAATGAAGGAGGAACAATTTCCTTGAAGCAGGGATTATTTTGTTTTTGTCTCTCTATCCCCAGTGTTTGGCACATGGGAGGTGCTTTAATAAGTGTTTTTTGATTTATTCTCAAGATTTTCAAAAGAGAAGAAGAAAGCAAACATTTGGAGAAAATAATGAACATCATTACCATAATAATAAAATAAACTATATAATATATAAATAATAAAAAAGCAGCTCAAAAATATTGATAACTGCAGATCTGCATGGCTAGTATTCTTTATTGACATCTACATGAGAATAAACTGTGACAAATCGTGTGAATTCTTGGTGAAGACGTAAGAAAGAAAGAGAAGAGTCTTTACAAGTAATGTTTTATAATAGTCCATATGTTTATAGTAACACAATTAAATGAAAAGATCAGAAAACACTTCAATAGGCAAAATGTTGCCTTAAAAGGCTTTCTTTCAAAAATGTCTCCTACGCATATGTTAAAGTAATACGAGATTCTTTGAAAAATGCAACAACAGAGATAACTTTATGAAATAATCTCCGATCATAAACATCAAGAGAGGCAAAAAACCGGGATATGTATGCTCACTAAAGGTGTTTGCCACTGTTGTGGACAGTATCCAGCACAGAATCCAAATTGAAAGGAGATTCCCTATATTTGGAGAGGTCCAGATACTGCTGTTTGCAGACAACATTGTGCAGATTATATCAAGCCCGAAAATGTCACAAAGCCTCCCAAATAAGCTCATAATAATTCATGAGTTCAGTTTATTTACACAGGAAAAACTAAGTAGATAAAGAATATATATTGTCCAGACTACTGTGGGAGTGGTGTGCCCCTGTAGGTTATATATGTCCCCATGGATCTGTCTAGATGTGTCTTGCAGGGAGGCATCAATGGATATCACTAGAGTGTCCACCACCCACCCTTCTTCAAGAGAGACATTGATTCCTGCCAAGATACCCTGTTCTCCTCAAAGAGGAGCTTTAGAGATAGAATCATATTATCTGTTGTCTCAAATATTTTTGGAGTGGGAGAAATAATGTTTAGGTTCAAACATCGTTGACTTCCATCCCTTAACTGAGGAGGAATGCTTCAAGATATATAACCAAGGCTTGAGGTAATGCAAATAGCTCATGTAGCAAATAATAAATAAACTCATGTGTCCAAGTCAAGAGCAAACAGAAATCAGAGAAGGTATACAGGTAAAATGTACCAGACAATACACAGAATGATTAAGTTCTCCCATTGAAAGCAAGAGAGAGAGAGGCAGGGGGAGAAAGAGAGAGAGAGAGAGAGAGAGAGAGAGAGAGAGAGAGAGAGAGAGAGAGAGAGAGAGAGAGAGAGAGAGAGAGAGAGAGAGAGAGAGAGAGACTCAAATCTCACACAAAGGGAAATTCCATAAAGTCTCTAGCATAGCAAGCTGAGGATAGGGACATGATAGAGATGCCAAATCCTCTATATGTTGGCTTCTTCCCAGGGTCTTTATCTTCAAGGACTAGAATTGTACATAGAAGATCCATGATCTTCTCTCTCAAAGCTGGAAACCAAAGACTTAGATCTCTCTTCTCCCTCACATAGGCTAGGAACATTGAGTAATCAGTCTCCATCAATGAATAGAGTTTTTTGCAAATGTACTTTGTGCCATAAGTTACACTATCATATGTATGTGAAATGAATAGTCCACAGAACTGTCTGCCATTACATCTATTTTGGATAGAAGCAGCATATAGATAATCATCTGGGATCATCATTGAACAGGCAGAAAAAAGACTTGAATAGGAAAAAAATGTTTTAAATATTTCAAAATTTTCCTTAAAATAAAGGTAAATTTTTTGGATACCACTCTTTCTCCAGTGACTCTATAGAGCTGAAAGTCATGGAATACCACTGCCTTCAAAGAATTAATGTTGCCTAAAGGTCAGAGAAGAAACACAAGGTTGATGCAGCATATTATCAACAAAAAAAAATGTGCAGTAAAATTTATATAAAAATATCCGATATGTGCAAAGGACTTCTGGTCACATAAGCAGTAAGATGGAAGACTAGACATTTTCTCTATTCCCCATCAAGTCACAAAAAGATGTATTAATGGAAAAAGAGATCGATGGATAACAGAATATGAGTAAGATATAGCATGGATACCCTATGTGTTCTAATGATACTCTGAGAATGTTAAGAGATCTAGAGGAAGACCCCCAGAATATTGGATGAACCTTCTGAGGACAATTTATGATAGGTTATGAAAATGTATCTAACCAGCATGGCAACACATGGCCAACCCATGAACAGAGAAATTGTATTCAACTGAATCACTTCTATATCCTATATTTCCTATATCCTATATCCTATATTTCCTATATCCTATATTTCACAATGCCAGGTCAGGGAATAGCTAGAGACAGTGTGGCATAGAGAGTTGGCTTCAGAGACAAGATCTGTGTTCCAATATTGCCTTTGAAACATATTGACTGCATAACCCTGGGGGAGTCACTGAATTTCTCAGGACCCAGAAAACTCTTTAAAACATTAAACAGAAAATTATAGAACAGTAACAGTAGTTTCTGCAGAGAGGATTCCCTATATCAATGATACGACATTTCCATTTTATTTTTAAAGGTCCTCTAGGAAACTGAATTTGAAGTATCTGAAAAGCTGTTGCCAACACAATTTGGCTTTAAAAAAACCAACACCAAGATGCTCAGAGTCGTATTTAAAAGAAAATAAAGAAGCAACAACCCATGACTTCTTTCTACAAATGGTTTTGGAGGCAGTCAGGGGACATCTCATGCAACCAAACTCCTTAACACTTGCTCTAACTTTTAATAACTGCCTCCCCGCCATCCCCAATGGTGACGTAACTCATTTCCCCTACTTAACTCCCTTTGAGAGCTCAGCATTATTTGGAGAGAAATCTTGCATTTTCTCTTCTACTCCCTGATCCAGAAACAGTAGTATCAAAAGATGTGCTTGTCAGACAATTGGTCAATCCATCAAATGGGATTCCTAGCATTCCATATTCTGTTATACTCCCTTAGGGAGCTGTTATCCTGCGTGTTGTCTTTCTGCTTTGTAACTGTTTTAATTTTTCTTTATCTCTTCCATCGTTGCCTATTCCAGGTTTTTCATATCTCTGAGTTTGGAATTGTTCAGTAATAGTCCTGACTGTTTAAATGGTGGAAGAACAGATGAGGCCATGGGCTGCATGTAACTCACAGAATTCCTATATGCAGTAGAACCAAATTAAAATGGAAAATATTTAACAAAATAAACAAAAATACAACACAACATAGATAATGACAATTTCTAGGTCCATATGTGGCCCAAAAGAATCCATTTCTCCTTAAATTTGGCACCACTATTACAGAAGACCTTTAAACCCTTGCCATCAAGGGGTGGTATACCACAGGAACAATATTTACCCCATGCAAACTAGGCTGGTTTTTCATTAAAAGACATTGAATTCAGTCTTGAGAAGTAATCTCCCCAGGGAAACCAAGACTCAAAACATTGATGGGACTTTCTGGTACAAAAGTCAGTCAAAAATCTCCTCACTCAGGCTTGATATGTATCTAACCAGCATGTCAACCCACAAACTCAGAAACTGTATCCAACTGAATCACTTCTATATCCTTGCTGAATATCCTTTCTAAACTATGTATGGCAAAGTAAATTTCCCTGTCTTCATTGTTAAATGGTCTACCACAGTGGTCTATGACAATCTATGAGTGTCCGGTTTCATTGCAATCCTGAACCAGGCCTATAACAGCCGTTCAGGTAATTGTTGGAGTTTGTTCTTCAGGGAAAAAATAAAGAGTATGATAGATTAGAGAGAGAGAAAAAGGAAAGCACACAAAAAAACCTACAAGGATAAGGATAGAGTTCTAGGTGGCGGAAAAAGGTTTTCGAGGGGTGGGGAAAATGAGAGGATAGTGAGATCTTAGGAAATGTTGTACGCAATGAACAGGATAAAGCAGGGAGAGTGAGGGGTGAGGAGGGATGGAATGCAACAGTCAATGCTCCAGTGGAGCCAGAAGCCTCATTCCAAGCTTTGCCAGTGACTAAGTTGCATGTTCTTTGCCAAGTCTATCTTGGATCTCAACTTCCTCTTCAGCAAAATGAGGGGATTAAGGTAGATCAAGTGTTTCCCAATCTGTGAGCTTTATAGACGCTCACAGGTCCCTCAAGGACCATGGGATATTTGCAAGAGGTTTGTGAATCCATAAATATGCCAATGTGTCTTCTGGGAATGGAAAGATGTCTTGCACATATATTTTTATTATTTTTCAAATGTACATAGATTCTGTTATGAGTAATAAAATACAACTTCATTTGAAAGCTGTAATGTTTCATTTTGCTCCCCAACCACCTCACAAGCTGCCAAATTGCTAAGTTCTAACCCCATGTACCTCTCTTTCCAGTTCTGTAACCATATATAGTCAAATGTTGGTGGTGGTGAGCTGTATTCAACTCTTCATAACCTCATCTGGGGTTTTCTGGGCAAAGATACTTGAGTGGTTTGCTCTTTTCTTCTCCAACTCATTTCACAGATGAGGAAACTGAGGCAAATAGAGTTTAGAGAGTCACACAGCAAGGAAGTGTCTGAGACTAGATTTGAACTCATCAAGATGAGCCTTCCTGACTCTAGGCCCAGACTCTATCCTCTACACCACCGAACTGCCAGTCCTCTTATTAGACTGGAAATTCCTTGAAGGTAGGAATTATTATCTATGCCAAAGAGCAAGGTGGAGATGGGAAACACACCACCAGTGTAAAAGGCAAGAGCTTTAAGGAAGCAGTGGATTAGGTTAGACAAGGTCATTTCACTAGCATTCATGGTCTCTACCCATCCGACTGCCTGGCTCGAAATTTCTGCTGCAGTCTCAGGTTCTCTCACTTCAATCTGAGGCCCTCAAATCTTGGCATTTGAGAAAGTTCTGCCCTGGCTCAATTTTTGGGTTATGATTTCACAGATTACAGTATGAATCTTACATTTTTTTCTGTGAGCTTTTCCTCAACCTGAAAAATTGACGCAATAGTCCGTACTGGCCATCTTATGAAAGATAATGCTAGCGTTGTATTCTAGGAGAAAAAAGCTTCTGTAGGCACAAGGGTGTGTGGAAGTCAGTTCTACTGGCTGGAGAAGGTCACTGTTAAATTTTCAGTGTGAGTATTTACACCTTGCAAACAATATTAGAAATCAAGATTTGATTTATAGTGTATTCTTGAGAAAGTAATAGAGAAACTATTAATAAAGCAGATTATTATTAAATTATTAAATATTATTATTATTAAAAGTGTGAAAAAGATATGTTTCCCCCAGAGAAAGAAAGAGAGAGAGAAAGAGAGAGAGAGAGAGAGAGAGAGAGAGAGAGAGAGAGAGAGAGAGAGAGAGAGAGAGAACGCATGTGCTGGCATGCAGAGCTAGCTATTAATAGTTTATCAGTACACTCCCTCCTGACTGACTTGTACAATCTGAATAAAGCTCATGGTCAACATAGGCCTCAGGCGGTGTTTTCTTTAGCAGTGGGTCATGGGATATCATATATATGTTGTGGGAAACCAACTGACTTGGAGCCTAGCCCTCATGCATGTGCTTTTCATTCCTAAACTCCTAACTAGGGAACTCATTTTATTTTCATTTATTTGTTTGTAGCTCTTGCCCAGGGTTACTCAGCTCGCAATGAGGTTAGATTTGAACTCGGGTCTTCCTGACTCTAGGGCTGGTGCTTTATCTCTTATGTCACCAACTGCCCCTGGAGATGGTTCATTTTAGAAAAAGAGGACTGCTAGTGTTAATATTAGGTTGGACCCAAATCCTGCTGGTCCTATAGGCCCCTGCTACTTATACAGCTGTGCTCTGGTTATTGAATTTTCAGGATGTGATTTCTTCTGGTCCAGCTTCCCCAGTCACAAACCAAGGCTCCTCTGAGAATTCATAGATGTGAGTAACATCTTTCTTCATTTTTTCTGGTACAGCAGACAGAATGATAGACCTGAAATCAGGAAGTTTAAATCTGCTTCAGTCATTTACAAACTGTAAAACTGGGCAAGTCAATTAATTTCTGTTTGTCTCAGTTTCCTGATATGTAAAAGAGGGAGGATAAAATGCCTCCCTCCTAGGCTTGTTAGGTTCAAGGTAATATTTGTAAAGCACTTTGAAAATTTCAAAGCACTATATAAATACTAGTACTATTATTTCTGTTCCTTTTTTCTGTTTTTTCACTTTCTTCTTTCATTTCTTCCTTCCCTATTTCCTTACTCATATTTTTTAATCTTTTTTTTTTACAATTTTGTTTTTTCATTAGAAGCTTAAGAAACTTCAAACATAAGCATTTTAGTATACAAAACAGAAAATTTCTGTGATTTTAATATACAGAACTGTAATTTTCTGTTTCTTTATTTTAAATCTATCTTCATTATTATACCCAAATAGACTTTTCAAAGGCCTATCAGTCTCTTCCACTCCAGCCCCTTTGGTTTGAGGTTCAGGTACACACAGTTATCTGGAACTTTGTTCTAGGATTCCCCTCCTACCACCTGCCAGCTCCACTAGTGCCAACATGGGGTATCAGAGAGTGCCACGGAATGAGAAAATTATGACCCATTTGTCTAAAGCTTAGGAAAAGGGAAAAATAAAGGAGAGGTAAGAAGTTAGAAGAAAAAGTGGAAGAGGAAGTAAAAAGGAAGAAACAGAGGGGAGGAGGAGAGAGAAGGAAGAGTCACTGACAAGGGCCTTGAGTACTTAGGTCCCAGTAATAACCCGGCTAGGAACAAGACCTTACAGTGAGAGGTGTGTTTCTGACCACATCGTCCAAGTGAATCCAAGCTGGCTCGTCTCCCAAGTACATTTGAGGTGGCCAAACGTACGTGCTCTGGAAGTGTGGGTGGGCTGTGTCTGGTATGGATTTCCCTTCTGAATCTGACAGATAACCTCATCGGAGTGATTGCAGAAAGGCAATCTGTTCTGTCTCTGCGTTTTCCCTGCTTAAAATCGCATTTTTACAACATAAGTTGAAATGTATTATTGCTGAAAGGCATTATTGTCCCTTTGTAACAGAAAAAAATTGCTAAGTTTGGCAGTTCCTACAGCTTCAAAGCTTTTGTCCCCCCTTTTTGGTGGGATGAGAAGCAGGGTTGTACAATGAATGAAGAGAACATTGAAAAGTCAGAAAATCCCTGTTCGAATCTGATCTCTGCTTCATGACTTCATTTTGGGGTTTCCTGGCAACGATACTAGATTATGAATACATTTTGTGTGTGTGTGTGTGTGTGTGTGTGTGTGTGTGTGTGTGAAATGGTGGCCTTCTCTAGTGAGTGGTGGGCAGGAACGAAGGGAGAGAGACAGGAACTTAAAACATAACAAAAAAAATGAATTTAATTTAAACAAAAAGATACCGGAATAGTTTGCCATTTCCTTTTCTAGCTCATTTCACAGATGAAAAAACTGAGGCAAACAGGGGTAAGTGACTTACCCAGGGTCACACAGTTAGTAAGTTGTCTGAGGTTGGATTTGAACTCACTTCTGGCACTTTGCACCACCTAGCAGCTTTTGATGTATGGGTGGAAGACAAATCATAAAATCTGATATTTCTATGTTCTTATCTCATTTGATCATCACAATAACTTCGTATAGTCATTGTTACTGTTCACATTTACACATGAGGAAATTGAAGCTTGTTTAGGGTCACAGGACCATAAGCAGCAGTAAGACAGAATTTGAATTTGGGCTTTGTGGACTCTAGGTCTAGCCCTATATCCATTACACCAAATATTCTCAAAGTGGGGACCACAAACCCCTTGGAGTCCTTGAGACTCATTCATAGGGTCTGAGAGATCAAAACTATTTTCATAATAATATTAAGACATTATTTGTCTGTGAAAATACTTCCTACTACATATCTGTGTGAGGCCAGATTTTCTTCATATATTTGAACCAAAACATTTCAACAGATTAAATTCAGAGTAGTAGATATGAGAATCCAGCTGTGTTCTGTTATGCTAGACATTAAGGAGATTTGCAAAAATATGTAAGATGATGGCACTCTCATCTATTTTTTTTTTTTGCTTTGAATAATATATAATTATTTTTAAAAATTACACTTATTTATAGATTTTTACATAAAGCATATATTTACAAATATTTATGTTAGTACATAATAGGTTTATTTTTTAAAATGAATTAAAATTTTTTAAAATGTATCAGTTTTAGTTTCTGGTATAGTAAATATCAAGGTAGTTAGGTGACTAGAGTGCTGGGCCTGGAGTCTGGAAGACCTGAGTTCAAATTTGGCCTCAGATCTGTACTAACTGTGTGACCCTGGGCAAGTCACTTAACCTCTGTTTGCCTTAATTCCCTGCAGAAGAAAATGGTAAACCAATCTAGTATCTTCGCCAAGAAAACCTCACAGACAGCATTGGTATTCTGTGGTACGTCAGGTCACGAGGCATCAGACACAAAAGAATAACACGGTGAATATCTACAGACATAACTCACGTAAACAGAGATGTTTATTATTGAGTTCTCAATAATTTGTGTAAAGGGGTCCTGAGACCAAAGTACGTGAAACCCTTGCATTACACCAAGTTGCATTTTGAAACAACAGGATTCAGGAGCTTAATGTATTTGTAACTACTGTTAAAAGCTTCTGGGAGGCTAAAACTCATCAGGATGTAATGAAGTCTGAAAGGCGGTAAATTTGCCATTTTACAACTTCTACTGGAGCTCCACTGCCATGTGGTAGCAAAGCACCAGACTCTGGACTGTGTTCTTGTTGGTGGCCATTGCCCAGGATACACCAGGGTTACTGCCTTCCAGGTCTCACTAAGTCGGTGCTAGTCCTAGACATACCTGCCATGGAATACTTGTTTGGCCAAGGTCAGGAAAGAACAAATACTAAAGATGTGGGGACCTTCGCAGCCTCACTCTCCATTAACGCTGAGATAGAGAAGCAATCTGTCCTTCCCCATTCCTCGCTAGAGTCACATCTCTGTCCTGGAAAGTGTGCATCCATCCAGAAGTTACCATGTCTTCTAGACCTCTCAGTCATTAGCACTTCCAAATCAACAGTCAGTTTGGGCACTTGGATTTTCTTTCATTTCAAGAATTTGAGTCATGAAAGGCCAGAAGTAAGATATCTCCAAGCTTTCCCGGTGCTGACTGAAACCATTTATTCCAAGGAATGGTCTTGTAGGTCATATTATACTTCCATAATAATAATTTTAATATAATTTATGAAATGTAAAGCACTTTGCTTGCATTATCTCATTTGATTCTCTCGATTACCTTTTAGGCAGGTGCTGTTATCATTTCCATTTTTAACTGTTACTGTTGACCTGTTAACTCTTCATGTCTCCATTTGGGGATTTTCTTGGCAGAGATACTGGAGTGGTTTGCCATTTTCTTCTCCAGCTCATTTTACAAAAGAGAAAATTGAGGTAAACAAGGTTAAGTGACTTGCCCAGGGTCAGACAACTAGTAAATGTCTGAGGCTGAATTTGAACTCAGATCCTCTTGACTCTAGGGCTTTCACTCTATCCATGGTGCTAGCTACATACTCTTTCCATTTTACAGACCGAGAGACTTTCCCCAGGGATCACACAACTAGCAGGATACAAACTCAACTCTTCTTTATTCCAAATCCAGAACCTCATCTAGCTGCCCATAACTACCAACAATATCCTCATTATTATTTGTCATTTATCACAGAACATACCCTTATAATACAGTATAGTTAACAACCTGACACAGTGACCACATTTCTGATGGCCTATGACTTGATCTGAACTGAATTGAAATCCACCAACACTAATTGTAACCAGGGCAGCAGGCAAGCCACTCTGGCTGCCCCCGAGGGAGAGGCAAGAGGTAGTATGATTTAACTGGATCAAACGGCACCATCACCTTGACCACAACCTTCCCTTTGAGGCTGGTGGAGAGAGCCTGGGAGCCTGCCCTATCTAGCTATGGGGTAAGTCACTGGGTCTCATTTGTAAAATGATGAGGTTGGAGTTGATGGATCTCCAAGGTTTTGGATTTTATTATTTTGTCCTGGACTTTTCCCATGTCCTGCCATCTGAGGCTGTGTAACTATGGGAAGTACCTGGGTGCCCATGCAGGCTAGGGTTAGTAAGGTGTTAACTGGAACATGCCATCCCTAGTGCAGGGAAGGAGAGCCAGTCTGGATTTGATATGCAGCATTGGGAAACAGGGATCCAGGATCAGGAAACCATTGTCCCAGTCCTCCCTGTTGTTTATAGTTTATGGATTAACTTTGAAAGAATCCTATTCCTTCTGTAACCTTAATTTTCCTCCTCTGTAAAATGGGATGGTAAGAGAGACTCTCCCATTCTAATATTCTGTGTAACATCAATGAGGAGATGATAGGTCTCTGCAATACAAAGGACTCGATGACTGAAATGATACATGGAAATCTGGTCTGTTCCTTAAATGAAAGAGTTGGGCTCGAGGGCCCTTTCCATCTTGAGATTCTGTGGTTGCATTTTTCACGAAGGGATCTTATTGTTTGCAGATGGACTTGGAATGAACAGCTCTGTTAAATGCTTTCAGACTGAGAGGAAGCAAAGCGTCCAGTCACAGTACGAACCCACCTCCGACAGCTGTTTTACAGAGCCTCAAGCCGCTCCTTGGGAAGACAGCTGGGCCAGGATTGTTGCTGTGATGACTCAGGCCCACCTCTCCTGACAAGAAAGGACAAAGAACATTTGGAGAAAAGATCTACAGAACTCCAGCCTGCGCTTGATGTAAGGCAAAGAGCTTTGGATTGGGCCGGGGAGGAGGAGAATGACCTGTCTGGGAATTGGCTTTGAGACCTGGCTTTTCTTTTTGACAGTTATGTGACATCAGGAATTAGTTATCCCTTCCATACTGTGACTCTCCCAATTGAAGGGTTTTGATATATCACCACTTGGTATAAGAAATGAAATGGGAATTTGCGGGGAGCTTTGCATAAGCTACAGACAATACACCAAGAACAGCAGATAATGCAGAAAAGTTTAGAAATGCATAAAATATATGTATAGTATTGTATAACATTAACATATTTATCTTTTAATACCATAATAATTCAGACTTCCTCCCTGGTACAAAGGGAGGGGCAAAATCTTTTACTCAGATATTCCAGATGTGGAGGGTTAGCACGCCCCTAACCCCTCTGATGTGGCAGGAATAATTGTATTTTTCTTTCCTGAGTGGTAGTTTCCTCATCTGTAAAGCAGAGATCTTCTCCTCTGCACTCCCTACCTCACAGAGTTGTTGCAAAGAGGATAATTTATATGCATATTTCAAACACTCTGAAAACTGCACGATTTCATCACCTGTCAATGTTCCCTCCACAGATGCAGATCAAAACCTTTGCATGTTGTAGGAGACAGTCTTTTAAGTTGTTGGAGGGTTGACTCTGATGCCAGTGTCTTCTTAGTTCGGATCCAATGTTAGCATGAAATGAGGCACTCTCAAGTCCCTAAACATGTAACATGAAGATGTTTCCTTTGCCCTAACCCAGCATGGATGTGCAACATGGATAAGGTCTCCTTTTGTTAAATGGATCTGGTTGGCAGAGCAGGGGAAGGCTCCTAGGGTGGGCCAGTCTGAGGCCTAGATTCTACATGGTGTTTAGATAGCCAGGAAGCTATGTCAGGGCCTAGGCCATCTCATACTGGCTATAGCCAAAAATAAAAAATAAAAATCACCTGGTGGCCCATCCTCTGTCAGTGCTTGTTCAGTCCAATTGTCATTGTCCTTCATGATCCCATTTGGGGTTTTCTTGGCAGAGAATCTGGAGTGGTTGCCATTTCCTACTCCATTTCACTTTATAATGAAGAAACTGAGGCAAGCAGGGTTAAGTGACTTGCCCAGGGTCACTCAGCTAATAAGTGACTGAGGCCACATTTGAACTCAGGAAAAGGAGTCTCCCTGACTCCAGGCCCATCACCTCTATCCATTGCACATTCCAGCAGCCTCTGTTGATTGGCTCCTCTGAATTAAGCTAGACTGATCTCTGGATAACTGGTAGGCAGTTTCTATTGTAAGGAACGTAATTAAAGGCTTTCCAACTTGTCCCACCCAACCTTGTACTCTAAGGGCACACAGAGGTTTTGTGGTCACTTCCACGCCAAAAAAAGAGACTTCTGAGGAGATGTAACGATAAAACACTTAGAAACAGGAAGAATTATTATGTAAATGGTTACAGCACTGGGAGCAACATTCATTCTTCCAACCAAGCACTTTTTTTTAATATAATATTTACATTTTTAAATATAATTTTAAAAAAATTATTTTATTTGTTTTCAGTTTTCTACAATCACTTCCATATAGCTTAGATTTTTTCCCCCTCCCCATTCCCTCCCCAAGACAGCATGCAATCTTATATAGGTTCTACACATACATTTTTATTAAATACATTTTCACCTTAGTCTCGTTGCAGAGAAGAATTAAAATGAATGGAAGAAACCATAAAACAAAACAATATACAACACAAGAGAAAATGGTCTGTTTCATTCTGCCATCCATTTCCATAGTTCTTTCTCTGGATGTGGAAGGCGTTTTGTCTCAAGAGTCCTTTGGGAATTTTTTAGGTCCTTACATTGCTGTGAAGAGCTAAGTCTACCAGAAAAATTCTTTGCACACTGTCAACCAAGCACTTATTAGGCACACACTGTAGAAATGGAAGATAATAAACAGGAAAAAGGACACGGGCTAAGCCTCCAAGGAGCTTACAATCTAATGATACGCACACAGATAAAGATGATACAATACGATAGGAACACTAAACATTTATAGGATTTTGTTGCCACTGAGTCTTTTTTTAGTCTTGTCTCACTCTTTCTGCATCCGGTGAGGTAGGTTTGCCATTTTCTTCTCTAGGGTTCCCATTTTACAGTTGAGGAAACTGAAGCAGAGACTTTTTTTTTAAGTAACCTGCCCAGAGTCACACAACTTACTAAGTGTCTGAGGCTGGATTTGAATTCAGGTCCTCTTGACTCCAAGCCCAGCACTCTGTCCACTGTACCACCTAGCTGCCTTTCTATTTCTATAGTTCATTACCTGATCTAGGCCTTATATAACAAGTCTGAAAGGCAGATACCATGGTTATTCTTAACGCCACTTGAGGCTCACAGAAGTTGGATCAGCTCTGATTATATAGGTAAAGAGTATTAGATACAGGATTCCAAATCAAGGCTTCCAGACTCACAGTCCTGCCTCGTCTTCACTATGCCACAAAGGTAGATTACGATAATCTCATTATGCCACCATTGGGCTATTGCTGCTGGTTGCTCTCCCTGCCTCCCCTTATTCCAGGGGTGAGGAACAAACTTTGGATTCAGTCAAAGGGCTGCACTTGAGGACCTTGAGGGCCACATGCAGCCTCTAGGTTGCAGGTTCCCCACCCCTGTCTTATACCTTACTCCCCTCCACAGACTCTGCAATCCCATGTCATTGACTACCTTACCGTTCCTCACACAAGGCACTCCATCTTATGACTGTCATGGTCATAGGGGTGACTGAGAGCCACTGGAGTTTACTTAATAGGAAGGAGTGTGATATGGTTAGACCGGGGAGGACTTTGTTGTCATTTACTGGTTTTTCATTCACGTCTAACTCTTCGTGACCCCATATGGGGTTTCCTTGGCTTGGACAATGGAATGTTCTGCCATTTCCTTCTTTGACTCATTTTATAGATGAGGAAATGGAGGCAAACAGAATTCCCCAGGATCACACTGCTAGTAAGTGTCTGGTCTTACTGGCTCCAAGCATGCTGCTCTACCCACTGAACCACCTAGTTGTTGAGAGGGCTTTAGGTAGATCAGTTCAATAGCTTAGTAAAGAATGCATGGGAGTGAGGAGAGACTAACAGGTAGACTGACCACTAGGCTGGTGCAATGGTCCAGGTGTGAGGTGATGAGGGTTTGTACCAGAGGGGTTGCAGCATCAGTGAGGAGAAGGGTAGCATATTGTTATGAAGGTAAACAGGGCTTGAGCGCTTACTGGATGTGGGGGTAGTGGTGAGAGAGAGTGCTGATGCCACCAAGTTTCAAACCTGAGTGACTGGAAACATGGTGGTACCCTTAACAATAGGGAAGTTAAGAAGAGGGAAAGGTCTAGGGGAGGAAGAAAATGAGCCTAGTTTTGGACATGTTGTAGTTAAGTCTTCTATGGGACATCCGGTTTGAGACATCTAATAGGTACTTGGAGATGTGAGACTAGTGGTTAAGAAAGAAGGTAGGGCTGTGCAAAGAGCTTTGAGAATCGTCAGCATAAAGATGATCTCTGAAACCACGGGAACTGATGAGATCACCAAGTAAAATAGTATGGAGGGAGAAGATTAGAGGGCCCAGGGCAGGTACTGGGAGAACTCTCAGCCGGAAGAAAATGCAGCATCAACACTTAAGGCTAAAGTAGGAGCGGAAAGACCTAGAAACAGCTTCAAAGACAAAATTTCCCAGCCCTCATCTAAGGGAGGCTTTTTCTCTACAGTTCATCTCTACCTCATGGGATTCTTTAAGTGGTCTAGATGACTGTTTAGCTCTGCATTCTTTTATAAAAATTTATTCATTTATTTTTTGTTTTCAACATTTACTTCTATAAGATTTTGAGTTCTAAAATTTCTCTCTCTTCACTCCCCCTTTCTTAAGGTGACATGCAATATGATATAGGATATATATATATATATATATATATATATATACAATCATATTAAACATATGTCCACATTAGATATAGGCTATAAATATATATATACACACACACACAATCATATTAAACATATTTCCACATTAGTCATGTTGTAAAGAAGAATTAGAACCAAAAGGAAAAACCATGAAAAACAAGAAACAAAAAAAAGAAAGAAAAGAGAAAAGTCCTGCATTCAGACTCCATAGTTGTTTCTCTGCATGGCATTTTCCATCATGAGTCTTTTGGAGTTGTCTCAGATCCTTACATTGCTGAGAAGAGCTAAGTCTATCACAATTATTCATTGCACCATGTTGCTGTTACTGTGTACAATGTTCTCCTGGTTCTGCTCACTTCACTCAGCATCAGTTCATGTAAATCTTTCTAGGTTTTTCTGAAGTTCACCTGCTCATCATTTCTTATGGAACAGTAGTATTCCATTACGTTCATATATCACAGTTTGCTCAGCCATTCCCCAATTGATGAGCAACCCCTCAATTTCCAATTCTTGGCCACCACAAAAAGAGCTTTAGCTATGCTTTCTATGGAGGATCATATGGAGACCTTGTGAGGATCAAAAGCCTAGGGAGGCTAGGGAGTTCGTGGGGAAAAGGGAGAATGTCTCCCATCTATTTAAATGGGCAAGTCTTGCCTCAAACCACTCAGTAACCACACAAATCTCGATTTCACAGACTCCATCTTTTCCCTTCTAAAAATATCATGCAGTTGGAATGGAATTCAACCAGGAGAGTGATCATTAACCATATTAAGAGCATTCACCAGCTGCTTTTGGTTGGCAGCATGGGAATGGAAAATAGGCTTCTCTCCCATAACTCTTCCTCCTTGGACTGGGCAAGAGATTTCCCAACAGTTTAATGGGGATAAAAGTTTTTGGAGGAGTCAATGCTTCCATCTACCATCTACCATCTTCCCAGAATTCTCATCTCACCCCACATTCCCATCAATAGTTCTCAGTCAAGAAGGGGAACCAATATATCCTCAGCTTCCAATTTCCATGTACCACAGCAACATCTTGACAGAGGCTTAGGGCATAGGAGTCACAGGGTGGAGGGTAAAGTTGTCCCATGCTAGGGCATCCCCCTCCTATGCCCCTGACCTAACCCTCCACTTCCAACATGTTTGTAAGAATTCCCCATGTCTCTCCCTCTCCTAGTATCTTTTCCTACTGTCATGTTCAAACATTATGGCCCATGTGAATTCTGGGTAAAGAAATGTCAATTCAATTTCCTTAAGGACTTGCACTATCTGGGGCTAACTATTTGGATGACCTGAAGGCGAAGGATTACACCTATTTTGGCTGGAACGTAGAGTTCAATTACATTCAATCCAATTTAATAAACATTGATGCAACCCTTGCTATGTCCCAGGCACTGTCCTAGGTTCTGGGTATACAAAAATAAAAGGAAAGAATCTCCGCACTTAGAGTTTACAGTCTGTTGGGAGGAAACACAAGGACCATAGTGTCTGAACTTGGCATTG
The DNA here is from genome assembly GCA_023548195.1 of Bettongia penicillata ogilbyi. Taxonomy (NCBI): domain Eukaryota; kingdom Metazoa; phylum Chordata; class Mammalia; order Diprotodontia; family Potoroidae; genus Bettongia; species Bettongia penicillata. The sequence goes on from JAJHZJ010000202.1 coordinate 1,243,869, forward strand.
GAAAAGGATATTGGGAAAGAGATGAATAATAAGTAAATACAAAATATTTACAAAGTGATTTCTGGGATGAAGGCACAAAGATAGATAGGTAACAATAGAAAAGAGATTCCACAAGACACAGTGAGAGGGATAAGGAAGAGTGGGATGGGGGATACTATACAGATAAAATTTCCATGGAAGCATCAGGCACTTAGGGTCAGGGAAAGGAATTTCAATTTAGGCAGGTCAAAATATAGAATTCTTTTTGTTTCTTCAAATGTTTATATTTTTTCCCAAATTGCATGTAAAAACAAATTTTAACATTCATTTTTTAAAGGTTTGAGTTCTAAATTCTCTTCCTCCCTCAATCCTAACTTGTTCCTGAGAAGGCAAATAATTCGATATAGACAATACATACATGTGCAGTCATGTAAAACATATTTCCATATTAGCCACATTATGAAAAAAAACACAGACCAAAAAATCCCTCAAATCCAAGAAAAATAAAGACACTCTTAAAAGTATGCTTTACTCTGCATTCAAATTCTCAGTTCTTTCTCTGGAGCTGGATAACAGTTTTCATCATAAAGCCCTCAGAACTGACTTGGATCATTGTATTGCTAAGACTAAGTCATTCACAGCTGATCATCCTACAGTATGTTTGTTACTGTGTGCACAGTGTTCTCCTGGTTCTGCTCACTTCAGTTTGCATCAGTTCAGATAAATCTTTCCACGCAAAAAGAATTCTGAGACACAACACTAGAAATTGTCATGCTCCTCTCAGTTGTAAAGACAATGATAAATGAAATTAGACCTGAGGAACAGTGGGGAGCCAGATCATGGGGAAGCAACACTTTCCCCTATATTCTATAATTCCAAATATATCTTTCTTTCCCCCAATAAAATCTAAATATAAGCACAGGCCAAGATTATTGTTTGGAACTTGGATGAAGTTTATATTAAGAGAAAGCAGAAATATCTTATTAGCCTCCAGGAATGCTGCTGAGGGCTTGGATTACCTCCACCTTAGCAGAGGGGATAAATGCCGACTGAGACATTCCAGGTGTTGGGTTGCACAATGTTCAGAGAAAATCTAGCAGACTTCCTTAAGAACAATTGATTCAGTGTGTACTGGGCCCACTTATTTACCTTGAAGCAAAATCAGTGATGCAATAGGATGGGAATGGGGAGGAGTTCTCAGAACAGGAAAGGCCCTCTAGATTCTATCAGAGCAGAAGAGAGTGAGGTTCATTTTCTAGCAAGGGTATGGCCAGGTTCCCACTAGTTCTCAGCATCCCACTTGACAAAAACTTAATTCATTGGAGAACCGGCAAAGTTTTAGCAAACCTCAGTCAGCCAGCAAATTAGAGTAGTGCTTCCAATAACCTGTGAACATGTTCAATATCTTCCCTGTCTCCATCTGCAACAGAGATGGAAACATGTGCTGAAGATCCATGGTGTGGGTGGACAGCAAAGGCCACATACGCATATAGGGAGGGTGACATTATAGTTGCAGCAAAAGAAGCCTATCACACTGAACAGGAAGACTTCAAAGAGGCCTGGAAAGACTTACATGAACTGATGCTGAGTAAAAGGAGCCGAACCAGGAGAACTTTGTACGCAGCAACAACCACAGTGTGTGAGGAATTTTTCTGGTAGACTTAGTACTTCATTGCAATCAAGGACTTAAATAATTCCCAATGGTCTCTTAAGGCAAAATGCCTTCCACATCCAGAGAAAGAACTATGAAATTCAATCACAGAATGAAGCAGATCATTTTCTTTTGTGTTATGTTTTGTTTTATGATTTCTCCCATTCATTTTAATTCTTCTATGCAACATGACTAAGATGAAAATGTATTTAATAGGAATATATGGTAGAAACTATATAAAACTGTATGCCATCTCAGGAGGGAGGAGAAGGAGGGGAAAAATATAAGATATACGGAAGGGATTGTAAGTGAAAAAAAAAAAGAAGCTTATCACATGAGGCTAATTAACCACTTTCCTAATCTAGGAGGTTGAATTATAGGGACAGGAGTCAGATGATTTGGGGCAGAAAGTGTTAACCTTGGGCCTTAGAAGATGCCAAGGATCAGGTCCGGAGGGATAATGCATTTCTTTGAAGTTAGTCTTATCAGAATATCCTGGTGGGTAAGGAAATCTCTGAGATAGTGGAGGCCTTCTCCCTGAAAGAATGTTAAGTTTATCTCATTGCCATCATGAAGGGAGAACAGAATGAAGCCCAGTCTGCCTCTATTGACACAACCCTATAGTTCTATTTTCCTGATCTCAGGGAATATTCTTCTGAGGAGTAGAAGTTTCTCTCCAAACTCACAGTAAATAGTTTATTTGCTTTTTCTACAAAGACAGGAGAAAAACGTTCCCTTATTTCATTAGTCATATTGATTTCCCTTACCCAGTAGAAATGGTGTAGTAGATAGAATGCTGAATTTGGAGTCAAGGAGACCCAGTTCAAATCCTACCTTTGACAATTATTACCTTTTGGACCCTGGGTAAGTAACTTAACTCCTCTGAGCCTCAGTTTCCTCATCTGTAAAATTAGGAGGTTGAATTAGAAGGTTTCTAAGGTACCTCCCTGTTCTAAGTCTGTGATGCTTTATCTTAAAAGCAAAGTGATCACTCATTTTCCCATTATGATGCTGCTAAAAGAGAACTTCATAAATTATTCCTAAGTTACCCTCACACCAGACTTCTCAGATTCTATGTATAAAGAACTGGAAAGAAAGGAGAGAAAGAACAGAAACAAAGACAGGGAGAGGAGAGGGAGAACGTCTGCAGCATTAGCAATTGCAAGAAGACAAGCGAGTTTCCCTGATTTCCTAAAATTCTGCCTATTGCAAAAAGCCTTTGGTGAACCCTTGCCCCCACACCCAATGCCTGTGCCTTCACTACGTAGATTATCTCCAATTTATTTTGCATTTAACTTATTTGTATAATGTTGTTTCTGTGTTGTCTCTTCCATTAGACTTTAAGTTCCTCCAGGACAAGGACTGTCTTTTGCCTTTCTTTGTATCTCCAGCACTTAGTACAGGGCCTGGCACATAGACATTTAATAAATGGCTGTTGACTTGAGAGTCACAGAATCTTAGAGTTGGAAATTACCTTGTAGGGCATCTATTCTACCCTCACTCAATGCAAAAATCTCCTCTAATGTTAGTCTTATGGACATTTACACAGTATTGGAAGGGACTTCCCTTATAACAACCTTGGATCTCACCATTGCATATAAATAGAACACTTCCATAATTTTTTTTAATATAAATTTATTTAACTTTTTACATTCATTTTCACAAAATTTTGGGTTCCAAATTTTCTCCCCATTTATCCCCTCCCCCCACCCCAATACACCAAGCATTTTAATTTTCCCTATCACCAATCTACCCTCTCTTCTATCCTCCTTCCCTTCTCTTGTCTCCATCTTCTCTTTTGTCCTGTAGGGCCACATGACTTTCTATTCCCCATTAACTGTATTTCTTACTTCCTAGTAGCAAGAACAATACTCAGCAGTCGTTCCTAAAACTTTGAGTTCCAAATTCTCCCCATCCCTCCCTCCCCACCCATTCCCTTTGGGAAGGCAGGCAATTCAATATAGGCCCTATCTGTGTAGTTTTGCAAATGACTTCCATAATGGTTGTGTTGTGTAAGACTAACTCTATTTCCCTCCATCCTATCCTGCCCCCCATTGTTTCTATTCTGTCTTTTGATCCTCTCCCTCCCCAAGAGTGTTGACTTCAAATTGCTCCCTCCTCCCATTACCCTCCCTTCCATCATCCCTCCCTCCCTGCTTATCTCCTTCTCCCCCACTTTCCTGTACTGTAAGATAGGTTTTAATAAAAAGTCTCCTGCTTGCCTCTTGAATGAGATATAATTTACCCCATTCCATTTCACCTTCTCTCCTCCCACTACATTTCTCTCTCACCATTTACCTTAATTTCTTTTAAGATATGGTCCCATCCTATTCAATTCACTCTGTGCTCTCTGTCTCTGTGTGTGCGTGCATGTGTGTGTGTGTGCATGTGCACATGTACATGTCTGTGTGTGTGTTTGCATGTGTGTATGTGTGTGTGGTCCCACCAACTACCCAGATACTGAAACTTTTTAAGAGTTACAAATATTGTCTTTCCATGTAGGAATGTAAACAGTTCACCTTTGGTAAGTCCCTTATGACTTCTCTTTGCTGTTTACTTTTTTATGCTTCTTCTCATTCTTGTGCTTGAAAGTCAAATTTTCTTTTCAGCTCTGGTCTTTTCATCAAGAATGCTTGAAAGTCCTCTGTTTCATTGAAAGACCATATTTTCCCCTGAAGTATTATACTCAGTTTTGCTGAGTAGGTGATTCTTGGTTTTAGTTCTAGTTCCTTTGACTTCTGGAATATCCTATTCCATGCCCTTCAATCCCTTACTGTAGAAGCTGCTAGATCTTGTGTTATCCTGATTGTATTTCCACAATACTGAAATTGTTTCTTTCTAGCTGCTTGCAATATTTTCTCCTTGACCTGGGAACTCTGGAATTTGGCCACAATGTTCCTAGGAGTTTCTCTTTTTGGATCTCTTTCAGGTGGTGATCGATGGATTCCTTCCATACTTATTTTGCCCTCTGGTTCTAGAATCTCAGGGCAGTTTTCCTTGATAATTTCATGAAAGATGATGTCTAGGCTCTTTTTTTGATCATGGCTTTCAGGTAGTCCCATAATTTTTAAATTGTCTCTCCTGGATCTATTTTCCAGGTCAGTTGTTTTTCCAATGAGATATTTCACATTCGCTTCCATTTTTTCAATCTTTTGGTTTTGTTTTGTGATTTCTTGGTTTCTCAGAAAGTCATTAGACTCCATCTGTTCCATTCTAATCTTGAGAGAACTATTTTCTTCAGTGAGCTTTTGAACCTCTTTTTCCATTTGGCTAATTTTGCTTTTGAAAGCATTCTTCTCCTCATTGGCTTTTTGAACCTCTTTTGCCAATTGAGTGAGGCTATTTTTCAAGGTGTTATTTTCTTCAGCATTTTTTTGGGTCTCCTTTACCAAGGTATTGAGACATTTTTCATGCTTTTCTTGCATCTCTCTCATTTCTCTTCCCAGTTTTTCTTCCACCTGTCTAACTTGATTTTCAAAATCCTTTTTGAGCTCTTCCATGGCCTAAGCTCACCGGACATCCACCTCGGATGTCTGGGATAGAGAGGCCCTGACCGCCACATCTTTCCCTGATGGTAAGCATTGTACTTCCTTATCAGAAATGATGGGAGGAAGGAACATCTCTTTCCTAAGAAAGTAGCTCTCTATGGTCTCATTTTGCTTCCTTTTTCTGGGCATTTTTCCCAGCCAGTTACTTGACTTCTGAGACTCCTCTCCACCCCTGCCTAGATCTGCCCAGCTAGTTCTTGGGGTCTGAGATTCAAATGCTGCTTCCCAGTCTCAGGGTTATCCACGGCGGGAGCGGCTGCTATTCAATGTGAGCTTAAGTTCTGGTGCCTGGGTGGGGGCAGGGCCGCCTCCCAGGCTCAGGTCTCTCACGGGGTTTATGCAGAGACCTTCAGTAATGGCCCTGAGTTCCTGTCTGCTCGGGGAGTCCCGGGCCGCCTCTGCCGCTGCCTCCCAAGGGCTGCCTCCTGATCCACGGAGACACCCTGCTCCCCTCTCGGCCAGCCCAGAAGTCTCTCTCACTGACCTGGAATGCCTGTGGGTGGAGGGACCTTCGCAGCCACCAGAGGTTCTGTCCCTGAAGCCTGCTCGGATCTGCTCCTCTGGGGCCATGTGGCCAGGACAGCACAGGGGTGGGTTCCACTGTCCAGAGCACGATGGACCCCTGGGGATGGCTTTCCAGGGCTCTCTGGAACGGAAATCTCTTCTATTATGTTTCTGCGCAGGTTGCAGTGCTCCAGAATTTGTGGGGAGTTCTTTTTACAGAAAATTTATGGGCTGTGGATTCGGAGCTAGCATACGTGAGTCTTTCTACTCTGCCATCTTGGCTCCTACCCCCGAACACTTCCATAATTAAGAAACAACCAGCTCCCTCTTCCCCAAAAAGTCCCTCTGAAATTCCTCTCTCCTGTCATTCCATCACGGACTAAGCCTTGATCCTGCGAAACATCTTCATCCTACTCAAATCATGATCTCCAATGAGTCCACCTCTCCATACATTCTCAGATTAAACCACTGCCCTTATTTCATTTGTCTACTTTCCCAGGTTCAAACCTGGAGTGAACCTCTTGAACTCCACTCTGTCCTCTACTTTGGAAACTCGTTCCCCCTTGTCTTCTTCTCCCTTGCCAAAGGTCAGCTCTGGATGCTTCAGTGACCCACCTTCTCCACTCCCATTCATATACTGCTGAACAGAGGACCCAGAGGAAGTAACACATCTTAGCTAACTGGGTCCACTACCAACTTATGGTCCTTTCACTCCTCCCTAATTGATTCTCTGGCTCTCTCTTCATAGAGGTTGCTTTAAACCTGCTCTCTTCAAGGTTCCCACATTTCTCTTCCCCTTTCTTCTGAAAAGATGGGCATTCATTGTGGTTTGCACTAATTGAATACCCACATAGCTGAGATTATAGAACAAATGAAATATTGATATATTGAAGAAGTATGACTTTACACTTGTACTTATTCAATATCACCTTAGATTAAGTCAATCACTCAGTAGTCCTGCCTCCCCACCCGCTATGTTCCAGGCACCATGCTAGGTAGAGAACTGTCGATCCATCCACCTACCTATCACCTAGGAAACCATTCAAACCTGCAGGATTTTGCATGAATCTCCCTGAATTGGTAGAAAGAATGACTCAAAATTGCCTGCCTTTGTGAGGGGTGAAGTTGGTATGACAGCTTGGGAAAGGAGACAATCTTCATTTTTTCAAGAGAGAAAACATAGGTGGTTCTAGACTCTCTTTAGGACCAACTTCAGGGAGGAGGTAAAAAAAAAAAAAACTTTGGAAGCAGCAGACATATAGAGAAGATGGTACCTCAAGATGTCCCTGATTTCCAGTTTACCTCCCCAGAGACTTGGAGACTGGGGCTTCTCTCTTGGTTGAATGAGATATCATTTTGTTCCCATCTGTAGAGCTCATTCATTCATCTATGTTTTCTACTATTTTTTAATCTGAGAGACTTCTCCAGTTTCTATGGGCTATTCACTTGGATGATTGTGTTTTACTCACTGTTCACTATTTGTGATGGTTTTCTATGTAACTTGTATTTGAAAAGGGATCAAGTTGGTGGGTATAAGCTTGGGGTACCCTCCCCCTTTAAGAGACAGTGGCCTACAAAGCAACTTACATCTAAAAATTGTGTCCCTGGACTAATGTGTGTGTGTGCGTGTGTGTGTATGTGTGGTGAAGGGCACAGATTGGATTTAATTTTAGTCTAGTACCCTTCTGTCTCATTAGGGAACAAAACAGCCAACCTCATGGCTCTTTATCCTCAAGGCAGAAATTACAGTCTCCCTCAGGGAAAAGTGACCAAGATACCAAAGATATATTTATCTACTCATGCCTCCCCTCACATCACCTCTCTATACATTTAGACATTCCATGTAGATATACATATAACCTAAAAAGGCAGCATACCTTACATATATAACCCCTGAAATAATCCTTGCTGTCACCATCATCATCATTTATATATAGTGCTTTAAGTTTATAAAGTGTTTTACAAATATCTCCTTTTATCCTCCCAACAATCCTGAAAGGTGGATGCTTATTATTATCTCCCAATTACAGATGAGGAAACTGAGGCAGACAGAGATAATGTGACTTGCTCAGGGTTTGCTGTTGTTCAGTCATTTTTCAGTCATGTCTGACTTTTCATGATCCTGTTTGGATTTTTTTTGGCAAAGACATTGGAGTGGTTTGTCATTTCCTTCTGCAGCTCATTTTACAGATGAAGAAACTGAGGTAGACAGGGCTAAATGACTTGCCTGAGGTCACACAGTTCTCTATCCACTGAGCCATCTAGTTGCATCCCAGTAAGAGACTGAGCATCAGATGAACCTCCCTCTTATCTAAAATGGACAAAGAAGAGTTATATTACATACACACACACACACACACACACACATTTTGTTGTAGAAATGTATCAGATAAAACAAAAAATAAGTGAAGATGGGGTGGGATGAACTACCTAACTCCAAAACTGAAAACCAACCTAGGGCATTCTGTACTCATGGCACAGTGTACTGGTCTGTTTTAGTCATTTTTTTCAAAGATCAATTCTTTATACACACCATATCTTTTCATTTTTTATAAACACCACCACTATGAGTGAGGCATATTGGCTGCTGTGATTGGACTCTATGATAATGCCATTATCCAACATTTGTTTGAGATGGTTTCTGAGATCTTCCCTCCCAGACAAAGGAATCCTCCCAGATCTTACCCTGAATTATCAGCCGTAATGCTCACTTGACTTTCTTGGGTTATGTTCATGTTACAGCAATGTCTGTGCATTTTTTGTGTACATGCTCCTGTTTATATTTAGGTTATGTAACTTACATCTTATTGAAAGTGTTACTATTGCAATTAGCTACCTTTGCTTCATTAGTTATTCCTTTGATTGAATGTACATGTACCTTGAAATGTGCATATGTTTATTTCTTGTATGTAGTTAGACATATTGCTAGTGTAATGTCTTCCCAAGTGATACACTGTATGGTGTCATATACTACTACTTCTTTTTGTTAAGATGTATTTGATTTACTTAAGTTTCAGTGGTACCAAATGCTGGTTACCTGGCATGCCAGGAAAGTCACCCTTGTTTTGTTTTTTTTGTTTTTTTTTTTTTTAATAAAAATTTATTTATTTAACTTTTTACAATCATTTTCACAAAATTTTGGGTTTCAAATTTTCTCCCCTTTTAATCCTTCCCCCCACCCCAATACCCCAAGCAATCTAATTTTCCCTATTTCCAATCTGCCCTCTCTTCTGTCATCCCTCTCTTCTCTTGTCTCCATCTTCTCTTTTCTCCTGTAGGGCCAGATGACTTTCTATTCCTCATTAACTGTATGTCTTCTTTCCTAGTAGCAACAGCAATACTAAACAGTTGTTCCTAAAACTCTGAGTTTCAAATTCTCCCCATCCCTCCCTCCCCACCCATTCCCTTTGGGAAGGCAGGCAACTCAATATAGGCCATATCTGTGTAGTTTTACAAATGACTTCCCTGATTGTCGTGTTGTATAAGACTAACTGAATTACCCTCCATCCTACCCTGCCCCTCATTGTTTCTCTTCTGTCTTTTGATCCTGTCCCTCCCCAAGTGTTGACTTCAAATTGCTCCCTCCTCCCTTTGCCCTCCCTTCCATCATCCCCCCCCTTGCTTATCTCCTTCTCCCCCGCTTTCCTATACTGTAAGAGAGGTTTTCATACCAAAATGAGTGTGCATTTTATTCCTTCCTTTAGTCAAATGTGATGAGGATAAACTAATTGTTTGGTTTTTTTTCTCAGCTCTCCTCTTTTTCCCTCCACTAAGAAGTCTCCTACTTGCCTCTTAAATGACATATAATTACCCCATTCCATTTTACCCTCTTTCCTCCCAGTACATTTCTCTCTCACCATTTACCTTAATTTCTTTTAAGATATGGTCCCATCCTACTCAATTCACTCTGTGCTCTCTGTCTCTGTATGTGTGTGCATGTGTGTATGTGTGTGTGTGCATGCATGTACATGTGTGTGTGTGATCCCACCAACTACCCAGATACTGAAAAGTTTTAAGAGTTACAAATATTGTCTTTCCATGTAGGAATGTAAACAGTTCACTTCTGGTAAGTCCCTTAAGACTTCTCTTTGCTGTTTACTTTTTTCATGCTTCTTCTCATTCTTGTGTTTGAAAGTCAAATTTTCTTTTCAGCTCTGGTCTTTTCGTCAAGAATGCTTGAAAGTCCTGTTTCCTTGAAAGACCATATTTTCCCCTGAAGTATTATACTCAGTTTAGCTGGGTAGGTGATTCTTGGTTTGAGTCCTAGTTCCTTTGACTTCTGGAATATCTTATTCCACGCCCTTCGATCCCTTAATGTAGAAGCTGCTAGATCTTGAGTTATCCTGATTGTATTTCCACAGTACTGGAATTGTTTCTTTCTAGCTGCTTGCAATATTTTCTCCTTGACCTGGGAACTCTGGAATTTGGCCACAATGTTCCTAGGAGTTTCTCTTTTTGGATCTCTTTCAGGTGGTGATCAATGGATTCCTTCCATATTTATTTTGCCCTCTGGTTCTAGAATGTCAGGGCAGTTTTCCTTGATAATTTCATGGAAGATGATATCTAGGCTCTTTTTTTGATAATGGCTTTCAGGTCGTCCCATAATTTTTAAATTGTCTCTCCTGGATCTATTTTCCAGGTCAGTTGTTTTTCCAATGAGATATTTCACATTCTCTTCCATTTTTTCATTCTTTTGGTTTTGTTTTATGATTTCTTGGTTTCTCAGGAAGTCATTAAGACTCCATCTGTTCCATTCTAATCTTGAGAGAACTATTAAATTCAGTGAGCTTTTGAACCTCTTTTTCCATTTGGCTCATTCTGCTTTTGAAAGCATTCTTCTCCTCATTGGCTTTTTGAACCTCTTTTGCCAATTGAGTGAGCCTATTTTTCAAGGTGTTATTTTCTTCAGCATTTTTTTGGGTCTCCTTTACCAAGGTATTGACCCGTTTTTCATGCTTCTCTTGCATCTCTCTCATTTCTCTTCCCAGTTTTTCTTCCACCTGTCTAACTTGATTTTCAAAATCCTTTTTGAGCTTTCCATGGCCTGAGCCCACCAGACATCCCCCTTGGATGTCTGGGATAGAGAGGCCCTGACCTCCGCATCTTTGCCCGATGGCAAGCATTGTACTTCTTCATCAGAAATGAAGGGAGGAAGGAACATCTCTTTCCCAAGAAAGTAGTTCTCTATGGTCTTATTTTGCTTCCTTTTTCTGGGCATTTTTCCCTGCCAGTTACTTGACTTCTGAGATTCCTCTCCACCCCTGCCTAGATCTGCCCAGCTAGTTCTTGGGGTCTGAGATTCAAATGCTGCTTCCCAGTCTCAGGGTTATCCACGGCAGGAGCGGCTGCTATTCAATGTGAGCTTAAGTTCTGGTGCTGGGGTGGGGGCAGAGCCACCTCCCAGGCTCAGTTCCCTCAGGGGGTTTGTGCAGAGACCTGAGCTTCTGCCTGCTGCTCGGGAGTCCCGGGCTGCTGCTGTCTCTGCCACTGCCCCTGCCTCTGCCTCCACCGCTTCCTGCCCCTGCCTCTGCCTCTGCCACTTCCTCCCGAGGGGGCCTGAGTCACGGAGACACCCCGCTCCCCTCTCGGCCAGGCCAGACGTCTCTCTCACTGACCTGTAGCATCTGTGGGTGGAGGGACCCTCCTGGCCACCGGAGATTCCGTCCTTGAAGCCTGCTCGGATCTGCTCCTCTGGGGCCGTGGCCAGGGCAGCACAGGGGCAACGGACCCCTAGGGACAGCTCTCCAGGGCTCTCTGGAATGGAAATCTCTTCCACTGTGTTTCTGCATGCCTTACAGTGATCCAGAATTTGTGCAGAGTTCTTTTTACAGAAAATATATGGGCTGTGGTTTTGGAGCTAGCATACATGAGTCTTGGCTCCACCCCCCGAAAATCACCCTTGTTTTAAAGTACTGTTTGGGTTTATACTTCACAGTTACAGGCTTTAAACTTTCCTCAGCTGATCTTTTCAAGGGACTGCAAAGAATTTCAGCACAGGGGAGGCATGTAACATGAGCTCCAAAACTCATTGGTGGAGATCAATGTTCCATGCCTATGTGAGGGAGAGGGCACAATAGGAGAGAAGAAAGATGCTTTCAGTTTTCTTTTGGGGTCCCTGGTTTCTTCAGAGTTCTTCTGGTTTTGACAAAAAGGGTAGATGATATCAATCCCACTTCAGGGGGGATGGAAAGAAAGAGAAGGAGAGGGAGAAAGAAGGAAAGAAAGAAAAAGAAAGAAAGAAAGAAAGAAAGAAAGAAAGAAAGAAAGAAAGAAAGAAAGAAAGAAAGAAAGAAAGAAAGAAAAGAAAGAAAAGAAAAGGAAGAAAGAAAAGGAGGAAGGAAAGGAGGGAAAAAGGGAAGGATGGGAAGGAAAGAAAAAGAGAGAAATCATTTAACAAATTAACAGAGTTCAAACAAAGCAAATCCACATAGTAGCCATGTCCAAAACCAAATGTCTTTGCAACCTGAGCTCATCATTTCTCTTTCATGAGGCAGATAACATGTTTCATCACAGGTCCTCTAGAGTCATGGCTGGTCACTGCATTGATCAGAATTCTTAAGCCTTTTAAAGTTTCATTCTTTATAGTTTTATTATCTGTATGAATTGTTCTCTTGGCTCCAATCAGTCTGCATCTGCTGATACTCTGCAGGATTTTCTAAAATTATCCCTTTTGTAGTTTCTTCTGGCATGATGTTCCATTATATTCATGAAGTTTGTTCAGCCATTTCCCAACTGTCTAAGAGGAAATCTAAAGCACCTGTTTAGATTCTTGTTACTTTCTTCCTTTTTAGTCTTCCCTCTTCAGGATCATGAAGGCTGTGATGTTATCTTCCCTCAACCAAAACTCCAACCCATTTGTTTCCTTCTTGTTGCATCTAATACACTTCAACACTAAAATGTGTGTGTGTGTGTGTGTGTGTGTGTGTGATGTACCTCTCCTTTGTCCATCTTAGATAAGAAGGAGGTTTGCCTGATGCCCAGTCTCTTATTGGAAGAGGATTTTAAATGCATATGATTTGTAATCCACAGTGGGTTGAAAAGAACCTATTTTTCTACATTCGTTTTAATTTTTTACCTAATCTGAGGGCAAATAGGAAGTATCTGTTCTCCCATAAGTAAGGAACTGGCCTCAAGCAGAATTAGAAACCTGATAGGCCGTTGTGTTCCAAGAATTCATTTGAAGTTGGTTGTTTGGACCACAGAACACATTTGTCCATAGAAACAACCTGTCAGCCCACAAATGCACTGGACTAGGAACCGGAATTTCATTCTCATGTTCTCTAGATTATTTATAAAAACATCAAATAAGTCTTGGCCTAGCTAGGATTTCTGCTTACGTTTCTTTACTCAGAGAAGCACTCACTTAGCTTTACCTTTTACTTCTTAGCCATTTTTTTTAAATCAAAGATTGTTCTTACCAGTTTAAATAACCAGAGATAATTCTACTATTTCACATAATTTCGTTACTTAATTCAGTTTCATTGATTCCATTTGTTTTCAAAAAAGGAAAGAAAATGGATCCTTCAACTATAAGCTAGTGACCTGAGTTTAATTCTGGCAAAACTGACTTAATTTCTAGCAGAATTTTACAACATATCATTAGAGGGATTTTCCCAGAATGCTTAGAAAGGAAAGTTGTCACTAAGAGCCAAAATGCCTCCATTGGGATTTACAGGCTTGGCCCTGGAGATGAGTTGAGAAAATGCACCTCTCTCCTCTTCAGAGGTGGGGAACTAAATATGTAGGATATTATCTATACTCTCAGTTGATGTGTTGGTTAATTTTGCTGAATTTCTTTTTCCCCTTTTTTCTTTTATTTTTATAAGAGGTGGCATTTTGAGAAGGAGGAGATATATTTATAAATTAAAAAAAAGATCTCAGTAAAAAAGACCAAATCATGCCAAATTTATCTGACTTCCTTTTTTTGATAAGGTTATTAGACTGGAAGATCAGGAGAATGTGATAGATAGATAGATAGAGCATTTATTAAGCACTTTCTATGGACTAACACCGGGGCTATAAACATAAACCAGAAAGATAGTCTCTGTCCTTAAGGAACTTACATTCTAATGGAGAAAGACTTGAAATAAAGGGGACCAGGAAGAGGAGGCATAGTGTAGAAATATCTGGGAAGTGATATGGAGGTCTGGTTCTGGGCAAGATGAATGAAAAACTCACCTGTAAGAGCCAGGTGATCCAAGGGCAGAGTTCAAGATTGAGGTAAGGGGAGAAACTGGGGCAGTTAGGTGATGCAATGGATAGAGTGCCCGGTCTCAAGTCAGGCAGACCCACCTTCCTGAATTCAAATCTGGTCTCAGACACTTAATAGCTGGGTGAACCTGGGCAAGTCACTTTACCCTGTTTACCTCGGTTTCTCTCTAAAATGAACTGGAGAAGGAAATAACAAACCATTTCAGTATGTTTGCCAAGAAAACCCCAAATGGGGTAACAAGAAGTCAGACATGACTCAACTACAAAAAGGGAGAGATGAAGGTTACAGACATAAACTTGGAAGCTGGTTTCTAATAGAGCTCTACCGTGTCCTCTTGCCTGTTCAAAATGTTTATCATTACTTGAATGAAGTTATAAATGGCAGATTTATCAAATTTGTGGGGGATCTGAAGCTGGGTGAGATAGCTAACATACCATCAAAAGAAAATCAAGACCCTTTAATTTCTAGCAAAATCCTAAAACATTTTGAAAGGGATTTTTTCAAAATGCTTAGAAAAAAATGTCTCAACAGGCTAAATTTAGTAAAAGAAAATACAATAAGGAGAAATATAAAGTCCTATGTTTGGAGTCTGGAAGAGCTGAATTCAAATCCTGCTTCTAACATATACTAGCAGTGTGACTCCAGGCAAGTAACTTAACCTCTCAGTGCCCCATATGACCCTCTTAAGCCTGTTTTGTAGAAGAAGTTTCTTATTCTTTTGGACTTGGGCTGACTCAGGCCAATCCCCTCATAGTTAAGTTTCAATATTAAAACAAAATGAAATACCTGTTAGTTATTCAAGAGTTAACAAAAGAAATTTACTTAGCCACAGCAGGAGAAGGATATTCAACAAGGATGGGCATTGAGCATACTTGGAGTTGATTTAGCTGAGAGAAGGTCCCTTGCCTGAATTAATTAGACTGAGGGCCCTTTGTACTGCTTTGTACTCAGGTGATGAGGAAGTAATGTTAGCAGTCTGAACCTTCATCCCTTAAGTCAATTAAGTCTTGAGGAAGGTCTCCATATCTTTTAAGAAAAAACTAGGGTAACTTGCATGGGAGGGAGAGATCAGGATATTGCTCCTTTCACACTTATGAAATCACAGAATCAAAATAAAAAGCATTCATATAAAACCCTTTATTCAGTCATTTTCTTTTCTTTCCCCTCAAATCAATGGATACCCACTTTATTTCTAGTTTTGTGCTAATACAAAAGCACTTCTATAAGTATTGCTATATAGGAGACCTTTATTTTTCACTTTTCCCCATGTAATTCAAAACTTTTTCAGGAAGATTGGACCAACTTACAATTCAACCAAATATGGTTGACTTCGTACATTTCCTTCAACTTCGATTACTTATACCTCATTATCTTTGCCAATTAGCTGGGTGTGAGGTAAGACTTCAGAGTTGTTCTTAGTAGATAAACTGAAGTCATCTTCTATATTGTTATTAGTAGTTTGTAATTCTTTCCCTAACTATTTGTCCTTTTATCACTTAGTAAGGAGATGTGTGTGTATGTGTATACACATATGGATATATAAGGTCTTATATATTTGTGTTATATATTTGTATAAGGTCTTATATATTTGTGTATCTTGAATATCAAAGCTATGTAATGCAAAGGTTTTTCTTTAGCCAAGTGAAATCTTCCTTTCCTATCCCAACTAAATTCATTTTGTTTGTGCAAAAGATTTTCAACTTCATGTAACTGAAATGATCCATTTTCTCTTTTACAATAAGTTCAATTTTCTCTTTTTAATTTTGACTGAGAATTCTCCTCTTAGTCATAGTTGTGAAAGGTATCTACTTTCATTTTCTTGTGACTTTTTAAGTATGTGGCTGTTCATACTTAGGTTGAATATCTTTTCAGAATTTATTGCAGCATATGGTATAAGTTGTTGATCTAAAACTGTTTTTCCCAGTAGTTCTTGCTAAATGAGAGTCCTTGCCCAGGTAGCTTATATTCTTAAACACGTTTGATGTTTTGGAAGTGCTATCCCCCTGTTCCTTCCCTCCATTCTACTTTTTCCCCATTGTTTTTCCTAAGAAACTAGACTTTTTTGTTTTTTCACATGAATTTTGTTATTAATTTGTCTAATTAATCAAAGTAACTTCCTGGTAGTTTGATTGGTAGAGCACTTAATTTATAAATTATCAACCGATCATTTTTCAATTTCTACTATCCACTTTCCCCCTCTAATGACTTAATTTAATTTTTTTATTATACAGGGTTTTTGTTTTAGTAACACAACTGTTTTTGATCCATAGTATATTTTTCTGGGATTTCTAATAGAGATCCAGGAGTCCAATGGCTTTACCCTAGAATCCTGTAACTGGAAAGTACATTAGAGGTGGCTTATCTTTCTGTTTTGAGGTGATGCAATTGGGATTAAGTGACTTCCCCTGGGTGCCACAACTATTTAGTGTCTAAGGTTGGATTTGAATTCAGGTCCTCCTCAATCCAGGGCCAGTGTTGTATTCACTGCGTCACCCAACAGCCCCAATCCACGGTTTATCAATCTCCATTATAACTTCCCTTTCTATTGCCATCCAGTGTAATCCCAATGAATAAATGCCTAAGGTCAAAATTCCCTTTTCTTCAGTCAACTAAGTAATTTATTTTGATTTCACTTCTCCTGCCAGAAATTGCAACTTAAGTTTGCCCTGTTACGCAATGGTTTGCCTCTAACAGTTCCTACTCACTACCTAGAATTAAGACTATTGTGTGTTTTTTCCTTATGTATTCTCAGACTTTTTGTTCTAGGAAGTACTCAATTGTACAATCAACAAATTTTAATTACACCTGATGCCTGCATGAGGAATTTCTTTAACTGGTGTATGCACAACTGAAGTCTTCCATTCTTATACTTTTAGTTCCCTCAATTTTATTTTCTATTTCTTTCTCAGGCACATTATCTCGATCCTTAGCTCTCTATGGAATTTCTATGACCACAAATATCATCACTTTAATGGAGTGATACAAATAACAAATGTCATTTTACAACATTCTAACAGGCTTGTCTTGTTTGCAAAACATCCTTCCCCATAGGGGAAGAACAATAAAGAAAGGAAGGAAAAGAAGCCAAGTCTGTCTTGTCAGAGGGAAAGTGTGATCCCTTACAGAGTGCCCTGAGCTTATGGGGTTCTTCCCACAGGGATTTAGGGACCTGGTGTTGACTGGAAGTCACCCCCTCATCTTTTAGGTGAAAAAACCAAATCAGTTTGGTGTGTTACTTTGATAGCAACACTGGTCCTTTTCCCCAATGGAGAGGAACTCATTGTGGTATGTGGTGTGGGAGAGGGGTAAAAAGTAACAAAATTGGTCTTTTGGTAATGGGGGGCTAGGTAGTCAGTTGTTCCACTGTAATTGACTATGAACTGTCACAGCCAACTTTCTAAAATTCTATTCAAGTTCTTGACATTTTTCTTATCTTTTGTTAGATTTGTCCAGATCCTAAAGGGACACATGCAGATACCCAACTATAGTTTTGCTATTTCTCCCTGTAATTCAATTAACTTTCTGTTTAAGTGTTTAGATGCTATGCTATTTAGTGCATATATATTACTTCATTATATCTGGTGACTTCAAGTATAATATAGCTTTATTACTCATTTATTTTAACTATATCCACTTTTACTATTGCGTTATCTGAGATTATGGTTTCTGTCCTTGATATCTGAAATCTGACTGAAGCATCATAAATTCTACTCTAAACCTTCAATTTTAATTCTGTACCAGTCCTTACAATTCAAGTATGTGGCATATAAATAACATTACTGGATTCTGCTTGCTAATCCATTCTGCTCTCCTCTGTTTTCTGAGTGAGATCCTTTCCCTCATGTTTATGGTATGAGTGATAATTGGGTTATTTCCCTCAGTCATATCCTCTTCTTTTTATTCTCTCTTTTTCCTCTTCTTCTCCTTGTAAAGAATAAGGACTTCCTTCTGGATATTTTCTAGCTTATTGTTTTTCCAATAACCTAGCAGTGGAACAAAACACAGCATTGTAGATGTGGTCTAACCAGGACAATGTAAAATGGAACTATCCCCTCACTAGTCCTGGAAACTACACTTCTTATATTTCAGTCTAACCTTCTGTTTAAGAGGTGCTGGTCCACTAAAACCTCTTGTCAAGCAAATCACCAAAACATCAGGATACTTGCCTTTCTCCAGTCTTGAAATATTGCTGTTATTTTCCACCTTTTACATTATTTATTATCATATGTATATGTGGACAGGGAGGGAGCAAGGGGGAAGAGAGGGGCAGGGAAAGGGAAAGGGAGGGGGGAAAGAGAGAGAGAGAGAGAGAGAGAGAGAGTGAGAGAGAGAGAGAGAGAGAGAGAGAGATTGTTCATCACTTCAGTTGTGTCCAACTATTCATGATCCCTTTTTAAGGTTTTCTTGGTAAAGGTACTGGAGTGGTTTGTCATTTCCTTTTCCAGCTCATTTTACAGATGAGGAAACTGAGGCAAAAAGGGTAAATTGATTTGCCCAGGGTCACACAGCTAGTGCATGTCTGAGGCTGGATTTGATCTCATGAAGATAAGTCTTCTTGATTCCAAGCCCAGTGCTCTATCCATTTTGCCACCTAGCTGTCTCCCAAATATATATATACACATGTATATACATATTTATATATCTATGTGTATATATGTATAATGTTTGCACACACACACATATATATGCATATATACACAGTTATTCTGAACTTGTCAAAAATTGACAAACATGAGGATTTCATATAAAAAGTATTAAAAAAATTACAAATGCAGCCCTGCTCTTTTCAAAATTATATAAGCTCAACATGTTTCATTACTGTTCCACCTCTTCTCAAAGGCCCTCCGTCATTTAAAAAAACCCAACCTTATAACAAACAAGCCTAGTCAAGCAAAACATTCACACATTGGCTGAGTCTTAAATGTGTATCTTAATACACACTCCAAGTCCTCCAGTTCTTTGTCAGCTGGTCAACAGCACACTCTATTATTATTTCTCTGGTCATTGCATTGGTCAGAGTTATTAAGTCTTTCCAGTTTGTTTTTCTTTACATAGTTTTACCAGCTCAAGGGGGTGAGGGGACCATTAATGGCTTATCCAGTATTTCAACGCTCTCAAAGCTGACAAAACTGTAATTTAGTTCGCTCTGTTTCAGATTCTCATTCACCTAAAATCAGAAAAGAATGAGACACAAAAGCAACAGAAGACAGAAGCACCATTCATTCACAGGCACATAGTGGCCAGATAGGGAGAAGGTACAAAACTCATCCCCAACCCAGAAACCTATAATTTCTTGCTTCATATTCAATCAGGGAAGAAAGAGATTTTATCTAAGTTTTTAGCATGCACTCGGTTTTGGTTCGGCAAACAATTAGAAGGCCTTCTGTCACCACTCAATAAGCAGACAAAAAACAGAGAACATCTATGAAGACCCAGAAATAGGGAGGGAAAGGGCCTCTCCAGTGTAAATTTATGGAAGCAGACTTAAACAGGCTCTATGTGGACAGTTTTAAAGACTGGATTCTTATTGGCCACACTCTCCATCATATATACTTCTTTCAACTCTCTCATTCAGTAATTGTCAGAGATTTATATATCTAACTACTCTAACATTCTCTATAGGTCATAATTTTTTTTTATTGTTTATCTTTTTGCTTGATTTGTGGAGGACTGAATGGGGTGCAATGAGATCCCTAATTATTATAATTTTGTGGTCTAATTCTCTTTGTAATTCTATTAACATTTCCTTTAAATTTGTAGGTGCTATGTCATTCAGTAAATATATATTATGTACTGACATAATTTCATTATCTATGATGCCTTAAGCATAATGTAATTTCACTATTTATCTCTCCATGATGTCTGTTTTTATTCTTGCTTTATGTAAGGTAATGATTGCAACAACACCTGCTTTGCTGAATTCATCTGAGATTTAAAAAAAGTTCTTCTATCCCTTATTTTAAGTCTATATAAATCTTTAAGTTTCAAGTGTGCTTCTTGCAAACAACATATTGTTGGGCTCTGCTTTCTAATCCACCCTGCTATAAATACATTTTATGTATTTATCCCATTAAAATTCTTGGCTATGATTGCTAATTATGTATCTACCTCCAAATTATTCTCTTGTATTTTGTTTTCTCTTTATCTTTCACCACCCACTCTATAAAGAAGATGGTGACAGAATTGGAGTAACTTCCACTACTTCTATCAACTGCCCCTCTTCTTCCCCCTCCCCTAGATACCAATCACTGGTCCTTATTCTCTTTTTTCCTTTTAATCCCTACTCCATGATTCGTACTTTGAAGTTATCCCCATTCTATCCCTTCCTCTTAAAAGTTTTTCTTTTCTCTCTCATCTCATTTCCATGTTGAGTTTAATGTATTTCTATGCAAAACTCATAATCTGTGTAGGAATGTGGTAAGCCCTCCTTTGTGCAGTTCATATAAGAAGGAAGATGTGGCGACCATTATCCTGACTTCTACCATGTTTGTATATCAATCTAGCTCAGTTGATTATGAGAAATCCCCTTCTTCTTCCTTCATTCTGTAGTGTATTCCCTTTCCCCTCCCTTTTCTTGCCACTCTGTCCAACATCAAAACAGAACAGATCCATCCCCTATGTTCTATTTGTCTTAATTCTTTCTTTGACCCTTGTAGACAGTAAGGTCTGGAATGGATACTTTAGCTTTTCCCATTAGAATATAACTACTTCATTACTGCAGCTTAAATATATTTGCTTTTCTCAGTTTCTCTTTCCTTCTGTGATTACATTTCAATATTTCTATTTCAGTTCTGGTCTTTTCATTAGGAATGCTGGACAGCACACTCAATTCTGTTAATGACCAATTTTCCCTTCTGTAGGATTAAAACATCCTTAGAGGGTAAATTATTCTTGGTTTCATATTCTTTTGCCTTTTTTTCCAAGATCTTCTTTTTGTTGAGTGGTAACTACCAAGTCTTATGTGATCCTGACTGAAATCCCTTGATACTTATACTCTTTCTTTCTGACTGCTTTTTGACTGGCTGTATTTGCATTTAACCAAAAAGCTCTGGATTATCCGCCCCCGTGATTTTCAGGTAGTCCGATGAATCTTAAATTATATCTCTTTGACTTATTTTTCCGGGTCAGTTGTTTTTGGTGGTAGATATCTTACACTTTCTTCTACTTTTTAAATCTTTTGTTTAAATATTTCTTTCTGTCTCATGGAAAACCTGTCCATTCTAATTTCAGGGTCAAGTTTGCCATAGTTGCTGTAAAATTATCCTCTTCTTTTGAGTTTGGCACCTGGGCTTCTCTGGATCTAACTATCTATATATCTTAGTTAGTGTTGTGTTCTAATTACTTATTTTCATCCTTAGTTTCTGAATTGGAACTCTGTGCCAGTATTATCTATTCTTCATTCCTGAGTATGATTTTTGCCTGTTTCGTCTGGGTTTCAATTACTGTACTCCTGCTGCTGCTTTCTGTGATGCATCTGACCTTGGAGTCCCATTATATTTAATATATTATGAGCCCTTTCTCATCAGGATTCAGAGCACTGGATTTTCAGGGCTTTCTGTCTCAGCTCATGTCAGCGTCATAGACTTTAAGATCTTCCAGGGTTTGAGCATTGTTAGCTCCTGGCCCATTGCCAATAACCACACCAACATAATTTAATTTACCACTGCCAGCTCCCAAGTCCATGTAAAAGGCTGTGTACACTAACACACCATGACTCATAGTGCCATCAGCTCCTGACCCCTGTCCAAAGTCACACTGCCTCAGCTCTAACCATAATAGACCTTCCTTGTCTAAGCCCACTGGTCCCCCTACTCCTAGTCATACAGTGCCACAGATTCTAAGCGAGTCTGGAGGACCCCTGGTCTCCAATAGCAGGTTTCTGTCTTTTTTGTTTCCCTTCATGATGACTCTTCTGACAGCACCCTTTCCAGTTTCTGGCTGACTTACCATATAAGACTGCACTGGATGATGACACTTATTATAGTTTCCTCATTAGATTTATTGATTGTTATCCATTCTGGTGCCATTTTAAAGTTTTTCTTGGGTATATGAATGAGAGCTGAGTGATTTTTCAAGCAGTTGGTTCCACCATTTTATCAAGAAGTCTCTATGTTTCCAAAACTACAGACTCATAAAACCAGAATAAAAAGAGTTCTTAGAGACCATTTAGTTCAGTGTCCTCATTTTATAGATTTGAACACTGAGGTCCAAGTGGGTCAAATGACTACTCTGAGGTCATATAGATGAGAAGGGCCAGAGGTAGGATTTGAACCCAAGTCCTCCAATTATAGTCCAATGATATTTTCACAGGACCATAATGTAACAGCAAGGACCCTGACATACATAAGGGGGCCTGCCGTACAGGTTCTTAGATCTGCTTTTTCTAAAAGGAAAGCAACTTTTGAGGGATCAACAATCACTTTAGTCAAGCACATATATCATTCACTTAGTTCAGGGGGAAAAGTCAGCCCTCTGAACTTCAGAGAAAATGCAAACAGAAATTACAAGCAAAAAGACCAACAGACAGGGCTTCCAACTGCCTGACCATAAACAATACATACATCACAGATCAACAGAGAGATCTAACTGTCTGACCATTAAATACATACACAGTTACAGGAGAGAGAGAGAAGCACCAACATCTAGGTTTTCAAAGCCAGGGGGCTCCTTAGCATCTAACCAGAGTCTCCTCTGGCCAAACAAACATTACTAATAAGTAAGCCCCAAAGTAAAACCGCACCTCACAGTATTTATACAGTTTTCAGAGTGCCTCAATAGAAATTAACAAAACATATTGAGACCTATTAATGGGTGGGGAAAATCTTTAACTTCCCGCCCCCCCACCATTGACCTTACATTAACATTATACATCATGCCTCCTAATCATGCATAACGGCAAAAATAATTACTTCTGTCACTTCTTTCAGTACCCTATGCTGTAATTCATCTGGGCTTAATGACAACTTCATCTATGGTAACAGGTGCTTTTTTACCCTCTCCCTGGATCTGTCTTGAGTATCAGCCTCATAGTAGCCACTTTTTCCTGCCCTTTCCAGTCCAAAGTTCATTCTCTTTTGCCGGAAAAAAGACACAAAATTAGAATTGAATAGCCATGACTTTTTTGACTTTCTGTTGTAAGTTGCAATTGTCTTACTTACTCTTATTAGTGATTCTATCTTTAGATTTCTTCATCAGTCTAAGCTCATTCTGGGTTTTAGTGGAATTATTTTGTGTTTTGCTTTAAGTAATTCATTATACAAACATTTATTTTCTCTCTCTCCAACTCCCCTCTCCCCTTTCAATAACAAAAAGCCCTAAAAAAAAGCTTCATAACAAATATATATATAATCCAGCTAAAAAAAAAATCCCCAAATTGGCCACACCCATGTCACTCTGCATTTTGGGTGGCATGTTACATTTTTGTCCTCTGGATTCATGATTTATCGTTGCATTGATAAGAGTACTAAAGTCTTTCATATTTTTTTCTTCATAATTAAAGTGAAGTGGGCAAAACTAGGAAAACAATTTATACAACGTATAGTGAATCAAAATCAACTTCCACACTGACTATATTTAAAAAAATTGTCTCACTTTGCACTTCGAGTACTTCACCTATCATGAAGTGGGTAGCACATACCATTTTTCTTCTGGAAATCCTGTCTAGTCATTGTGCTGATGAGTTCCTAATTCTTTCAAAGTTTTTTATTTTTACTGTAATACTGTTAGACTATTATTCTTAATAGTTTCCCACCTGTCCTGGGTTCCTATCTCTTGTGCAATTTTTAGGTCATGAGATCCCATCTTTTTTTGAGCCCTTTGAAATCTGCTTTCCCTAAACCTAATATGAATACAAAAAACTCTTCCCCATGTTCCTCTCAATTATCACAAATTCTAAAAAGAAGTGGTTTTTTCTTCCCTAGGCTCTCATTGTTTACACCCCAGTAATACTGCAAGTCACATCCAGATGAGAATTTTCCCTTTGTTGGTTCCTTTGCTTTTTGAAGGATGAAATTATGATTAAAGCAGGTCAAGAAATGATTAGCTGGTCTGTTTTTGGCAGGGGGAGAGATCCAACAGATGTCTAAATAATTGAATGGCTGTGGATCTCACTGAGGAAATTCTGTATTATTTGGGGATTTAATGGAATAAACACAGTGTCATTAGCCAACAGAACCATCTGAAGGAACACATCTATGGGGAATTCCTTTTCCATTTGGAGTTTGTGCAGAATATCCTTCATGAGACTGATGAAAACCTTTGGCAAACATAAGCTTCCACGTTTTATGCTTAGCTTGATATTACAAATTGGAGGATCACTGAATAAATTCTCTGTAGTTGTATCTATCAAGAAATTTTACATGGTCTGAACTTGTATATAAGAGGTACCTTGTTCAAGGAGACCTTTTAAGTCAGAGCTTCCCAAACTTCTTCTGTTCAAGCTCCCTTAGGCCAAGAGAAATAGTTAACAGTTCTATTTATTATGTTGTTAAGTAGAAAACTTTAAATATACTATGGTGGCATTGTGAGTTCACTGATATATAGCTTTGGGAATTGTGGCTTTCAGGTGTTATATTTTGTTTTACTGAGTCAAATGGCTTTTAAAATTAAAAAATATGCAGAATCTTATGTTCACTAGATCTTTTATTCACTGGTATAACTTTAAAGATATGGTTTGCAGTGGAAAGTCTTTTCTGTGAAAGCCTCTCAGTTCCAGTTTCATATCTTCATAAAGACTTTATAGAGATTAAAACATAGGCCTATGATTCAGTAGTTATTGTTATCTCATTTCCCCTCCCCTTTATCCCTGATCATGGCAGACCTTCTTTTCTAGCAGACGCCCCCACTATCATCCCCACTCCCTTTTTATCTTCAAGGCTCCCTCCTTGCTATTTACAAACATAACCATATAGTTTCCTCCTACTTAAAAAATCCTCACTTGATCCGACCATCCCTGCAATAATTATTCTATAAGTTCCCCTCCCTTCCTTAGCTAACCTCTCTGAGAAAACTGTCTACCTTAGTTGCCTCCACTTTTCCTCTGTTTCTCTTCTAAACCTTTTGGTTTCCAACCTTATAATTGGAGGTTATGAGTTGGTGAAATTAACCTGCTCCAAAGTTGCCAGTGATGTGTCAGTTACCAGCTCTAATGTTCTTCCCTTAATTTCCACCCTTCATCTCTGTACCATTTAATACTGTTGACTGCCTTCCCTTATTCCCTTCTCTCTAGGTTCTCATGTCAGTACTCTCTCCTAATTTTCCTGTATCTGTCTGATGCTTCCTTAGTCTCCATCCATGTCATGTCCACTAGCTGTGAGTCTCTCCCAAGACTTTATTCTGGAACTTCTTCTCTTTCTATACTATTTCACTTGTTGATCTCATTAGCTCCTATGGGTTCAGTTTTCATTTCTATGGAGATGATTCCTATATCTATATATCTGGTTCTTGTTGAGATCTCACTTGAGCTGATCACACACCACCCTGTCTTTCAGACATCTTGCACTGGATGTCCCATAAGCATCTCAAATTCAACATGTCCCAAATAGGATTCATCATCTTTTCCCCATAACCCTCCCCATTCTGAATTTCCCTATTACCATCAGCAGCACTATACTACCAGTCAGCCAGATTCCCCACTCTGGTGACATCTTTGACTCCTCACTTTCAACCCACAAATACAAACTGTTGCCAAATTTTTTCGTTTCTTGTTTATATCCCTTTCTCTCCACTCACATAGACATTCCTCTAGTAGAGGCACCATTTCTACCTTCCTTTCCTTCATATGTCCCCTTCTTCCTACTCACACAGCTACAACCCTAGTAGAGGCCCTCATCTTTCACTAGATTATTGCAATAACCTGCTGGTTGCTCTGCTGCCACAAATCTCTATACTCCAGTCTATCCTCCATTTAGTTGCCAAACTGATTTTTCCTAAAGCAGAGGTCTGGATGGAATACTATTATGCTATAAGAAATGATAAAATAGTATGCTTTGAGGAAAAACTTGAAACACTTATATGAACTGATGCAAGGTGCAATAAGCAAAACCAGGTACATAGTAACAGCAATACTGAACAATAATCAACTGTGAACTCTTTAGGCTATTTTCAACAATACAATGAACCAAGATAATTTTGAAGGACTTATGACGAAAAAAGCTTTCCACCTCCATCCACCTCCAGTGAAAAAACTGATGGAGTCTGAATACAAATTGAAACATTTTTAAAAACTTTACTATTCTAGATTTTTTGCCTTTTTTTCTTTCATTTTTTTAGATAACACATTTATTTTAATTTTTTCCCCTGATTACATGTTAAAACAATTTTTTAACATTTGGGTTTTTTTTTTAAGTTGAGTTCTAAATTCTATTCCTCCTTCCCCTTCTCCCTCTCCAAGATGGTAAGAAATCAGATACAGGTTATACATGTGTAACTATGTAACATATTTCTATATTGGTTACTTTATATTTGAACAGAGAAACAAAGAACAAGAGAAGAAAAGAAAAAAGAAAGGAAGATAACATGCTTCAATCTACATTAAGACAATAGCAGTTCTTTCTCTGCAGGTGGATAGCATGCTTTATCACCAGTGCTTGGTCTGCGTTCTCTTTTGCAACATGGTAATGTGGAAATGTTTTATATGACTATACATGTATAATCTGTATAAAATTGTTTGGCATCTCCAGGAAGGGGGAGAAAACAGGAGGGAACTTGGAATCCAAAATTTAAAAAAAGACTATCAAAAGTTTTTGTTTCTGTGTAATTGAGGAAAAAAAATAAAAAATTTAAAAAAAATAAAGAACAGGTTGGATCATGTCACCTTCCTTCTCAATAAACTCCAGTGGATCCTTATTACCTACAGGAGAAAATATGGAATCCCATGGCATTTAAAGCTCTTCATAATCTGGCCCTCTCCTACCTTTCTAGGCTTATACATGCTATAATAGAGTTATTCTCACCTGCTTGCTGTACCTTGTACACAACTCTCCACCTCTGAACTCAGTGCCTTTGCAAGGATGACTCAACATGCCTGGAATATTGTTCTGCCCCTTTATTTCCCTGGTTGTCTTAAGACTTAGCTCAAATTGCAACTTCAACAGGAGGCTTTTCCTAGATGCTAAAACTACTAAAGCTTTCCCTCTGAGATTACCTTTCACCTATTCTTTTTTAATTTTTTTACATGTATCTAGTTATCTTCATAGGGTTAGAGTTAGCCTTAAATGACTTACCCAGGATATCACACAGTAGTTGTCCAAGGTTGGATTTAAACTCAGGTCTTCCCAACTCCAGGCATAGCAGTCTATTCACTATATCACACAGCAGTGGAAAAAAGTACAAAAGAATTTTAGGAAGTCATCTTAGACTATCAAGAGATATGCTACCATTACTGTTAATATTTGGATGACAAATTCGTGTTGTAAATACAACCCTGACTGATTTAAAGGCTATAGTCTATAGGAAAAATAATTGTCAAGAAAAGACACTGCCTTGATAGGAGCTGTCATGAGGCCTCACAATTTTGGGTTGCCAATTATCCCCCACTGAACCAGCAGAACACTGACCTGGAAGGTCACAGGCCAAACTGCTAAATTTCTTTTCCATTTCAGCACTGTGGTATGTGCTTTTTTCCCTCCATACTCTTCTGGTGGGCATAAGAATCTTGCCCTAAACTCTGATTATCTGGGTTGGCAGTGAAAGGGTCTAGGGGAAGAGAATCTCTCTTGTCCCACTGGCTCTAACACAGGAAGAAAGGAGTTGGGGGCCTCACACTCTTTCCCCTTCAGGCAACTGGTGCCTTCCCCTTACCTAACCTTACAGTGCTTAAAACTGGGACTCCTCAGAAGCCCAGAAGCCAGCCTGAAGACTTGGGAGCTAACAAACTCTGGAGGGCAGAGTTTAAAGCTCAAAACAGGATTCAAATATATAAAGGAAAATCTCAATAAAATTGGTATTAAGTGCCTACCCTAATGCTAGCCTCTGGAGTATTATAAAAACAAAGGGCAATACAATCCCTGCTCACAAGCATATTTACATACATAGCTATAAAGCATAAATACGAAATATAGAAACAAATATCAACAGTCATTAGATGCAGGGTCGGGAGGGTACTATCAGTTGCAGGCAAAATGCAGCATCAAGAAAACTTTCATTATAGAAGGTGCTAAAACTGTCTTAAAGGGAGACTTATTTGCCCCTAATGTATCCTTTCCATTCCCCTTCAGGCGTGGGATACTGCCAAGGAAAAAGGCATGGAGCCTGAAGATGCAAGATGGCATGTTGTATGTAAGGAACATGTGGGCATCTAAGTGGTGCAGTAGATAGATAGAGTGCTGGGCCTCTATCTACTGGAGAGGAAGACTTCTTTTCCTGAGTTCAAATGTGGCCTCAGACACTTACTGTGTCACCCTGAGCAAGTCACTTAACCCTGTTTCCCTCAGTTTCTTCATCTGTAATATGATCCGTAAAAGAAGGAAATGGCAAACCACTCCAGTATCTTTTCCAAGAAAACCCTAGAGTCATGAAATATCAGACATAACTGGAAAAGGACTACAACATGTGAGCAACAGATCAGAGAGAAGGCCAGTTTGGTGGGCTCACACAGTATTGGAGGAACTTTTTTAGTGAAAGTTGGATAAAAGCATGGACAGGCTGATAGAATATTATTTCAGGTGATCAAAGCAATAGCTTAAGCCTTAATTAGGAGACTCTATGATCATGGCACCATATCTAAAAATATAGGCTGAGTTACTCTGAAAATACATATTACACACTTCTAAAAGGTTAACTCTGCAAGTTTTGTTGGAGATAACATGGCTCTGAGGTCTTCTAAGTTTTCCCCCTCTCCTTTCCTAATTCAGAGCTGTGATTCTCTTTTATTTTATTTTGAGAGGTTGAGTCTCCCTATTTTGTCCAGGCTGGAAGTACAGCAACCACTGATAGCTCAGCACGGAAGCTTTGACTCACCCCATTTTTAACCTGGGTTGTTTTACCACTTCTTAGAGCAGCCCTAGGGCTCCCATTCCTGGTTTTGGGGTGTGGCTGTTGAATTATTTCAGTCGCGTGCAAATCTCTGTGATCACATTTGGGGCTTTCTTGGCAAAGATACTGGAGTGGTTTGTCATTTCCTTCTCCAACGTATTTTTCTGATGAGGAAGCTAAGCTAAATGACTTGCCCAGGCTCAGACAGCTAGTATCTGAGTTTGGATTTAAATCCAGGTACACTGTGACTCAAGGACCAGTGCTGCTCTATTTACTATATCACAGAGGGGTAGGATGAGGTATCAACATATTGATGCTGGACTTAATACAAAAACTCAAATCAGCTTGAGCTCTAGTACAGCTCAGAACTTCCAAGCTCAATCAATTCCCACCAGCCTCCCTAGCAGGAGAGCTTACATGTGATAAATCTCTTTATCTCTGCATTATATCCAGGCTCTCATTTGCCTTCCTCCCCATCCTCACCAAAATCAGAAACTTAACTCCTTTACTCCACCCACCAGCCTCTTCCTCTTTTACTCATCTAATTCTGATTACACCCCCCCCCCCATTTTCTGGGACTAGGGGCCATTCACTAACAATGTGTCACTGTGTAGGAAATATTGGCATTAATTGGACTGACTTTTTTTTTAAATTTTGGTGAGAGTGTCTTATGTTTACCAGTCATTTCCAGTAGGACTCTGGTCAGCCACCCATAGCAGATGGATAAACTAGAAGGTGAGATGGAATTGTGAAAGACAGGAATTTTCCAAAAGCAGTTCACTGCTATTTCTGCACCATCCACATGAGAGATAGGCAATAATGGTCAACTAGTAGCACTGTGGATAAAGCGCTTAGACCTAGAGTCAAGAAGACCAAGTTTCAGATAGGTCCACAAACACGTATCAGCTTGTGTGATCCTGGGAAATTCACTTACCATGACTTGGCTTTACAAACATGGCACAGACTAGTTATGCTCCCTATTCACTATGTATATCAGGCTTTATGCCTTGATTAGGTCTGGTTGCAAGTCTAGGGTGATTTGAATACAACTAATTATTCCCTTAAGCAGTTAAATGGTGAAGTGGATAGAGGGCCAGGTCTGAAATCATGAAGACCTAAGTTCAAACCCAGCTTCTTCAGGTGATCAAAGCAATAGCTTAAGACACTTACTAGCTGTGTGACCCTGGGCAAGTCACTTAACCTCAGTTTTCTTATTTGCAAATGGGAATAGCACTTACTTTCTAGGGTTGATATGAGGATAAAATGAAATGATAATTATACACTGCCTGATACATTACAACCAACAGGTTTACTATTATTATTTATTATTCTTATAGCATTTTACACAGTGCCTAGCACACAGTAAATGCTATAAAAATGTTAGCTATTATTAAAGCTGGTACCAGAAAGGTATCAAAATCACATATCAGGCACATAACAATAAATTAAGACCACACAGAAAAATTTATAAAGATAAGCTCATTTATTCAAGTCATTAATGAATTTAAAGGCAAAAAAATACAGTTCTCATCTGTTATGAATATCAAAGCTGGAATACCCATTCTCCCAGCTCTTATAATTGTATATATACACACATATACACGTGCACACACATAAAAGTTAACAAAAAAAGTGCAAAGCAGAATTAGGATTTGAAGACAAACCAAATGACCCCGTAACAAGCTACTGTAATGTTTACGGTTCAAAGTAATAGCATAACATACCTAACTCTGAGTACAAGTTCAAGAAAAATCAGGTACTTGTACTTTCTTTTATGCTGAAATTACATTGTGTGTACTTTTCATTAGTTTCCTAATGACCAGAAATGGAACAGGTAAAATAATGGAAACATAAATGACAACTTCACAGTCACAATTCACTTCTGGATAAAAAAATGCTCATAGAAAACTAGACCCTGAAAGATCCCAGAGAGAGAGAGAGAGAGAACAATGACTGTATTTCATGGACTGGTGGAGTCCAATGGAAATTTCACAGTCTGACAGATGCGTCCCATGAACATTCAGCAATAGCTAACTCTCCTAAAGAATCCCTAGAAGGCCAGGAAATGGGTAAGGACTGGAAAGATGTTTGTATTCCCTTGTGTAGAGAATGATCCACATACTAAAATGTTTGAAAGTGAAATGAAGGAATATGAAATAGTCCGTGAATGAGGTTTCAGGATTTGGTTTTTAAATTAAAATAGGCACCAGAGAAGTTGCTATTCTGGGTTTTTACTCCCCCCTTTTTTTTTAAAGGCACTTTGTAAAATAACCCTGGTCACGATGTGACCTGGGAAAGAGAGATTTGCATCACCCTCCGTCCCAAAGCTATGTTCCTAAGGAAAGCATTTTTGGCTCTGAGAACACAGCCATTTGGATTAAAAACTTCATAGAACAATTTCTTTGCATTGCATAGCTGTTGCAGTAGTAGAAGAAAAACAGATAAAAAAACAAAACAAAACATTTCCTGGGGGGGGAAAGTTTAAAAAATTATTGAGAATTTGGAAAGTGAGAATCACAGCTATGATTTTAAAAAGTATCCACTGGTATTTGGGGGCCATACAGTTGCTACATTTATAAAGGAGGGAAAACAGTCTTCAGTTTTTCAGGCACATCAAAATTTCCAGTGGCTGTCCTCTATTCAGCCACCACAGCAGATGGGCAAGTTGGAAGGCTGGAACGTGGGAGATGGGAGGGACATAAAGACCATATCCCTCATTTTACACAGGAACAAACTCTGGTCCACTTAAGGCTAGTGTTCTAAGGTCACACGGTGATTAATAACAGAGCTGGTCTAGAACTTGGGTCTCTTGACACATAGGCCCCAGCTCTAGAGTTAGGCTTTGGGCAACTTATACTTTTGAACCTAGTCAGTTTAACCAGTCTTAACTCAGGCTGAATACTCAGGGATTTCTGGGTGGAAATTTTCTCATTTCACCTCCTGTTCTGATGTGCTAAGATCCCAAGAAACAGGTTTAAGTAACAGCATAGTGCTAATAAGGCTTACAAAGTGATTAACATACAATTATCTCACATAACCCTCACAACAACCCTGTGAGGTAGGTAAGGTAGGTATCATTTATCTCTATTTTACAAAGAGAAAAGTAAGGCTTAAATATGATTTGCCTTATAGGTCACGTAGCTTGGAGAGCCAGCATTGTTGGAATTCCAAACCCAGTGTTCTCTCCTCTGCACCAGGCAACTTACAGTTGTGGGTTACTGGATCTTACAGATTATTTACACCATTATCAAAGCCACTGTAGAAAAACTTGAGGCATGGAAAAAGTTTGAGGCACCTGAGTTAAGCTTGGTTTAGAGTTTGTAAGGAGAAGGGGAGCTGCTGCATGGACAAAAAAATGCCATCAGCAATCTTAGGAAACAGGTAAGTGATGGAAGGAAAAATTGAACACAAGGAGAGAGGGGAACTGCGATGGGAAGGAAAATGACAAGGGAAGAGAGCAGTAGGAGGGAGAAGAGTTTGAGAAACAAGAAAAAAATGGATTGGTCTGGTAGGGGCTGATGCAGATATTGCCTCAGTTGATACTTGGGGATTCCAGTGCCATAATATTATTCTTACACAAGACAGAACCTAAGAGCCCTTACGGGCTATAAAAAGTCTAGGAATATTTACTGAAAACAGCATTACCATTCTATCTATAATGGAAGAGGGTGCTCTACTCAGCTTGGCTTCGTACTACTTCAGGACAGTGTCTGCCCAGGAAAGCTTTCACTTCATAATTAAAAAGTGATTTCCCAAAGGGGGAAAAAATGCTCTCTTTAACCTTTCTCTGTCCTACTTTCAAAAGGGAAGCTTCGCCTCAGAGGCTTAGCAGGTACTAGTGACCAACCATACCTGATGGAAGGCAGACAACTCTCCAATATGTCTGGCAAACCAAACATGTGAGAATAACAAATGAGACGTTCCACAACCTCATTTGAAAGGTTTTTACATGATCTTTTCTCTCAGTAAAATGAAAAGGCATTAATACTGAATACAGCATACACATATTTTTGCTCCAACAACTCTTAATTTCAATGACATTTAAAACATTACAATTAAAGTGTATATAGGAAATTCAAGTTTATGTCAAACTACCAGAAGAATGAATCTTCTTCATGACCTAAAGACTACTAAACATCTGTATAAAACCTGAATCAAAACAGATCCCTTTATCCCACAATTACAACCCGATTTGTTCATTTTTAACAATACAAACTGTGATTAAAACATATTTATCAGTCCTTAAAGAAATAAGGTAATTTAGAGACTGAGCACTGAACAATCTAGCAACCAACATTTGCTCTGAGGGCTAAAATCCCTCAGAATTAAAATTTGGGGGAGACAAAAAATATTTAATACTACAGAAATTGCTGTAGTTGAGTTCAACTTTAGAACAAATATTACTTGAAAAGCAAACTGGAGAGGGTATTTAAATTGCACTCATTCTCCATACAATTTGGTATTTGTTATAATATGTGAAACAAAATGTGTCACCTATAATGCAGTCAAAGAAAAGACTCATAAGCATCACCTGGGGGGAAAGTTCTGATACAGATATGTCTAACTAGAGGTGAGTAGATGGGAAATTCATAGGCTTTTCTGGTAAAATCAGAGGGTGGTGGAGGCCTCTTCTATAAAGGCACAGAATAAGCTTATTGTCCTTAGCAAAACTGAAGGAAGAATCAGAGGGACAGAGGACAAAGGTCAAGTACAGGGGATTCAACAAGAGTTGTTGATGGAGCAGGAAAGTAGCTGAATGAAACCAATAGGGCAGAGGAGAATGGGTTCTATTCACAAGCAGGGAAGAGGCAATGTAGACAAAAGGAATATTGGCTAAAACAAGGCCAGAAGGGAGTAAGACAGAGAATAGGAGTAAGGAATAGGCCAGAGGTCAGAGCTAAGGAAAGGAGATAGACCAAAAATGGCCAAGAGAGCTGGTTACAGGCAAACTGCAGGCATACAAGAATCAGCAGAGTTGAGCACCTTTTAATGAGTCTGGCAGATTTTATTTCTTTGGTTCTTAAAGGATCTTGAGCCCTTCCTATAATTGGCCCCCTAAGAGTTGAGCTTGGCAGGGGAGCCCTGTTAAGACTGTCTTTGCCTTCAGTAGTCAAGAGTACCCCAACATGCAATCAATTCCCAGTTCTTTCTACCCAGAATGTAGTATTAGCTGCCATATTGGTTATGAATCAAGGATGATCTCTATCACGAATTTTGCTTGCCCCTAAGATCCACAGCAGTGGGGGTGTAGATGAGATAGTAATAGTAGGTGGAAGAATGGTAGGAAAAAGGTGGGAGCTAGGAGAGAAAGCCCAACCGTTTCATGATCCAGACTATGGAGAATGGTTCAGTGTTTTGAGGAAGGACACACTGAATACAGGCTGTGGGCACTGAGTTATGCCTGGTCCTTCACTTGCAAGGTCTCTCCATAATTTATATGCTATTTATAATCTACCTTTGTCTACTAAAAGGGGGCCTGAGAGTTAGCCTGAATAGTATCTAGTCCCGCCAAGTAATTATAGACTATGGGGAAAGGGCAAAGAGAATTGGACAAGAGACGTTAAAGTCATACTTGGCGTGGAATGAGGTGTTTTAAGTGAGGATATCAATAGTGATTATGTAGTTAAAAAAAAAAGGTCAATCCTGGGGAAGACATACCTACTATCTGTCCTGGTGACAGGAGGTATAATTGTCTAAGTATTATTATAATGTCCAAACGGCATAATCTATTCATCAGTTCTTGATTACAGTGAGCAGAGGAAAAGTATACTTTTTGCCTGCAAGGCTACGGACAGGGTATTGAAAAAAGAGATAAATTAAAGGCTGTAGTCAGATAAGATGTGTAGGGAGACCACTTAACCAAAAGATATTGCTAAGGAAAATTCAAGCTATAGGGAAAATAGGGAAAAACTGAAGCAGATAAGCAATCAGGCTCTTTTGAAAGGGTGGCCAACACTACAGTGATAGCACCATAGCCCTAAAGATCAAAAGAAAAAAAGTCATCATAAGACTTAGGGATGTTATGGTCTGTGGCCTGGAGGAAAAAGAAAGAAGGCTTGATGGAGATATAGGACCCTGTTGAGTTTCCCAGTTCGATCTTTGGTAAATTGAGTAAGATAAAATTCAGTAGAGATAAATGTGACGTTTTGTACTTGGATTTTAAAAAAATAACAATTTCAAAAATACAAGGTAGGAAAGGCATGGATATAGACAGCAGCTGTTCTGAATTCCAAGCTTAATGAGTCAGCAAAGTGATAACAGCATTCAAAAAAAGCTAATGCACTCATGGGCTGCATTAAGAGGAGCATAACTTCCAGGAACAGGAAGGTGAATAGTTCCTTCCTGCTCTCTGGATACTTTGCCCTCACTGGATCTCATCTGGAGTTTTGTGACTTAGTTCAAGAACAACAATGATAAATCAAGAGAGAGTGTCCAAAGGAAGGCAATCAGGATAGTGAAGGATCTTGAGGGCATGTCATATGGAGAGCAGGTGAAAGAATTGGGCATGTTTAACCTGGAGAAGGCTTAAAGGTGACACAATATTTGACTTCAAGTATATGAAGGACTATCTGGTGGAAAGGGGATTAGATTATGTTGCTTGGTTCCAGAAGACTGAGCTAGCAGCAATG
This sequence comes from Bettongia penicillata ogilbyi, assembly GCA_023548195.1. Taxonomy (NCBI): domain Eukaryota; kingdom Metazoa; phylum Chordata; class Mammalia; order Diprotodontia; family Potoroidae; genus Bettongia; species Bettongia penicillata. The sequence goes on from JAJHZJ010000202.1 coordinate 1,279,365, forward strand.
GGTAGAAGCTGCCTAGGCAAATTTAGGCTTGATATCAGGAAAAACTTCCTAACAATGAAAATAGTCTAAAAGTGGAACAGGTAGAGTACCTTGAGAGGTGGTAGTCTCCCCCTCCTTGGAGGACTTCAAGGTGAGTGAGGCTGGATGACCACTTGTTCAGTATAGTGAGATATCATGAATGGTTGGGGTTAAGTGACTTGCCCAGGGTCCCACAGCTAGTAAGTGCCTGGGGCCACACTTGAACTTGGGTTCTCCTGACTCCAGGACCAATACTCTCCTATATAAATTTAGTTATGTATAAGGTCCCTTATCCTTACATTCTAGGATGCTGTGTTGATGTTGCAGCAGGCTTATGGTCACTGGAAGTCCTGCTTGACCATGTGGATAGTTTTGAAGAAGCCAACATGACCTTCAGCCAAGATTCTGTGGCAAAAATCCTTCCTTATCATAGCCACATTTTTTAAATTTTAAAAAACTCATATTCTGCCAAAAACAAGACAAGAAGGTCCAGATGAAATAGTGTGCTTGATGGACTGGATTCTGGAAATGTTATCCATCTAAAATAATGCTCTCTGTAAGTCTAACAACATACGGGAAAATAAAGAAAACCAAGTGGCTGGAAGATGCTAGAGACACTGCAGAGGTCACACTCGGTTTGACCACACATTTTATATATTTATCGAATTCATCTGTAAGGTAGTTTTCAACACTTTTTCCTCTCTTAGAGACAATTGGTTTGGAGGTCTTCCACAGATGTGCCTGGTCTAGAAAAGCAAGTATGGAACTAGAGGACAGGGTATTTATTTCATACCACGATGACATTTACAGGCTTGGTTAGGAAGGACTATGACATTGTTTCCCTCATGAACACAACCATACAGTCCAGCAAGTGTCCTAGACAGATGAATTCTGAGCACAGCATGCCTCAACTATTTGAATCCCTCAGTAAGCCCTAAGATGAAGTTGAAGAGTCTTGTGTTTCCTGAGAAAATGTCATAGATGTTAAAGGCCACATGTGAATGGCCTCTCTTACCAAGGAGATGGATTTGGGGCAAATTGAGAAGTTACTTTTTGTCAGGTAGCTGAATATAAAGGGGGTACTCGGTGGGAAAAAGATGGGACCTGAGACTCTTCTCAACAATGTGTTCCTTCCTTTGAGGTTTCCTCTTGAATTTGGAGAGGGCTGTTCACAGCTCAATGGACACTCTGCCTCACCAAAGAAGCAAGAGATCTTCCTTTAACCTCTAGGTCTATTCTCTATTCTCTAGGAATGGATGCTACCCAATGTAGACTTTCTATAGTAAGGAAGGAGGCAGCAAAGTAGAAAAGAACAGGAAGCTCTGATAAAAACAGTAGGTTGAAGAAAATCTAGGCAAGAGCTGAATTGTCACTCTTGTTAGAAACACTGATCAATGAGGTATGATGGATATGGGCCAACTCTACCTGAGCATGCTGAGTGGGGTCAACCAGGTTTTTTGGGTCACTGACCAGCTACAGCAGTCTAATTTCAATTTAGATGTTAGTTTAATAACCAAAGGGCTGGCTGGCATAACTTCTAAAATAAACCTTGCTCTGTAGCTGCTGGACTGATGGATTGGCAGTCACCTCCCTCTGTGGATAAGTCTCTAGGTTTGTTCAGCTGTAGACCACCATCACTGATAAAGAAATTAAGTGGATTCAGAGACTGCCAGGAAGATTACAGTACGACTGCAGGCAGAAAACAACCATCCAGTGATGGTAGATAAATGAGGCAGTTGGAGGAGAATTCCATTTAGAGACAGTCTATGGAAAAAGTTCAAGTGTTAAGAGGTGCATGAATAGATACAGTAAAGTTTTAAAAAAATTGAGAAGTTCCTCAGTCTTCCTGTTCAGTCTTTCAGGGAGAATACTGATATAGGAGGCTAGTGGGCTGGGGCGGGAGATGCAGACTAGGTGGACGTCAGAACCTGGAATCAGAGAACTTTAAGACTCTTTGGCAAAGATCACAACTTAGACTGAAGGGCAAATTTATCCTCAAATCAGACCCCTAATAGCTAGAATTCTATCATTTTCAGGCCTGTCATTCAGGAAGAAAAGTTGTAGGAGCCTCCACAGTACTAAGCAATGACCAGTCACATCTATGATAAACCATGGCGGACCTCTGGGACAGAGGTTTCTCGGGTGCCGGTGGAGAGCAACAGAAGAACCATTTGGAACTGCTGAGTCAACTTAAGCTTGCTTGTGGCACAAGGAAGAAAAAGAAATGTTCAAGTCAAGCACTAGCGAATCCATCTATAGTGGGAGAAGTACAAGGGACCAGCCTGAGAAGACCAGTCAAGCAGACTGAGCCAAGGCACAACTTGGAAGTCAGAGACCTAAGATCACAGCAGCAGAGGAAGGAAAAGAAAGGAATGCGCACAAGGAAGAGTCAGTAATGAGGAAGGCAGAGGTTAGAGCCAGGTCAGGCTGTTGAATGACATAGGAGAATTACAGATGATGCCAACTAAAGAATAAGGTAGGAACTGCAAAAGGGGGGGGCTTTTCAGCAGCCCCTGGGGACTTTTTCTAATACCTCCTTTGGTTCTTAAAGGGCCATACCCCTTACTAGCTGGTTGGGACCTGGCAACTGATTTCCCAAAGTGTAAACTTGTAAACCAATTTTAGCAGCATTTTCCAGTCCTTCATAAAATTAAATATTACAACAAATTTAAAGCAAAATTCTTATATATTACATGAAAATTTGGCAGATTGATCCTTGGGAATTAACCATCAATCACTGAAGCTAGAACGCAGTGATTTTTAGCTGTTCACAATTGTCAACTTATTGTAGATTACGCTGTTAAGAACCATAATCAGATAGTCTCCAACGAGGGTATAAATAACCAACAATGCTTATATACAGTCTCTAACACTTACAGCTAGAAAAGTCGTGTGCCGAGTCAAGTTGCGGGCAAGAAGTCCCACTCGTCCTAGTGATTTGGAAAAGTTTTTGAATAATTACACGAGGCATTCCTGTTCATTCTGATTGGAGTAAAACAAAAGGCAAAAATGGAAAAAATCCAGCAAGTTTACAAAGAGAGTCAACGTAGGTCCTTGACTGTTGCTTTTTTACTGAGCTCACTGAGATGCTAACTTGGTGACCCGATATCCACTGTGATTTTGGTAAATAGAGGGTACTTCTGAATTTTCAAAAGTTGGTACTTAAGTGAGTTCAAACCGTCAGAGTTCATGGTCTGTCTAGTGTGTGCAATTCTGTCAAATCTGTAAACAGAAAAACAAACAATGGTGTCAAAATCCAGCTCTAGGAGCCATCAAAACTCTTCCTTCTCCTTTCCCTTCCCATATTTCCTTGTACCTGGAATGACCTTCAGTAGCCAGTTTTGAATTAATCTAGCTAGGACTAAATGAAAGGTATTCTCAATTTCCAGGACAGACCAAAAAAAAAATATTCAAAGAGAGAGTAACCTCATGTCATGAACATGACAAACTGTCAAGGTGTCTGCAAGTTTGAACTTAGGCTGTTATTCTAGTACGTACAATCCCTTCCCAAATAATCAGTTATTGAATGCTTAAAAGTCATCACTTTGCATCATCTAGAGAAAGGAAATGAAAACTAAGAACACACCTTTGTGGATTGGGTTCATTTTTTTGGTCTCTTGAATGGCGAATCATCCGACATTTTCCAATGATAGCATTTGGACGTGATATAGACATGCCTTTATAAACTAATCTGTGTTAAAAAAAAAAAAAAAAAAAAAAAGAGGACAGTCATTTTCATGAGGAAGTAGTAAACAATTGAAATAAGTGCAATTTGCAACACTGTTTTAAATACTGGTTAGCATGGTGCATTCAATGATTTGCTAAGCACTCCTATACTAGGACAGTATCAAATATTTAACTCCATACTGCAGTTAATATTTTGTAGTAACATTAATTTATCAAATGAGAAAATGATTGAACTTAGTGTGACCCCTTGCCAAGAGGTACTTGAACTGAACTGCCTTGAACTGAGATCCTACGGTTTTTATTTTAAAAATAAAAGTTGTCATACGCCAACTCATTTTCATTAATTCTTCCTTTTTTTAATGTAATTCTCCCTACAAAGCTACAACACATTTAGCACTCACTCATGGTTTCTTGGAATTCAAGGTTCACTGAAGCTATATTTATTTGACATCTCTGTACTGCACACTGCAGGAGATACAAAAATAAGTAAGGTACTACCCTGTCCTCAAGGGGTTCTTATTTCTCTAGGAAGAGAAATAAGAAAGGTAAATAAAAACCTATATTAAATGCTATGGGAATTCACAAGTTATGGAATTTTGGTAAGATTTTGCCTCTTGTTTTGTATGCTTAATTGATTGTTTCTGTTTTAAGTTTATAATAATTAATAGTATAATAATATTTAAGAATTTAATATCTTTTAGGGTGACCCAGCACAGGAGACCCAAATTTGGAAATGACCACATGAAGGAAGAAATGCACTTTCTAAGAGTGGCAGAAATTTTGTTATGATTACGTACACATAGAATTTGAAGAAATATTTACCTGTTATAAATATCATCATCTTCACCTCCCCAACCCCAATAGTTATTAGGAAATCCATTTATTTTGTGGAATTGTTCTTTACTTAGAGCGGAGACACCTCCAAAATACTGGTTATAAGGTAAGCTAGAGGGGAGAAAGAAGCAAGTAGGGCATTAGTACAACCGATTTACATCTCTGAAAAAGACTGAGGTGACCAGTGATAAATATGCCTTAATACTCATTTACTCACAGATTTTATAAACAATCTAATTCAACACAGATGTCTTAAGTCACTAAAATCTTTAAAGGTATTATTATCTGAGACATCAGACCTCACAACCTGTAAGGAGGTCAAGTCATAATACTCCTACTGTTAGAAAAGGTAACTTCTGAAGAAACTTAATGAAAGGTTTTGTCAAGAATTAGTGGTTGAGGTGGGACATAAATCCACTTTTCCCTCACTCCAAGGTCCAAGGATCTATCTATCTCTCTGAATTTCTGTTTTCCTAGTCTATCTAGAAGTATGAAGTTATTGTTTATGAGGTTTAACACCCTTCCCCCAAAAGAAACTTCATAAAAAATGAAAATACACTTGGAGGTAAGGAGAGGAGATGCAATCAGTGACTTCATGGATGCAAGGAATTCTAGAGTGGGAACATCTTAACTTTCACTAATGTAACTTGAAAGTACTAGTGAAATGCCTGGAGGGTACCAACGGGTAAAGAACTAATCGCAAGATCAAACAACTATCTGAAAAGGGATTGGAACCTTATCTTATTCAGAAGCAAGTCCTTTTACCCACTACACCAAATGGCTTAGACATTTTTTATAATTTTTTAAATTTATATCTTTGTTGGATTGGCTAAGTTGTTTCTTGACTATAAAAATTAAGTGGCCAAAAGGGGTTGCCTTAGCTTTTATCTTAGATCTTTTAGAAGACACCCATGTGACCGAGATGCACTTAGATCTTCTAGGAATTTATCCTCTCAAACCAAGGAATGGTATTTTAAAAGACTTTTTCAGGACACCTTCAAGGTCTGTGACTATGTGATTGTATTGGATACAAAGCCCTGGCTGGGTAGAAAGACAGTTTCACTGCAGAGTGGGAGAGGAAGTGAGGGAGAAAGAAGGAGAGGGGGGGTGAGAGAAAAAAGTATAAAAACTAAAGAGAAAAAAACCCCACACACCTAAAATAGAATTTCACTAAAAGTAAATTTAATACTTTCACACACCGGAAGTCATTTTAAAAGTGTTTCCAAGTACTTCAATGTTTCCTTCATGATCACGAGCTTTGCCTAGTATCATCACCACTTTACAGATAAAAGCAAACCCGAGCTCAGACAGTGCCACGCCTATGATTTAAGTTTAAAGCAAATTTAAAGCTTCAGTATCTCTGACCTCAATCTGTAAAATGTGGGAGTTAAACTGGACAGTCTTTTGGGTTCATTTCACCTCTAAAATGATCTTAAACATCAAAACTGGGCCTTCAAGTTCAGTGATTTTTCTACCAAACGACTTTATATTTCAAAAAACATTATCTAATAAGGCTATTTTACTTCTAGCTATGAAATCAACTGGTTTTTTACAAAGTCTTGAGGTATATTACTGAGAGTTATAGCTACTTAAAAAAAACAACCAATGAACAAGACAAGCATGGGGAAATTCTTTGCAGAAAACCTTAAAAATGGATTCTCATTAAATTGCTGTGTGCTCATAATGGAGAAGGAAAGGAACAATCACATTAGTAAACCTGGAACCCATTTAAAATGATGAAATAAAATAATTATTACAAACACCACGAAGTATTTCAACAACAGTAAGTCTTTTCATGTTCATATGGATGGAGTATCTGGACTTCATTCTCCTTTCATAATAACTGATTGGAAGGAAACTTACCAGTATGATGAATTTCATACAGGATTTTATTTTCTTTCTCATTTGATTTACCTAAGGTGGTTTACTGCTACATTTAAGGAAGTGTTTTTTTTAAATAGTTTTTAAATGCCCTGCTTTTACAGATATGCATTTTAGTAAATAAAGAAATAATATTAATCTCTACTTCAGGAAATTGTCCTGATCAATGATAATACTGTGTCTGACAGAAGAGGTAATATTCCACCTCCCCATCTCCATCCTTGGTCATTACAATAAGCACAATGACATTCTTAAACATGCTATAAGATGGGAAGATGAATGAATGAATGAATATAGCTCAGCCTTTTTTGCCTGAAAGATATCTTACCTGAATCCAAATTTATCCATGGATACGGAGAGGTGCCGGGGCTGCTCAAAACACCTATAGGTGTTCCTGTCATCCATAGGTATCAGATCTACATCACTAAATACAAAGCAGTCATAGTCATATTCTTTCAAGGCTTCTTGAAAGCCTATATTCAGAAGCTTAGCACGATTGAATGTTCCTTCACCATCCTAAGTTTAAAAATAAACAAGCACTCATTAAAACAACAAAAACTCCATGGGAAAATCATCAGCATGGACCTCTCTTACTGGTTCTCTAACCCACTCAACCCGGCCAATAATACTTACCTGAGTATCTTTACTACAGAACGGCAGGACAGCTTAGAGGAAAGGCTAATGATGTACACCCACTGTTCAATCCTCCAATGCTGATAGTTTTGCATATTGCAAACAGTTTCAGCAAAACGTTACAAAATAATCTTTATTCTATCGGTCTAAGGATTGTGTTCTGACCTGCTAACAATCACAGATCAGGCCTAACAAGGACCATTCTAAGTACTCACTCTACAATGGCACTGGGCAGAACTCTTAAAAACTAAATTTGAGGTATAAAAAAACCACAGTGAGGATATAACATTCCTTTCTATGTCTACCTTCGGTAAATGCTACCAGACTCCAGAAACTACTAAGAACAAAGCACACTAGTCTCAAAGTGAGAAGAATCTAGTTTTAAAAAAGGAGGATGAAGGAGAAGTCTCTGAATATCTGCTGAAAAAAGATGTTACTAGGTTCTCAAATGGAACTAATACTGGAATAGATCAGTTACACTCCAATTATACACAGTCACCACATTATCTGTTAATCTACTTTTCTCCTAAAGTTTTTATTTGATCAGTTATTTGATATGACTCACCCTTCATATAACTGAGCAAATAGGTAAAACTGCCAAAAAAACTCATGCTACATCATATTATCCAACCTCTTCATCTTTAAAACATTAGGACAAACCCCAGCCTGTCTCAAAGTGGTAGTGTATAGAGATGACATTTAAAAGGTTGTCTTAGGACTCTAAAGAAGGACCTATTATGGATGGATTTTCACTCTCACACAGCACAAAGTCATTGGATTTTTCCAGGAAAATCTTTCTCTAGACTTGAATGAGATACTCAACACTAAACTCAGTGAAATGGTCGACTGTCCTCCTTTCTGAAACCTCCGGGTATTAGTTGATATTGTAAAAATGTCAGATAAACTTATGGAAACTTCCTTAATATAACTTCTTTCTTTATAATGTTAGAAAAAAAAATAAAACTGCTTGCAATTTAAGCAATTTCTTTCTTTGCTTTGTGGGGCTCAGTTGCTCCCTTCCTTGGTAGGGCATAGTTCTGGATTTAGATTTGGGAAGATCCAAGTTTGAATTCTGACTCAGATACTTATTTGCCATATTGACCATAGATGAGTCACAATTCACTGAACTTTCCTTTTTTTAACCTGTAAAATTGGGAGAGTATATAAGACTCACCTTAATGAACACCAAATAAAATAACCCAGGTTTGTAAATTTATAAATGTGAGTTATTATTGGTTTCCTAAATTTAAACAATATAAGTCATAGGTGGTCAAATGATATGAACAGTTCTCAAAAGAAGAACTGCAAACTATTAACATTTCAAAGAATGTTCCAAGTAATAATTATTAATTAGAGCAACGTAAATCACAACTCTGAAGTTACACCACACACTCAGAAAACTGGCAAAGATGACAGCAAAATGGGACTAGTCACTTCTGGAGACACACTAACTCATTACAGGTGGAGCTGTGAGCTGGTGCAACCATTCTGGAAAACAATTCGGAATTGTACAAACAACAAAACATCCATAGCCTTTGAAGGGGAGATTCCACTGGCTAGGAACATACCCAAAGGAGGTCACTGACAGAAAGGCTCTGTATGTCCCAAAATATTTATAGCAACACTTTTTGTGTCAGCAAAGCATGAGAAACAAATTATCTACTGGGGAAAGTCTAAACAAAGTATGGCATATGACTTATCATGCATGGAATATTACAGTTCCATAAGGAAAAATTAACATGATGAAAATAAAGAAACATGGAAAGACTTACACGAACTGATACAAAAGGGAGTAATCAGAGTCAGAAAACATCTATAACAATTAAATACAAAGAACAAGCGCTACCACACAACTAAAAATGAATGCTGTGATATTAATTACAAAGAACAAACCTGACTTCAAAGACAAGATATGAGAAAATACCTCCCTCAGCTTCTTTGCAGAAAGGGACATGGGAGTTGTCCACATGTATGGAATATTGCACATAGTGTCAGATTTTTCATGATATTGATCTCTTTTGCTAATTATTTTCTTTTTTAAAAAATATTTTTTATTGGAGGGATGGGGAAATATAGGTGATATAAAAAACAAAAGACTTCAATAATAATCTATTTTTTAAAAAATCACTTAGTTTCCCTGGGACTTATTTTCATTCTCAGTAGAATGTAGGGGTTGATATCTAAGGTCCCTCCCAGGTCTAAATCTAATGATGCAAGGCAACCCCATTAGAGAATAGGTTTACATGTGTTTTATAAGCTATAAAGTGTTACACAAATATAAGATATCATTCCAAAATAAATAAATTGATGAATATCAACTTTCCAATGCCAGATGGACAAGTAAAAGCATTTCTCTAAAAATCACTTTTTCTAAAAGTCAACAGTTAAGCCCTGAAACAAAGGATTCCTTTGATTAGTATTAGAAAGTATTTAGAATTCAGTTCCCAGCATGAGCACTCGTGTGAAATCAACCCATATAAAATAAGCAAATACACATTTTTTGTTTTCAAAGCAGTGACTTTTTCCTAACTCATATTTACATACAGTATTTTAAAACATTACTCTCTACTTTTTCTGTATTTGAGTTGGTTTTGTTGAACTGAATTTCTCCCCCCTTCTTTTAAATTCTTTAATACAAAGAACGATTTATTAGATATGGAAAGCAAAAGAGACATTCAGAAATGACAATGATGGAAAAGGCAAGAGAAACCAATAAAAAACTAAGTTTCAAAAAGAAACGTCCTAATTTATAGTTGTGTCTGATACTACATTATAGTACAAGTTCAACTTTGTCTAATCAGACTACTATGATTGCCAGGGCTTGTAAAATACCTAGCAGAAACACCTTTGTTCATATATACCCAGCAGAAGACAATGAATGAAGGCAGAAAGCAGATAGCTGGTCACACCATTAACATTCATGCCCTCCTCCCCGTTTTTTTTCTGGATCAGTCTTATGATAGAGTGATTTTATAAGTAGTCTGTGTTAAGCACTAAAGGAAGCTCTGGGAAAACCCCCCAGAGAGCATGACAAACTGCTTATTGGTTTTATCGCCCCCTTGGACAAGGATTTCAAGCTGTTGCTTGGAAAGCACATGATACAGTAACTGTGTGTCCTAGAAACATGGTTCTCACGTGCTCCTCTCCTAGATCAAAGATTTCCCAGCAAAAATCTTTGCTTCTACAACAGAGGTCTCAGTACTGACGGACTCACTTGGTGGGAGCTTTCGAATTAGAACTTGGTGGCTCTGTTTGACGCTGCAGGACTAAATAAGGAATTATGGTTAGAAGTTTCAGAAAAACAGAGTTGAATTCCACGTTAAGGAAAAACTTCTCAGGGGAAAGGAAACAAGCATTTATATAGCATCTACTATGTTCCAGGCACTGTGCTAAGTACCTTTAAAAAAAAAAACAACTTATGACATTTGTTCAATTAAGAGTTGTCTATCTAAAAGTGGAATAAGATGCAGTAGGAGGTATTGGTGCTGATAGTGTGAGCAGCGGTTACACAGTACTTTATGTTTTGTGAAACACTTTAAACTCAATTTTCCTCACTGGAGCGTCGAGCTTCACCACAACTCTGGAAGGCAATGCTGGCATGGGAAAGATGAGGAGGCTCAGGGGGTGACCTGCCTATGGACACCGCTGCTAAGTATGAGAGGTGGCACTCAGAACCCAGGTCTTCCTGACTCTAAGTCCAGTACTCTTCCCACTATACCAAAGGTTCTTAATCTTTTTTCTTTAGGTCATAGACTTCCTTTTGTCAGACTGGTGAATTCTATGGACCTCTACTCAAAATAGGTTTTAAATGATTATCACTAAGGAAACAAATTACATGGAATTAATATATTAAAAATGAAAATTTAACCCCCCCCCAAATATTAAAAAAGAAAGTTCAGGAAGCTCAGCGTCTCCTAAATCAAGCTGCTAACTCTAAATAAAGGGGCATTACATTTTAACAGGAAGGGACTGGCATAGAGGGAATCTATGATCTAAGATGACTTCATGATTGATTGTAGCTCTCAAGGCTAAATAAATAATAAAGTATAGCAAGCAGTTTCATATCAGCCTAGGATTGCACAAAAAGACAACCAGAAGCCTGCAGACAACGGGATAGGGGTTCAACAGAAAAGCTAGCAAGAGGGCAAGTAAGCTAGCAGTCTGCCAATGTAAAGCCGAAATGCTAAGAGGATGCTCTGGGGGAGTAAGAAGCAGCAGCAGCAGTACTCTGACCACATTGAACCTGGGGGCCAGAGACCCTCAAACCAGAGAGAATGAAAGTTCTCAGTACCCTGAAAAGGGAAGGGAAAGAACAAGTATTTCTTAAATGCCTACTATGTCCAAGCACTGTGCTAAATGCTTTACAAATATCACACAACAACCCCATGAGAAAGATGCTGTTAATGATTCCCATATTGCAGTTCAGGAAAATGAGACAGACAGATGTAAAGTGACTTTCCTGGGGTACACAGGTAGCAAGTATCAAAGGCCAAATTTGAACTCAGATCTTTTGGATGCTAGACCCAGTGCTCTATCCACCAGGTCACCCACTGATTGACTCCTTGAGAGGAGCTGGGTAGGCTTTGAAATGCAAACACAGTAGACAAGAGAAATGAGAAAGGTAAAATAGAATTTTCATAATGTGAAGGGGCCAAATGATGATGAAATACTTATAGAAGGAACAAGAAGACCTTCAGAATTCCACCATAGTAAGACAAGCACAGGTTGGGGGAGGGGGGCAGCGGGGAGACTGGTTTGTTTTGATAGTCAAAACACAGGAAAGAAAAGAGAGGGGACCAAGGAATACACTACATTATAAAGAAGGAAGAAAAAAATCGAATTTCCTAGTTCTTAAGATCAGATATACAAATATAGAGGGGGAGAAGAGACAGTACATGTATTTCACTTTTATCTATATTATAAAAGGAAGGTATCTATCTTTCAGAGGATGGATGGTGAAAGGGGATAGATTGATATTTTAAAAGGTAAAGAAAGAGTAAGGACCAGTGATCAGGGTCTAGGCAAGAGGAAAACAAGAGAAGAAGCAGAACAGAGGCAAATCATTTCAATTATAAATCATTACTGTTAATCATATGCATCTTTTACCACATTCTTCGAAGGGAGGAGGGGGACTGCAGAAAAGCAAGAAAAAGTAGACTTAGCAACCATAAGCATGAACATGAATGGGATGAATTTACCCATAAAAGAGAGAAAGAGAGCAAATAGAATAGAAAGCAGAACAAGTAACATTTTATTTACAAGATTTACACTTGAAATGTAAAGATTCACATAGTTGATATAATGAGCTACAGTAGAATTTATCTTGCCTAAGGTAAATTGAAAAAAGCAGAGAGCAATCATGATCTCAGAAACAGCAACAATAATATAGTTAAAAGAAGTTAGTAGAGAAACTATATTATTCCTAGAGGCACCACAGACAGTAAAATAACATCAGTATATGCAGCATATGGAATAGCATCTAAATATTTAAAGGAAAATGCAAACTAAGTACAAGGAGAAAAAAGTAGATGTTTGGGGAAAGCCTTTCAGACTAGACAAATTTAATAAGGTTAAACAAGAAAGAAGTTCAGGTGTTTAACTGAATTTTAGCAAAATTAGATATGATAGATGGATTTCCTACAATTACTGAATGGGAAGAGAAAGAAAAATACATATACTCAGTGGTGCAGGGTAATTTGATAAAAACTGACTGAGTCAGGACTTAAAACACACATAACAAATGAAGAAAAGATGAAGTATTAAACCAGTAGCATCAAATTCAAATTGAAACAGATCCTTGAAGGCTGCAGGCTGACTTAGGAAACTACAAATACAAATTTTCTATGTTGTACAGTATTTTTATATATTTTGTTAAACATTTCCCAATCACATTTTAATCTAGTCCTACAGTACTTGTTTTGCTAACCTTGAGTTTGATATCTCTGTATTAAATACATCCTTTACTGACCATAATGCAATAAAAATCATAACCAATGAAGAAATTTTTTTAAAAAAGGATTCAAATTTAAATAAAGACCAATTATTTGGTGGATCAAAGAACAAATCAGCAGATAATTTTAACAAAGAAAATGTTACCAATGAGACAGTATACCAAACAATTAGGATGCAGCCAAAGGAATTTTTAGGAAAATTAGAAAAAGCAGTGCTGAACTAGAGGACAAATGTCCTGATTTTCAAAAAAAGGTAGGATAATAAAATAGAAACTGTGAAATACAATTCAATGAGCTTAACTTGAAGTCCTGATAAAATTACAGGAATTATTCAAAGCCAGCTGTCTAGAAAAGGAAGTAGAGATTACAAAGTATCAGCATGACTTCATCCAGAAATCTCACGTCAGACTTATTTCCTCTTTCTGACAGTCTGGTAAATCAGCAAACTGCTATAGATACAGTCAGACTGTGTAGAAGACAGCTCAAACCACCAGAAGCTGCCGATTATCAAATTTTCAGCGTGAGCGTTCACACAGCTGGAAACATTACAATAGATTCATTGTTTTATTTAACAGAGCCCTAGGTTCCTGCCACATAGGCTAGTTTTCCCCTCAAAGGGCAATGACACTGTCCTAGAGACTTAACCGGTCCCAGGAACTAGGGCTTCGTAAAATGTTTGTGATTATAATAGGCTTATAAAAATACCCAAGTAGTCAATGATCCTCAGGTCTGACAAACTGTCCTTAGTCAACACATCTTTCTGGTCACATGTGCCACATGTAGCAAATATGTAAGTGAACTGTGCCCAACTGCATCAAAACAATCTTTACTATATATTCTTTCTATACTATGGTTCAGTAAATTTCCTTTTGTTTTATGTTACCTGGTCTTATTGAGTATTGCATTTCGTTTCAAAGCTAAAACAGAACTGGATTTTGTCAAAAAAATTGCAGAGTTGGCAATATTGTTTCAGAATGGTCTTGTAAATGACATGGTTCAAGTAAGGAAAAGGCAATGCGGAAAGAGACTTGGGTAGTTGCTTCTGGCCACAAAGATAAACCTTCTCATTTGGATAGAGAGGGGTCTCTACTTTCACAGTGGCATTAACTTGTTGGCTTTTTAAGGAGCTTGACAGGCTACACACAGCCAGGGCTAGCATCCTGTTGCAAAACTGGACCATCAGCATGAACACTGGAAATACTCTTTACCTGCCTCTCCTGCCCTATCCCCTCAGACTTCTTCCACAGTGGGACTACAGGTAGATGAGTTTTCACCTCAAAAGAATTAGGGAAGTCATAGGATAGTCATGATGGGCATGGGGTGAAATTCCTAAGAGAATTGTGCTTGGTGTGGGTTCTAGGTTACAAACCATCACAACTCCCCTATTGCCAGTGATCAGTATGGTGGCAATTAGATCCTAGCTTCCTGGCAGAATCTCACCCAAGTGGTGCCAAGATTTAGTATGAGCCTTTCCATCACACCTGCAAATGGGCTTAAGCAGTGAAATTAAAATGAGAGACCAGAACAGACATGGCAGCTATGTGGGAATACAGGACCTTGTAAGTAAGTGGCAGGATGAGGTGTAGATATCTAGGTGTGAGGTTTGTATGCAGCTCTCGAAATGTGGAATTGATGAGAGTGGCAAGGAATCCAAATGGGGCAGCTAGGTGGATAGAGTGCATCTTCCTGTGTTCAAATCTGACCTCAGGCATTTTCTAAGCTGTGTGACTCTGGGCAAGTTACTTAAATGAGTTTGCCTCAGTTTCCTCTCCTGTAAAATGAGCTAAAGAAGGAAATGGCAAGCCATTCCAGTATCTTTGCAAAAAAAACCCAAAATGGGTCAAGAAGACTCAGACGAAACCGAAAATGATTAAACAACAAAACGTTATCCACACCTAGGGAGGTCACAGTCTTGGTTTACACTTCAGGTGTAATAACAGACCACACTATACCACAAATGTAGTACTATATTCTGTTTTATTTTGTTTAAGGATTGCATTAAGCTAGAAGATAAGCTGTCCAGAGGAAGGCCACAATGATGGTGAAAGGCCTTGAAATCATTGACATGAGGCTGATTAAAAGGAAGTAGGCTTGTTTAGCCTGGATAAGGGAAGATTGCAGAACTTGAATTGTGCTGTTAGGGTTTTTTTAAGTATCTGAAGACCTGTCATGTCAAAATTTTAGATTTTAGAAAATTTAGAAATTTAGATTGTCTTCTGTTTGGCTCTCCCTGAGGGAATGTGAAAAGAAACTTCCTAACAAATAAAGCTCTATCAACAGATAAACAATAATAACCAATAAACCTAACAAATCAGCTAACTCCTGGAGCACCAGGCTTCCCCCTCACTGGAGGTTTTATAAGCAAAAGCTGGATTTGTCATCCTGGTGTGCCACAGAGGGGTTTCTTTTCTAGATAAGGTTTGGGCTTATCAACCTTTGAGCTTTCTTCCAACTCTGCAATAACCGGATGCTGCTGACATCACAGGAATTCATATAGCCATTACGTGGCTGGGTGTGGGAAGCATGGCAGCACTTGACTAGAATGAGGGTGATTTCTCAACAGAAGGTGGTAGTCCTATCAGTGGTGCGAAATCCAAGGAACCACTAAAATCTGGATGGAAGCCAAGGCTGGCAAGCAGAGTTCTGGGGAAGAACAATGCTATTTCAGGCTATACATGACAGAAGAGGGTACACATTTTTCAAGGGCTCCAGTCATTGATTAACTGGTCACCATAGCCAACGTATGGCTAGACCCAATTCCTATTTGGAAAGTGTAGCTTATAATTAGCAAAATTAAAGCTGTCAAATTAGACATTACATAGATAACTCATAGAAGTATTGTGAGTTTGTCTGTACTATAAATACATATATATGCGTGTGTGCATACACATGCTGTAATTTGACTCCTCTTTTATAAATAAACCCTTCTAAAATTCATTCTGGTCATCGTCATAGTCAAATGGCTGGAGTGCTAGATCTGATTACTACATCTAGGGTGAGGGAAGAATGACAGGATCTAGCTGCTATCAGGTTGGCATCCTATGTATGTGTGAAGAGTCTAAGGGTAAGGACAAAGAGCTAAGGAGGAAGAAGGGCCAGAGCTTGGCAGCAGTACCCCCTGGTCCAGGCCCTCATCATATCACACCTGATCTACTGGGATAGTCATTCTGATGGTCTCCCTGCCTCAAGTCAATCCCCACTCCAGTCAATTCACTACAACACTTAGCACAGTCCCTGGCACATAGGAGATACCTAATAAATGTTTTCTGACTCATCTAGCAGAATAATTTTTATAAAGCCCAAGTCTGACCATATCATCTCCTGTTCAATAAATTCCAGTGGTTCCCTATTACCTCCAGATTCAGATTTAAAAAAAATAATCTCGTTTGGCTTTTAAAGCCCTTCATAACCTAGTTCCTCCCTACCTTTCCAAGTCTTCATATATCTCTCTTTTCCACTCCCACAAGGGCAGCAAGATGGCTCAGTGGATAGACTGCTAAGTTCAGAGTCAGGAAGAAACATCTTCCTGAGTTCAAATCTGACCTCAGATACCTACTAGCAAGCAGTATAACCCTGGGCAAGTTACTTCATCCTGCTTGCCTCAGTTTCCTCATCTGTAAAATGAGCTGGAAAAGGAAATAGCAAAGCGCTCCAGTGTCTTTGCCAGGAAAACTCAGTGGGATCAGGAAAAGTCAGAGACATGATTCAACGACAATAATAAATAGTTAAAGAATTCACTGATAATCCCATCTGTACTTATTGATACTGGGGCAATAGATACAGGTTTGCCACTGAGACAGTAAGAGAATGAACCTTTTCCAAAATCTAAATGTAAGAAAGAGACAATCGCTTCTATATACTCTAAGGAAGAGAAGTGAAAACCCCAGATTATTCAGCTACAACAAGATCTAAATTCTGAATTTGGGAAAAATATGAGAAATCTCTGAAAAGATGAAGTAATGGGTCCCCAATCATGTCACCTCTCTTAAGCCAACATCAAAGATGATATGAAAAATCTGGTAGTCTTACATATATGGAAATATACAAAGGAAACTGACCTTTGCTGTCAACGAGCCCTGAAGAATTAAGGGGATGATAAAAAAAATCCTGGTAAAGTGTTATGGTTTTTGTTTTGTTTTAAAAACAAGAGACAACCAACCAAAACCTTTAAAAAAAACTTTCAAAGATTTTGCCATCCATACAAGTAGGTGTACTTATATGGAGAAAAGCTAAAGCGATTAAAAAAAACCCCAAAATTATGGAAATCCCCAGAAAATCTGAATTTTTTAATAGGGTTGGCTTGTCCACTAACAAATATGGACCATTGTCCACTGTGAGATTGGAAAGAAATTGTCAAATTACCAGTACCAGATACAGATGAAAATGTTCTTAAAATCCATTAATTTCTGTTGAGGTGGGGCAGGAAGGCTAGAAAGCATTACATGACTCCAAAGGAAAAATTTTTAATGAGTCCTCAAGCACAAAGGTTTAAAAAAAAAGTTATCTAGAAATATTTATGTGTATCAGTCAGTATCTCTAAAAAATGAGGAAACAAGTGCTTGAAAAATCTTGAAAGAATACTGAAGGGAAAAAAAGCTATGTTACATATGTGCCAGTCCTCATTTAAAAAAAAAAAAAAACCTGTCCATTTATGTGTTTGATATATGTGCAATCCTTTCAAATAAGAAAGGCAAATCAAAATGAACTAGATGAGATTCTTCCAAAGATCTCACAAAATATTAGTACGAGGTGCACAAATTAAAAGTATAAACTTAAAAGGCTGAGTGAAAAGTTCGGTAGGAAGAGGTGACACAACTTGACTTAGAGCCAAGGAAGACCTGAGCTCACATCCTGCCTCAGAAACTTAGTAATCATGTGACTCCTAGGCAAATCACTTAACCATGATTTGCCTCAGTTTCCTCATCTGTAAATGAGGATAATATTAGCATCTACCTCACAGGGTTGTTATGAATATCAAATGAGATAAGAAAAGCACTTTGCAGATCACAGAGCTACATAAATAAGATTATTACTTTACTATTTTTATCATATTTAAATCATTTTAGCATTCAATTGAAAATAGATATTTTCAGCATAGCTTTTCATTAATTTTATCTATGACATCTTAAACATTTTAAGTCCTTGCACATTTATATGTAATTACAACAAAGGAGTCTCCAAACATACAGAGGTAAAAACTGGGCCCAACCAGCCATTTGAATTCTTTCCCCCCAACCATACTCCAAATTTCCCACACATGTTTTCAGGTGTTTTTGCCTTTTCCCCTACACAACGGTGGAACAAGGACAAGGCTAGCCAGGGTAGCACTCCTGAGTACTGTATTAAAGGTGTTGCACAGTAAAGAGAGAGCTGGTCTTTCTAGCAAACCAGATTGGAATTTAGTTCAGGGGAGCCAGGGGGCAATGCTTAGAACCTGCCCAATAAAAAACTAGCTATTTATGTCTTTTCTCCTACTGTGTATTTTTAGTATCCCCTTATGTACACCTTGTCAAACTAATAACTTGCTAAAAAGTGATTTGGGCTCCCAATCAATCAATTCAGAAAGCATTTATTAAGCACTCATAATGTACTAGGTAATGTACTGAGGATGTGAAGACATAAATGAAACAGTCTCTCTGCTCTGAGAATTAACTTCTAAGCTTCTTCTTGCCACCAAAGTATGTATAGTTATTTTTACACCAATATTTTCTAGGTGGCAAAGTGAAGAAAGGCAGTTTTGGAGGCACAGTTCTTATCTCAGCTCTGATTCTTGGTGACCAAATGTCTTGGAGAAAGTAGAGTGACCTGTTTGAACCCTGATTCCCTCTATAAAATGAGGGAATAGAATTTATTGGAATTGTGTGGATAACTGGCTAGTTTTAACCCAAGAGGGAAGGAATATATACAAATGTCTCTCCTAGATCACCTATTTAGCAGTAGCAGCTCTAACTATGTAGAAAACTAAACTCTAGGACCTTAATCTTTTATGCCAATGGGCAAGAAATTGAAACTAGAATAAATCAGTAAGTTCTCCAGGGGCAGTCACTTAACATTTTTTTTTTGCAATCCCTCACCAGAGTAAAAATTGGTATTCTTCACATATAACTCAAATTTGTCTGTAGCTAATATATAACATATATTTGTAGCAATAAATATAAATTTTTAGCTTCTTCCCATGGGGGAGGAAGAGAAGGAGAGAAGAGGATAAAACAATTCATAATCATTATTAAGTGCCAGGAACAAACACAATTAAGCAAATAAATGGTTGTACAAGAAAACAGGTGATGAGAGAGATGAGGTAGGGCTGGGGTGCTGAAAAGAGTACAATGAATGAGGAGAAAAAAACAGACCATAAAGACAGTTTTATTTTTAAAATGTTAAGGTCAATATTGGTGTATTGAGAATGCTTTCATTTATTAACATCAAGGGTCACACTAAGCCAGGTTCTTAAGATTACGCATTTAGAGCTAGAAAGGACTTTGTAAGCCTTCTAAGCCCAAACCTCACATTTTACAAGGGAAGAAACTGAGGCTTGGGGAAGCCAAGTGCCTTGATGTTAGCATGCCAACATAATATGAATTAATTTTTTGGCAAAGTATAAAGCAGCCAACTTTAAAAAGATTCAAGAGAGGAAAAAAAATTGTTGTAAATAAAGATTTCCACTCAGTATCAAGAATCTGCATATGTATTCTAATTCTATCCCATTCCTCTTGTAACCAGCCATTGTATCTAAGTTACTTTTATAAATGCTTTTCTGGACACAGTTCAGCATACGCTAAATTTAATCTGTGTTTTCTAAATCTCAGTAACAGATGAGGATGATTTAACGGCATGACTTAAATTAATGTTCTCTGCTCTTTAAAGAAAAATGTTTGTGAACATTACCAAGGCAGCAGCAGCGGCGGCGGCAGCAAGGAGCAGGCACACCTTCTTTCTAGGAGATGGAGAGTACAGGAGAGAACGTAGGTGGAGAGTAAGAACCAGTTCACACACAGTAACTCTTCCTTCAGCTTTGCTTTGCTACAGACAGGATTAACAAGTAAAAGCAACATTCCCCTGCTAAAAGGCGAGGGAAAAACACAAAGAGGAAGGGCAGATGCAAGGAGAGAGAGACAAGAAAAAATTGTCAAGACGGCAAAGAAACAAGGTGCTTTCTTATTGAACCTCTGTCAAAATAGAAAACATTTCAAATAATGCTTACTAGGCTGAGGATAAGAGGCGGGAGAAAAAATGATTTTAGTTAGATTAGGTTAATAGAATAGATAGCAAATTAAGACCATAGTTTTTCTTAAACGAACCAGAGCTCTAGGGAAGAGTTTCTTTGAGTCTCTAGGACACGGGACATATTTCCACTAAGAGATCAGAGCAAATATTAAGATTGTTTAGGACATATGAACATGGTGGCTAAGATATGAAAGTATATTTATGTCACATTCATTTGCTCTTTGACCTGTATGTAGGTCAACTGCCTGCTACCTCTAGGGCACCAAGGAAGAAATGATTCTTTTCTTGCTTACTATGCTCCCTTCTCTCACAATGGTGTCCTTGTTAGGGGATAGGAGGGAGTGGGAGAAGGTCAGGGAGACAGTTGGGAAATAGTCAGTCGGCTTGCTCTGCTTAAGAAATGGAAAACCTGCAGGCTCCTTAGAAACAACAACAAATGATATTGGAAGCCATGCTAGGCAATCTGCACTAAGATCTACCCTGGGCATAGGTGGAAGGGAATATCTAATCTAAGTGGAAAACGAAATTTACTTTGAATCACTAAGTTAGTGAATTAGCATAGCTCACAACTTGCTTAATTCATCATACGTTCTGAACATATATTATCAAATGTGGTATCTGAGAAAGGTCACTGTTAAGAGTGGAAACACCTTCCTGAAGGAAATTTCAAGCAGCACGGAAGACAGCTGGGGGGAGTGGGTAGAGAAGGGGGAGATGCCACCCAAAGGCTCAAAGGTTTATCCAACACTTATCAGGTGACTTTATCTTGGCTTCATGAAGGCTGCCCCTTATTTTGGAAGGAAAAAAAATACTTTACCCATCTAGACAACCCCTGGTGAAAAAGATGAGATAAAAAAATTGAAAACTAGACAAAAACTTCTCAGAAAAGTCCAAGGAGGTATGGAAATTCCTAAAGCTTTTACCATATTCAAACCTAGATTTGTCATATGAAATTTCTTATAATTTTACTTATGGCAATGTGATATCATGAGTGAAGAGCTGACCTCTCAGAATCAGAAAGACCAGAGTTCAAATCTAGCCTCTGACACAAAAGGCCAGTGTTCCAAGGGAAAATTCACTTAACTTTTCAATGCCCCAGGCACCTACATTCTAAGAGGCGGAAGGTTTTCCTTTGCATTGATAGAAAGAGATTCCTCAGACTGGAATTTCTTTCACCAATGAAATCATAGGGTTGAGTTAAAAAAGAAACAAACTATAAAATTTCTAATCCTGGGGTTGGAAAGGAATCAGCCCAGAACCTTGGTGTAAACCTGTTTCTCCTCCCACCCCTTTCCCAGTGTACTTCCCAAACACAATAATCCATACTTGACCTTTTTGATGTTTAGATCCAAAACTTTTAACCATATTTAATAATATTAACTTATTTAAACAAAGTTTCAAAATGTTACTAAAATTATATTTTACTTCCTTATATCCTAGGACAGGCTTCTAATTTCTTTTTAAATAGTAACTTCAAAGAGAGCAATTGCTTGAAATGAGGATTAAAAATTTAATTAGGATTAAGAAAACTGTATCACTTTAAGGTAGCAGTAATAAAAAATGAATGTGCAAAATTACAAAAAACAAACAAACATGACCCTAAAGAAGAGATATGAAAAGGAAGCCTCATCCCGTGTGTGTGTGTGTGTGTGTGTGTGTGTGTGTGTGTGTAGGCGGGGAGAAGATTATGAAATGCTGCTTATATTTTCAGATTTTTTTTCAATGTATTCATTAGCTTTGCTGTTTTCCTCTTCCTCTTTTTCCTTAAAAAATAGTATTTATTATATAGGATGGCTCTGGTGGGGACTGATGTGGGAAAGAGGGAAGGATGCTGGGAAAAAATCTGATGATATAAAAACAAAAGACTTTAATAACATTTTCAAAAAAAAAATTCAAACATTTCAGAGAATTATCAAGGATCTAAGTTTTTTTACAAGGGAAAATTCAATTCTGGTTTTCTACCACATTTTCACTGAGCTCCTACCAGGTGCTCCCAGCAGGCTTAGGTTTAGTCAAGGGAGTTACAGACATGGCTCCTTATGATCTGGAAAAATTTTTGGCTTTCCCTTCATACCAGAAGAAAAAGTGATTTTTTTCTTTTTCCTTTATGGAGTATTTACAGTACCTTATTATAAAAAATTGAGTCAATATCATACTATACAATGCATATATTTTATGCATTTGTGAGTTTCTAAACTTTTTCTCCATTATCTGTTGGTCTTTGTGTGTCATCTGTGACTTCTGCAAAACTCCCCAAAAGTTCCCATCTAATTTCTTAAACCAACCAGTGATATACTGAAATCTCAAAGGGAAAAACTGTGATATGGAAAGGCTAAATATATAAACCATGGTCCCTGGTATCCTGGATCTTACACCCTCAAGTCAAGGAGTTGAGACATACCAAAACACAAAGAACAATTAAACCCCTAAACTATACATTGTACCACTGACTACAAGGACAGATATAAACTGGGAGCAGAATGATCCAACAGGAAATGGTATTCTTAGTCAAATATGGATTGGATTATATGACTTTTTAGCTTCCTTTGAACTGGGCAAGCTAAGAGCATTATTTGTCAAGATAACTTCCCTCCAAGAAACAAAACTCAGTAAACACTCATTGAGTACACCTATTATGTACAAGGTACTATTCTAGACACAGGGGGTGGGGAACGGGAATGAAAAGACAAGACTTGACCTTAAACTTCCATGAGCTTCTGCTCTAATTCATCCAATGCAGAACTCTCTCTTTCAAAAACCCGCCCCGCCCCGCCCCACCCCGCCCCTTCTCCTGAGTTTCCTACTTCTCTTCATGGCCCACACTTAGTGTGTCAATTCCAAGTCACCTTTTGACTTCTTCTCTCTGGTCCCCCACTATCCTGTACAATGAACCAAACTTGGTGACTCTCTCACTCCCTCCTTACCATCTGTGTCAATGAAAGGCACTGTGGTATATATAGTACAAAAAGCTCTGGTCTGGGAGTCAGGAGAGAACCGAGTTCAAATCCTATCTCTTGACTCTTAGTAGCTAGCTGCACAATGATGGACAAGTTATTTAATTTCTATCAATACCAATTTCCTTAGCTATAAAATTTGGGGATTGGGGGAGAGAACAATATCTAATTGTTTAAAGCCCAAATAAGAAAGTATTTTTAAAGTGCTTTAAAAACCTTAAGGTATTAGTGTATAAAATAGTAGCTGTTACTATTCCCACCTCCACTATTAAGAGTTCATCCAGGGGGCTGCTGCCTTACCAATCTCCTCAGCTATAAGTTTCTCCCTGCTCTCATGTACCCTACATAACTGCCAGATTAACCACATTGCACCATTCAAACTTGACTTCCCATGGCTTACCAAATAATAATCCAACCTCTGGCATTCAGTACCCTCCACAGTTGCACTACAATATATTTTCAGTCCTGTGTCCTCCACATGTTCCCCCTAATCCCTTGCCCCCAGCTAATCTACATTCCTACCAAATTGGAGCACAGACCAACAACTCATCATCCTAGAGTAGTCTTCGCATTCCTACCTCCACATCACTGTTAAATGCTGCCCCTATGCCCATATCTCTGGCCTGTTAAAATTCTACTCATTCTTCCAGGCACAGGTCAATTACTACCTTCTCTACAAAACAATCTGCCTCCTAGGGTAGCTCCTCTCAGATTTCTTATTGATGCCTTACATTCTTTTTTTGAACGTATTTCCACTACTAGATTACATTAAAGGTGGGGACCATATATTCTTCATCCTAACGCAGTACTCTGGATGTGAATAAATGACATACACGTAAGTAACTATGGTTAATGCTATAAGAGGTCTAAACTAGTCTAGAGGGTGCCTTAAATGGCTAGGTTTAGTAGAGGAGGGAGAAATCACATCAGCACTAAGGGCAGGATGGAAGAAAAAACCAGGAAAGACTTCATGGAAGAGGCAGCATTTTGACTGAATAGAGAGGAGGTAGGTAGTCTTCAAAGGCAGGGCTATAGAACAAGGACAAAAGACGAATGAACTTGTAAATAAGCTCTAATGAGGGTAATAAAGTAGAAAACATAAAAACTGGGGAAGAGTGAGATAAAGCTGGATATGTACAATGAGGTCATTTTAAAGACAAACTTTGAACGTCTGGCCGAACAACTTAATCTTTATCCTGCAGGTCACTGGTCCTCAAATACTGGTCTCAGGACCTCCTCTCCCCTTATTACACTCTTAAAATTTTGCTGTTTTTAAGTCATTTCAGTCAAGTCCCACTCTTTGTAATCTCATTTTGTGTTTTCTTGGCAAAAAAACTGGAGTGCTTTGTCATTTCTTTCTCCAACTCATTTTATAGATGAGGAAACTGAGGCAAATAGGGTTAAGTGACTTGCCCAGACTTACACAGCTAAGAAACATTTGAGGTTAAGACTGAATTCAGGTCTTCCTGATTCCAGGGTAGGCACTCTATTAGCTGTTCAAAATTACTGAGAACCAAAATGTAACTAGAAAATATTTAACAACAACAAAAAATATTTAACAAAGTAAATAATTTTTAAAACATTACTCAGTATCCCCCTTCCCAAAAAATTTTCGTTTATGTGGGTTATATCTATCAATATTTAGTGTATTAGAAATTTGAATATTTTAGTATTATTATAAAAACAGTTTTGACTTTACAGATCCCCTGAAAGTGTCTTAGGTCCCCAGAGGACACTTTTGAGAACAATATGTTAGGGAGCCAGAGTACGTGTTTGGCTAAGCAGTAACGATACAGATGGTGTTTAGGAAGATTAATTTGATAGCAGTATTCTGGATACTTTTAGAGGAGTGAGAGGCTGGAAGCAGGAAACTTAGGTGGGGAAGACTTTTGCAGTTATCAGGTTCAAGGTAACAAAGCACTAAAAGAAGCTGGTGGCAATAAGAAATGGAGAGGAAGGATTAAAATCTGAGAGAAACATTTTGATGGAACAACTGGAATACAGGTAATGAGGGAGAAAAGCCAAAGAGAGTTCCATGGTTTCTAACCTCAACACTGGGAAACTGGAGGCCCCACAGACAGGATTCGGATGGTTGAGAAGGGATATCCTAATAAGAAATAACAGCCCATGATATTTAATTTAAAATAGTACGCAGAAGCTCAAAGATGTTACAGTTGATAAAATTCTACCATTTTAGAGCAGAAAGGACCCTTAAAGGACATCTACAATTTACAAATGAGACACAGTTAATGGATTTTGGTGTGTGCTGGGCATTTTGATACTGAATATTTATAACCAGGATGCTTGTATATCTCTCCACAGGTGCCTATAGCAAAAGTGGATGTTTCACCATCTACTCAAACTGAAACTATCTAAAATTCAAATCATATTCTCTTCAAAGATAGTTCCATCTCTAGGTTCATTTAGTTTTGTTAATGAAATCATCATGCTTATCACTGTTGACATTTTAATAATACTTTTTAAAGGTAGCCAAATACTTTACATATGGTTTCTCATTTGAGTGACATGGCAAAAACTCTAAGGTTAAGTACTATCTACTGTCGTCCTCTTTTTAGATATGAGGAAACTGAGGCTCAAAGATTTTTAGGAGCTTTCAAACTCTCACACAGCTTCTAAGTATTAGAAGCAGGATTTGAACCTGAGACCTTCCTAACTCCATCTCCAGCACTCTATCCATTATGCCAAGTGACCTCTTCCAATTTATGCAATTCATTAATTCTCCTACTAATTTGGACTTGGGCCTAAAAACCTTTGTCCTCTATTATGCATTCATTAAATTTTTGATTCTTTTACTTTTTTTTGACTCTTCTAATTACACGATTACTTTAGATCAGGGGCTTAATACCTCTTATGCAAACTGTTTCATAAGCTCTTCCTTCTCTTGCCTCCAGTCTATTTCCTCCCACGTATCCCTTTTCACATGCTACCACCAAAGTGATTGCCCTAAATGTGCTTCATGTCACTTACTAAGTATTAAAAAACATACATGGCTCCCTACTACCTGATGCAAAAAGTCTAACTCATCTGCCAGGAACTAGTAATTCTCTACCTTCTTTCCCATCCCCCTTAATTCCCTTGACCCCCACATCTATCCTTCTCATTTCATTCTTTTATTACTCAACAATGTTAGGCTGAGGTCTTTCTTAACCATCCAAAGCTACACTGACCTCTCCATCTCTGAATTTACCCAATCCATTACTCAATTCAATCATATGCTAAAATGGAGTGTAATTTTGATAATATTATAAAACTTCAGAGTTAGAGAGACCTTATATGGCCTATATGCAGTTCAATACTTTTACTTTGCAGATAAGAAGCATAGGAGATTAAGCAATACCTTAACCAAGTGACCCAGTGAGTTTTGGGTTTGTTTTGTTTTTTTTTTGTATGAATGTCTTATCTTGGTGACTGAATTGTCAATTCCTTGAAAATAGCCCACACAGAAGAATTTAGTGCAAGGCATGTACATAATAGAAGCTCAACTAATATTGGCTGGATTGAAGACACTCAGCAGTCTTCGTGATATTCACTAGTTTTGATTAAGGTTTTTACAAAATTATTTACTCTATTAAGTGGCACTAAGATGCTCTAAGTTCAAAACAATATGGTGGCCAATTCATCTTAAAATGAACATCTCTGTCATTCCTAAGAAATTCCAATGAAAATGGTATACAGCAGAAATCAGATATATGACTGAGCTAGATCACAATTTATTAGTAACTTATATATAGTAAAAATCAAGCATAAATAAACTCCAAAACAAAAAAAAAAAAAACTATATTCTTTCACCAAGAGACAAGTAACTGTTTTATAATAAGTTAACTATAGCACTAAAGCCTGGGATCAAAAGACCAGGGTAGAGCTCTGTGTGTAACTGAGCAACTATCTTTTCCCCTTTCTCTCACCTTCCTCCTCTACAAAGTTCAATCTCTAGTTAAATAATCTCTAAGGTCCTGATTACCTCCAAGTCCCATGATCCTAGACAATAAAATGAATGAGTTAGGTAGGTTAAAATGTTTAAGGGAGTTAAAGCCACATCTGAATAGAAGAAGAGTTCAGTGAAGTGTGGGTTTGCATTTCTGCTTCCAATTTATGAATTTCCTCCTCTTCATTCACTTTTTTCCTGTAACACTATTAGTATCAAAGCTTACAGCCAAATTAATTCTATATAGACATCAACGCACAATGTCTTGCTGAAAAGGAAGTCAATGTCAAAATATCTTTTATCTCTTACCTGATTTATGACATATATCCCATAATCCAGCTGCTGACGCTGTAGAAAAGGGTGGAGATAATAAAGCCAGTAACGGAGATGTTCGTCCCGGTTTCTGAAGGGGATAATAATGGCTACTTTTTGAAGTGCTGTGCAGTCCTCTGGGGTAAATCGACCTCCTGTCTTCAATTTAGGATTTTCTTTTTCTATGGTTTCCAGATTCACAGGGTGCAGAAATTCCACCTTTAATGGGCCAACTGAAAAAGTATAACCAAGACAGGACATGTTAGCAGGTTAAAGAATGGCATGTAAATTTGTAAAATATTTGTAAAATATTGTAAAATTTGTAAATATATTTGTCAAATATTCACTAGCACTACTCAAGTAAAAATGTGTTCTTCTTTTCTCCAGATTATAGGAAATATACTCTAAATTATCAAAGTCAAAGAGATTAAAAGTCCCTCCTTCACTTTTGTTCAAGTTAACAAAAACACACCATGCAACTTATCACACACCTGAAAATATATTATTAGATACCTGGATCCAGAGGTTGAGGACAAAGAGCTTTGGAAGAATCCTTACTCTTTTAGGTATACCTGAGAACAAAGGCTTATTTTCATGAACCATGAGGCACATGAAACTTGAAGTGAATAAGCTGTTTCGCAAGTGTTCAAGTATTATAATCAGGTGTCAAGATATCAGGCAATAAATGCCATGGGCAGTCTGGAAGATGGGAAATTGTTATCATCTGGAGTATAACAGAAAAGGCTTCCTGGACAAGGTGGGGTTTGACACGTCAGAAAGAGGGAGAGAGAAGATGTGGACATTATGAAAGAAAAAAAGGAGAGTATGGTGAATGTGGAGGAGCAGTTTAGTTCAACTTAAGCTTAATTCAACAAATACCTATTATTTCCTAGCACTTAGGCACAGTGCCAAGAAAACAGGAAATGCTTAATATATGTTTGTTTTCTCCCCTCCACCCCTCCCTTCTTAAGTGCCCACTATGTAGAAAATACCAAGCTAGGTGTTGATGACACAAAAACAAAAACAATCTCTGTCCTTGAGGACCTTACATTCTACTGGTTTCGTCAAATGGTACATATTAAGAAATAACAGACAAAGTGACTGATAGATTGACAGATATGTTTATAAACACATAAATGTTTATGTATATACACACACATAAACCAGGATGTAGAGGGCCTTAAATGCCAAGACAGAACTCCAGTCAAACGTATAAGAATACAAGTCATTCCCTAATTTATAAATGGTCAAAGGATATGAACAGGCAATTTTCAGATGAAGAAATCAACGCTATATATCTGTAATTATATGAAAAAATGCTCTATATCACTAATGATTAGAGAAATGTAAATTAAAACAACTCTGAGGTACCATCTTACAACTATCAGATTGGCTAATACGATAGAAAAGGAAAATGACATGGAGGGGATGTGGGAAAACTGAGACACTAATGCACTGTTGGTAGAGTTGTAAACTGAGCCAACCATTGTAGAGAGCAATTTGGAATAATGGTCAAAGGGTAATACAATTATGCATACCCTTTGACCCAGCAATACTACTACTGGGTCTGTATTGCAAAGTGATTTAAAAAAAAAAAGGCAAAAGACCTGTATGTAAAAAAATGCTTCTAGCAGTTCTTTTTGTGGTGGCCAAGAATTGGAAATTGAGGGGATGTCCATCAATTGGGGAATGGCTGAAGAAACTGCGGTCTAGGATTGTTACAGAATTACTACTGTGCTTTAAGAACAGGATGCTTTTAGAAAAACCTGGAAAGGTTTACACGAACCGATGCAGAGTCAAATGAGCAGAAAAAGAACACTGTGTACAGCAACAGCTATACTGTGCAACAACATATTGTGAAGGGCTTAGTTATTCTCACCAATACAGACATACAAGACAATTCTGAAGGACTTTTGATGAAAAATACTATCCACCTTCAGAGAAAGAGCTGATGGAGTCTGAATGCAAATCAAAGCACATTTTTTAAAACTATATTTTCCTTGAGATTGTTTGGATATATTTTTTCATGACATGAGTAATATGAAACATGACTGCACACGTATAAGCTATGTAAAATCACTTGACTTCTAAATGAAGGTCAAAGGGAAACAGCAGAGAATTTTGGAACTCAAAATTTAAAAAAAAACTAATGTTAAAAATTGTATTTACATGTATTGTTAAAAATTAAATGCCAAAGAAGGGATAGAATTTGGAACTCAAAACTTTTTTTAATGTTAAAAATGGTTTTAACATGTAATTGGGGGAAAAAATAAAATATTTTTAAAAATTAAAATGCCAAAATAAGGAATCTGAACATAACAGTAAGAGAAAATAAAAGTAGACTTTGAGGAAGTTTTTTCTAGTAGAGAAATGTACAACAGATCCCTGAAAATAAAAACTGAAATCAGGTAAAACCATAATATATCTAGACTAATGAAATAATTTTGCAGGCAGGTCTTCTCACCTTCACTTTGCTTACTCCAGTATAGACTTAAGATTAACTTCCACAATAATCATTTCCTCTCCTTGAATCTCCATGGTATTTTAATGTGTAATTCTCCAAAGTACCTATATAATATTGCATATGACAGTGTTTGTGTTTATGAATGAATAAAAAGGCACTAAATACTAAGACGGAAATGCTAGACAGTTCCCCATCTCAAGGAACTTGCTATGTCTAGGAAATTTCAGCCATAGGTCAGACGGAAAAGTCTTATTCTCTTTAGTAGGCAGTGGCAAAGCAGATGTTAACTTACTTTCTTTAATGTCATTCCCATTGATAAAACTGTATTTGCTTGGTAATAAACCATGGAGCCATCTGACAGGGCCAATGATTCTGGTGATAAAAACTTTCTTTTCTGGGTCTTTAGCAGCAGTGGCTGCTGAAAAGGAAGGGGTTCCATCCAGCACCTGCAGAGAGAATTGCCACATCCTATCTCCACAAGGGTTGTTTATCTGCTCCCTCATAATCCCCGGGGACAACTTCACTCAGCATCTCTCTGCTTCCTTATCCTGCCAAGAAGTGCTCTGCAAAAGGCAGAAACTTTAAAAATATTTGTTTCACTGAATAAGGCCTCCAATGATAAGAGCCTAGCCAAAGATTATGGAAGTGAGAAGGAAGAAGAAAGAGGCCAAAAGATATTTCAAAGGAAGAACTGACAGCATATAGTGATAGATAAAATGTAAAGGATAAAGGGAGAGGTAAGATTCCAATGTGAAGTTTCCCAACCTGGGACACCTGGATCCAAGTCCCAGCCCCACATTTTACTAGTTCTATAACTGTGGGAAAAACCAGTTAATCTCTGGAGTCTCAGTATCCTCAGCTATAAAATAGTAATGAGACTAACTCACACCACTTACCCCCATGGGATTGTTGCAAGGAAAGTGCTTTGTAAACCATAAAACACCATCAATGGAAAGAAATGGGGAAATTTGAGAACAAGGGTTGGCACGAGGGAAAATGGCTTTATTTTTTTAGATGTGCTGAGCCTGAGATCTTAACAAGACAATTAGGTTGATAAGTATTGACACAGAGAGTCCAGGTCACAAAGGATAAAAAATGGAAGCTCTGAGTCACTATATCTAACCCCCTCTTTTTACAGTTGACGAAACTGAGGTTCAGAGACATTAAATGATTCTTCCAAGAACAAGCAGCGAGTCAATGACAGTGCCACGGCTAACACACAAGCATCCTGAATCCTTCCAGACACAAAGAAGGGATTCTCTGACATTCTTTGTAGCTTGCGTACCTTGAGTTGTTTTTTTTTTGTGGGAGCTCTTTTCATTCTGAATTTAAACACCAAACAAAATAAGCATTTTCAAATGCCTAATAGAATAAAGGGCTGTACATGAAACTTGGAGCAAGTTTATCACTACCGTGCTATAACGAGCAGGATGCTCTCAGAAAAAATTGGAAAGACTTAACATGAACTGATACAAAATGTAATGAGCAGAACTAGGAAACACTGTGCACAGTAACAATACTGTGTGATAATAAAAAAATACGGTATGATGATGAATGACATGCTATTCTCAGTCACATAATGATCTAAGACAATTCTGAAGGATTTATGATGAAAAATGTTGTCCACCTCTAGAGAAAGAACTGGTGGAGCCTGAACACAGATCAAAGACACCTTTTCTTTACTTTATTTTCCTTTGTGTTTTCTTTTTTGTCTGTTTTCTTTCACAGCATAACTTACATGAGAATGTGTTTTGTATGACTACACATGTATAATCTATGTCAAATTGTTTGCCTTCTCAACAGGGGGAGAGAAAGGAGAGAAGTGTTAAAATTAAATTACAAAATTACATGTAATTGGGGAAAAATAAAATATTAAACAGGAAAAGATAAAAGGTTATTATTCCTTCAGTCTTTGTATTCTTGCCATCAAACATTCAGAATCATTTCGGATGTTCAAATATAGTAACTGGAAAGTGGCAGATGGTATGAAATGAGGATGTGGCCCTTGATCACAAATGCCCTCTCTTTTTATACTAATGTCTACCACGATGTCAAAGGGTATCTGCATTGAGGGGAATGGATAGAAATTGAAGGGAGGGGAGACCAGAAAGCAAAGTCACGTTTCTAAATTCTATCTTAAAAATTTGGAAACATGCAGACTTTTGGTTTACCCACCCTCTATTCCACCAGTCAAAATACATAGTATTAAGTATTATAATATATAATATAAAAATAAAACTGCCATTATTTAGGAAAATAAGAGGGTATACTGTCCTAATGTCATTGTAACAGGCAGTTTTTCTATAGTATTGACAAGTAAAAGTTACAAACTAACCTGGGCCTTAGATAAAAACTGAAGTTATCTTTCGATATTGCCTATTTTTCTTTTCTATGTCCCAGTCTGCCCACTCACTTCCCTGGTTGTCCCCCTCCCCCTCACCTCTTCACCACCAATCTTGACTTGTTGCTACCTCTTCTTTCACCTTCTACTTTCTATTCATCTCCAAGGTCTCAAGATCCATCGGTCCTCATTTGTCTCAACCAATCACCAATGAAGTAAGCAAATGAGGGATGTGATTAAAAAACTCCCACTCAAGACAAGAGGTTATTAAGGGACTATTGAGTCAACCCTTGAGTATGGCTTTAATAGTTAATACTTAATTCTGGGAATTATGTTTAGGAGGTCAGTCTTAAACTCCTAAAACCGACCCAATTCAGTTGTTACGTTTGGCTCTGGCAATGGTAGTGTTTCTAGCCTGGGTCACAGAATCCTATTGTGGTTCAGTTGTTTCAGTCATGTCCGACTCTTCATGACCCCATTTGAGGTTTTTTTGGTAAAGACACTGGAGAGGTCGGTCACTTTCTTCTCCAGTGGATCCATTTTGTCAGGTAACTGGGGATTAAAGTGACCTGCCTGGGGTCACACAGCTAGGAAGTGTCTGAGGTTGGATTTGAACTTAGGTCTTCCTGACTCCAGGCCGAGTGCTGTATCTGTTGACACATGAACTGCCTTTAGTGGCTCACAGTAGACACTTAATCTCATCATTGGAAGAGAACACAAGAGGTCATCTAGTCCAACTTACATCTGAGTAGAAACCCCTCTGTAGATTTTGGTTAAAAGGGTGACATGGAAGGGTTTTAGAAATCCAAAAAGAATCTTAAAAGGTCCCCTCAAAGAGCAATGATAAAGTAATCAAAAATGGGCTCTTCCAAAGTACTGATTGTTTTGTGGGCATTTTTTTTTTTTTTTAGCGGCCAAAATGGCAAAATAAGGAGTCTGGACACAATGAGACATAAAAATGAAATCAGAGATGTTTGCAAAGACCTTTATCTATCTTAAGGTTTATGTTTGCAAAGAGCTTCATGTGCTCTTCACAACAATGCTGTGGGGTGGTGATTTTATAATCCCCATTTTACAGATAAGGAAGCCACAAATGACTCATGAAGGCTAACAGATGACACAGAAAAGTTTATGCACAGAAATGCATAAAATATGTATAGTATAATATCAACATATTTTATCTTTTAATACCATAAATATATACCATTTCTTTCTTAAAGTTAAAATATGACCAAATATGTAACCCAAATTTTACAATAAGGTGCTGTAAATACCCCATAAAAGAAAAAAATTCAGACCTTCTCTGGTACGAAGGGAGGGCCAAAAATTTTTATGAGGGTTTTTTCCAGATTGCAGGGACACTGTGCCCTAACCCCTGTGATGTGGAAGGAATAACTGTAGTTAACAGTAGGAAACAAGAAAAGTAACAAAAAGGAAATTATGAGTTGAAAAGCCCATTCTCAAGTCATTAACCATCTTTAATTACCAGATCTACTGGTCTCTTCTATTCTCATTCCCCCTTGACCTCTCTCTCTGTGGCACAGCTGAGTGTACTCTCCTCTCTGGGTTTTCAGCTCTGTCTTCATATCTGACAAATCTTTTTCAGGCTTTTTTGTAGGGGTAGCCCCAGGATCTCTTTGGGGTCCTGTTCTCTTTTTTCTCTGGTGATCTCATCAGTGGCACATGGATTTAATCACTATCTCTATGCAGATGACTCAGATCTACATATCCTGCCTGAGTCTTCTTTCCTGGGGGTCCAGTCATGTATAACTAACTGCTTAATTAGACATTTTGAATCGTATGTCCTAGAGGCATCTCGAACTCAGCCTGTTCAAAACAGAACTCATTATCTTTCACCCCAAACCCATCCCTCTTCTCTACTTCCCCATTACTACAGAATGGGGCAACCACAATTCTAGAAGTAACCCACGTTTGAAAATTTGGTATGAATCCCTAACTCTGCACTTACCTCACCATATACATCTGATCAATTAGTGTCCAAATCTTACCACTTCCTTCTCCATGAGATCCTTTGCTTATGTATCATTTCCTCTCCATTCACATATCTGCCCCCCCTTATTGCCCCTTGCCAGGACCACTGTAATAGCTCCTTATTAAGTCTCCCTTTGTCAAGCCTCTCGCCACTCCAATCTATCTTCCAACGATCCACAGAAGTAATTCTCCTAAAATCCAGGCATGATCACGATCTTTGATGTTGTTTACTTGTTTTCAATCATGTCTGCCTCTTCATGATGCCACCTCCCTGCTCTTTGGGGTTTGCTTGGCAGAGATACTGCAATGGTTTGCCATTTCCTTCTCCAGCTCATTTTACAAATGAGGAAACCAAGGCAAACAAGGTGAGGTGACTTGTCCAAGATCACACAGTTAGGAAGTACGTAAGACTGGATTTGAACTCATGAAAATGAGTCTGTTGGACTCTAGGTCCCGCGCTCTATCCACTATACCACTTTTTCCCCTTCTCCTCCCCCTCCAAAATCTAGTGGCTCCCTATTGTCTTGAGGCTCAAATGTAAACTGCTCTGTGAGAAAGTTCTTTATAACATAGCTCCACTCCAAAGGACTCATGACTGAAAATGCTGTCCATAGGCAGAAAAAGAACTACGGAGTCTGAACGCAGATTAAAGCATATTATTTGTTCTCTTGTATTTTTGCTTGTTTCTTCTTTCTCGTAGTTTCTCCCATTGGTTCTAATTCTGACAATGTGAAAACAGGTTCAATATGAATGTACATGCAGAGCCTATATCAAGTCACATGCCATCTTGGGGGTGAGGGGGAGGAGAAAGATGGAGAGAAAATTTAGAACTCAAAATCTTATGGAAGTGAATGTTGGAAAACAAAAAATAAAACAAATAAATAAATGACACAGCTCCTTCCTACTTCCCAGCGTTCTTATATGTTATCATTCTCACTCTTATACTTTGTATGCTAGTCACATTTGCCTAACATACTCCTCTCCAAATGGTTACACTGGCTATTCCCCCTTCAGGGAACACATTCCCTCCTCACTTCAGTTCCTAGTGGGCAGACCCTATTTCACTTTTGTCTATGTCTCAGCACTTAGCAAAGCAAAGTGCCTAGGACCCAGTAAGTGCTAATGTTGACTGGAAATAGGTTGTGCATAACTTCATAT
Source organism: Bettongia penicillata ogilbyi (assembly GCA_023548195.1). NCBI lineage: Eukaryota > Metazoa > Chordata > Mammalia > Diprotodontia > Potoroidae > Bettongia > Bettongia penicillata. The sequence goes on from JAJHZJ010000202.1 coordinate 1,314,760, forward strand.
GTATAATGGGTATCTCATTTCTTGGCTTCTCAATGGGTGGGGAAAGGGTTGGAGGAAGAATCTGGAAACTGAAAATAAAAATGAAATTAAGATTTTAAAAAATACATAAATGTGCTAAAAAAAGGGGGAAAGAATAAATAAATGAGTAAGTGGCCATATTCTCTCCAGGTGGGAAGTCTGAGAACAATACTAGAAACTTCAGCCCCTCAGGGGTGACAGATGTCCTAGTATCCTTCTGAAGATATAATCATTGCCCTCTGGGAACATGACCTGAGTTGCGAGACTGGTCTCAGAAAGGTGCTACATTTTTTAAAAATGCAAGGCAACTAGTGGTAGAGTGGATAGAGAACCAGGCCCGGAATAAGGGAGAGAACTGAGTTCTAACCCAGCCTCAGATATTTATTAGCCTTTGACCCTGGGTACATCACTGCATGTCTGCCTCAGTTTCCTCCTCTGTAAAATGAGGAGAATAGCAGTACCAACCTCCTCACAGGGTTGTTGTGAATATCACTTAGCACAGTATCAGACATACAGTAAGCACTGTATGTTTGCTATTGTAGAGCTTCATGGTCTTGTGAAGTTCTCTTTTCCCTATTTTTTGGGTGTATGTGTAAACGGTCATGTTGGATAACGTTTTTCAAGTTTATAATAATAATAAAGTGGGAGGGGAAAATCTCTACAAGGCAGTTGCACAAGCTAGTCTGCTAGCCTTCAAGGTCCTTTGTCCATGGCAGGACCCCAAGAGGCAGAACCAGGGCCTGATATTAAAAGATAAAAGTCTAGAGTTTTCTGGAGTCTGAATAGTCTCCATTAAGAAAGATCCACAGGAGCCTCCCCAACCAGCCCTTCGAGAATTAAAGTGCCTTCCCGGACAGATCATCTGAACTCTATCACCACCCTGCAGAAGGAATGCTTTCTCTAAGAGACAGAAACTCCCCCACAGAACTCAGGACCCAGCCTCATGGCAATCTCCTCCTCCTTGTTCTCTAAGAATTAAACTATAGGGCCCTAGCCACATAGTTCCTGATAGTGGTCTAAGCATAATAAAATGTCAGTTCCAAAAGTATTAACCTTTCCCTATGAAAAAGTTTAAAGAGAATCTCTAGACTAAGTCCTCTTTAAACCTGAAAGAAGCTTTTCCCAAATGGATAAATATTTACACTGGGATCTGACTAGAAAAATAAAAAACCACTACCTATCTACCTTACTAACTGTATGATCCCTGGAAGATCAGGTGATAGTTTTTAGTAGGATAGCAAATTTTAACACTTTTATCAGCTTCCCTTAATCTCCCTTTTTTCTGCTATCCAAGTCCTGAGTCTTAGTGCTCTCCTCTATAAAAATAAGGGGGTTACTCTAGTGGAGAGATTCTTAATCTAGGGTACATGACCTTGGGTTTTCTTTCTATGTACATATTAATAATTATATTTCCTTGTAATTCGTTTCTTTTACAATACTGTGAATTTTACTTTATGAATTTAAAAACATCCTGGGAAGGGGTCAATAGGCTTCCCCAGACCAATAAAGAGGTCCGTGACATGGACTTCCCATAACCTAAGATGTCTCTCAGGTCTTAATTCTAGTATTCTAAAGCGTTACAAGGTTTGTTAGGACTTAGAGCAACCCATCACTGTGGTGCTCTTACATTTACAAATTTGCTTATCTTTCCAACTTACAACAAAGAGAAAACATTTTTTGTAAAGTTTTCCAAAGCGAATTACATATTTCTATTTGATTCCCCTTTAACAACCCAAAAGTGTTATTGCTCCCACTTTCAGATAAAGAAACCGGGACCCAGTTTCCAGTTCTCAGACTCTTCTAGTTTCTGGCTCGCAGAGTAAACACCAGTAGCCACAATCAAGATCTAAGATATGACCATTCCTACACAAAAGTGGAAGAACAAGTCACTTCATCTCCGCCTTAGTTTCCTCCTCTATAAAATGGAGATAATAACAGCTTTTATCTCTCACAGGGTTGTTGTGAAGATCACTTAGCACAGTGACCGGCACACAGCACTATACAAATGTTTGCTATTGTAGAGATTCATGGTCTCATGTGCAAGTCTCTTTTTCCTATTTTTTTCATGTCTATGTAGATATGGTCATGTTGGTTGATGTTTTTCAAGTTCATAATAATAATAAAGTGGGATGGGGGGAAAAAGAGACTCTCTTCTACGAGGTAGTCTGCTCTAACCCTCATGCCCAAGGCAGGGCCCCCAAACTGCTTTGTGAGATGTTGGAGAGGACCTCCATATGTATATTGAAGTCTCCTAGTACAAGTGTAGCAGAGGAGAAAAGTGTAAGCCAGAAACTGAAGGGGGGAAATGTCCTAAAGGCTGATGGATAACTGCCACAGGGATCAGGACGGGGCAGGAACACTGTAAATCTCAAAATCAGAGACTGTCAAGTGATTGCTGTAAAGGGAGTCTTGGAAAGTACCAGGAGAGCAAAGAATATCCCATCTCCTGGGAGGGAGAAGAATGTGCTGAAGAAGACCATCTAGGGAACGTGAGGTCTTTGTGACTGCCAAAATATGGAAAAGACTCCAAGAGGAAAAAGTCTAAAATGTCTAGACTAAAAAGTCTAAAACAAAAGAAAGCTTTTTTTTTTGATAAATAAGTAATTCCAAAGAAGAGAGTTACTCAGAGTAAACATTTCAAATCTGTCACTCAAGGGAAAGGGGAGTGGGAGATGTACTTCAGAAGTTTTACTCTGGGGAAAAAAACAGGAAGAGAAAAACTCCTGGGGATTTTTCACTTTGAAACATACCAGCAATACCTGAAACTATTAGTCTTTTACATCTTTAGTTCTAAAGAGAAGGCTAAACATAGCCCCATTTTCAGGAATCCAACTGGCATATAGACCAGCCCTTTGCCTATCCATTAAAATTTTTTTTTTCTAACCAACTAAGAGCATTGCCAGTCAGACCCAGCCGTGGAGTCAGCTTAATCTTTTTCTTTCTTACAAGGTAGGGCAAATCTGGAAATGAGTGCTATAAAAACAAAGACAAAAGATTAAAAAAACAATTCCACTAAATTTTGGTGCCAACCTCCTTTCTCAGCTTTGTGAAAACCTCTATCTGAAAGGACTGACAACTCCATCAAATCATACCTATGGAGTACAGGGAAAAAATGCGAGAAAATGTCTAATGGGAAAACTTTCTTCCCTTAAAAATGGCAAGCTTTTCCATTCATGGACCTTTTTTCACGTTAATGATTAAGACTTCTTTTCACCTTTTCTTTCTGACAATGATATAGTGAAGTCACAGCTTCAATAAAGTCCCAGTGGGGAAAAAAAAGGGTTCATCAAAGCATGTTTTTAGAATGGATAGAAGAGAGGGGAAAAGGCCAGAAAGAATCAGAGACAAGCAGCAGAGCTTTGAGAATTACCTGCTGAATATATTGTGTATTTAAAAAGAAAAGCAAGCTGTACATAATAAAAATCATCTACAATCCTGATTTTCTATCCTACAACACATAATGTAAATGCTTGTGTTATGTGACATTTAAGCTCAAAGTTAAAAAAAAATTAAATAAAATCCCAGTAAAATTCTCATTCTTAGTTCCAAGGAACTAAAATGAAAAGCTAAATTAAAATAAATGGAAACAAGTTAGAATCACTGAGTTATGCTGGAAAAATGTTTGATACTAATTTGGCCAAAAGCTGGCTCAATATCCCATCCCTCTTAGGAAGGAAGAGTACTGAATACAGAGAAGCAAGATGAGCTATATACTAGTAGTTCAAGACAGATCTTCTCACCAGGAGACAGACTGGTCTGCTCTCTATTAGGTCACCATCTTTTCTACACGTCCATTAAGTAACCACCCTTGGTGTGATCCTCCCTCCCACACATGCTTTAACATAGGACCCATGCTCAGAAAATGGAGAGATAATTTTACGTGGCATGTGCCTGCTTACATACATGAGGTTCATTAAGCAAGCTCAGCTGAGAAAAGCTTTCTCCAGGTTTTTCCCGGTCAAATTCCCCGACTGGTTCAAGTCAGTTTCAGGCTTGGACCTTCTTATCAAAAATTTTGTGACTTTCTGAAGGCCACTGTGTGTCTCCTGATTGGTTGAGTACATCTGGAGTCAGCTTTCTTACTATCTGACATTCTCAGTGACTTCATCAACTAAAAACCACTGGAAACTTAACTTTATGCTGTCTCTCACAGTTCCCACCTCCACATTCAGCAAAGATAAAGTGGCCGCTATGAGTGGATCCTGTTGACATTTACCCTTTTATGCCACCTACCTCAATAATCCACAACTCTTACCATACCCACAACCCTTCTACTCTCTTACTCACTCTTAAGTTCCCCACCCCAAGACCCTTTTTCTTGCCCTCCTCAATGTTCTCCTGTACCCCAAAGAACTTACCCTTTCTTGAACATACTGACCTTTAGGGTACCTCTACCGCTCTCCTCTTTCCGGCTCTCCTCACAGGTTTCACAGAGAACAAGGAACACTGAGTCTTGAGCCCAAATCCAGCCTCAAACACTTACTAGATATGTGAGGTGGAGCAAATCACTTAACCTCTGCCTGCCTCAGTTTTCTCAACTGTAAAACGGGTATTGTAATATTAGCAACTACTACCCACCCGATTGTTGTGAGCATCAAATGAGAAGTGCTTGGCTTAATACCCGGCACTTAATAATTGCTTATTCCTTTGCCCTTGCCCTTTCCCATCCACTGAGCTGAAACTTAGCTTATTTTAGATGATTTTTATCCTGAACAAGATTTACTATCTTTAACTCTTTCCTCATCTAGGACTAGAAAAAAAATGAAAGTAGGTTCGTTATTTTTCAAAGTGAATCATTTGAAACTATGATTGACCAACCAAATTTGTCAATTACACATTTAATGGCACCTACTCTTTCTAGGCTTTAGTTTCTTCAACCATAAAAATGAGAGAACATAAAAATGAAGGGAGGGCATAAGGGGGTAAACATGACCCTTCTTTCTCATTCTTTTTGTAAATTTTTGTTCATTTTAAATTTAAATACAAAGGGAGAAAATAAAATAGGAAAGAACATTTCCATGTACACAGCAGAATATGAAAAGATTCAATATAAAAAAGAAAACCTATCTAAAACTATGCATTCTTTCCAACTTACTCAACTTATCTTCTGCTCTTTCTTTGTTCTCTGCTGTGTACTCCTTACTTCCATTTCTAAAGCTGTCATTCTACGAATCGGAAATTGAGAAGAACCGAAACACTGTGCCCACAAATCTGTTATTCGAATGATTTCACCGGCCTTTTTATCTGCTCTTATTTTTATTTTACTTGCTTAGGTTTCCTTACCATCCTTCTCTCAAATTCATCTGATTCTTCATCCTTTGATGAGTCCCTTCCCTTGTCCAGACTACTATGTTCTTCCTCTGCCCCTTAATCCTACCGTTTCAATATTCTTTATGGAAAGAGTGATTGCCATCCTTCTAATTGTGCAGGTTCCCAGCCTGAGTCATCCTTAATTTTTCACTCTCCCTCATCTAAAATATTCAGTCACTTTCAGAACCCTGTTAATTCCATCTCCACAAGAGATCCAGCTCCTATTCCCTCTATCCTTCCTCTCTGTACTCCTTAGCCCTCCACCCTACTTCAATTCCTTATCCCCTTCTCATCAGAATGACTGCAGTGGGTTCCCCAATTTGATCCCTCTCTGACCTACTCTCCACAAGGGCTGCCAAAATATCTTAGAGCAAAAGCTTGAACCTGTAACTCCACTGCACAAAAGACTTCACTGGCTTTGAGGACAAAATAGAAGTTCCTTAGACTGATCTTTCAAAGCTTTTCCTTATGTCTCCAGACTAATTGTCACAATACTGCCCTCTTTCAGGGACTCTATATTCTAGTCAAATCATCCTATTTGCTTTTTCTCATGTGCAGGAATATGGACCCTCCTCAACTCCACCAATCCAAATTTTCAGTTTTCTTCAAATTAGGGCTTTTCTGATACTTTCCTGATTCCTTAAGAACCTTGAAGAAAGAGAATTGAGTTTTTGTATTTGAATTCCCAGTCCCCAAAACAGTCCTTTGCATTCATATAGGTGTTTAATAAATGCTTAAATGCAACTGCACTGAAAATCCCTTTCTATAAAGTTTCAACAACTACATATCTGCAAAGAGAGAAAAATTCCTAGAATTGCATCCATTTTGAGATTCAAAATTATTTTCATATGGATATCACTTGAATAGGCTGCACTGCTTTTGTCCTGACTGAAACTTTAGGTGACAGGATGTGATATTCTCCTGTCAGCTTTGTAATTTAAGGGTAGTTTTACGTTGATCACACTCTGCCAAGCATGACCTGTCTTCATTTGGTGGGCTGGCTTACTCCTAAATGTGCTTTAAATGACTCCTCATGACTGATTACAATTAAGTGAGATTTTAGAATCACAGATCTAGAACCAGAAGGAAAATTAGAGACCACTGAACTTGACTTCCCCTGAGAAAGGCACACAGAGAGATTTAGTTCAGTGAATTGTCTAGGGTCACACAACTGGTAAATATTGGAGGTGGCATGTGAACCCAGGTCTTCCTGACTCCAAGTCTTCTCACTCTTCAGGTATGTCTCACTCTTCATGACTCCATCTGGAATTTTCCTGGCAAAGATACTGGAGTGATTGCCCTTTCCTTTTCCAGCTCATTCTACAGATGAGTAAATTGAGGCAAACAGGGTTAAGGGCCTTGCCCAGCCTCAGTCAGCTAGAAAGTGTCTGAGGTCAGATTTGAACTCAGGTTCTGCTAACTCTAGGGTAAGAGTTCTATTCACTGCATCACGTAGTTACCCCTCAATTAGACTCCAAGTCTAGTCCCCTACTTATACCACCTGGCCTCTCCTTTCTGGAACCCTCAGTTTTGTAAATAGAGGACAGATCACTAGACTGCCAGGAGAATGAGGTTCAATGTCAATTTAATTGACAATGGATCAAGAACACTTTTGCTGACCTTCCAAAACCTTCTGTGAAGCAACTAGGTGGTGCTGTGGATAGAGCCCTGGCCCTGGAGTCAGGAGGATCTGAGTTCAAACCTGGTCTCAGACATTTACTAATTGTGAGACCCTGGGCAAGTCACTTTACCCCATTGCTTCCAAAACAAACCAACAACCCTCTGTGAGGTGCTGAGTTGTCAGGCATTGAGCAGGATGATTCATACGGATCTTATGACTTTTTTGTGTATCTAAAATTATAATTACTTGACTGTAGTAGTCCATGACTTGAAGCTACACACACACACACACACACACACACAAACAGCATAGGTATAATACTGATATTAATCAGATGGGCCTGTACATCAGGCAGATGCCTGCAGTCTTTGAACACTGCAATTTTACTTCCCAAAGACAACCCAGCCTGCTCTTTTCCTTCTGTTCACACTTCTACAAGAGGAGACAAAACGCTGAGTGCCAAATGAGCTTCACAGACAGTTGCTGTTCAGTCTTTTCAGTTGTGTCCAATCCTTCCTGACCCCATTTGGGGTTTTCTTGGCAAAGAAACTGGAGTGATTTGCCTTTTCCTTTTCCAGCTCATTTTACAAATGACAAAATTGAGGCAAACAGGGTTACATGAGTTGCCTGGGGTCCCCCAGCTAGTAGGTGTCTGAGATTGGATTTGAACTCAGGTCTTTCTGACTCCAGGTCTGGTGGTCTATCCAGTGGGCCACCCAGCTGCCCCAGTTTTACAGATGAGGAGAGGAGAGAAGGGGAGAGAGAAAGGGAAGGAATGGGAAGGTTGGGTAGGGGACTGATGTTTTTTTCCTACAAAACAGGAGTTCTGAAAAGGGAGAGCTCACTGAAACTTGGTCAAAGCTCAGGTACCTTTTGAATACAGCCTTGAAAGAAGCACAGGAAAAGTTACAAAAAGGAGAGAACATTCCAGATAGAATAGCAGACATAAAGGCAGAATTGGGAATGTGAATGGCATGTTTAAATAGTAATGAACAGACCTGCAGTTTGGTAGAAGATTCTTGGGATTGGGAGGTTCTTGGAGTAGTGAGAGAAAAGATTGCAGGAGTAAACAAGAACCAGTCTGTAGACAATCTTAATTCCAGATTAAGATGCTGAGCCTTGGTTCTTAGGGGTAATGAGAAGCTACTATAGGCTTGTGCACTAAACCTCATTCTTTGGAAGACAAATCTGGAAACTGTGTGGATTTGAGAGAGAAGAGAACCAATCACGGGGTTTTTATAGTTCTTGCTTAAATGAGGAGAATCTGCACTAGAAAGCAGAAGGGGATAAACCTAGGACAACATGGGAGGGAGAAAAATATGAATTCAAAATCTTCTAAAAATAAATGCTAAGAGCTGTCCTGACATATAATTGGGGAAAAAATACTACAAAGTATTATTATTTATTTAAAAGAAAAGACTCAATAACTAATATTTGAATGAATTAAAAAAAAAACCCAACCGTATAAAAGAAGAATCAATCAAACTTGACAAGTGACTGGATGTGGGAAAAGGAGTCAGGCATGACTCATGTTTTCAGCCTGAGTGACAGATGAAATGAAGCTGGAAGACACTTGACAATAATGGATTTCAGTCTGGATCCAAAAAAATCCTGACAGGTAAAAAATTGGACATAATCTAAAATCGTAAAAGTTGACATATAAATAAAGCTTTATGCTTGAGTTGTTTTTTTTAAAAATCAACTTCAGAAACATAAGAGGTGATGGGCACATGGGGGGAAGGGAATGCTAGACCAGTTCATCTGAAAAAGATCTGAGGGTAAGAGTGGACAACAAGCTCAATATGAATTAGTGTGAGAAATAATTCATTTGGAACCTACTCTATTCCAATCAGTTTGATATATTACATAAATCACATAGGGATAGATAGGTTCTATAGTGGGCCTCAAACTTTAATGTAATATTTACTATTTGTTTACCAAATTACAAGGTTTACTTGCGCAACCACAAGAATGTTGACAAAGATATCTTCAGCCTGTTTTGCTCAAATTCCATGTCTAAACCCAGAATGTGTGGGATGCCTTGATTTTTTTGGAAAGTTCTCCAATTTATTTTTGTACTTCTGACCTCTCTCTTTTGTCCAACATGAGTGACCATTTCATGACCGTTTAGATAGTGAAGATGCCCCATGCTTCACTCAACCTGTGACCCATTCCTGCCAATATGCCATTTTTGGCCCTTAAGCAAGGTCTATCAACTAATGAGATTCTATGTGGCACCATGCCTCTTTTGAATATTTGGAAACCCTATAAAAACTAGGTCCTAGAAGAAGGGGCATCTGAGATCATGAGGAAGATCTGAGGTCCATTTCATGAGAGAAGACCATGGACCCTTTAATAAAGTAACATTGGCTGTATCCTAAAGAGAGCAGACAAATGGGAAAAGGACCCATATGTACACAAATGTTTATAGCAGCTCTTTGTGTAGTGGCCAAGGATTGGAAATTGAGGGGATACCCATCAATTGGGGAATGACAGAACAAACTGTGGTACATGAATGTAATGGAGTACTATTGTCCTGTAAGAAATGATGAGCAGGTGAACTTCAGAAGAACCTGGACTTATATGAACTGATGCTGAATGAGGGGAACACCGTACACAACAACAGCCACATTGTATGATCAACTACGATAGACCTAGTTCTTCTCAGCAATGCAAGGTTCTAAGACAACTCCAAAAGGCTCATGATGGAAAATGCCATCCTCATCCAGAGAAAGTATTATGGAGTCTGAATGCAGATTTAAGCATGCTATTTGCTCTCTCTGTTCTGTTTCTTCTTTCTCGTGGTTCATTCCTTTGGTTATAATTCTTCTTTACAACATGACTAATGTGAAAATATGTGTAACGTAAATACATATGTAGAGCCTATATCAGATTGCACACATAAATACATATGTAGAGCCTATATCAGATTGCACACCATCTTGAGGGGGAGGGGAGAAAATTTTAACATTCAAAAGCTTGTGAAACTGAAGGATGTAAACTAAAAATAAAAATAAGTAAATAAATGGACATAAAAATTTAAAAATAAAGTATCATTGGCTCAGAGCTTGGCCTCGGTCTCTTTTATTATAGGTTGGACAATTTTAATACCCACCTCACTCTGTATGGTGATACAATAGCCAGGAAAGCAAATTCAAGTTTAGGTTGCATTAAAAGAAGCAGAGTATGCAAGGGAAGAGACGCAATGATCCCCTTGTACTCCTGCCTCAGTCAGACTCCATAATGAATATTGTATTCAGTTTTGGCCTTTGCATTTTAGAAAGGATAAGGAGCATTTGGAGAGTATCAGTAACAGGGAAACTGGGAGAGTAAAAGGACTTCATCCTATATTGCAAAGAGAGTTCTGCTGAAGAGAAGACAGTAGAGGAATGAGAGTTGTCACCCAGGTCCCTTCTATGGAATACAGTCCTAAACGGCAGGACTAAGAACAAAATGAGTAGATTGTATAGAAAAATGGATCCAAGATCAAATTGGGAAAAAATTTCCAAACAGTTACAGTTTCCCCCAAGGGATGGGGTGTATCAATGGACTGCTGGCTCCACCACTCTGGAGAGAGAATCTACATTGGAGGGTCTCTTGTAAGGCAAGGGGACCTCTGCTCAGGGCTGGGTTTTACAAGATGGTTTCAAGGACTATTCCAACTCTTTTAAGATTTTTATAACAGATAACTAGGTGACACTCCTGGGCTTGGGAATCAGAAAGCCTTGAGTTCAAATCCAGCTTCAGTTGGTTGGACGTGGGGACTACATACTAGCTGTGAGGAGTCATTTGACCTCTTCTTTTACCCTCACTGAGTCAAGATGACAAGCATTTGTTAAGCTCTTATTAGACACTATCTAAATTCTGGGGATACAAATACAAGTTTTAAAAAAAAAGTGAGAAGCAGGGGAGAGAGAGTCCCTGTCCTCAAAGACTTCATGTTCTAATGGAGAAAGACAACACATAAAGAAGGGCTGGGGGAGGTGGGGGCGGGGGAAGATTAGTACCCTCCACTAGGGCTTAATAGCAATGCCCAGAAGGTAAAGCTTGATTGTTTTGGGCTCTTCTTCAAAATGAAGGTTCCAGGGAGGAATTCCACAATGGAACAAGGGAGCCAAGTGGAGGCAGAGGCAAAGTTTGTAGAGTCCCTGTTTTCTCATCTTTAAAATGGGATCAATAATAGAAACATGCTAGTCCCCCCCAGATCATTGTAAGAATCAAATGAGACAACCTACAGAAAGGGATTAGCAAGCTTTATAATGCTACATAAATGCCAGCTATTATTAAGCAGTAGTTGGTCAGTTGGGTGGATTCAGATTGTGGCTATGGGGGTTGTTCTGTCAGAGCTATCAAACATTTCATAGAAAGATCTGAGTTCGTGACTTGGCTCCATTAGCTTATCCCATTACCAGCTGTGCTAAGTTTGCTTGGCTACATGGCACATTTCATCCAAGGCATTAAGAGATTACTCAATCCAATGCGCTTATTTTAAAGATTAGGAAACAAGAGTACCAGGATGTAGAAGTTATTGGCCCTAAATAAGAGCCAAGATTCCCAATATCAAGTCTTCTAAGTCTTGGTCCCATGTTATAAAATTGTGTATGTGTGTGTGTCTGTGTCCCACTATAACAAAGCCCTCAATCCCATCCATCCCTGGTGCCCCCATTTTCAGACAAGGACTGGTTCAGACTTAATTATCTAATCTGTTTTCACATGTGACTGGTTTCTCCTGCTTAGTGCTAGTGTTACAATGACAAGCAGAAGGCTGTGTTCTTTGCTGATGCTTTTTCAAAGTCCAGAGTTCAAGGGGGCAAAGATTTCTTTGGCAGAATTCCACATGCAGGCTGTCCACACTGAGGGCTATACTGTCCGTCCAGCCTACTGTAGATGGTTAAAGGCTACAACTGTCCTGAAATTCTTGAAGCAAAGCCATGCTTGGGGCCTGATAATGTCTGGGTTTTGAGGGAAGGGGTGGTGAATAAAGACAAAAGGAATTATGCGTTACAGAAGATTTGCCAAGGTATAAATCACATGAGGGGTGGAGGGGTGGGGGTAAGGGAAAGGGCAACAGAATTCCAGGCAGGAAAATCACCATATCCCCATCATCAGACCTTCTAAGCAGCAGCAGCAACTTCAGCTTATACATAATAAGACACTCGCCCCTTCAAAGTCTCCTCTTTATCTTAACCTACTTTCTCTACTTGGAATGGAATTCCTATTCTGTAATAAGAGCCCATGGGGAAAGTAGGGGGAAGGAGCTTAATATGTGGAATTTATTTTATAATCATGAGAGAGAGGAAAAGAGTGTACTGATTGCACTTAAATAGGGCACTGCACTTGGAATTCGGAAGACTTGAGTTCAAATCTCACTTCAGATACATAATAGTTTAATCACACTGGCCCTCAGTTCCCTTATTTGTAAAATAAGGGAATTAGACCAGATGACTTCTCAAAGTATGTTCGGTCTAGGGACCCCTGAAGCTTCCAAGGCCCTTTGGGAGGGGTGGAGGTCCCCATAAAATCAAAACTATTTTCATAATAACACTAAGATGTTTTAGTTTCTAATGTGGTAAATATCCATAGACATAACACAAATTGGTGGTTCTCAATAATTTTAAAGATTGTAAAGGGGTTCTGAGACCAAAAAATTTGAGAAACACATCTACAAATACAGGTGTACCTCATTTTATTGTGCTTTGAAGATGATGAAAGTTTGTGGCAACCCTGTGTCAGACGAGTCCATTGGTGCCATTTTTCCAACAGCATGTGCTCACAACCTCTGTGTCACATTTTGCTAATGCTCTCAACAATTCAAAGTTTTCCATGATCCTTACATCTTTATGGTGATCAGTGATCTTTGATGTTACTGTTGTAACTGTTCTGGGGAGCCACAAACCACACATATAAGACATTGAACTTAATGAATGTTGTATACCTTCTGCTGCTCCCCTAACTGGCCATTCCCATCTCTCCTCAGGTTTCTCTCTCCCCCAAGACACATAACAATATTTAACAAGTCAATTAGTAATCCCACAATGGACTCTTAAGTGTTCAAAGGAAAGGGAGAATCAACTAATGGGGCAAACTTCATTGTTGTCTTATTTTATGAAATTGCCACAGCCATTCCAACCCTTAGTAACCACCACCCTGGTCGGCGGCCATGAAGGCAAGACCCTCCACCAACAGAAAGATTTATGACTCCCTGAAGGCTTAAGTGACAGCATTTTTCTGCAATAAAGTATTTTTTAATTAAGGTATTACATACATTATTTTTTTAGATACAATACTATTGCACATGTAATAGGCAGCTGCATAATGTAAATATAACTTTTATAGGTACTGGGAAATCAGAAAATTCACATGACTCGATTTATTGCTATATTGGCTTTACTGCGGTGGTCTGGAATCGAACCTGCAATATCTCCAAGGTATGCCTGTGGTCAGAATACCTACAAAGAATGAAAGAATCTGGCTAGCATGAAGGACCCACCCCATGTTAGCATATACTTCTTCGAAACGCATATTTCCCCACAGCCTTATATAACCCATTTTGCCTCATTTTCACTCCAACTTTTTTTGCTTTTATATCCCAGTCTTCAAACTTATTTTTGGTTTTCTGTTTAAAGTCATACACATCCAAGGAGAACAGTAAGATATTAGATATAAGCTATATAACATAGTTCTTAACACACTTCTGGAACTCTATAAATGTCAACTACAGGTAAACAGTAGAATGCTGTCCTTGAAGTCAAAGAGACCTGGTTTTAAGCCGGCCTCACTGCATGACCATAGACAGGTCACAGTAGCCTTTGGCCATGCCTGGCCCTAGTCTCTCTCCTGAGCTCCACTTAACACATCTCCAATGACTTACTGGACAATTCCAACGCCATCTTGGAGGCCCCTGACACTGCTCTATTTCTGTCCAGGGTATCGTCATTCTTTCAGTGACACAGGTTTGCAGTATCGGTGATCTTCCTCAAGTCTTCAGCCTCCTTCAGCCCACGTGTCCGATAATCAGTTGCTAGATCTTGTCTTCTCAGTCCCTACAACTCTCCCAAACATTCACACAACTATTGCCCTGGCTGAGGTCCTCATTATCTCTGACCAAGACTACGACAAAAACCCCCATCCTCCAGACATCGACCAAAGTGATTTTCCTAAAGCATGAGTCTGATCATGTCATCTGCTTAAACTCCAGTGTCAACTATTCAGTGCGTTTCACAACCTGACCCATTCCACTTTTCCAGGCTTATGGCAACATTCCTCCCCTATATACATCATGACTGCCTTCCTGTTCCTCACACACAAACCTCCAACCCTCCACCATCTCCCTTTTCTCTTTGTCCCTTTGCATTGACTGTCCCTCATGCCTAGAATGAGAAAACATGCTCGCTCTCTCTCTCTCGCTCTGTCTGTCTCCCCCCACCTATACTACAACCATCTGCAGCCCCTAAAAGCACATCTGTTCAGGAATGAACCCAGTAGAAAATAATAGCTAGCATTTATAGAGTTAACTATTAGGTTTGCAAAGTGCTTTATACATGTTAACTGATTACCTCACAACAATCTCATAGAGTAGGAAGCCATTATTGTCCCCATTTTACAGATAAAGAAACTGAAGCAGCGCAGTGACTGCCCAGAGTCTCAGAGCAGAAGAAAAGGATTGCTTTGGTTGATGAGGTCTATTAAAAAGCTAGTCTTTCTGAATGGAAAAGAAGTGACAAGAAATAAGAAAAAAAATAAAAAAGGAGTAGCTGGTTGTTGTTGTTTTTAGTAACTCACTCTCCAAATCAGGGAGAGCTAGGTGACACAGTGGACAGAACACTGGGTCTGGAGTCAGGAAAATCAGGGTTCAAACAATTGGCAGCCATGTGACCCTAGGCAAGTCACTCTACCTCTGTCTCAGTTTCTATAAAATGGAGATAATAATAGTACCTACTTCCCAGGGTTGGTGTGAGGACCAAATAGGATAATATTTCTAAAGCACTTAAAACAATACCTAGCACAAGCATTATATAAATGTTAGCTATTGTAAATCATTCTTCCAGAAATCATGCCCACAAGGAGTTAAGCCACTCCTTCTTCCTTCCCAAGTAACACATCCTAGTTATCCCAGATATTTCTTGCCATTGCTCTGCCCCTAATTTTCCACTTTTACATCCTGAAGCAGGAATCAAATTTAACACTTGATTGTCTTATAGTTTATTGCCTTTTATTTCCACTCACCACTTCAGAGACTCCTTAGAATAAAAGACTCTTACCTGGCCATCATAGCTCTATGTCTAGTGCTTTTAGGCAGAGACCATTTACTTTTTTTGTAGGTTTATATTCCCTGACACCAGTTCTCATGAAGAGCTAGCATTTATAGAGAGAGCTATTAGGTTGGCAAAACACTTTTATATGTTATCTCACTTAATCCTCATATTATCCTCATTTTGTAGATGAGGGAACTGAGGCACACACAAATAATTAAGTGACTTGCCCAAGAGCATACATGTTACTGAATGTCTGAGACAGGCTTTGAACTCAGGTCAAGTAGGACCAGAACTCTATCCACAGTATCAACCAACTGTCCATTATAAATTACATGCTCCATTCCAAAGGAAGGCGTAGATACAGTGATATGAAAAGGTGGGGGAGTGCCTTATTGTGTACATACTGTAGTGACTGGTATCGCAGAGAAAATCTGATGATGGACAACTGGACCCAAAAAGGGCTTAATAAATGTTATGGGTGTTTTTTCCATTCATTCTAAACTTGATGTCTCTGGCAATAAGAGCATCATGTTAATAAAGCCCATCTGGGAAAGGGAAAAGGACCTACATGTGCAAAAATATTTTTGTGGTGGCAAAACATTGAAAATTGAGGGGATGCCAATCAGTTGGGGGATGGCTGAACAAACTGGGGCATATGAATGAAATGGAATGCTATTGTGCAATAACAAGTGATGAGCAAATAGATTTCAGAAAACCCTGGAAAGACTTGTACTAACTGATGCAAAGTGAAATGAAATGAATCAAGAAGACACTGTATACAGTATCAGCAACATTGTGTAATGATCAACAATGAGTGACTCAGTTCAGCAACACAATAATCCAACAGGTCTCATGAAAGAAAATGCTGTCCATAGTCAGATAAAGAACTGATGGCCTCTGAATGCAAATTGCAGCATTTTATTCACTTCCTTCTTGTTTTCTTATCCGGTTCATCTTCCACCACTGTGACTAATATGGAAGTATTTTTACATGATAGTACATATATAAACTATATCAAGCAACCTACCATTTTCAGAATGGGGAGGGAAGGGGAGGGAGAAAAATTTGGAATTCAAAAACCTTTTTTTTTTTTAACTCAAAATAGTGTAAAAATGAATGCTAAAATGTTTCCTGACATGTAACTGGGGAAAAAATAAAATACTATTAAAAAAACCATCTGGACTGCTTGACTGCTCGTGTGACTTGTAGATAGGAGTTACCAATTATATTTCTTCCTGTGAAGTACCACCTATCCCCACTTCAGCCCCCTCAAGTCCTTTAGGTCTTACATTACTGTGGCCTCAATTGACTGACTGCACACCCCAGGTTTTATCATCTGACTTTAATTTCCTAACTAGCCCAACTTAGCCTAGTCATCTGCCAGATCACTGAACCCCTCAGGGCCTCCAGACCTTTCTCATCCTTGAAGATGTCTCTTCCAATTTGGCATGAACTCCTTGAGAGCAGGGACTGACTAGTTTTTTCTATTTTTCATCCTTGATGGTAGACAAAATGCCTAGCACCTACTAAGTATCTAAAAGTGCTTTTTGTCATCCACTCAATCAGTTTCTACAGGTAATGCAGATGAAGTGAATACTGCGAATTCCCCTCCTAGATGGATGTCTTCCACATGTATTCTGGGTCAGACCTGTCCCTAATACTTCTCAGGCCAATCCTGTAACACAGGCTCAAGAGTTAGAATAAATAAGCTGAACAATAAAAATGACTCTATTGAGCTAAGAAAAAAAATTCTTTAGATAAGTCTGCTATTTTTAAATACAACCTGCTACACAAGGTCAGGAAGACTTTCCCCACAGGGCAGGAGTCATGGGCTGGGCCTTTCATGCCTCATGTGATAAGGAACAACTATCCCAAGAAACACTTCTCCAAACTCCCTTAAAGGAAAACCTGCCCATGACACACAAAAATAGCACAGCTGGCACTATGACGCCTTCAAGAACATCAATGCTGGGGAATATTACAAGTGCTGTTGATAAAGCTATACTAACCTGCAACACTTTTCTTGACCTTTATCATCGCCTCCCCATACATCTCAGTTCCTCATTATTCCATACATGGTTGTTCAGTTGTGTCCAACTCTTTGTGACCCCATGAACCAACTGTCCATAGGATTTTCTTGGCCAAGATGATGGAGTAGCTTGCCGCTTCTTTCTCCAGCTCATTTTAGAGATGAGGAAACTGAGGCAAATAGGGTTTAAGTGACTTGCCCAGGGTCACACAGCTAGTAAGTATCTGAAGCCACATTTGAACTCTGGTGTTTCTAACTCCAGGCCCAGCACTCCATACACTGCCCCACTTAGCTGACCTCACTCTTCCATTACTTTGTATACTCTGACCCACTTTTCTCTTAATCTCTTGTTAACTCTCTTTTCTAGAACTCCTTATCTGGAGTAATCTTTTTCTTTTGCTCACAAATGATTAGTTGCAACATAGTAGCTCTTCGACTCCTCTCGCCTGGTTTCAATTGTTACCAGGTGTGCTTAAGGCTGCACAAGGTTAAGGCTCCCTCCTCCTACTCTCTCCTAACTTCTACTAGATCAGAGCCACTCCAGAATTTTAGTCTCCAGATAGCCAAAGGTTTACTATAATAATTTCTAACCTCTCAATATTCTTCTCTTATATATCCACTTATTTACTTCATCTATTTTCAGTATTTATTTTTTTAACCGAGTGCCAAATTTTCTCCCTTACCCACCCTATTGAGATGGCAAGCGATAGGCTATCAATCATATATGTGAAGTTATACAAAACATTAGCCATGTTGCTTGCCCCCCAAAAAGGGCAAGAATAGTAAAGAGTTTTTTTAAAAATGCTTCAGTCTACATTCGGAGTTTACTTATGAGTTCTCTCTGTCTCTGCCCCCCCCCCACACACACACCCCCTCTTAATGGAGAGCTTATTTCTTCATTGAGTTCTTTGGAATTCTCAGAGGTCTTCAAAAATCTCAAGTGAAACCAAACTCCCTGGTGTCTACATAATACCCCATGATATTCCTGTGTCCGTGCCTTGATTCTTATATTCTTGCAGTTCCCCCTTCCTGAAAAGCCTTCTCCTTACCTTCTTGCCTATCTATTCAACCTAAATACTACCTCTTCCATGAAATGACTCCACCTTGCCACAGATTCTCTATTATTGCTCAGTCAGGTACAACTCTTCCCTCATTTAGGGTTTTCTTGGCAAAGACATTGGAATGGTTTGCCATTTCCTTCTCTAGATCATTTTGCAGATGGGGAAACTAGGGTAAACAGGGTTAAGTGACTGCCCAGGGTCACACAGACAGTAAGTGTCTGAGGCCAGATTTGAACCCAGGTAGATGAGTCTTCCTGACTCCAGGCTTGACACTCTATCCATTGCACCACCTAACTCCCCAAATGTGGTTCACCTTCCCCCTAATACCACCTCCTTACTACAACCTATGTATGAGAGAATGATTGAAAATTTCAAGGTGTATTATTTGTGTGTGTACAGTTAATTGCAGCTTTGGATGTAGATAAGTGATTAACTTTGAGAGATTTCTGGAGGTCCATGCAATCTGGAATATTGCTAAGGCATGGGAAGACATAATAGAAACACATATGAAGACAGAGTGTGGGGGTAAGTGTGCCCAAAGTTCATTCTGGAGGATTTGAAGAAGTAACAAGATTGTAGAATTAGAGCTAGAAATGTATAAGAATGATGTGGATGAGTTGATTAAGTCTCATGGAGAACTGTTTAATGAGGATCTGATGACGCTTCTACCTGCAAAGATTTCACAAGAAAGGGAAACTTCAGAACCCAAAGATGAACTAAAAAGATCCAATCACAAAACAGCTGGCAGAAATAATTTCATCATTTGAGTGAATTCTGTGCTTGTATTGAAAAGGTGGATCCAAATACTTCAAGATTATTAAAAGTTCAGAGGCTAGATGAAGATAATATTGCTTGCTATCATCAGATACACAAGAGGAAAGAGTGAGCCAAAATCTAAACTTCTCTTGATAGCTTCATTAAAAAGGCTGTTCAGGAAGAAGGCAGAGCAAAGATAGCAGAATAAAAGGTCATCTGAGCTCTCCCCAAAACCCCTCCAAAAACCTATAAATAATGACTCTGGAGTGGCAGAACCCACAAAAAGACAGAGCGAAACCATTTCCAGCCAAAGACAACTTAGAAGATCAGCAGGAAAGGTCTATTGCATCTGGGTGAGAGTGAAGTACGGTCCAGCACAGGATGTTCCAGCACAACCCCGATCCCAGCAAACTAAAGGCATGCCTTAGAAGTCACTCAATCAGTAGCTGCAACACCTGCTTCCAGAGCTCTCAGCCCACAGACAGTAAGCAAGAGGGTCAAACAACTGGTCAGAAGGATATCATAGAGGTCTCTTTGCTAGTACTGCGGCAGGATTCTGTTGCTTTGCCCATACTTGGATCCAAACTGCAGTCCTGGGGGGCAGTCTTGGGCCCAGGAGGAACACTAGCATACCAGAATTTGAAACCACGGTGGAACCTCATTATAGTTCCTGTAAAGAAAGGTGAGCTTGTGTCATTCACAGACCAGAGCACAAGCCAGGAGATTAGTAAACAGTTCTCCTTAGATCATATCATCTTGGAATAACTGAAAACTTACAAGACCCTAGAACTAGTTCTGAACATCTGCACAAAACCCCTGAAGCTTGGGACAGCTCACCCTCCACCTGGGAAGCAGAGCCCTATATTAACAAAGAGTTAAAAGTCAAGTAATAGGCTGGGGAAATGAGCAAACAACAGAACAAAATTCTGACCATGAAAAGTTACTATGAGGACAACAAGGAAGATTAAAAGACACACTCAGAATAAGATGAAGTCAAAGTTCCTCCATCCAAAGCCTCCAAAAAAAATTTGAATTCATCTCAGGCCACTGAGAAGAGCTCAAAATGGATTTTGAAAACCAAGTAAGGGAAGTAGAGGAAAAATTGGGAAGAGAAATGAGTGATGCAAGAAAATCATGAAAAACAAGTCACTAACTTGGTAAAGCAGATGCAAAAAAAAAAAAAATACTGAAGAAAGTAACACCTTAAAAACAGATTAGGCCAAATAGTAAAAGAGGTATAAAAGTCAATGAGAAGAATGCCTTCAAAAGCATAGTTAGCCAAAAAAAAATGCCTTAAAAAATAAAATTGGTCAAATGGAAAAGGAGGTACAAAAGCTCACTGATGAAAATAATTCCTTAAAAATTCTAATGGAGCAAATAGAAGCTAAGGACTCTGAAAAATCAAGAAATAAAAAAAAAACCAAAAGAGTGAAAAAATAGAAGACAAATTTGAAATATCTCATCGGAAAAATGACTAACTTGGAAAACAGATCCAGAAGAGATAATTTTATTATTATGGGACTACCTGAAAGCCATGATCCTAAAAAAAGTCTAGACATCATCTTTCATGTAATTATCAAGAAAAACTGCCCCGATATTCTAGAACCAAGTGATAAATAGAAATTGAAAGAATCTACTGATCACCTCAGGAAAGAGATCCCAAAATAAAAACTTCCAGGAATATTATAGTCAAATTCCAGAGCTCCCAGGTCAAGAAGAAAATATAGCAGACAGCCAAAAAGAAACAATTCAAGTATGGTGGAGTCATGGTCAGGATATCACAAGACTTAGCAGCTTCGACATGAAAGGATCAGAGGCTTGGAATAATGATATTCCACAGAACAAAGGATTAGAACCAGGAATCACCTACCCAGCAAAACTGAGTATAATCCTTTGGGGGTAGGGGGTGGGAATGGACATACAAGACTTACAAGCATTCTTGATAAAAAAAGACCAGAGCTGAATAGAAAATCTGATTTTCAAATACAAGACGCTCAAGAGAAACATAAAAAAATAAAGAGAAATCATAAGAGACATAAGGTTAAACTGTGTATATTGCTACCTGGGAAGATGATACTTGTAACTCATAAGAACTTTCTCATTATTAGGGCAGTTAGAATAAGTGTATATAGACAAATGATACAGGTATGAGTGGAATATGAAGGGATGAAGGAAAGGAAGAGGTAGAATGGAGTAAATTATCTCACATAAAAGAAAACCTTTTACAGTGGAGGGAAGAAGAGTGAGGAGAGGGGAAATGAGGGGGAATGATTTTTTTAGGGGGGATTGTTATGTTTTCTTTCACAACATGGCTATTAGGGAAATGTTTTCCATGAATACACATGTATAACCTATATTGAACTGCTTGCCTTCTCAATGGGAGAGGTGAGGGGGGGAATAAGGAGGAAGGGAGAGAATTTGGGATTCAAAGTTTTAAAAACAAATGTTAAAATACTAATTTTTTAAAAAACCACCTGTAATAAAGGCTAGATGCAGTAGGTGGTGAAGGGGGAACATACTGTACATCTATGCTAATTTTTACTATATAGTACTGTGCATACTTTACCATTAGCTTTAACTTTTATTTCATAATTCCATTTATCATCATTATATGGTATTTAATAGGAATGCATTGTATGATTTGGATAAGGGTATTATTTTGGGTATGCCTTTGTTACATATGCTAAGTATATAGACAGGGGCAAATTCATATTACCAAAAAAAAAAATTGTTTCATATGTCATGTCCACTTACATAAAGTAAAGAGAAGTCTGTAACAGGTCTATCCATTTCATAATCCCATGCCACTACCTCCCAAAAATGGACTGAGAGAGGTAAATGATTCTTTCCTTTAAAACACACACATACACACACACACACACATGCACACACACAAACACAATTAATGTAAGATGTTAAAAGTTAAATGGGCTAATTTTGTTAGAAGTGGTTTCATAAAAGGGAATACATTTAATCCAAAGTGCACATTTTCAAAAAAGTTCAGTTGATAAGGTAGACTCTTCCTCCAGAAAAAAAGGATAGCCAGTGGTATTTTTTAAAAAGCACCCAACAGAAGAAACAGAATCACAGACAAAATAAAGCAGTTCTAAAAATTACATGCTGAGTTGACTATTTTTAAAGATACGCAAGCAGTATATTAACAGATTCTACAATCCTCTTTTTGTGTATGTGCTCTATGTGGTTAAAAATGATCATTTTATTTTCTGTTAAGACCAGAATTTTAAAAATAAAATGGTTCAATTATAATTGAATTAATAATAGTTCAATGAAAAGGTATGAGATGCTTTACATACCTCCTTCAGCTCAAGCAAACACAATATATGAATACTTAAACAAAAATGTCTTGTAATTATAATGCCCAAGCTTCATCCCAAGAAAGAGGTGAGAACGTGTACCTCCCTACTCCCCAATCTAGTTTTACAGAGATACCAAGGGCTGAGTAAGGCACAGTTCACACTGATGTTAGCTGATTTTTTTTCCTTTTCCTCCTTTTAAAACCTTTACAATTTACATGATTCACTGGATGGAGGATGAAGAAGAATTTATTTAGAAATGAAGGTAATGTATAAAAACTAAAGATAATCACACAGAGATTTTAAAATGTGAGATAGGGATTGACATTAACTCAATATTAACCCAATGCATTTTCTCTATTCCCCTTTCCTCTAACCCAAGTGAACATCTCGATTTAATTTTCACTTTCGTTTCCTGGTCTTCATAACCCTTCAAAACTTGAATATTTTTGTATTTCTCCCTTCACTCAGTAATACAGCAAGCAGCTCCTCTTATCCAACTTAGAAAACGTTATTACTTTGCTAGACTGACCACAGTCTTCTTTAAGCCAAAATGAGGCACATGGAGAAGTGCTTGCAGAAGCTGAGAGGAAGGGAAGGGGAACCATGATAGCATCACATTTTTGGAAAAAAATTCATTTTGGCAAAACTATTCATTAGTTGGCTTATTTTGTATGCTTGGAGACAGTTACTGAGTATCTCCAAGGGCATATGAAATAATAATGTTCCTACAGTCTGAAACATTTTTTTCCCCTGGACTGAAGTGTGTAGATGTTCAATTATCCTTCAAAGAACTATATAAGCTTTATCCTTCTGAACTCCCCGAGGCTATGAAAAACATTAGAATCCAAAGATGTTGTTTTTTTTTTAAACCCAAATTATGGCCCAAACAAATGGCTATTTGCTATAGTTTGTCACTTTCAAAAAAAAAAATGTTCTTATTAGGATGTCTCAGTAGTGTGACTTTTTATTCTCAAAGCTTACGGCAGTGAATACAAGTTATAGATCCCACTAGGCTGGAAAGGCTTTAAATATAAATACCTACTGATGGTCTATGTCTACTATGGAAAGAGAGCTAAATCTGAAAAGCTCCCCACCTGAAAGCTGTTCCTCAGGATAAATAATGAAAACCATCTACTATGGTAGGAATGTCATGGACCTCCCGGGCCTCCCCCCAAGTCTATGGAACCCTTCTCAAAGATCTTATTAAAGAGAATGCTAAATTTAAGTTAGAAGTTGGGTGAAAATAAAGATGTAATTTACTTCTCATCCAAATTCAGAGTCTCCCTTGGAAAAGTGGGAGGTGGGGGATGGCAGCATGTATCTGTGGACCCCAAGTTAAGAACTCCGGTTAAAAGGCAAAGGAGTGCCAGAAATCTGTATCAATGGAGAGTACTCTACTAAAGAAACTACAGACCTCTGAACTTTTTGGGAGGGTAGGGAAAGGGAGTGATTCAGAACAATTAAATATAGGTGACAGATAGTGGGAATACTATACAAATTGGCAATAATCAGTTTTATACATGCCTCAAATTTTCTGTTTCATGGGTCTCCATTTCTGTGAGGGAACCAATACCTTCCATTACCCACAGGTTTGCAACCTGGGGGTTTATCTCTTTATGTAACTACATGAAAATCCTCCCAAACACATTAGATGCTTTTAAGGAAGTAAGTCAGTATTTTTCATAGTTTACTGGTGTCAAAAAAAAACTTGGTAAAGAGGAGAAAAATAAGTGAAACTGATAAAATCACTTCTATAGCTTTAAAGCAGAGGCTCTTAACCATGTTTTTTAAAAAAATATATTCCAATATTCCCATGGCAACATAATTGTTTCCCTTTCTAATCCTATGTATTTTATTCTATGCACTTAAAAATGTTATTCTGAGAAGTGGTCCAGACTTTGCCAGAGTAACAAAGAGGTCCAAGACACAAAGACGCCTGAGAGTCAACTTTTAATGTCTCTTATTTATATATTTTGGCTTTTTTCATCTTTTAGATTCTTCCAGAGTCCCTTCCTCCTCCCAAAAAGCTAGCCCTTATAACAAAGAATTTTTAAAAGAAAAAAAATTACTAAAATGAATCAACCTGGCTCAGATTCAATCCAGCTCAGACTCTGTCTAGCTGAGATTCTGTCTGGCCCGTTACAAATGCTTAGACTCCTTAAGAATCAACCCAATATGGTGAATCTTTAATAAACTTTGTTTTTCTTTGGCTTTAAGAGGACTTGTGTCAAATTCATTCGAGCAGGACTCGGCTTGTCAATATTTCGGGGTCCCCCAGAACCCCTCAGACCTCAATATATGGTTCCCTGTCTGGGAAGAACTACTAATTTCAAGTTCTTCTGCCAAGACTCGAAGAGTGCAAGCCATCAACGTCCAGATGACAACTCAGGCTACGTACCCCTTGAATAGGACCCATCGAGGCAGGGACAGCTCTACACCCCTTGCCAGCAGGAAGCAGTTTCAGAAGTTGAGATCTTCACCCTTGACCCCAAAAGAATTTGGGTGCAATTTGTTTGAGGGGGTAATGATGGGGTTCAGACTTTGGGAACCAACCTGAACTCCCCTTGAATCTCCCCACTTAACCTGGCCTTTCATACGCAAATTTGTAGCCAGGTGCTCCTGAATATCTCCACTTAATTTGGTCTTTCATATTCAAATCTGTTGCCCTTGGCCTAGAATGGCCCTACCCAAACCTTCCATAGTCTGATATCTCCTGATTGCCTCCAGCTGTTTTCAACCCTTGTCCGGTCACCCCAGTCCCACTTAGGTCCTCCATGGGTTTCTTCTCAAGAGCTGCCCTAAATCCCTCCTCCCATCACCCTAGACTACCAGACCACCCTCAGATCCCTCCTATAGTCTTTTCTGTACTTAAGTTCCACCTTGCCTCCATGAAGGTGCTCAGATTCAGTCCAGCTCAGACTCTGTCTAGCTGAGATTGTATCTGGCCCACTTGTGAATATAAGCGTCACAAATGCTTAGGCTCCTTAAGAGTCAACCCAAAGTGGCAAGTCTTTAATAAACTTTGTTTTTCTTTGGCCCTAAAAATAAATAAATAAAATGAATCAACCCTATTTTCGAAATCTGACATTATTTCCAATATCACATAGCACAGACACAACTCCTATCCATTCCAATCTTTGCAAAAGAGTGGGTGTAGCAGCAGTCTTCCTTCTCTAGAGTCCAGCTGATTCTCTATAATTTTACAACATTCATTTTTAATTATTTTGTGGTGGCTATTCATTCCATTTATGCCACAGTAGTCATTATGTACCTAAAGTTTTCTGGATCTTCCTATTTCATAAACTAAACACCTAAAACTGATACCTGCAAACTTTCAGAAGGTATGGAGAAGTGAATACATGTGGCTCACTGAAACTTGTACCTTCAAATTAATGCTTTACTATCAAATTATTATTGACCTAAAATACTAGGTAGTATAGCAACCTGACATCTGGAACCTTTCTGAGTACTGGTCTAATAATATTTGTGCCATAAATTCATTCAACATTCCATAATATATGCAAAGCACTGTGCTGGGAACCATAAGAGACTGAGAGATCGAAACAGTCTTCACCCTCAAGAAGCCTACAATCTGTGCTAGCAGGAGAGGAAGGAGAGAGGGAGAAAAAAAATCACAATGATGTGTTGGTAGAAACTGAAATTTCTGTAGGCGGGGAGAAATTTTTGTAAGCTCAGATATCTTCCTCCAAGTCTAAGCTTGCAAAGAGTGTAACTTCACTGACTTATGAAAAAGGCATCTGGTGATCATATCTATGAGGTTTTCTTTAGAAGTCTAATTTTTTTCTCTTGCCTTAAGTAAACAGTCCTAGCTTCATGAGATTTAGGAACAGGAAACATTGGACCCTACTTTACTGTTCTGATCTCTTCCTTTAAAGAATGGGGAGCAGGGAAAATGAGGCCCAGCGAATTTAAATGACTTGGCTAAGGTTATAAGGATAAGTGATAAGCTGCTAGGAACTGATATTTCTCCAAAACCTTCCCACCTCCATGCTTTAGTGTTGCTGTTCTGTCATTTCAGCTTTATCAGACTCTTCATGACTCCATTTGGGATTTTCAAGGCAAAAATAGTGAAGCAGTTTGCCATTTCCTCATCCAGTTCATTTTAGAGATGATGAAACGGAGTGCCCAGGGTCACACACAGAGTATGAGAGAATCCAGGTCAGTTTCACATCTGTCAAGTGAGGAAGTATTCCACAGCCTGCCTTTTACATATTCCCTTGGCAGAGGTATATCAGATGCCGTAAGAGCCACCCTGGTCCCAGGAATCAGTGATTAGGCCATTCATTCAGGACAATAAATGATTTACTAGATTTTATAGCACAGCTAACTTATAAGATCCTTAACCTTTGGCATTTCTTAAGTTCACCAGATAAGAAAAACTCACTTTGAAGTCAATTTCTTCACAATCTTAAAGAAATATTTCTCAAACTACATTCATCCATCCAGGAGATATTGCAATATAACAGTAAGGAATGATAGACCCTAACATTGGCAGTACTTGAGAACAAGCCCTATAGCACAAAATGCTAATTAATGTGGAAATTTGTTTGGCTTGACTAGGCATATTTGTTGGGAGAATGTTTTTCTTTTTTCCAATGGAGGTAAGAATGGGAAGGAAGAGAGAGGAGAGGACAAGAATACGGGAGCACTAGCATCCCTACCACTCCCCACAAAAGAGAAAAAGACAAGAGGGATAACCAAAGCATCTAGCTGACATGGTGGATACAGCATTGGACCCGAAGTCAGGAAGACTCATCCTCCTGAGTTCAGATCTGGCCTCACACTAACTGTGTGACAGATCACTTAAACCCATTTGTCTCAGTTTCCTCCACTCTAAAATGAGCTGGAGAAAGAAATGGCAAACCACTCCAGTATCTCTGCCAAAAAAAACCTCAAATCAGGTCACAAAAAGTCAGACATGACAGAAAAACAAAAACGATCACAGTCAAAGAGGCACTAGTATATTAAGGGGGATAGAAAAAGAATTCTTGGAGAAGGGTGAGATTTAATTGGGACCTGAAGGAAGCCAGAGACAAGGAGCTGGAGGTGAGGACAAAGAGCATTCTAGACACGTTCTCTATATTCATCCTGAATAAACTGGATAGCACCTACCTAAGACTAGGCAATGCAGTGGATAGAGCACTGGCCTGAGTTCAAATTCAGTCTCAGACATTTACTAGCATGACCCCAGCTGGAAGCAAGTCATTTAACTTTGGACGTCTCAGTTTCCCTACCAGAAAAGAGGGAAATAATAATAATGACAGCACCTACCTCATAGGCTTGTTTTAAGAATTAAATGAGAAAATATTTGTAAAGTGCTTAACAAAGTTAACTGACACATAGTAGGTGTGACATAAATGTTTTTTCCATTCCTTTCCCCCTCTTTTCCCCTACAGGTTTCCTCAGGTTTATAAAGTTCAGAGAATCAAAGATCTAAAGCAAGAAGAGACATAAAAGGCCACGTAGGCCAACTTGCTCACTTCACAGAAAAGAAAGTAAAGGGACTTGCCCAAGGTTACCGAGCTAGTTAAGTGGCAGAGCTGGAATTCAAACCCAAGTCCTCTTACTCCAAATGCAGAGCCACAATTGTCTTCAAAAGCTTTATAGTTTAATGGGGCAAATATTTGGACCTCTAACAAACAGAACATTATACACATTACAAACAGAGAAAAGGCTATACTTTAACCTGTACTGTCAATATAGCTGTCATTCATGTTTACAAAGTACCTTAGCATTTACAAAGCACTAATTTTTTATATGACTACTATAGGACTGTCTGAGTTGATGGCAGGGCAGATATTATCAAACCCATTTTACAGAAGAGGAAACTATAGACCATGAGGATTAGATGCCTAGCATAACATCATATACCTAGTATGAGATTCAGCCATGATTCTCATATTCAAGACTACTAACTATCCCCACTGCTTGTTCCACTTGCCTTTTAATTCCCCAAATAAGGCAACATCCCAGCTAAGTTTCCAAGCAGTTTCCACAAGTGGCAGAGACCAGGAATCTTCTAGCCCCACAAAAATTCTGCCAGGGGAAAATTTCAAATTGCCTTGTGACAAACAGGCTCAGATAATTTTAGGTCCAGAAGAAAGTATACATTTGAGAGTAATGGTAATTAGCCTAAGTTAACCCTACACAGACATCTTATCAGGGTAAATCCAAATGTCTGGAAGGGCTTTACACTTGAGGAAATACAAGCTTCTTGTTTCATCAAGCAAGAAAAGTTTCAGATGTGATCCCAGCAATGGAATGAAATTTCAGCTCAAGAATAAACTGAAGGGGGAATGGGGGGGGGGGGGGGGGAGAAGCACTGCCAAGATGGCAAAGTAAAGGCAAGGATTTCCTGAGTTCTCCCCAAACCCCTCCAAAAATGACTGTCTTGGGTCCTTGGGTCTGCTAGTGCAGCCTTGATGCTAGTAGGGAGATGGGGGAGAGTTGACCTTCTAGAAGGTCAACAGGAAAGGTCTGTTTCACCAGGGTGAGAGAAGGCCAAAGTTCAGCACAGGCCATGCCAGCAGTCAGTTTCTTGACTTCTCAGTTCATAGATGCCAAAGACAACTTAGAAGATCAGCAGCAAAGGTCTCTTAGACCTGGGTGAGAGGGGCACAGTCTAGCACAGGCTGCAATCGCATAGCCCCAACCCCAGCAAATCAGAAGCAGGCCTTGGAAGCCACTGAATTAGCGGCAGCAGTGGTGGTGGCGGCGGCAGCAGCAGAGATGCTTCTGGAGCTCTCAGTCCACGAGAGTAAGAGGGTCAAGCTGGCCAGAAGGAGATTACAGGCATCTCTTTGCTTGCGCTGAGGCAAGACTATTGCTTTGCCCATACTTGAATCTGGGTCACAGTCCTGGGGCAAGGAGGAACACTAGCACACTAGAGCTTGTGGCCAGTAGTGGAGAGGGGACCCTCCTTAATGTTCCAAGGCAAAAGAGAGGGCTTGTGTCACTCACAGATCCGAGCAGAGGCCAGGAGACCAGTACATCACTCTCCTTAGATCATACCACCTTGGAAGAACTGAAAACTTAAAATCCCTAGAACCATCTCTGAAAACAGTTGTACAAAACCCCTGAAGCTTGAGACAGTTCATCCTCCAACCTGGAAGCAGAGCTCTACCTTAACAAAGATTTAAAAAGTCAAGTAATAAGCTGGGGAAATGAGCAAACAATGGAAAAAACTCTGACTACAGAAACTTACTTAGTGACAAGGAAGATGAAAACATACAACCAGAAGAAGATAACGAAGTCAAAGCTCCTGCATCCAAGCCTCCAAGAAAAATATGCAATGGGCTCAGGCCATGGAAGAGCTCAAAAAGGATTTTGAAAATCAAATAAGAGAAGTAGAGGTCAAATTGGGAAGAGAAATGAGGGATCCAAGAAAATCATGAAAAACAAGTCAACAGCTTTGTAAAGGAGACACATAAAATACTGAAGAAAATAACACCTTAAAAAACAATCTAGGCCAAATGGTTAAAGAGGTCCAAAAAGTCAATGAGGAGAAGAATGCCTTAAAAAGCAGAACTGGCCAAAAAGAAAAGGAGATCCAAAAAGCTCACTGAGGAAAATAATTCCTTAAAAATTAGAATGGAGCAAATGGAAGTTAATGATTTTATGAGAAATCAAGAAATCATAAAACAAAGAAGACAAAAAAAGAATAAGTTCAAATATAGAGAGGATTATCTTGGTAGGGCAAGTGGACCACAGTGGTCTGTGAAACAGTTGAAAACAAAACAGAAAAAGACCCACCATGAATGTGGAAAAATAGGGACACCAATACACTGTTGGAGTTGTGAACTCATCCAGCCCTTCTGGAGAACAATTTGGAATTATGCCCTAAGGGTCCTGAAACTGTGCATACCTTTTGACTCAGGATCACCACTATTGGTCTGCATCCCGAGATCATGGAAAAAGGTCTACATGAACAAAAATATTTATAGCGGTTTTTTTGGAAAGAATTGGAAATCAAGGGGATGCCTCATCAATTGGGGAATGGTTGAACAAGTTGTGATATATGATCGTGGTGGAATACTATTGTTCTGTAAGAAATAATGAGCAGAAAAACCTGGAAAGACTTCTATGAACTGATGCAAAGTGAAGTGAGCAAAACCAGAATACTGCACATAGAAAGAGAAAAACAATGTATTTATAATCAATGGTTAAAGACTTAGCCACTCTAATCAATACAATGATCCAAGACAATTCCAAAAGACCCATGATGAAAAATGGTATCCATCTCCAGAGAGAGAACTAATGAACTATAAGTGCAGACTGCAGCATATTTTTCTTGCCTTTTTTTGGCAGCATGGCTAATATGGAAATGTTTTGTTTGACTTCACATGTATAATTGATATCAGATTGCTTGCTGTCTCAATGGATGGGGGGAGGGGAGAGAAGCAGGAGAATTTGGAATTCAATTTTTTTTAAAGTTAAAAATTAAAGTTAAAAAAAAAAAAGACCCTCAATTTAGTAGAGCCCTTTCTTCCACAGAGAAGGTGGTGGAGTGAGACAGAGGATGTTCATTTCTCTTTAAACTAATTTCATTGTTGGCACTTTAAATGTGAGCCCTTTTCTCAATCAAGAGTCAATATGCTACTTATAGGAACTGAGCCACAGCTACACTGACATCCCTGCTATAAATAAAATCATTAGACAAAAAGAAGTTGTAGTTAAACAGGAGGATAGCTCAGATTATCTCCAGAGAGGTAAATAATGAGATGGTTTCATCATGTACCCAAAGGCAATGGGGAAACAGCGTATCATGGGTTACCTTGCCTAGCAGTGCTCATAATTAACAGAAGCAGAAAGACCACTAGAAATACAATTGCACCTTATGTGCCAATATGTATTTCCAAGGATAGAGAAGAGCAATGAATAGTAATTTCTTATAAAATCCTAGAAACAGAGTCTTCATATGTGCTTTGATGTTCAATGAAGACAGATGCTATCATTATCACTGGCAAAAAGTTGGAAAATACAGGTTAGGTTTAAGAAATGAGAATAAGAGAGAGAGAGAGAGAGAGAGAGAGAGAGCCCCATTTCACTCTTAATGACTCTTTCCTAGCAAAAATACAAGTGGTTTGCCATTTCCTTCTCCAATTCACTTTACAGATGAGGAAACTGAGAGAAACAGGGTAAAGTAACTGGCCCAGGGTCATAAAGCTACTAAGTGTCTGGAATTAGAAATCAAGAAATTACAGGCCAGCAGCCTATAGACTACCACAAGACTTGTGGCAAGCATCAAATGACATCACAAAACTAACATTTATGTCAACAGACAGGTAATAACACGTCAAGGTAGTATAAGCAATAAGATTAAGGACTCCCTAATTTCTCTGAATCTCATGACCTTTCAAGCCTCTCCTAAACAGAAATTATGCACCTAAAGATAAAGCAACTTCAGCTGTTTCCATGGTCTAGGACACCCAGAATCCAAAAGAAGGTTTAAAACAAAAACAAAAACCCATAAACTGACTGATTCTGAGCTCATTTAGCACCCCACCCCCATCTCCCTACTAGCATCAAGGCTGTACTAGCAAACCCAAGGACACCACAGAGGCTTAGTAGCAAACTCAAGGATACCACAGAGGCTTACAGTCTTACAACAAAAACAAAACCCAAATTCCAGTTTCCATCCCCTCTTTCCAGTGCTGTGGAGACCCCAGTCCTTCAGGAGCAAGAGCCTACAGAGAGCCACAACCCTACATCAATACTGCAAAGCTCTGAATTGCTAGAGTTGGGCCAAAGAAGTAAGCAGCAGGAGAAGGTCAGGGCACCCAGACAGGTAACTATGTGCATGGGCAGCTGTGGGGACACCCCACCTATGACTGAGGGAGAGAGCACAGCTTCTAGTTGGTACCAGTTCTAACCTCCTCAAAGTCAAATGGGGCAAAGCCCAAAGAGAGTGAACCAATGAGAGGAGGCTGAGATTCAACCCTGAATGAAACCACTCCAGAGAGTTGGGAGTCAGAAAGTGAGCAAAAGGGAAAAATAAGGGGAAGAAAGATGAAAATTACAGATTTCAATAAGAAGAAAACTCAAAGACTCTGCACATAAACAGATAAATCAACAGGGAAAAGAGTAAAAACAGAAAGAAATGGGATCTCCAAATCTACTAAATGTGTCTTCTAGAAATAAATATTGCGAGACAAAAGAAGAAAAAAAAAATGATCTAACACTTGATGAGACAGGGCTGCTCATATACCTTTGGTGTCCACCTGTCCCCTAACTCTCATCTGTGGTTCTAAGAAGCTGTAGTAGGAGCAGAAGCCACACACCACAGTAAAACTGTCTTCAGTAGATGGGCTAAACTGGGTTGAGGGTAACCAACCAACAGGCCTCAAGCCCATCAGTGAATTAGGGGGGGTGTCTATCCCAAGATGTGAAGACTTTCCCTGGTAGAATGGGTGGCTGAGAATAAAATCAAGCAGAACTTAGAGCTTGGTAAGATATCCAAGATGCCAAGGTCATCATCCACTGCCTCCTAGCTATCTTGACTTTTGTTCTATCACTGGCCTTCAAGGATTCAGGGAAAGGGAGTGAGGCTGTCAACTTTGTACAACTCTGCCTTACTTAAATCCAATTCACACATAAGTCAAGATATCACTTTGTAATGTCATTGGTTGTCTTTGAAAAGGGAACAACTGTTCTTTTGGCAATTTTAATAGACTGCCTTGATTATATTGATTTCATATATAATCTAATCACTTATAGTCTGCTGTTCATCCTTCATTTTAAAAGACCAATAACATTACATTGAAATCGGTACAAATAAGTGTGTTGGCTGTGACTGATCTGTCTAATACAAGTTCGGAAGTCACTACCTCAGATCAGGCACAAATGGTCCATTGGAACACCTAGAGTGAAAATAGCTTTGGATTTGGATAGCTCACTTTTCCTTTGTTTTTCTACAATTCTGTTTTGTTCATGGAATATAGTGCCTTCTTTGATGTGGGTACACCATGTTAGATAGTCCTATGTCAGCATTTCTCATGTCTCAGTCGGTATTCAAGTTGTTCAGAGACACCTCAAGAGTGTTCTTATATTGCTTCTCTGTACCTCCGTGTGAGTGCTTACCATGTGTGAGTTCTCTAAACTAATCTTTTGGGTATGCAGCATTTGAATTATGTGGCCAGCCCAACGGAGTTGTGTTCTCTGCAATAGCTTAAATGTTTCAGGCAGTTCAGCTCTAGAGATGACCCCAGTGCCCAGTCAGTACCTTATCATGCTCTTTGGGATCTTCCTGAGACAATTCAAAGTGAAAATGATCCAATTTTTCCAGGTTTCATAGGCATGAGACAATGGTAAGCATGAAGGCTCTGTAGACCTTTAGTCTGATATGTAGACTGGTGGATGCAAGGCCACATCTTGGAGTCAGATCGGTTTCAAATTTTGATTCTAACATCTATTAGCTGTGTGGGGTAAGAGCAGAAACCTTGGGAAAATCACAACTTCTGAAAATGAGTTTCTTCAATCTATGAAATAAGGAAAAAAGTGTAGCAATTATCTTATCACTTAAAGATTGTGGGACCTCCTCATTTATAAAGCAAGATGAAAGGACTATAAATACAGCATGTGGCACAGCCTGTTATATCTGACACCATTTGCTGGGAGACTCATAGGATTACATACTTAGAGTCGGAGAAAGAGCTTAAAGATGATCTAGTCCAGTCTTCTAACTTAATAGAAATAATAATTTGTTGTAAGAGAAGGAGGTAGAAGGGAGTGAGGAGTGGGGCATGTCCAAAGTTACTTTCATATTTAAACAAATAGTATGAATGGAACTTGCTTTTTTAAAACTAAGTGCTCTGCAAACTTGTAAAGTCCTTTGGGCTTCAGGGATTATATCTCATACATCTTTCTATCAACCACACAGCTCTAACAGAGGAGGCATTCAGATCCACAAACCTTCAGGACTGAAACCATCTGCTTATAGAGCTTGTTGGCTGCCATGAATCTGTATCATATGGCTGACTGTGCCCATCATTAGTAAGGACAAAAAAGTCCTGAAAGAAGATCTGTGTCTACTCATTGTTCAGATTATAAACTGGTGATAGAATGATAAGGAAGGGGAGGATAAAGACTGAAAGAAGATTCCTGCAACTTGTGCTCCATCTGCCACCAGTGAGTACAAGACTCCACAAAGAAATGAATGCCTTTCCATCATCTGAAACCAGGTCTAGCACAGGGGACCCTTGAAAGAAGGTTTTGTCCCACAGATCTGCCAGATCTTATGCATCTATGGCTTCTCTGGGACCAAATCCTTAAAAATAAAGAAATGTCTATGGTCTAGCTATTTATTCCACATTGTATCACAGCAGATACAAAATGTAAAGTTAATTCTTCCGCAGAATTATAATTATGTTACTAGTACCCCAAGGAAAAGTACAGCCAGCGCATTTTTATTCAGCAGCTAAGAACAGGGATAACTATTTAAAACTGTAAAAACCATTCTTATCTAGCCGGCATACTAAAAACAGGCTGAAGGATTTAGTTTGCTGACTCCTGGCCTAAGGGTGCTCTTTTACCCAAAATAAAATACTTTCAAGAATGCCTAGTTCCCTAGCTATATACACCAGGTTTTCTTTAAAAAGAAGATACATACACAAAACAAAACCTACCACAGGAGACCAGTACCACTTACAAGTAAATAGTGTTACATTTATACGGATGATTCTTACTTAGTTGCCATTAAATATCTAGTCTGCAATTTCTCACATTATACTTGTTTTGTCTAACATGCTTTGAGAAACTCACTTAATCCTACTGATCAACTTTGATTTTTCTACGTACATACAAATCAAAAGACAAAACGGTCTTAGTGGATTCAGCAGTAGACCTGGAGGTCAAGTTTGATTTGACACATTCTACTATCAGTGACACCTAAGTGAGTCTCCATGCCTCAACTAAATATTCAAAGACTGAATCACTGAACACACTGACCTATATTGGTGAAGGGAGTTTTCTCAGTGGGAAAGTCCCCATGCTCATGAAACTACAGGTTCAGACTAAAAAATTAAAGTAAATAAATGCATCCACAGATAACATTAGTAACAGTGAAGTAATGATTAAATATTTCATCATAGAAAGTGGCATGAGGTCCTTCATAGTGGTTAAGTGACTGCTTCAGGGTAATACAACTAGCCAAGTATGACACAATGAATAAGAATACCTAAAGCCTTCCACATTTATTAGATTTGTACCCCCTACCCAAGTCTCTTCAATTCTCTAAACCTCAGATTACTTGAAAAGGGATGTCAGTACCAAAGAATTAGAGTGAGGAACAAATGAGATTATGTTTGGAAAGAGTTTTGAAATCTTTAAAGCACTATGTAAAAACAAAAGCCATTCCACATAAGTTCCTTTCCTTTCCTTCATCTCAAAACCATCAGACAACAGTCCCCCTACTCTCATCCTTTTTTCCACTCTAAAAATGAGAAAACCCTTTTAGGCAAAAATGAGAAGGTTACAAAGCCAACAGGACTGATGAATGTTGAACAATCAGGTTTGGGGAGAGAGAAGTGGGATATGGATAGGCATACTTTTAAGTTTTATCCACATCAGTAATATTTTTTTCCATTACTTTCTTAAGTCTAGACAATACAAAAAAAAACCCCCAATAAATCATGCCCTGGTATAATGAGATGTAAATGCTCAAAGGACAATTGGTTCTCCCAAGAACAACCTGGGGGCCATCCCTTCTACTTATCCCCTTAATATCACTCCCTCCCATACTCTCCCAAAATAGACTGTCCCTTAGAATCCCTCCCTCTCCCACCCCCACTCCCATTATGATGCCCTTCTCCATGCCTGCAAGTTGATCCAAGTCTCCCCCATCCTTTAAACAAACCTTCACAAAACTATTGTCCCCTCAAGATAGCTATTATTCTAGTGTGGAGTACATATCAACTGGAACAAAATAAAATAGTTGAATTTATTGATATAATGTATAACATGCAATGTCTTTTTGCTACAATCACCACTTTTATACAATTTTACACTTGAGTTCACAAGATTCTGACACACCTTAATTATTCATCATGAAACCACATCTTCATATGGGATATTAGGCATATCTATAGCCATTTCACAAATCCTAACCTTAATTACAGCTTCCTCTCAATTCAATAATGCAGATTTATCTCCATTACTACAGTAAATATCTTAATCTTCTGTGACATTATATGATCTCAGAGTACTGCAGCTCCATTTGGAATTTCTGTAACTCCAGAATATATTTATCAAAATGCAGCTAGCTTATGGCTCAGCAGATAGAGCACTGGACTTGGTGTTATAAAGACCTGAAATCAAATCCAGCCTCAAACATTTCCTAGTTGTGTGACCCTGGGCAAGTCATTTAATCTCTGACTGCCTGACAAAATGGACCCACTGGGATTCACTGTAGAAGGAAATGGCAAACCACTCCAGTATCTTTGCCAAGAAAACCTCAGATAAGATCAGGAAGGTTGGATATCACTGAAACAAGTACACAATAAAATTGGGGCAGCTAGGTGGTACAGCGGATAGATCACCAGTGCATGAGTCAGGAGGATCTGAGTTCAAATCTTACCTCAGACACTTAACAGTCACTAGTTGTATGACCTTGGGCAAGTCACTTAACCCCAACTGTTTCATCTCCAATCATCCTGATGAATATCTGGTTGCTGGATTCAGATGGCTCTGGAGGAGAAGTGAGGCTGGTGACCTGCACAGCCCTCCCTCATTCAAAACAAAGTCAAGTGCAAGTCATGTCATCATTTCTCTGATGTCATGGTCTTCTTCGGCAATGAAGGACAAACACACACACACACACACACACACACACACACAAATTTATCAGAGTTCATTGTTCCCAAAAACATGCAAGGGGGGAATAGTTTCTTTTTAGTCCGATGATGATGCCCAAGTCTTAAAGGTTCAAATGAACTTCTCATAATGTTTTCTGTAAAAACTGCCTTTTCACCCACAGACTTCAGTAATCCAATTTTAATATTGACTTGGCCACAATCAAGTTGCTTTTTCTTCAAAGCAATGATCCATAGCTGTTTTCTAAACAGGTTCTCCAACTTGAAGAAACCTCCAGTCCACTAGAGGAACCAAAAATAATCCTGCTGCTGCCAGGCCCCCCTGAAGGTTTCTGCTTGTTTTCGGAGGATTAATTAAGGCTGTTTCGCAGAAATAGTTCATCAGAATTGTTCTCAGAATTGTTTTTCTTTTTTGATAGCACTTTCCTCTGAGCTTCGGAGAAATTGTTTTGTTTCATTGTGGGCTTGAATTATCTTCTCAATCTTCCTCAAGCCAGCAGCTATAGCAATATCTCTAACAGCCACTGAAGTGTACTTTTTAAGACCTACAGATTTTTGCCTGTTTCATTGGAGAAGCTGCAGCAATTCTTAAAAACCAGAGTTAAAAACAAACTAAAGATGGCAAACACATTTACAATATTATGGTAGAACATCAAACACTCGGACTGACAGAATCAAAGGTGAGAAAACCAGTTTAATCCTTCACATCTGGTCAAGGTCAGATATATATCAGCCTGGTCTAAGTAAGGGCACACAGGCCTGAAAAGTTGCTACAACAAAATGAAGCCGTATCAGGTATGTCCCAGGTAATTTGCTCTTTTCATCAAAACTCAGAGCTCTTCATTTCCTTTCTTCTCATTAACATTTCAACGCTCTACAATCTGCCCTTTGAACTTACCACTCAAATGAGGTTTACTCTCTCCAAATCTACCAATTATCTCTAAATTGCCAAATCCAATGGTCTTTTCTCAATCTACATCCTCGATCTCTCTACCACATAGGAAGACTACTGACCATTCTTTTCTCCTGGATATTCTCTTCCTTTCATATTTTAACAGTACTGGTTGCTCATTCTCTCTCTTTTCTCTCTCTCCCTGTCCCACCAGGCACCCGTTTGATTGACCCTGCTGCTCAGTTTCTTTTACTGATTCACTGTTCCTATCATGTTAACTGTAAGGGAATAGACCCCCTTCCCCCCCACACACACACCCATCCAGTCACACCTAAGGCTCTGTTCTGGTTTTCTTTTCTCTATATCATCTTTCATTTGGACAACCTCCATGGCTATGACTCTCCGATACATAAATCCAGTCCCAGACTCTAGCCATATACATCATTAAACATTTTAAACTGGATGCCCTATAAACAATTCAAACTCAACAATGTCAAAAACATAACTTTTCTTCACCCTTCGAATTTAGTTGGTGGTTAATAACCATTTATTAAATGCCTACTATATGCCAGGGAAGCCAAGTGTTGAAGTGGATAGAGCACCAGACCTGGAAAAGGAAGACCCAATCCGGCCTCAGATAGCAGCTGTGTGACCCTGAGCAAGCCACTTCACCCTGTTTGCCTCAGTTGCCTCATCTGCAAAATGAGCTGGAGAAGGAAATGGCAAACCATTCCTGTCTCTGCCAAGAAAACCCCAAATAGGTCAGGAAGAGCAGGCCATGACTGGACAACAACATGTCAGATATTGTGCCAAGTACTAATGATACAAAAAAAGGCAAAAGGCAGTCCTTGCCCTAGAGGAAATTACAATCTAAGTGGGGAGACAACATACAAATGAATATGCACAAATAAACTATATACAAGATAAAGGGGAAATAATCAGCAGAGGAAAGGCACTAGAATTAAGAGGGATTGGGAAAGGCTTCCTTTAGAAGGTGGCTTTTAATGGGATTTAAAGGAAGTCCCGGAAGTGGGGATGATGAGGAAGGAATGCATTCCAGGAATGGGGATCAGTCAGAGAAAATGCCCGGAGCATGGAGATGGAATGTCTTGTTAAGGGAACGTGGAACAGCCTGGTGTCACCAGATCAAAGAATAGTGT
The DNA here is from genome assembly GCA_023548195.1 of Bettongia penicillata ogilbyi. Classification (NCBI taxonomy): domain Eukaryota; kingdom Metazoa; phylum Chordata; class Mammalia; order Diprotodontia; family Potoroidae; genus Bettongia; species Bettongia penicillata. Next base: position 1,354,007 of record JAJHZJ010000202.1, read on the forward strand.
AAGCTGAGAAAAAAATAAGAGGTGGCTAGGGTTATGAACGGTTTTGAAATGCCAATCATATTCAAATCTTCCTTCTCCTTTACCGACAAAGCAAAGTACAGCACCTGATCAAACAGCAGGTGCTTAATAAACGTTTGTTGAGTAAAATCTTATTTCTACTTATACAAAAATTCTTGCATCTGACTGGCTTCTCCCTACTCCCACCCTGCCACTACTTTAATAGCCTCCTAATTCATCTTTCTACCCACAGCAGTCAAAATGATATTCCTAAATAACAGATGTAACTGTGACATTCCCCTACTCAAAAACTCTGTCCTGCCCTATTGCCCCTAGGAAAAAATATCATCTGGATTTTGGGGCCCTTCATAAGCTGCTACTTTTCTAGCTTTACTATTGTTGTTTTCTAGGCAAATTGGCCTTCTTCCTGTTCCTTACACAGACACCCTATCTCTACTCCATGTCTTTGCAAACTTGGTTCCCCATAACTAGAATACACTACCTCCTCCCCTCTATCTCTCCTAAAAAAGACTCAGTTCTTATCAAGGAAGTTTTTCCTGATTCCCTCTCTCCCTTCAAGCTGTTAGTGTTAGCTCCCAAAAGTACCTAACTTTTACCTTGTATTCCTATATAGTGTTGTCTTCCCCAACAGAATGCCTTCCAAATTTCTATGTATCCTGAGGGGTTTGCCCAATGCTCAGCACCATGGAAGGGGCTAGACTGTTGAATAACCTGGAATTTGGTATATTCAGTAAGACTATTTACTGGGTCACTTGTCATTGCTTAGCTACCTTGTTTCAAGGAAGTGTTTAATTGGGGAGAGGAAATGAGGAAATAACAAATCTAAAAATAAAATGTCAGCAACATTTTTTAAAAAAGATTCTGTAAAATAAGCAAAGGAAAATATAAGAAATGGGCAAGTTACTCCTCTTCCTAGAGTTTAACAACTCATGGGGTGACAATGTGACATTAACCAGTCAACTGAAGCTTTGGGTAGACAGGACATGACAGAAAGGCTATACTGGCCATCTCACTAGGGAAAGGAATTGTAAGAAGTGAAAAAAGCCACAAAAAACCCCAGGTACGGTTTCTCCCACCAACCTCAAAACCAGCCCACAAGGTATCAATTAACATCTGCCTTATTTCACAATAATACGAAGTCATTATTGTCTTTTAAGTACAAAAACAAGATGAACTTTTATTAGCCTGCAGCACAAAGGCAAACATCTAAAACTACCTGAAACTTGACTAAACCCTTCAAATGGAAAAAAATTTAGAAACAGAAGTTCCTCAACAGATACTTGATAATACTTTCATCCCTTTATCCAAGAATGCTCAGTGACCTCCACATTGTGAGGCTGAATGAAACAATTTAATTGCATAAATTTTGAATGAGTTAATGCTTATCACACAAAGGCAACTTAATGGAGTTCACGTAATCTTTCCAAAGAGAAATCAAGTTTTCAAAATGCACTAAACTGGAAAATAAGTAAAAACTGATCACAAAAAATGCAGTAATAAAAATTTTAGAAAAAAAGTTTTTTAACGATACAATCTACCCCAACTAGCATTTCAACGCTAAGTCTTCTGATTTCAATCAAAATTATGACACTAATCTGTTCCCTTGTTCCCAAGTGCTTATTTTAGCAATATTTCCGATATAATTCTAGAGAAACCTCAACTGAAATTTTTATAAGTTTTATACCATTCACTCAAAGATCCTGGCTTCTTTCTCTCTCCTCCCATCCATTTCCCCTTTAAAAGTTGCTTATTTCTCAAGATTCTTTTACTGTTCAAAACTCTTCCTACCTGGAATTCAGTGCCTCAAGAGAAGCCCTTAACTGTGTGGGTTTGTTTGAAGCTAAATTTTAGCAGATCAATGCAGCAATTAAGTTCTAAAGTTGTCAGTAGTCTCAAGATGACCTCTCACTACCACAGCTGACTTTTCTATAGTCAGCCCTAACATTCTCATGTGATCTAGTCAGTACCCCTGTGTAAGTATTTTTATTCTTAAATTTAAGGATAGGGAAACTGAGGTGACTTGGCCAAACTCATAAGCAAGAAAAGTATCCAAACCAGTAGGGGACACCTTGTATACTCCACTTGCCTGCCTGTCTGCTATGTAAAATAATCAGGCCAGGACCCTCCCTACACATACAAAAAAGTATCACAGTCTTTACAGAAAAAAAATTGAGCAACAGTTTTCTGGCAGCGTATTACGAAGTAACAAGTTTCCGGAAAAGTCTTTTGGAATGTAGTTCATAAGATGTCCCAGAAACTCTTTAAAAAATTTTTTTTAAAAATCTGAATGAAGAAAATGAAAGCTGTAACAAAACATACTCAAACTAAGCACCCTTACTGGGCAGTCTTTTTTTTCTGGGGGGCAATCAATTAAAAATCTGGGTAAATCAAAAGAATTTTAATTCATTTTTACTTAACTTCTTTATCAGAGTGATTTCTGCACAAAATTAATGTCCAGGTGATTCAGGCTTCAACCTTAGTTGGAATTGGAGCTTAGACTGCTAGATATTCCATTTAAAAGAAAGAAAAATCAGTTTAAGAACTCTGAAATCTCCTTAAAAGTTAAACGTCCACTTGGGTTCTAGGGAGGGAGGGAAGGAAAGAGGAGGAAAGGAAGGAAGGAAAGAGAGGGAAGAAGGGAGAGAGAAAGAGAGGCAGAGAGATTGTGTCCCTCCCACACTGGCCTGAGCCGGTGGTTTACTAGCACATCAAGATGCTGATTTACTATCGCTGGGGAAAAGCAATGGAATTTTTGAGGGTAGGCAAAAAAAAAAAAATCCAAAAACCAACCAAAAAAAATTTTAAAAACCTAAGCCAGTAGCCTTGAAGTGTCACGCTTAACAGAAGGAACTGAAAAAATCGACCGACAGAAAAAGATGGGAGGAAAACAGGGCTATATTGGGGGATCTTGCACCCAGGATTGAAGGGATGTGTGTCTGCACACTGCTGTTTCCAACTACACACACTTATTCACACGTATGTATTCGAACCTTGCAAACGGAGGGAGAATTAAGTTATGTGTGCACATTGCCCCCACTACACACACACACACACACACACACACACACACACACACACACACACACTCTTGAGAAACTCTAAAACCAATGGCGAAGAAATGGGATGGGGTGGGATGGGGAGACAACGGGAGTTTTGCGGTCAGGATTAAGGTGATATCTGCACAGCCTCAAAACCCTTCTGTACCCCACCACGCTCCGCCACATCACGGGGGAACGAACCAGCAGGTAACAAGACTATAGAAGGAAGTTTTGCTGCCAGGATTTCAGTTATCTGCCCCCACGACACTCCCTTCGTCTGCTCTGTGACACACCACACACACACACACACACACACACACACACACACACAGGGAGAAAGGGGTGGGCAGATAACAGGGCTGTAGAGGGAAGTCTTGTGGCCAGCATTTAGGTTGTGTATATTGCCCTCACTTTACCTCCTAACACATACATACACACACACACACACACACACACACACACACACACACACACACACACACACACACACACATATTCTGCCCGCCCCCAGGCAACGGGGCAGAGTCTCCTTCCCTTCCCTTGGCAGCCCCAGCCCAGCCAGCCCGCCGGCTCCAGTCTAGCGGAGCCCGGGCTCGGGCTCGGGGGTCGCCGCTCCGGACCCGCAGCCTCTCCCCTCGCTCCTCGCTCCCCACCGCGCAGGTCTCCACGCCCCCTGCCGGCACTTCCCCCAGACGGCCCTTCCCGCCCGGGCTCCCGCTCCCGGGGCCCCACGCTGGGCTCGCCGAGCCGCCGCAGGGGCCGGAGGCGGCGGGCTCCGCGTCTTACCCAGCAGCGGCGAGGGGTCCGGGCAGCTGGGCAGCGAGCGGCCTCCGGCGGGCGGCCCGGTCCCCGCGCTCTGCGTGGCCTCCGCGGGCCGCGGCGCCTGGTCCCCCGCCGGCCGCTCCAGGGCCGCCGCCGCCGACGCCCCCGGGGGCTGCCCGGCCGCCTCGGTCCCGGCCCCCGGTCCCGGCCACGGCGCCGCGGCCCTCCTGGCTCTGCTGGTGCTTGGAGAAGAGCTGCAGCACGTCGAAGTCCCGGCCCGACAAGTAGTAGAGGAGCGTGACGAGGAGGTGCAGGGCGCAGAAGAGCACGAGCAGCCGGCAAGCCTTCTGCAGGGACTTGCCCGGCATGGCCATGCCGCCCAGCAGCGGCTCCTTCATCCTTGCCGACCCCCCTCCCCCTCCTTAAAAGCGGGGTGGGCAGCGCGGAGCCGCCGGCGAGGGCTGGCCGGGAGGGGCGGGAGCGCCGGGCCGCCGGGCTCGCTCGGGAGGAGCTTCCCGCTCTCTGCCGCCGGGGCCCCGCGAGCACCCGAGGGGAGGGCGGAGGGGCGGGAGGAGGAGGAGGAGGAGGAGCCGGGGGGCGGAGGGGCGGGAGGAGGAGGAGCCGGGGGGGGGCGGGGGAGGAGGAGGAGGAGCCGGGGGGAGCGGGGGAGGGGGAGGAGGAGGAGCCGGGGGGAGCGGGGGAGGGGAGGAGGAGGAGCCGGGAGGGCGGGGGAGGAGGAGGAGGAGCCGGGGGGGAGCAGGGGAGAGGGGGGGGAGGAGCCGCGGGGGAGCGGGGGGCGAGACTACCCCGAGGCGGCCGCTTCCTCCGGGGAGGGGGAGGAGGAGGGGGCGGTGCGGAGCCGGGGGGCGGGGACCGGCTGGAGGGGCGGAGCGGGGAGGGGAAGCGGCGGAGGGCCTCCTCTCCCACCCTTCCCTCCCCCCTGCCCCGTCCCATCCCTCCTCCCCCCCGTAAAACCCTCCAGCTCCGCAGCCGCTCCGCCCTCGTGGCTCCCGGGGCTCCGGCCTGCGGAGGTGGGTGCGCTGCCCGCGTGTGCTCAGCCGGCGAGTCAGTAAACATTTATTAAGCTCCCGCCGTGGGCCCGGAGCGGTGATGAGCGCTGTGGGCACGCCACCGCTCAGGCCTCTTGCTTATTTATTTTACCTTGTCTGCACCCAGTTGTTAGCACGGCGTCTCGCTCCCCCTTTAGACAGCGACCTCCTTGAGAGCGGGCACAGTCCTTTTTGATCCCCATGCTCCTGGCACGTTTGTTGACAAATGCAGAAGACGGTCCCTGCACTCGAGGAGCTCACAGTCTAACGGAGTTAGACGTGCACACAGAACATGTACCAACCAGATAAGATACCGGATAAACTGGATATAATCCACAGGGGGATCTGGAGAAGATGGGATTTTAGCTGGGACGTGAAGGAAGCCAGGAGAGGGAGATGAGGAGGGCCGAATATTCTAGACTTGGGGCAAAGCGAGTGGAAATGCACGGAGATGGAGTGAGGGTAACCAGGTAGTGTCACTGGATCAAAGAATACTGGGGGAGGGGCCTGAGGGAAGGAGTCATGTCTAAGAAGAATGGAAACGTGGGTGGGGGCCAGGTTGTAAAGGACTTTGAACGCCAGTCCTCGAGGATCCTCGAGGGAGGCACTGGAGGGTTTTGAATTAGGTGCTGGGGTGGTGGTGACATGGTCGGACGTGGTTCTGCGCTTTGGGAAAATCACTTTGGTGCATTGGAGTGGAGAGAAACTTGGCCCATACAAACCATCAAGAAGGCTGCGTGTGAGGTGTGAGACGCGGAGGACCTGCAAAGAGAGGGGCGGACGAGTCAGACGAGAGAAGGGGGCGTTTTGTGGGACCCTGGGTACACCCCGCGGGCCACCTCTCCAAAGCCGTGAGCGGGCTGCGTATGCATGCGCTCCTGCTGGGCTTTTGCTTTCTTTCAGCCTCCGGGAGGTCTCCCTCGCTTGATCGTGCCAGGCGAGCCCAGGTGCCACTTGAGTCGCTCGGCGCTCAGGCTGGACTGGGGCGGGCTGGGGCTTGAGCCTTGGCAGCTGCTGTTTGGGACTCCTTCCCTCCCTTCCCCGCCCCTCTCTCTCTTTACTGGCCTCTGTCCATCCTCCCGCCTGCCTGCCTGTCTCTCCGGAGGGAGCGTGCCTTCCCTGAAGTGAAAAAAAATAAAACACAAACAGCTTGATCTCGATTAATTTCCTTCCTCTCTAGCCTGGGCGGAGAGAGGAAGGAGGTAGCGAGCCAGAGGGGAGAGAGACTTTGAGCCGAGCTGCGCTGGGGGAAAGCAGAAGGAGGGGCCCCGGGCTAGGCAGCCAGGAAGCCTGCAAAGCAGCGGCGAGGCCATCCCGTTTCAGGAGGGCAAGGCCACTCAATCAGGCCGCCCCCCAAGTCCTCCCTAGTATTTTGCCACGTTTGGGTCCTAAGCAGAAAAATCAAGCTGAGCTTGGACCGGGCCCAGGGAATCCCTTGGAAACTACGACCTGCTGGAAGACAGTCCCTACCTCCTCGCCTGTAAATCCCGTGGATCATTAACCCTGGGAAACCCTCTCAAAAGTGAGAGTGAGAAAGTGGAATGTCGCTATTGTTACTGCTATCATACAGCGCTTTGAGCTTTACAAACCTGTTTGATCACATTCTCTTGACCTGGCAAAACTGGACCTGAATCCGTCTTCGGTACCCCTCAAAGGTCCAGTGCTCCAAGCCTTAGCTAATTATTGGGGAAATGCCCCAACCTCATTAGGTCGCTTTTTCTCTCAGAGGCTTTCCAGGGAATTATTGGTTGATCCTAGGGCTAGATGACCCCAGGGTATGTAACTTATAAAACTTTTCAGATAAATCTCTAGCTTTTAAAAGTAGAGGGAAGGGTGGGGGAGAAAAAACTGAATAAATCTTCTAAATTCCTTTTGTTTAAGCTCCCTGGAGGCAAACACCAGTGGTTTCCCCTACCCCATCCTACTCCCGCAGGTGGAGAACCGGCGGGACCCAGATGAATAACAGACATCTTCAGTCTCTGGGGTTTAACTGTTCTCAGTCACCGTCAGATCCACTATGCCAAAAGCGCCCCATTCTGGGCTGGAGAAGAAAGGTTGCCTTAGAAACCAACAAGACCCACCCTAGGTTGTTTTCCCTTTGGGGGAAGGGAGAGAAGCCTGGTCTGGGTGTGATAAGGTATCCAGAGCAAAAAGGCAGTCAAGACATCTTTCCTTACCACATTTAACTATTAGAGATAATTCCTCCCAGCAAAGGTGTTAGGTCTGAAACGATTGTGATTCAAAAAGATTTTAGGTAACTTCCCCGAGGACTGAGAGAGTTCCTGGTATGACTTTTTTTTTTTAGGGAGTTTGCCAGCACAACTGTGGAAAAAGAAAAGGAGAAGGGAAATAATTTTCATGTTCCTAAATTATCCAACCCCAACCTTTTCCACATATAGCATGTCCCAAAGTCTTGGTGCAGTTAAACCCTAAGACTGGATACCTTGTGTATGAATGTATGTAGATATGTATGTGTATGTAAACATATCTAAATACATGTTTATACTCATGTACGTATGCATAGAGACCATCCAAAGACAAAATTCTTAATTTCGTTGAGCCACCTAACTGAAAATCCTTAAAAAGGTGTACTTTACCTTGGAAGTTTTAATATTGATGACTGTGGCATAAAAAAACTTAATCCTTCGCTCTTCTAGGATTGTAAATAGCTCAGACTCTGGTTTAATTATGCCTCAGGGGCCTCCCCACTACCAGGAAACTGAAGAAGTACAATTTGAATTGAATTTGTTGAACCATTGGTTCTTGTTATGGATGACTGTTTTATTAAATTTATCTTTCTTTGGACAGTTGACAATAAAAAGGCCTGTGCTGCTGAGCCACTTTTTCTCCCTAATTCTTTTACGCATTCTTCCAAGTAATTTTCTTCCCTTCAGACAAGTCCAGTTCTTTCCAACCGTTAACCTCCAGGGGTTGTAATTGTTCATAAGTGCCTACTACATGCCAGGCAGCTAGGTATAGAAGTGTATTAAGTACTGGTCAGTCATGAAATCCAGTGCCAGACATTTACTAGTTGTATGACCCTAGGCAAGTAAGTCAACTGTTTGCCTCAGTTTCCTCATTTCTAAAATTGAGCTGGAGATGGAAATGACAAGCCACTTCAGTATCTTTGCCAAGAAAACTCCAAATATGGTCTCAAAGAACAGGACATGACAGAACAACAGTAATAAATGTGCCTGAGTGGTCAGGACATAAAGAAATCCTGGAAAGAGGAAAGGAGCTAAAATCGCCTGTCAGTTTAAATTTAGATTATAATACCGTTGATTTCTTAGTTGAGCAACTTACTCTTTGTCTCAATTAATGGTTGTCTATTCCATAATTATTTCTCTAAACCACAGCAATTAGTGATTCAAACCCTCTTCTGTTGCTTCCTTGCGCTCTGTAAGCCTTGTGTGTGAACTTTTCTCTCTCTCTTTTTTAGTAGTCTAGGTTTTGGAAAAGGCTGAGGAAGCCAAAAGAGCTCTGGAAACAGCCTTTATTGCTTCAGGATATTAGGTTCATTTCTTTCATTATTTCCACTGTAGCAAGAAGAGCTTTGGGCACAGTCCCCAAGTACTTCTGAGTAAGCTCATGGAAGGCCACACACACAAGGAGCCACAGCATTGATAAAGAGTCCTAATTCTGCTGCTAATGAGTAGACAGGAAGCCAAATAAGGCTAGGAACCGCTTCTCTTCCATGATAATTAGCACCACCTGGTGGGTATTTTGGTCATTGCAGCTATTTATTGCATGTTTTTTTGAGGAGACAATGGGGATTAAGTGACTTGCCCAGGGTCACACAGCTAGTAATTGTCTAAGACTGAATTTGAACTCAGGTTCTCCTGACTCCTGGGTGGATACTCTATCCACTCTACTACCTAGCTGTCCCTTTGTTTTGGAGTGAGTTTTTTTAGCCATATTTTCAATTCAGCTCAGATGTTGATTAAATTCCAGAACCATGCTAGGCACTGAATAAGATGCAAACTCTGGATGCAAAAAAGATTCCCTGCCCTTTTGGAGCATATGTAGTAGAGAGAGATGACAGATATATTCTGCCCTAGAGTACATAACACAAGTATATTATACCAAGGGTACAAATGAATTGCTACCAGAAATCTGAAGAAAGGAGAGGCCATGGAGGAGGAAGGGAAAGAAGAGAAAAACAGGGAAAGCTTCCTGGAGAAGTTCCTAGTTCCTCATCTTACGTACTCTACTTACTTGGCTTATATTTCCCATATCAGCCACACACAAACGTGTGACCCTGGATCTTGTCATTATCCACAAATGACCACCTTCATATTCAAGAAGTCAGAAATTCCCTTATCTGATCACAATCTATTAGCATTCCACATTTTTTTCTACTTTACTATACCAAAAACCCTGTTCTTCCACTTACTATGACCTCCAGGCCCTTGACCCCTCAGTTCTCCCCTGGACTATTACTCTTAAATGAGCTATATCTTTTTTCATTTCCTTATCTTCACCCCTTGGTAAACCAGGACCATATTCCTTTCTACCACATTCTCTTCTCTTGAGTCTTTTGCCCCTCTCACGATATCATTGATTACTCCCTACCAAATCTCAGTCGGATTATACCACCATCTACTTCCTTAGTTCCTACACACATGCAGCTAAATAAAGTTGGAGAAAATCATGACTGACTGAGCCTACACAAATTTATGTTATACAGTATCATTATGCTAAGCAATTCTTTTACATCTCCCAGATTAACTCACAATCCCTCTCCCCAGAGCAGCTCTTCCAAAACTTTTCATCTTTCCTCAAAGACCCCATTGCTCACCCTACCCCCACCCACTCAGCTAAAAGCCTTGCCTCAGTTTTTAATGGAAAAACTGTCATCCCTATTCCCCTACTTCTCTTCAATCTCTCCCTGTCTACTGTCTGCTTCTCCATTGCCCATGTATCCCCTATTCTTAAAAAGTCTTCACTTGACCCATCCAGCCGTGCTAACATCTGCTCCTCTCTTTCCTGCCTTTTACGGCTAAGCTTTTTGAGAATGCCATCAATGGTAGGTATCACAACTTCCTCTCCTCTCATGCTATATGGTCATGCTTCCAACCTCAACAAGCAGAGCTACTCGCTCCAGAGTTACCGATGATCTCTTAAACCCAAAGCCAATAATCTTTTCTCAATTCTCATTCCTCTTCACCCTTATCTAGCCTGTTGATCAGTCTCTTCTTGATATAATCTCCTCTCTGGATTTTCAGGAAACATTCTTTCCTGGTTTTCCTCAGGCTCCTTTGCTGGATCTAAGTCATTAGCTTACTAACCGTGGGTATCCCACAAGACTGTCCAGGCCTTCTTCTCTTCTCTCTCTATACTAATTCATATGGTGATCCCATCTGTTCCTATGGATTTCATTATCATCTCTATGCTCATTCTCAAATGTATTTATCCAAACCCTACCCTCTCTGCTGACCTCCATTCTCCCATCTCCAGCTGCCTGTTAGGCATCTAGAACTAGGTGTCCTGCAGAAGTCTTAAACTCAACATGTCCAAAGCTGAACTCATAATCTTTCCTCCAAAATTCTCCTCTCTTCCTAACTTCCCCATTACTGTCCAGGGCACCATCCTCCCAATGCCCCAGGCTTCTAAACTAAGGGTCATTCTTGACGCCTCACTCTCCTCCCATATCCAATGTGTTGCCTCTTGTTTCTGCCTTTGTAACCTTTATTGAATATGCCCCCTTCTCTAACATTGCCACCACCCTGATGCAGGTCTTCATGTCCTCACTCCTGGACTCCTGTAACAGCCTGCTGGTTGGTTTCTCCAACACAACTGTCTCCTCCCTATGCTTCATTCTCTGCTCAGCCAACAAAATGAAAAACCTAAGTGACTCCCTAGTACCTCCATGATCAAATATAAAATTCTCTGTTTGGCATTCAAAGCCCTTAATAACCCAGCCCTGCCCTGTCCAGTTTTCCTATACTTTACACCCTCCCATGTACTCTTTGATCCAGTGGCGTTGACATCACTGTTCCTAAAGCATAATATTCCATCTCCTAACTCCTGGTTGGGTTATAGTAACATGGCATGTTCTCTTTCCTCATCTTTGTTTTCTGGCTTTCCTGACTACCTTCAATTCCCAACTAAAATCCCACCTTGTACAGGAAACCTTTCCCACTCTCAATTCTGTTGATTTCCAATTTATTTCTGTTGATTTCCAATTTTCCCTTTGTTATTTCCAATTTATTTTGTATTTTGGACAACAATAGGTCCTGCTCAAGCTCCACGTAAGGGCTGTTTTCTGGACCCTCCTGGCTTAAGAGTGATTATCAATAGTAACCGTTGCTCTTTCCCTCCCAGCTTGATTTAGTTATTTTTTTCTTTTGCTCATTAAAGGGGCCATCCTCTGACTACTTCTTAAACAGGCCTATGCACTGAATGGGTGCTACCTCACCCTAAGCCAGCACTTGAATAGGCCTTAGCCTAAAGGGACCAAACTCTCCCATTGCATCCCATCTCCAGTCATGTAGATGAATATCTGGTCACTGGATCCAGATGGCTCAGGAGGAGAAAGTGAGGCTGTTGACCTTGCACAGCCCTCCCTCACTCAAATCAAAGTCAAGTGCAAGTCATATCATCATTTCTTTGATGTCATAGTCTTCTTAGAAAATGAAGGATGAACACAATGGCAACTTATTGAATTAAGAGGGATTGGGAAAGGCTTTCTGTAAAAGATAGGATTTTAGTTGGAACTTAAAGGAAGCCAGGGAAATCAACAGACGGAATTATGAAGAAGGAACATTCCAGGCATGTGGGACAGAGAAAATGCCTGCAAGCTTTTCCAGAGTCATATAATCACTTTATTTCAGAGGCTAGATTTGAACTCGGGTCTTCCTAGCTTTGAGGATGACTCTATATTCCCTTACTATAACCTGCTACCTATAGGAATGGGAAGATGACACAGCCCCTGCCTTCATTGAATATACAATCTAATGGAGACAAGAAAACATACATACATACACATGTATGTATGTATACCTATATATACACATATATATAACATACACATATACACATACATATATTTTATATGTAAAATATATGTAGGGGTGTGTATATACATATGTGTGTATATATATATGCATATATATATATATATACACACACATACATCAATAACAAAAAGAGTTGTAAAAAAATTGCTTGTCATCCTTCGTTCTCCAAGAGGACCAAAATGACATTGCTATGAGAAAGTGAAATTTCAATGTGTCCGACTGTGGTTGATCAGACCAATACAAGCTCAGAATGCTCTAGCACAGGTTGGGCACAGATAGTCCATGTGAATATTTGGGGTAGATACTCCAAATTTGGTATCTTACGTTTACTTTGTGCTGTCTCAGTTCTGCCTTGCTCATAGAGCACAGCCCCCTGTCTGATGTGGACACACCATGCTGAGCAATCCTGTGCCAGTGTCTCCTGTGTTGCACAATCAAATCCAAAGTTCTTGAGAGAGACCTTCAGAGTCTTTCAGGTGTAATGAATTTTGTGTTGTCTGTTAGTGTGTGCATGTTCCATGTACTGATGGTGAATGGAATCATCTTTGCAGATGTTTTTGTACATTTTTTTGTGTTTCAACCACATAGTGGAACTCCCCACCTGCTGCGGTAATCAGGCCAGGGTTGGGTAAGCAGACAATGTTTAGGGCACCTTTTCTAACCCCCTTCCTCACACCAGGAGGTGAGCAGTGCAATCTTTAAAAGGCTGCTCAGACACCCAGGGAGCTGCCAAGTCCCACTGTTGCTTCCAGTGAGAAACGACCCTATGACCTGGGCTGTCTATGTGCAGGGTTGTGAATATAGCTCCCAGTGTATCTGCACCTTCTACTTTATCACTTGCCTGTTGCCACAGGACTTTGAGGCATGGTAGTAATATGATATGGGTGATGTCTTTTGATTCATGCATAAATTGGATTTAAGTGAGACAGAGTTGCATGAAGCCATCAGCCTTACTCTCTCCTCCAGAGTCATCACAGTTCAGTGTCAGGACAGAGTGGCTGGTGATGGCTCTGGATGCAGTAGATGACCTTGGTATTTCCAGTGTCTAACCAAGCTCTAAGAGCTCCACACCGCCTGCTTCATCTGCCTTCATGGCCGTTGGGACAAATTGTTCTCATCCACCCATTCCACCAGGGGAAGTCTTCATATGCTTGGAATGGACACACCCCCCTAACTAACCAATGAGTTTGAGACCCCTTGATTATCCTCAACCTGGTTTGACCCATCTGCCTAAACTGTTTACTGGGCTGTGGCCGCTTCGCATGCTACAGGTTCATGGAGCCACAGGTGAAGCTGGGAAGGACAGGTGGACACTAAAGGTGGAAAGAGCCCCAGAAAGGGCTGGGCGGTCATCACACCAAAGGTACCAGTCCTCCATGAACACACCCTCCACCCTTATATAAAAAAGATAAGTGCAAAGGAAGAAGCAATAGAATAGATGGAAAAGAACTCTGGCTCTGGAGTCCAAGGACCTAATAAGTGAACTACATCAGGCAAATTACTTAGGGCACTTTTTTTTCTTTCTATTCTTATTCCCACCCCTTAAAAATTGAATAAGTGGCATGGCATGTAAAATGTCATCTTACACAAAGTCCCATCTGTAAAATGAAATGATTGGACTAGACGAATGCTGAGATCTCTTCACGCTCTAAATCTATAATCCAATGTGATAGAAGACATCTATAATCCTAAATGCTAGGAGAAATCTGAGCATGGAAAGAGGACTCATCTCTTAGGCTTCCTGGAGGTATCGGTGGTGAAGTTGGGCCTAAGAGATAACTCGTATATATAGCTAGCTGCCTAAAGTTTACTTAGCAACATTCTTTACAACAACCCATGGAGGGAAGATCTTTATTTTGCTTTGGATTCAGATGTTTGCTTATTTGAGGGGAAAGGGGGTAGGATGCAATGATTTTACTGGAATCTGGGATCTCTTACCATTATTAAACTCTCTCCTAAAGCAGCTCAGTGAATGGTAATTTATAGTCCTCGAAAGTTGCCTAGGCCACTGAGTTTAAATCACTTTCCCACAACCACAAAACCTGTCAAAGACTGGGCTTGATCCCAGGTCCTCCTGACCTCTAGGCCATTTCTATCCACTACTACACTGCCTGAAGTAAACCACGCATTGGCTTATTTCACTGAGGCTCTGTTGAAGGGTCGTTTGCTACAGAACACCTATCTCCAACTTCTGGTACCCTCCCTTGCAATTATTTTGTATATAATTTCTTTTTAATGTTCTAAAACGTAAATTCCTTGAAAGTAGGGAACTATTTTGATTTCGCCTGTAAAGTAATCAATCAGCAAGCATTTCTTAAGGAACTACTATGTGCCAGGCACTCTGCTGAACCTAGTCCCAGTGGAGGGCACTTAACAGTCACTAAATGAATGCTTCTTGAACACATTCAATATTTGGGGTGGTACAAAACCAATCCCACAGAATGGTCCTGGTGCTTCAGTCAATCTCAGTTTTATGTAGATGCTACAAGTCTAACTGTTGCTTGCTTCTCATTCTGGTGAGTTGACTCATTTGTGTCTCTGAATCAGCCCCCTGGTTTCCTCTGGTTTCTACCAACAGATTCGATTTGCCCACGGTTCTGATGTAGTTACCTTTCCAGAATGTGCTTCTAAGATCCAGCATTCTGGTTTTAGAAACCATTTGGCAAGGTCAGATGAGCCAAATTTTTATGGTGTGCTGTCAGGTGAATATTCTCTGTCCTCTGGAGTGAGGACCTACTATGTGCAAGACAAGAGGGCTAGAGGTGGCACAGTGGATAAAGCACCAGGTCAGGAGTCAGGAAAACTCATCTTGCTTTCAACTCTAGCCTCAGATATTTTACTATCAGTGTGACCCTGGGAAAGTCACTTAATCCTGTTTGCCTTGGTTTCCCTATGTATAAAATGAGCTAGACAACGGAATGGCAAGCCACTCCAGTATCTTTTGCTGAGAATACCCCAAATGGGGTCACAAAGAGCTGGACACAACTGAAATGACAAAACAGCAGCAAAATGTGCAAGGCACTTCCCTTAGGGCTAGAGAAACAAAAGACTAAAACCTAGGTCTCCTTCCAAGCCAGAGTCAGATATAAGCTCCCCATCTCTCCCTCTACCATACAGCCCCAACGGATGCCACGCTTAGACCCACTTCTCTTCCTGTTTGAAACTGCAGGGTTTGTCTCTTGAGGTTTCTTGTTCCTAGGCACCCTTCACCTAGGTCATTGGTAGAATTTCAAAAGCAGACAGACTGTGGCACCAATTAACATTGGGTATGTTTCCCTGGTACTCACTCGCTCTCCACTCCTTCCCCCAGCCTCTGGTCTTGCTCTCTCTCCTGGCAAATGGCTTTCTGAATTTAGGTTTCATAATAATTAAAGATACACTGTACATGACACCATATATTCTTCCTCAGAGGAACCAAAGTGTCCTGAAAAATATTTTAGAAAACAATGCTATAATGTAATGTTTATGCCATTAAGTAGACTATAACTATCCCTCTTCTTGAAGTCAATAAAGGATGCATTAGTGTAATTCAATTTTACAAAGATATATTAGATATCTACTATGTAGTTAAAAAAAAACTATCCTAGGTGCTGGAGATAGAAAAACACAAGTAAAATCATCCCTGCCTTGGGGGAACTTTTTTTTCCTGGAGGGGGATAAAGTATGAATAAAGATAAGTAAATTCAAAGTAATATGTGTAGGAGGAAAGTACCAACCACAAAGGAAGGCAAATGGTCAGATGAAGGCTTCTCAAAAACAGTGGTACCTATGGAAATATGTTTTGCCTGATTGCACATGTATATCCTAGATCAAATTCCCTCTCAGGGAAGGGGTAAGGGAAAGAGGGAGAGAGAGCAGTTGGAATTCAAAAAATCTATTAAACAAATGTGAAAAGGTATCTTCACATGTAATTGGAAAAAAATAAAATATTATAAAACAAAAACAAAAATAGTGGCACCTGAGCTGATCCCTGAAGGTGAAGGAAGATATTGATTTTAAGAGATACAAATGAGGAAAAAAATAAGTGTATTTTAGACATAGGCAGCTAGTCATTTCAGTGGATAGAGCCTTGAATCTGCCTGAGTTCAAATCCAGCCTCAGACACTTCCTAGCTGTGTGACCCTGGGCAAGTGACTTTACCTGTTTGCCTTAATCCACTGGAGAAGAAAATGACAAACCAGCATCTTTGCTAAGAAAACCCCATGGACAGCATTGGAGTGCTATGGTCTACAGGGTCACAATGAGTTGGACGTGACTGTACAATAACAGGGCAGGAATAGATTATGGCCTGAGCAAATGCACAAAGGCAAGAAATGAAATCTTGAGTTGATGGGACATTCAGTAATCCACTTTGGCTGCAACATACCATGTATGAATGAGGGGAAGAAGTATGAAATAAAGCTGGAAAAGTAAATTGCTGCCAGATTTGGATGGCTTAAATGAGAGGATGAAGAGTTTACTTTATCCTAGAGACAATAGCGAGAACTACTAAAGGTTTTTGTGCTGGACAATGACATGGCAGAGAGGGACTGAGAGAAGAAATTCATTAGGAAACCTTTAGGGCTGGCACCCTGTTGATTCAGGTTTGATATAGGGACAAACTGAGGCACTGATAGACCATCCAGCAGTTAACAAAATGTTTACCTAGTCCTAACATAGAAAGGATATTCTGTAAGAAGACTCTTGCATTTAGTGTGTGCAGACACCACTCCCTTTGTCTCAATAAGGAAGAATGTCTGGTCAGCAGGACAGAGTGTGGTGATGCGCATGATCTCAAGTCTCAAGGGCCTTCACCCTATGTGAGTGGGTCTTTTTCAGGTTCTTTAATGACCAGGTCTTGCCCCCTGGGCCAATCAAGTCTGAGGACACTTTTGTTGTGTTTTGAGGGGAAACTAGCCTAACCCATGTTTCAGAGTGGGGAGAGAGGAACTCTGGTAAATAGTGTTCCTATCACTGTCCCATGGTGGCAAGATCTTAAAGACATTCTAGAGCAGTGGTATCAAACTCAAATAGAAATTGATCCACGCTGGGCTGTCTACTGACTTAGAAAACCACAAATTCATATTACCTATGTAGTATTGTGTTTTTATTTATTTTGTTAAACATCTCCCAATTTCATTAGCCCTACAGGAATTTTGCTGAAGGTTTACAGCAACAAGTTTGTAACTCTCCTGATGGAAGACAGCCAGGCAACACCTGGAATTTCAGTGGCACAGTAAAGATGATAAAAATCTTTGACCCAAACAATAATTCTTCATTACACATCAGGGTCATCTGTAAAGTAGTTAACAGGTCATAAACCTCTTGAATGCAGCCTGCCTGGGATCTAAACTAATACCAAGGCTATTCCTATACTACCACCCATTCTGTATTTGCTGGCCCACCTAAAAAAAAACCCTTCCCTTTCTTCAGAGTCCTATCAGGAGGATGATTCTAAATCTTTACCCCTCTTAGAAGCCCTAGTGGAGGGAGGATTGCCAAGTAAGGACTGTCCTTTATCTTCATCCAGAAAACTCAGGCTTGCCATCAAGTTGACAAAGGGATTTCCCCTCTTCCATGTACATTCATAATCATTATAGCTTCTCTCCCATATCATTAGAAAGCAAGGCACCTGAGAAAATGCCACTCCATGATCCCCCAAGCTCTCTATTGGGTATGAATTGTCTAGTCCATCCTGAGGGAAAGGAGATTTGCCAGTTGAGGGGAACTTGAGGTGATTTTCCTCAAAGAGCAAGGACCTTGAGTTCCAGGTCACTCCATGCAGGGAGCTAGATTGGCACAGTGAATAGAGTAATGGACTTGAATCAGTAAGACTGAGTTCAAATCCTACCTCTGACACTATCTGGGTGACTCTGGAATGGTTTCCTCATCTCTATGCCTCAGTTTCCTCATCTGTAAAAATGAGGATCTTTAATAGCACCTGCCTCTCAGGGGTATTATGAACCTCAAATGGGATAATATTGTTAAAGCACTTTGCAAACAAAGGATTATATAAAAGTAGCTATAATTATTTTATTATAATCATCAAGTAGATCCAGGAAAGCTCTGAGAAGTTCAACTGAACTGTATCTAAAAGCAGTCCATCCAAAAAATTGGAAGTTGAGGGGATGCCCATCAACTGGGGAATAACTGGACACATTGTGGTATTTGATTGTGATGGAATACTATTGGAATACTATATGAAATTATAAGCAGGCTGGTATCTGAAAAACCTGTAAAGATTGACACAAACTGATGTAGAGAGAAGTAAGCAGAACCAAGAGATCATTGTTCACCATTGATGATCAACTGCAAAAGACTTGATCAATACAATGATCCAAGACAATTCCAAAGGACTTATATTGAACAATTCTATCCATCTCCAGAGAGAAAATTAATGAACTCCGAGTGCAAATTGAAGTATAATTTTTTCACTTCTTTATTTTTCTTGCTTTTTTTGTGCAACATGGCTAATATGGAAATATATTTAGCATGCATAATTGATATCATAGTGCTTGCCTTCTCAATAGGTGGAAAGGGTCTGGAGTAAGGAAGAGAATTTGGAACTCAAAAATTTTTTTTAAAGAATGCTACAAATATATAAATTTTTTAAAATAAAGTAGTCCATCCTTATCAGGTAAGTTCTCTTGGAACCTAGATTCTAAGCCCAGCACTCTCTATTCACTAGCTGCCCTTACATAAATACACTCTGTTTATTTAGAGTCTGACTTCCCTTCAAATAATTTCTTTTATGTATAATGCCTTTGGGAAAACATCTGCTTGACAGTTTTGCCAATAAATGCAAAACAAAAGGCTATATAGATTTGAAAATCTATTCAAAGGGATAACTTCTCTGTCCTACTAAGGATGGTTTCCTAAGATCGTTTTTTTTCCCTTTTTTAGAAATTTATTTATCTGTTTATATATTTTTTGTTTTCAGTGTTCTACAATCCCTTCCATATGTCTTAGATTTTTTTCCTCTCCCTCCACTCCTCGCCCCAGACTGGGCCTGCCATCTTATATAGGTTCATAAGATCATTTTCTAAGCAAACAAATATTTATTAAGTATCTATTACGTGCCAGAGGTATGTACTCAAGGAGCTTTCAATAGGGGTGTGCAGTGAGGTGGAAAAACAACATGTTCACAGATGATAAGCAAATACAGGATATGTACAATATAACAAAAAAAATGATTAGAGAACGTGGACAAATCAGAAAAAAAAGGTAGCGGTTGAACTGAGTTTTGAAGAAAGCCAAGGGTTCAGAGAGATAAAAATGAAGAAGGACAACATTTCTTCCAGGCATGGGGGAACTGTCCAGACAAAAACATGGAAGCTGGAATGTCCTATTCAGAGCATAGCAACTGGATGGGCTTGGCTAGAATATGGAATGCTTGAGAGGGAGGGACAGAAAATTACCCTGAAAAGACTAACCAGAGACAGATTGCTGAAGGGCTTTAAATATCAAACAGAGTAATTTGCATTTTATCCAAAAGGCAGTAGGGACTCACTAAAATTTCTTGTGTAAGGAAATGAAGTTTCAAGCATGTGCTTTAGAAATAGCAATTTGGCAGTTGTGTGAAGGATGAATTGAATGCAAAGAGACTAGGACTGTTTTCATAACATAACTCTGTGCTACATGTGCATCGTATGCTTCTTAATAATTTTATTTTTGATTTTTTTAAAAAATCCAATGATTTCCAAGTCATTTAGGAAAAGGAAGTTGGAGTAGTTGGAGTAACTTCATACATCTCACAGGAGGAGAGTGCAGGCTTGCTATGAATAAACTTTTGGGAAAGTTCTTTTTCATGTCTTTCTCCAGCTTGATAAATACTCTCCTGTTAGATCACCTCGGTTTATCAGATAAGCAATTTGTGTCTGTCTGAAAAAAAATCACATTTAAATAATATTTGGCACGAGCTGGTGGAAATAAGATCTGATTGTGTTGTACTGTCTGGATTTTTTTCTGGTGCCTGCTTTCTTTGTGAGTCTGTCACTGAGTCTGAGGTATTTGCTCCAAAGCAGAAGTGATTTGAGATGGAAAAAGCTAAAGATCAAGGACACTGAAATTTCCCTGCATACCTAAAATGTCTGTTTCAGGAACATGTCAGCTTTTTACTGAAAACCTGAGTGCTGGCGATCATTGTTATTTGGCATCTTATATTCCAGAATGGAAACCTTGAGGAATGAGGGAACTAAGGATGGGAGAGAGATAGGAAATAGCATGAGATATTCCAATGCTATTATGATATCATTAAATAAATAACTGTTCCCCAATTTTCCTCCTTACTACTCTGTCCTCCACCCAAATTGAAGTCCATTAAAGTTCCAAGTTTTTTCACCTCCAAGTCTTTTTACTAATGAGTTTTCTGGAATTTGTCCTCTTCTTCACTTTCACTTGCTGAAACCATGGCCATTCTTGGCAGCTTAACTGCCAAGTATTCCTTGTTGGGTTGGGGTGTTTTGGGTTTTTTTGGTCATTTATTCATTCATTAATTTGTTTGTTTATGTCAAGTATTTTTTTATCCACTCTCATCCACCCTCCTCCAAAATAAATCACAGCCTTTTATTTGCACTTCTAACCCCATGTTTGATCCCTTTACTGGGTATAATTAGAGTTCTTTTGGGCAAATGGTTTAGATTTGAAGACCTTTGAGAGCCCTTGGAACTCTAAAATTGTATGGGAAAAATCAAGATGCCAACAACAGTGTCCAAGAAACTTTGGTGCTATTATTAGTTTCTAATAACCAACATTTATATAGAACTTTGAGGTTTATAAAATGCTTTCACAGAGGTCACCAGTGACCTCACAATTGCCATATCCAAAGATCTCATTCTTCTTGATCTCTATGCTCAGGATACAATGGTGAGTTTAGAATCAGGAAGACTCAAGATCAACTCTAATCTCAGATATTTACTAACTGTGTAATCCTGGGCAAGTCATTTAACCTCTTGTTGCCTCAGATTCCTCAGCTGTAAAATGAGGATTATAACAACACCTGATCCACAGGTTTGTTGTGAGAAACAAATGAGAGAATATTACAAAGTGCTTAGTATGGTGCCTGACACTTAGTAGGTACAATATAAATGCTTATTCCTTTCCCCTCCTATCTTCCTCACTCCTGAAGGTTTGTTGAAACTCTCCACTATGCCCAAAGGGCAATCAAATTGTGCACACTCTTTGATCGAATAATATCACTACTAGGTCTGTGTCCTAAAGAAATAATAAAAAGGGGGAACAGGTCAACATGTACAAAAATACATGTTAGCAGCTCTTTTTGTAGTGACAAAGAACTGGAAATTGAGGAGATGCTTATCAACTGAGGACTGGCTGAACAAGTTGTGATATATGAATGTAATGGAATACCATTGTGCTATAAGAAATGATAGGCAGGCAGATTTCAGGAAAACCTGGAAAGATCTACTTGAACTGATGCAAGGTGATATAACCAGGAGAACATTGTACACAGTAATAGCAACATTGTTTGATAATCAGCCGTAATTGACTTAGCTCTTCTTAGCAATACAATGATCCAAACAATTCTAAAAGACTCATGATGGAAGATGCTATATCCACATCCAGAGAAAGAACTGATGGAGTCTGAATGCAGATTGAGACATGCTGTTTTCACTTTATTATTTTTGTGTGTGTTTTTTCCATTTGCAAACTGCAGTTGTTTTACAAACTGTTTCTTATTTTACAACATGAGTAACATGGAAACAGGTTTTACATGATTGCTCATAGTTAACCTATGTCAAATTGCTTACCATATGTGGGGGAAGGAAAGGAGGAAGGAAGAAAATTTGGAACTCAAAATTTAATAAAAAAATTAATGTTAAAAATTATCTTTACACGTAATTGGGAAAGAAGATGAAATACTGTTAAAAAAGAAAAATCTCTCCTCCTTTGACTGCTGTGATGAAACATGATCCTTCCTCTTTAGCTCTCTTCTAACACCTTTGTTCACTTCTTATGCCTTCTAATTTTCCTCCTCATTGATCTCATCCATGTTTGATTGCTCTTTTAAAAATTATTTTATTTTAAACTTAAATACATAGCAAAAAAGAAACATTATAAACTTAAATATTAAAACACAAATACAAAATAAGAAAAGAAAGAAAAGCATTGCCATGTGCAGAACCTATTGTAAGAAGGAATTCAAAATTTGCCACAATAAATTTCCATTTCAAGAAAGCCTATATAATAAATACCACCATTGCGTTCAGAGCTGTCCTTTTTTTTTGCTTCTTTTTAAGTTTTTTTTCTCCGCTGTGTACTTTCTACTCTGTTCTTTTTTCTCCTTTCCTCTCCCCTATTCCACAAGAAGGCTACAATTAAGTGAATATATTTGTGTGTGTGTGTATAAATACATACATATGTATATATATATATGTGTGTGTGTGTGTACACACATATATACACATATACACACAAAGATATATGTATACATACATATATACATTGCATACATATACATATACTTAGATATTTATAATCATACTCATAAATAGACACATACATTCATATGCATTAACATAAAACCATACTCTATGTATTTGTCCTCTATTTCTTTAAGGGTGGATAATGTCTGCCTTTATAAGTCCTGATCTTTCCACATTTTTCTAAATCCACCAACTCATCATTTCCTATATCATAGCAATATTCCAACCTTATACTGTCTAGTTATTTTAAATATTCTAAAACAATATTCATTAATATGGTTGATATATAGTGTAGTTCCCCTATTTTTCTCTTTTCATTATATCTATTTTAGCTTTAACTTTGTCTGAGATCATTATTTTTTCCTAATAAATTTTACTCCTGATCTTTATTTTGTTTATGTGCATCTCTTATTTCCTATCCCCCCAACTGCTCTACTTTACTTCTACCTGCTACCTTGTGTTTCTCTTACTTAACCTACCCCCCTTCCAAAGATCCCTCCCTTATCCTTCCATTCTCATTAATCTAAACACCCTTATCCTCTTCCCTCATGCTCTTGTTTATAAATTTCGAAGACTTTTTCTAAATTCTAAATTTAACACCTTCTAAATGCATGTATTACTCCTCCCTCCCCTCTAAAAATCCCTCCCTTATTCTCTCCCCTTTCCTATTCCTTTAGCCTTTTATTTCTTTCTGAATTTAGAAGACCTTTATACCTTTCTAAATATATATGGATTGTTCTATCTTTAAACCATTCCCAATGAGAATAGGGTTCCAGACCTACCAGCCCTCCTCCCTCATCTAATTTCTCTGTGTCATTTCTTCCTCTCACACTTCGTTGTATAAGATAATCACTCTTTTTTTACCATTTTCTAAACAGTTTTACTTTTCAGAGTCACATTATACTTGAGTCTACCCCAATCTTCCTTTCTAACTACCCAATTACTAATAACAATTGTAGACATGTGTTTTACATTTTCTCATATAAAACGCAAATAGCCTGTCCTTATTGAGTCTCTTATAATTAGTCTTTGACACATACCTTATATTCGTCCTAAATCTTGTATGTTAAATTTTCTATTAAGTTTAGGTTGTTTGTTGTTGTTTGTTTTTTTTTACAAAATCCTGAAAATATGACAATTCATTGAACATCCCTTTTTATTTTCCATTCAGGATTATGCTTAACTTTACTGGGTATGATATTTTCAGCTGCAACCTCATTTCTTTTGCTCTTTGATATACAGTGTTCCAAGACCTGCAGTCTTTTAGGGTTGCTGCTACTAAGTCTTGTATGATTCTAATTGTGGCTCTGTCATATTGAATTGGTATTTTCTTGTTGTTCATAATATTTTCTCCTTGAGTTGGGGATTTTGGATATTCCTGTAGATTTTCCTTATAGGATCTCTTTCAGGTGGTGATGAGTTAATTTTTTTCTACTTTTTCTATTCCTACTGTCCCCTCCTGTTCTAATGCTTCAGGGCAATTTTCTTTCATGTTTGATTTCAAGAGTGATTTGTGTGTACATGGCTTCCAAATCTATATCATTTAACCTGACCTCTGCTCTGAGATGTAGTCCCACATTCCTAACTCCTTCCTAGAAATCCCACCTCCTAGATATCCCCTATAGCCTTTCTAAGAGGCTTATAAACCCTCAAAGACACTATCACCATATGGTGACCACTGTCACCATTCCATGATGGCATGGTTCTTTTTGGGAATGAAGGACAAACACAACTCTGTATCTAATTAGTCACTGAGTTCTTCCAGTTCTCTTTCACAATATGTTTCACATTCATTCCGTTGGCTTTTTTTTCCTACTCTTACCACAGTAGTTCAGGCCAATGCCTAGACACATTACAGGTAAAAGATGAGCAGACTTTTAAATGGCTATACATTGTTGCTATAAAACTATCCTTGTAGGGACTACCTGAAAGCCATGATCAAAAAAAGAGCTTAGACATCATCTTTCATGAAATTATCAAGGAAAATTGCCCTGATATTCTAGAACCAGAGGGCAAAATAAATATTGAAAGAATCCACTGATCACCTCCTGAAAGAGATCCCAAAAGTAAAACTCCTAGGAATATTATAGCCAAATTCAAGAGTTCGCAGGTCAAGGAGAAAATATTGCAAGCAGCTAAAAAGAAAAAAATTCGAGTATTGTAGAAATACAATCAGGATAACACAAGATCTAGCAGCTTCTACATTAAGGGATCAAAGGGCTTAGAATATGAGATTCCAGAAGTCAAAGGAACTAGAATTAAAACCAAGAATCACCTACCCAGCAAAACTGAGTATAATACTTCAAGGGAAAAATGGTCATTCAATGAAATAGAGGACTTTCAAGCATTCTTGATGAAAAGACCAGAGCTGAAAGAAAATTTGACTTTCAAACACAAGAATCAAGAGAAGCATGAAAAGGTAAACAGCAAAGAGAAATCACAAGGAACTTACTAAAGTTGAAAGATAATATGTGTCACTCTTGAAACTTTTCTCAGTATTTGGGTAGTTGGAGGGATTTTATACACACACACACACATATACATATACATATATATGTATACATATATATATAGAGAGAGAGAGAAAGTGAGAGACAGAGAGAGAGAGAGAGAGAGCACAGGGTCAGTTGAATAAGAAGGGATCATATCTAAAAAAATAACATTAAGGGGTGAGAGAAGAATATATTGGGAGGAGAAAAGGAGAAATGAAATGGGACAAATTATCTCTCATAGAAGAGGCAAGGAAAAGCTTTTCCAATGGAGGGGAAAAGGGGGCAGGTGAGAGGGAAAAAGTGAAGCTTACTCTCATCACATTTGGCTCAAGGAAGGAATAACACGCACACTCAATTTGGTATGAAAATGTATCTTACACTACAGGACAGTAGGGGAGAAGGAGATAAGCAGGGTGGGGGAGGATGATGGAAGAGAGGGAAAATGGGAGGAGGGAGCAAGTAAACACTCTTGGAGAGGGATAAGGTCAAAAGAGAGAATAGAAGAAATGGGGGGGCAGGATAGTATGGAGGGAAATGGAGTTAGTCCTACATAACATGACTAATACAGAAGTCATTTGCAAAACTACGTATGTATAGCCTATATTGAATTGCTTGCCTTCTCAATGGGGATGAGTGGGGAGGGAGGAAGGAAGAGAAGTTGGAACTCAATGTTTTAGGAACAAATGTTGAGAATTGTTTTTGCGTACAACTTGGATGTAGGAAATACAGGTAATGGGGTTTGGAAATTTATCTTGCCCTACAGGAACAAGAGAGAAGATGGAGATAAGGGAAAGGAGGGGTGTTAGTAGGGAGGGCACATTGGTGGAAGGGGTAATCAGAATGCAAGGCATTTTGGGGTGGGGGAAAGAGAGAAATGGGGAGAAAATTTGGAACACCAAATTTTGTGGAAGTGAATGTTGAAAGCTTAAAATAAATAAATAAAAATACACCTAACTTCCACTCCAGAAAAAAAAAAGAAAACAACTTTTTTCTCTTATCCATATGCCCAGACAAAGTAAAAACTGCTGCATGAGTTTCTCGACCTTTCCAATATAGGACTCTTCAAGGTCTTCATTCACCACATTCCCTAGATTCTGAATTGCTTAGCCCAGTCTACCCTAGAGTAGCTCTTCCTCTTTCTTCTGTCATCAATATGACTTGACCTATGTTACACTGTCTCAGACCTTGTTCTGGCCTTAGTTAATATAATCTACAAAAACCTGGTGATGGGTCACTAGATGGTAAAAGTTTACTCTCTCAAATAACCTGTTTGCATTTACAAGAGATCAGAATGTCGTGGTAGAAAGTAACTGACTAAACTTGGAGTCAAGGTACAGAAACACAGAATGTTAGTGTTGGGAGGGACTTGGGCCCTATAGACCACAAACCATGCCATCTATGATATCCCCAGTAAAAAGTCCCTTGACTTTCTATACAATGTAGTGACATAATGTGTCCT
Source organism: Bettongia penicillata ogilbyi (assembly GCA_023548195.1). Taxonomy (NCBI): domain Eukaryota; kingdom Metazoa; phylum Chordata; class Mammalia; order Diprotodontia; family Potoroidae; genus Bettongia; species Bettongia penicillata. The sequence goes on from JAJHZJ010000202.1 coordinate 1,380,265, forward strand.
ATGGCAGCTCTTTCTGCTTTGAAAAATCTAATTGTTAATAAAGGTTTCCCACTACCCAGATTTTAGATCAAGCCTACATGTGACTTGAAATTTCTACTGTTTGCTTCTGTTTCTGCCCTCTGGGGCAAGGCTGAAATGGCGGTACTTATTTTCCTTTTTCACAAAAAGGCTTATTGATAGTGGTCATGCCCCACCCCCAGCTCTTTCCCTGTTCTCGATAAAATATCCAGAGTCTTCAGCCAATACTCATATGGCATGAACTGAAGACCTCTTACTGTTCTGGTTCCTGTTCAGCTTATCTAGAACTTCTCTAAAAGTTTTTCAGGTATGTTCTGAATAGAAGGATTAAATGGTTCTGCCATCCCTGTTATCTTGAATACTCAGATTTTTAATGAAACTAAAGACTTTCTCAGGTTTTTCAGCTGTCCCCATAATTTTACCCCATAATTGACTTATCTTGAGTTTATAGTATTATGAAAAGGTTGATAGGTTTTTAAACCAGTTTCATTAATGTCTTTTGTTTTTATATTCTACTTATTTCTCTCATTTTGGGGTTCTGCTTTCTTCACTCTCCAACAATTCATTACTATTTTCTCTTTCCTCTCATTCCTTTTATTTGCCATTTTCATTAACTAATAAATGTATAGTTCAGTTTATTTAATCAACCTCCCAAAATGAGTGTTGGTTTTATTGCTAGGTCTTTCCTACCTAAAAATAAAATACTATTGCTAGAAAAAAAACAAATAAAACTATCTTAGTGTAACTTTACTCTAGAAGTCACTATAGCATGCTACAGTGGGATTAAAACTAAACAGAAATGGTAAAGAATAAATTTCCAGTTAATATGGCAGCATGGAAAGTCAGAGAAGCATATTACTCCTTCATAAACTAAGGAAGAATACCAAGGGTTATAAGGTTTTTAATAGAATTCTCAAGTCAGAGCTTAACCCTATCAAAATAGAAGCAGAGCCAGACACCATGGATTACTATACCAGGAACTGGGGAATGGTTGTGAGCTCTTAAGAGCAGTGAGGACAACAGGAAATAGGGTCAACTCAGTATTTGGGCACCAGAGTCCAGGGTTATCACTAGAGACCTGTGACCATTGTTATTTTCAGCATCCCACTGGGGCCTGTCAGTATCAAAGGGATTGATCATTCAAGAAGATAATGACAGATTCTAGCCAAGGCCAAAACCCACGTTGGACCCCTAGGAGACTGGGACAGAAGCCAGGGTTAAGGCAAAAGATAGGATCTAATACCTATCACCCTATCTGTATCAGCTAGAGCAATTAAGTAAGTCCCATTCAACCCATCCAAGAGGACCAGAATGGACTGACGTAAGCATGAAATCTCAAACCAAGAACTGAAGCTGAAAATATAAGGAAACAGAAAAGAATGCCAAATGCAAGGAAGAAATACTATGGGCTGAGAGAAGTCTAAGTGGTTAACCCAGAAGAGATAGAAAACTTACAACTAAGAGTTGAGCCTTATTTTTTTAAAGTGAAAAAAAAAAAATCCACTTGACCATAATCACTGCAAGCTTAGCTGAAGAAATTAAAAGAAATGAAATTAAAAATTAAATGGGGGGGAATCAAAAGGGAAATAAATAGTTTATTATAAAAAGGAGAAAATCTAACCTAATGGACTCCTAAAATAGAATGGTGCAAACAGATCTCAATGATTTCCTAAGACAACAAGATATATTAGAATAAAACCAGAGACTGAAAAAATAGAAAATATAAAGTATATTTAAAAATCCTTGCTATTGAAAAAAATATCAAAGAGAGATCTTTTAGAATTCCTGAAAAGCACAATCAGATTGAAAACATAAACCATCATTTTTTTTTTATTGTTTGACATTTTCTTATATTTACTCATAATTTTGGCTTGAATTTCTGGATTGGGACTTTGTGCATGGGTCAGACTCTTCTCCCTCCTGTCTTCTTGGATGGGGTAGGCATGTCTACCTTGCTCCTGGAAGTGGTGGATAAGACTAGGCCCCACTCACTTCAGGAATTCCTCAGTTTAGACTTAGTCTCCTAGTCGATCAACTTGGGTTTTGGCCTCAATCCCTTCTCAGTCTCTTTCTCCTTGCTTGGTCTTGAGCTCAGAAAAGGCTATATGCCTTGCCGTGATCCTGACAAGTATCAACTAGTTGTTGTCAGCTGTGCTACTAGCAAGTTCCTACAAGACCTCCGAGAATTTTTCTTCCCAGGTGCTAGTCTATCAGTGTCTCCAGCTGATCATACCACTGCCCCTGTGCTTCCAAGGCACTGCTATATCCCTGCTTCTTGTTGTGATCTGAGCAGGGATAAATGGGCCCTGAGCTGGGTTCTGCTCTAGCTCTGTCTCTTGTAGATTCAAGCTGCTTGCATATTATGCCTTCTACCTACTCTGGTTCACCTCTGCTCAGAACTGCCATAGATTTTTTTAGCAATTTTCTTGTGGAGTCCTGAGCTGTATGGAGGAGCTTTTTCTTTATTTTTCTTATGAATGTTCCTTCTGGTGTAATTTTAGAGATTTCTGAGATATTTGTAGAGGATCTGTGTTTCTCAAAGTCCTAACATGTCATCATCTCAGGTCAGAGAGGACATAACATTTCTAGAAATTATAAGATAACTGATCCATATCTATTAGAACCAATGGGCAAAGTAAAAACAGAAAAAATCTGCCAATCCCCTCCTGAAAGAAATCTCAAAGTGAAAACACCAAAGAGTACCATAACCAGATCCAGAGTTTTTAAATCAAAGAATGAATATTGCAAATAGCCAAAAAGAGTTCAGGTAGGTAACAAAGAACTATACTCGGGAACACACAAGGCTTGGGAGCAAACATTACAGAGAAGGAAAAAATCTTAGAACACAGTATTTCAAAATTCAAAAGACAAAGACCTAACCAAGAACAACAACTTGCAAGACTGGGGGCCTAAAAGCATTCCTGATGAAAAGATCAGAGCTGAAGAGGAACTCTAAAATACAAACACAAGAGTGAAGAGAAATTAAAAGGAACTAATCAATGCAGAAGTGCTTATATTTTAAAAGCAGAGGGCATCCATAAGATATATTTTTATATTTAAATAGCCATGTTGTATTCTCAGTTGGAATAATATTTTATTTTATAAATAAAGACAAACTCAATATCAAAAAAAGATTGTGCTATCCTACAGTGGACAATGATGCACTTAGATTTTTTTGTCTTGTGAGATTCAAAACAGATGTTCATATTAACTGGTGATCATAATTACTTGCTATTTCTGAAAATGCCTTTCTCTACTGAAAATATTATCATTTAGGCAGAATAAAACATGACAAATTAATTTTACAAATGTATAAGAACTATATTGTATTGAAGTGTGCTAGTATGTCATATGCATTCTGTTATGTAAATTATTAAACTGATAAAGAAACATAATTTGAGGGTAAGACTATTGAAGGTAATGCATCTGCTTTGTTGGTTAATAAATGTATTAAAACAAAACAAAATAAAAAGAAGTGCTTATATTTTAATGGAAGGAAAAAAGGCAAGTGTCCCTTCCAGTATTCTAACATCTTCAAGGGTAAGAGAGGGAATTAAATAATACAGGGCCTAGATGAGGTTTTGCTCTGTGTTGTTGGTTTTAAGAAAGTAAAAAAAGGAAAGGAAAAAGGAATACACAAAAGAAAAGGGGAAGGGGAATAGAGAAAAAGGAGTGGAGAGGGCTAATATCTTATAATCTCACTCATCTGAACCAGAAAAATGATGGTTGAACATATAGACACAGAGCTTGGAAGAGAAAGACATTCAATTCAACAACGAAATAGGCATGGACAGGAAAAGGAGAGGTAAGGAGGTCCCAAGCACATAATAAACTTCAGCTTTGGAGGTTTTATCATAAAGGGAGGATTAAATTACAAAGAAAATACAAGAACAAGAGATCAGGCTCTGGGCTTGGTGAAGAGAAAGGAGCTGAGGAGAATGCCCAAATCACTTCAATTACAGGTCATTAGGGAACTATACTAGTCGTAAGTGGAGAGTTAATGGGGCACTGGAGAGTTGTTGGCAGGGAAGAAAGATTCTCTCTACAACCTCACTCCCCTTCTCTTTTCTCTTTGGTAACCCCAACTTGCACTTCATTCACAGTAGCAGGTATATGAGGTGATCCCTTAAAGAAAGTGGAGATCTTTTGTTCCTTAAAATTTAAAGAGGATTTAGAAAGTCTTGCCTTAGCTACTGATGTTCTTTGAGGCAATACTTTTTGGATGCAACTGATTGCTTGCTCTGTTGAGAAGGTAAATAACATTTTATATCCTTTTAAATCCAGTATTTTTAAAGGTGGTTTTAATTGTGTTTATGTTCCTTTAACATTTATTTAATTAATTTAATTTATTTGATCTTCAATCTGGAACCTGATGACTTAGGGTGATAACATTCACTTTCTTTCTCTGTCTCTTTCTTTGTAAAAAGGGAGATAAGAGAAAAAGAGAAAAAGTAAAGCAAGTTTAATAGGATGAATATTTACCAGAGTTTGTCCCTTCTTCAACCCCAACAAGGATTAATTTTCCCTAAAGGATCACAAAATTGCCTTAGAATCTGATTGGTACCTCCCTCCCATGACACAGATTCCTGGTCACATAACAGCACATATGGAGTCAAGTTCCCTCATACTTGGTAAATGTCTGAAGACCTTATGAATCACCATATCCTACCCTACGAATCAGACATATTTCCATATGGAGATGTGGGTAGCTGCATTTACAGTGAAACTAAAGCTTGGTGTCCCTATTCTTATTACACATCCTTGCTATATTTAGATTTAAGTAAAACTCCTTTTGTTAACTATTTGATGACTTATGAAGGCCTCATTTCATCCCAAAATCAAAACTGAACTAACAGGATGTTAACTTTAAGCCCATTCTCTAAAATTTAGTAGAGTCAGTAATTGAGATGAGATGAAATGAGATGGCATCCTGGCTCATATGATGATTGAGTTGAAGAAAGGGCACTGCAGATACAGAAGGTGGGCAGTTGGACTAGGGGAGCATTGCATGACACCCAATCAAAGAGCTCTTGTGGTAATATATGGGGGAGTTCTTTCAATGGAACATGTAGTAGGTCTCTGCTTATATAGAATAAATAACTCAGTCAATGCTGAAGACAACTTCCCAGGAAGGTATGGAAAGCACGAAGGCCAGCATTCCCTGGTTGTTGTTGGCTGGTAAAAGTTGTATCATCAGTTTCATAAGACTCTAAGTGAACTGGTTCATCACATTCAGGCCAAGGAGCAGTTAATGGAGTTGGTGGCTGTACAAAGGAAGGAATTTCTCCTGATGGAGGTAGAGACTGTCACATCACAGACTTGAACCTTCTGTATGATCTCTAACCCAGAATTTCCTTAGTTCTGTTGGAATTAGAGACATGAGACAGAAGAAAGAGAGTACGAATGAAGAACTCTTACTGATAATACAGAATCCCAAGCATTATCCTATTATTGAACCCGGGAGGAAGTTGATTTCCTCCACTAAGGAAGCAGGGACCGTGTGAGTGGGCCTTCACTACCAATAAAACAGGCAGGTTCTAGAAGAGGTCCAAATGGAAATCTGATGAACAATAAGAGTAGTTTGGTCTCGCAGAGTCAATCAATGCAGGGACTCTCTCCACAGCTGAGTTTCATAGGCTTGGAGAGCTCTCTGAGGATTTATTGTTTCAGAGTCAGCTAAATTTATGAGGGAATTGGGAAGGGCTCCACCCTTTGTCCCTTTTTAGGTGGCTGAGATTGGAACTTATCTGTATCTGGCTCCATAAAAATAATTACTGCAGCTGTTGATTCCCCAGTAGGGATCTGAAGGGGTTAATATTCCTCAAAGAAATGGCTTGATAGAATGGATTTATGAAGCACCAACCACTCCCCATCTCACTCCCCATCTCCATGGCCCACCATATCCTTTGAACAGCCTGCTTTGGAAGCTATTTAAATCTGCCTTTTGGGTGAAGCCCTACTGGAATTGCTTCAGACTGTGTCATCCCAACAGTACAACTATACTGATGTAGGCCCATCAACTAGGGAGATTTGACCGGGAGGCTGGGATAACTGTGCCTTGGGCCTGGAGTCCTGCTAGGTGGGCAGAGACCAATGACACCTCCTAAAGGGAGTTTTAGGTGAGCTTGCTGAAACATGGGTTGATAAGAAAGGAACTGACAACCAGTAGGGATGCTAGTAAAAGTGGACAAGGGAAATTCAGCACCAGGGAAACAGGAGCCCTAAACCTGAGGCATGTCCTAAAGGCCCTCTCCCATTTGGATCATCCAGGAGAGGGGTAACATGGACTTTGGGGAGTCATATGCAAAGACTCTTTCAGTAACCTCTAGGCCCATTGTTATTCAGTTGTGTCTGACTCTTTGTGACCCCATGGGTCCACAGAATTTTCTTGACAGATATTGGAGTGGTTTTCCATTTCCTTCTCCAGTTCATTTTACAGATGAGGAAACTGAGGTAAACAGAGATTAAGTGACTTGCCCAGGGTCACACAGCAAGTAAGTGTCCGAGGTCAGATTTGAACTCAGGTCTTGCTGACTCCAGATCCAGCACTCTATCCACTGAACTACCTAATTTCCTCTGCATGTTACTGTGAAAGGCAGTGCCAAATGGAAATCCTTGGGATTTTCAGAACTATATCATGTAGCTGACACCAAACAATATTGGGTGTGCATGTATCAAAGATATTTCTTCTCTAAATAGAAAGCTGAAGGAAGCTGAATTGTTACACCAGTTCCCTTTACAACCACGGTGTAAAATTTAAATAGAAATTAATCCCCACAGGTCAAACATTGATTTAGCAAATCACAAATAAACATTATCTATTGTGATAAGAGAACTTCAGATTCAACTTTATTATTACTTTTTAATTAAGATAAACAGGTTACTTAACCAGCTAATGTTTGAAAAACAAAGTTGAGCCATCAGTTATAGACAGCCATGGTATCAACTAGGCATTTTCTACTCTGCAAATTCCGGCTAGAGATATCAGCTTGTGCCCTGGTGTTTACCAGCTAGTTTTCTGTTTTATCAATATAGATCTTTCCCTTCTGTCATCCATTTTTTTAGGTGCAAATCATGACCTTTCTGCTTTCTGTAAAATTCCCTTGTGCCCATCTTACCTATGTAACCAAAACCTACGTTTTCAAAGAGGACTTCATAACCTTTAGCAATACTTTCTGGATTGCTTCCAGTAATATTGTTTACACTGGCATGAATCACCAGGAGTCATCAAGTTTGACAGACCTTGAGAAATATTCTCTCATATCCCGGATACATGCCCAGTAAGGCAGTATTATTTGTAGGATCAACAAATAGTTAATACAATACCCCTCACTGGAGTCACCAGGACCCACCACTCATTTTTACTTCCTCTCTCCTTACCCAACCATACTTACAAATTTTTCTCATCATTCTTTGGAGAATAAGTGGCTACTCCCTCTTCTTTGTAAAGAGTATCATGTCTGCATAACCCCAGTCCTAAAGCCCATGAATATGGGACTCTCTCCTTATTGGTGAAAATCAACATCCCATCCATGCATGAGAGGCAGTGACATTGGAGTGAGCAGGAAAGAAGAGGGCTCTTCAGCTATCTTCAAGTTTCAAGTCTCTTTGGTTCTGAAATCTCTTCAGGTGTGTCTGACTTCCAGCTGCAAGAGGGAAAATGGAAGATGCCAACCCACATTGCTACAGGAAAGAGCTCTGGGAAGAAGCTAGTCTCCATCATGTGTCTATCCCTAGTTTGCTACACTAGAGACTTCAGGGGAACTTCCCTTTGGGGGAGATCTAGGATTCTCTCCCTTGGTTAAACTGAGTTACCTTGCTCCCAGTGAGACAATTCCTTCACTCTCTATTGTCTGTCATATATTCTCATTTGTACACTTTCTCTGACTTCTCTTTTGCTACCAATTTGAATAAATGATTTTTTGGCTAAGTGCTATGTGTAATCATTGTGGAATTGGTATTTGGTGGGAAAGGGGTCCTGCTTTGGATATAAAACTTGGAGTTGCTCCCCCTCATTAATGAAATAGCTACTAAAAATTAGCTTGAGCTTGAAAATCATATCCCCTAGACTAATAATATTTAAGGGAGTCGGTAGATATAATTCTAGCCTTTCTCTAAGTAGATTAGAGTGGTGGTCTCTGGTTCCAACTTCCTGCTTCCCCTCTCAGCAGGAAATAAAGTCATCTTTGGAAAAGGATGGGGAGAAAGAAGTTAGAGATGTCTTTTCTGCCTCCCTTCAAGCTACATGACACTCTTATTTATATGTGGGAAGACAGTGCTCACAACATCTGCTATTTAGCTCCAAGTGCTCAATGGCCTTTCTTCCCCTTTTCTTCCCCTTCCCCCTTCTTCAAGCTTTCAATCTCCTGTCACAGATCAGCATTCCCCGCTAACTCTTCAGATTCTTTTCTTTCTTTGTTTTCACACAGAAACACATCTTCCACTTTTTAAAAGGAATAATTCATGTGCTCTAACAACTTGGAGCATGGAGAATTATTGTTGTAGACTTGGTACCTTCTTTTTTAGAAGGAAAACCATATTTCACTCAGTCAACAAGCATTTATTAAGTACCTACTATGTGCCAGGCACTATGCTAAGGATAAGTCATCTAAAGAAAAGTGAAAGATAGTCCCTGATCTCTAGCTGAGCCTACTTTAATGAGGAGACAACGCAAAAAGAACTATGTACAGAAAGATATATACAGGATAAATTGGAGATAATCAACCAAGGGAAGGCACCAGCATTAAGGGAGATGGGGACAAGCTTCTTACAGAAGGTGGAATTTTAGCGGGAACTTGAAACAAACCATGGTGGGCAAAAGACGAGGGAAGAGAGAGTTCCAGGCATGGGGGACAACCAGTAAAAACACCCAGAAATAGGAGATGTCTTGTGTAAGAAAAAGCAAGAAACTATACTTGAAATATGCGTAACAGTTATCTGGCCATGGCAGAAAGACAAACATTGAACATTCATTCATAAATTTTTTTTCTCTATTCTAAAACTCACATAAAAGAGAGGAGTTATTTTGGTTCTAGGAGACAGATTGTGAAAGATCCCTCCCTCTTCTCAGAGTGTGGGAGATGACAAGTATAGAATGTTGTGTGTTAGCTATAAAGGTCAGTTAGTTTTGCTTAACTAGGTGTGAGGCAAAAGAGAATACTTTAGGTGGGGTATAGTGATTCAAAAATGCCTTTTGTGTAAAAAACAAAAAGTGTCAATAAAACTTATTTTTTTTTAAATTTTTAAATATATATTTATTTATTTGACTTTTTACATTCATTTTCACAAAATTTTGGGTTCCAAATTTTCTCCCCATTTATCCCATCCCCCCACCCCAATACACCGAGCATTCTAATTTTCCCTATCACCAATCTACCCTCTCTTCTATCATTCCCTCCCTTCTCTTGTCCCCATCTTCTCTTTTGTCTTGTAGGGCCAGATGACTTTCTATTCCCCATTAACTGTATTTCTTATTTCCTAGTGGCAAGAATACTCAACAGTTGTTCCTAAAACTTTGAGTTCCAAATTCTCCCCATCCCTCCCTCCCCACCTGTTCCCTTTGTGAAGGCAGGCAATTCAATGTAGGCCATATCTGTGTAGTTTTGCAAATGACTTCGATAATAGTCGTGTTGTGTAAGACTAACTGTATTTCCCTCCATCCTATCCTGCCTCCCATTGTTTCTATTCTGTCTGTTGATCCTGTCCCTCCCCGAGTGTTGACTTCAAATTGCTCCCCCCTCCCATTGCCCTCCCATCATCCCCCCCACCCTGCTTATCTCCTTCTCCCCCACTTTCCTGTACTGTAAGATAGGTTTTTATCCCAAAATGAGTGTGCATTTTATTCCTTCCTTTAGTCGAATGTGATGAGGGTAAACTTCATGTTTTTTTCTCAGCTCTCCTCTTTTTCCTTCCACTAAAAAGTCTCCTGCTTGCCTCTTGAATGAGAGATAATTTACCCCATTCCATTTCACCCTCTCTCCTCCCACTACATTTCTCTCTCACCACTTACCTTAATTTCTTTTAAGATATGGTCCCATCCTATTCAATTCACTCTGTGCTCTCTGTCTCTGTATGTGTGTGCATGTGTGTGTATGTGTGTGTGTGTGGTCCTACCAACTACCCAGATACTGAAAAGTTTTAAGAGTTACAAATATTGTCTTTCCATGTAGGAATGTAAACAGTTCACCTTTGGTAAGTCCCTTATGACTTCTCTTTACTGTTTACTTTTTCATGTTTCTTCTCATTCTTGTGTTTGAAAGTCAAATTTTCTTTTCAACTCTGGTCTTTTCATCAAGAATGCTTGGAAGTCCTCTGTTTCTTTGAAAGACCATATTTTCCCCTGAAGTATTATACTCAGTTTAGCTGGGTAGGTGATTCTTGGTTTCAGTCCTAGTTCCTTTGACTTCTGGAATATCCTATTCCACGCCCTTCAATCCTTTAATGTAGAAGCTGCTAGATCTTGAGTTATCCTGATTTTATTTCCACAATACTGGAATTGTTTCCTTCTAGCTGCTTGCAATATTTTCTCCTTGACCTGGAAATTCTGGAATTTGGCCACAATGTTCCTAGGAGTTTCTCTTTTTGGATCTCTTTCAGGCAGTGATCCTTCAATACTTATTTTGCCCTCTGGTTCCAGAATCTCAGGGCAGTTTTCCTTGATAATTTCCTGAAAGATGATGTCTAGGCTCTTTTTTTGATCATGGCTTTCAGGTAGTCCCATAATTTTTAAATTGTCTCTCCTGGATCTATTTTCCAGGTCAGTTGTTTTTCCCATGAGATATTTCACATTCTCTTCCATTTTTTTCATTCTTTTGGTTTTGTTTGGTGATTTCTTGGTTTCTCAGAAAGTCATTAGACTCTATCTGTTCCATTCTAATTTTGAGAGAACTATTCTCTTCAGTGAGCTTTTGAACCTCTTTTTCCATTTGACCAATTCTGCTTTTGAAAGCATTCTTCTCCTCATTGGCTTTTTGAACCTCTTTTGCCAATTGAGTGAGCCTATTTTTCAAGGTGTTATTTTCTTCAGCATTTTTTTTGGTCTCTTTTAGCAGGGAATTGACCCATTTTTCATGCTTTTCTTGCATCTCTCTCATTTCTCTTCCCAATTTTTCCTCAACCTGTCTAACTTGATTTTCAAAATCCTTTCTGAGCTCTTCCATGGCCTGAGCCCATTGGATATCTATTTCTGATGTTTGGGGTACAGAGGCCTTGACTTCTATGTCTTTCCCTGATGGTAAGCATTGTGCTTCCTCATCAGAAATGAAAGGAGGAGACATCATCTGTTCCCCAGGAAAGTAGCCTTCTATGGTCTTATTTTTCTTCCCTTTTCTGGGCATTTTCCCAGCCAGTTACTTGACTTCTGACATTCCTCTCCACCCCCGTCTAGATCCACCCAGCTAGTGCTTGGAGTCTGAGATCCAAATGCTGTTCCCCAGCCTCAGGGCTTTCAGTGGCTGGCGTGGCTGCTGTTCAATGTGAGCTTAAGTTCTGGTGCTCAGATGGGGGCAGGGCCACCTCCCAGGCTCAATTCCCTCAGGGGGTTTATGCGGAGACCTTCAGTAATGGAGCGGAGCTCCTGTCTGCTCTGGGAGTTCCGGGCCACAACTGCCTCTGCTGCTGCCTCCTGAGGGGTCCCCCTGGGATGTCTGGGGTACTGAGGCCCCACCCTCCACATCTTTCCCTGATGGCAAGAATATTTCCTCGTCAGATCCAAAAGTCGGGATCATTTGCATCTGTTCGAAAAAACTCTCTATAGTCTTATTTTTCTTCCCTTTTCTAGGCATTTTCCCAGCCAGTTACTTGACTTCTAAGATTCCTGTCCACCCCCGCCTAGGTCCACCCAGCTAGTGCTTGGGCTCTGAGATTCAAATGTGCTTTCCGGGCCGCCCAGCTGCTAATCAATGTGACCTTTAGTTCTGGTGCTGGGGTGGGGGCAGGGCCGCCTCCCAGGCTCGGCTTCCTCAGGGGCTTTATGCAGAGACTTTCAGGAATGGAGCAGGTGGGGGGGGTGCCTCCCAGGCTCAGTTCCCTCAGGGGCTTTATGCAGAGGCCTTCAGTAATAGAGCGGGGTGGGGCAGGGCCATCTCCCAGGCTCAGCTCCCTCAGGTTGTTTATGCAGAGACCTTCAGTAATGAAGATCCTGCCTGTTGCTGGGGGAGTCCGGGGCCGCTGCCACTGCTGCCTCCGTTGCCGCCCACGCCTCTGCCTCTGCCGCTTCCTGCCCCCGTCTCTGCCGCCGCCGCTCCCTCCCAAGGGGGCCCGAGTCACGGAGACACTCTGCTCCCCTCCTCCAGCCCAGCCTTCTCTCTCACTGACCTGTAGCTTCTGTGGGCGGAGGGACTTTCCTGGCTGCCAGAGCTTCCGTCCCTGAAGCCTACTCAGGTCAGCTTCTCTGGGGCCGCGGCCAGGGCAGTGCTGGGGTGGGGTCCGCTTTCCGGGGTGCGATGGACCCTGGGGACGGCTCTCCAGGGCTCTCTGGAATGGAAATCTCTTCCACTCTGTTTCTGTACACCTTTCAGTGGTCCAGAAGTTATGGGGGTCTCTTTTTACATTAATTCTATGGGCTGTGGTTTCGGCGCTCGTAAACCTGCGTCCTTCTACTCCGCCATCTTGGCTCCACCCCCAATAAAACTTATTTTAAAACCATGCATTCTTCCTGCTCTCTATACTTTTTGGAAGACAGATCATCATTCATTTGTCAGGAATGAATAAATGAATAGAAAAGTATTTATTTAATACTTAGATTGCCAGGCACATCGAAATACTAAATACTGCTTATCTGAAATACAAAAGTGAGTTTCTGCCTTCTAGGAGGAGAGAACACATATAGGTTCTTGGTGGTCAAAGAAAAAGTTTCTGTCAAGGAAAAAGGAATCCCAGGGATTATAAGTTGATTCATGGTGGGGTGGGATGGTGCATATGGTAGTAAGTGAGACATGTAGTGTCAGGGAAGATGGCCTGGTTGGTTAACTGTTATCTGTCCTCTGTTTTGGAAGAGGATGAATGATGCCATAGGTGATGTGTTAGCTTATTTTCAAAATGGATTTGAGTCAGAGTTGTACAAAGTTGTCAGTCTTGTTCTCTCTTCCAGAGTCATAAAAATGTAGGGCAGGGATGGGAAACCTATGACTTCAGCCTCAATCTCCCTCCAGAGTCATAAAAATGTAGGGCAGGGATGGGAAACCTGTGACCTCCGTTTCTCACCCCTGGTCTTGTTGTTGTGTTGTATATATAATATGTGTGTGTGTGTGTGTGTGTGTGTGTGCATGTGGGTGTGGGTGTGGGTGTGGGTGTGTTCATCCTTAATTTTCGAAGAAGACCATAACATCAGAGAAATGATGACATGACTTGCACTTGACTTTGTTCTGAGTGAGGAAGGGCTCTGCAAGGTCACCAGCCTCACTTTCTCCTCCTCAGCCATTTGGAGCCAGTGACCAGATATTCACCAGGATGACTGGAGATGACCCCCAGTGGGAGACCTGGGCCTTTTCAGGGACTCACTTAGAGGGAGGTAATGCCCATTGAGTGAATAGACCTCTTCAAGAAGTAGTCAGGGAATGGTCCTTTTAATGAGCAATAGAAAAAAAATAACTCAATCACGCTGGGAGAGAAAGAGAAACTGTTACTATTGACAATTACTCTAAGTCAGCCATTAAGTGGAGCTTGGGCAAGAACCTATTATTGAGGACAAAATAGAAATCCCTTAGACTGATCATTTAAAGCTTTTCCTTATATGTCTCTAGACCATCTTTCCAGACTTATTGTCACAATTCTGCCCTCTTTCAGGGATTCTATATTCTAGCCAAACCATCCTATTTGCTGTTCCTCACATGCAGGAATATGGACCTTCCTCAGTTCCACCAACCCAAATTTTCAGTTTCCTTCAAATATCAACTCAGGGGTTTTCTGTAGAGATACTTTCCTGATTCCTTAAGAACCTTGAGGAAAGAGAATTGAGCTTTTGCATTTGAATTCCCAGCCCCCAAAACAGTCCCTTGCACTCAAATAGCTATTTAATAAATGCTTAAATGGAACTGCCCTGAAAATCCCTTTCTATAAAGTCTCAACAACTATATGTGCGCAAAGACAGAAAAATTCCTAGAATTGCATCCATTTTGAGATTCAAAATTATTTTCATATGGATATCACTTGAATAGGCTACACTGCTTTTGTCCTGACTGAAACTTTAGGTGACAGGATGTGATATTCTCCTGTCAGCTTTGTAATTTAAGGGTAGTTTTACGTTGTTCACACTCTGCCAAGCATGACCTGTCTTCATTTGGTGGGCTGGCTTACTCCTAAATGTGCTTTAAATGACTCCTCATGACTGATTACAATTAAGTGAGATTTTAGAATCACAGATCTAGAACCAGAAGGAAAATTAGAGACCACTGAACTTGACTTCCCCTGAGAAAGGCACACAGAGAGATTTAATTCAGTGAATTGTCTAGGGTCACACAACTGGTAAATATTGGAGGTGGCATGTGAACCCAGGTCTTCCTGACTCCAAGTCTTCTCACTCTTCAGGTATGTCTGACTCTTCATGACCCCATCTGGAATTTTCCTGGCAAAGATACTGGAGTGATTGCCCTTTCCTTTTCCAGCTCATTCTACAGATGAGTAAATTGAGGCAAACAGGGTTAAGGGCCTTGCCCAGCCTCAGTCAGCTAGAAAGTGTTTGAGGTCAAATTTGAACTCAGGTTCTGCTAACTCTAGGGTAAGAGCTCTATCCACTGCATCACGTAGTTACCCCTCAATTAGACTCCAAGTCTAGTCCCCTACTTATACCACCTGGCCTCTCGTTTCTGGAACCCTCAGTTTTGTAAATAGAGGACAGATCACTAGACTGCCAGGAGAATGGGGTTAAATGTCAATTTAATTGACAATGGATCAAGAACACTTTTGCTGACCTTCCAAAACCTTTTGTGGGGCAACTAGGTGGTGCTGTGGATAGAGCACTGGCCCTGGAGTCAGGAGGATCTGAGTTCAAACCTGGTCTCAGACATTTACTAATTGTGAGACCCTGGGCAAATCACTTTACCCTATTGCTTCCAAAACAAACCAACAACCCTCTGTGAGGTGTTGAGTGGTCAGGCATTGAGCAGGGCTAATGATTCATACAGATCTTATGACTTGTTGAATATCTAAAGTTATAATGACTTGACTGTAACAGATACTGATATTAATCAGATGGGCCTGTACATCAGGCAGATGCCTGCAGTCTTTGAACACTGCAATTTTACAAACAGTTGTTGTTCAGTTTTTTCAGTTGTGTCCAACCCTTCATGTCCCCATTTGGGGTTTTCTTGGCAAAGAAACTGGAGTGATTTGCCTTTTCCTTTTCCAGCTCATTTTACAAATGACAAAATTGAGGCAAACAGGGTTACATGAGTTGCCTGGGGTCCCCCAGCTAGTAGGTGTCTGAGATTAGATTTGAACTCAGGTCTTTCTGACTCCAGGTCTGGTGGTCTATCCAGTGGGCCACCCAGCTGCCCCAGTTTTACAGATGAGGAGAGGAGAGAAGGGGAGAGAGAAAGGGAAGGAATGGGAAGGTTGGGTAGGCGACTGATGTTTTTTTCCTACAAAACAGGAGTTCTGAAAAGGGAGAGCTCACTGAAACTTGGTCAAAGCTCAGGTACCTTTTGAATACAGACTTGAAAGAAGCACAGGAAAAGTTACAAAAAGGAGAGAATATTCCAGATAGAATAGCAGACATAAAGGCAGAATTGGGAATGTGAATGGCATGTTTAAATAGTAATGAACAGACCTGCAGTTTGGTAGAAGATTCTTGGGATTGGGAGGTTCTTGGAGTAGTGAGAGAGAAGATTGCAGGAGTAAACAAGAAGCAGTCTGTAGACAATCTTAATTCCAGATAAGATGCTGAGCCTTGGTTCTTAGGGGTAATGAGAAGCTACTATAGGCTTGTGCACTAAGCCTCATTCTTTGGAAGACAAATCTGGAAACTGTGTGGATTTGAGAGAGAAGAGAAGCAATCATGGGGATTTTATAGTCCTTGCTTAAATGAGGAGGGGGCAGCTAGGCAGTGCAGTGGATAAAGCACCAGTACAGGAGTCAGGAGGACCTGAGTTCAAATCACACCTCAGACACTTGACATTCACTGGCTGTGTGACCTTAGGCAAGTCACTTAACCCCAACTGCATCATCCTGGGTCATCTTCAGTCATCCTGATGAACATCTGGTCACTGGATTAAGATGGCTCTGGAGGAGAAGTGAGGTTGGTGACCTGCACAGTCCTCTCTCACTTAAAGCAAAGTCAAGTGCAAGTCATGTCATCATTTCTCTGATGGCACAGTCTTCTTTGGCAATGAAGGACAAACACACGTTAAATGTGGAGAACCTGTACTAGAGAGAGTAGAAGAGGATAAACCCAAGACAACATGGGAGGGAGGGAGGAAAATACAGAATTCAAAATCTTGTAAAAATGAATGTTAAGAGTTGTCCTGACAGATATTTGGGGAAGAAAGTACTATAAAATACAATTTTTTTTCATTTAAAAAACTTAATAAATAATATTTGAATGAATTTTCTTTTAAAAAAATCCAAAACAATATAAAAGAACAAGCAGTCAGACTTGACAAGTGACTACATGTGGGAAGAGGAGTCAAGAATGACTCATTTTTTGAGCCTGAGTGACAGATGAAATGAAGCTGGAAGACACTTAACAATAATGGATTTCAGTCTAGATCTAAAGACATACTGACAGGTTAAAAATTGGACAAAATCTAAAAATCATAAAATTTGACATATAAATAAAGTTTTATGCTTGAATTTTGGTTTGTATTTTTTAAAATAAACTTCAAAACATAAAAGGTGATGGGCACATGGAGGGCTAGATCAGTTCATCTGAAAAAGATCTGAGGGTAAGAGTGGACAACAAGCTCAATATGAATTAGTGTGAGAAATAATTCATTTGGACCCTACTCTATTCCAGTCAGTTTGATGTATTACATAAATCACATAGGGATAGATAGGTTCTTACAGTGGGCCTCAAACTGTAATGTAATATTTACTATTTGTTTACCAAATTACAAGACTCACTTGCGCAACCACAGGAATGTTGACAAAGATATCTTCAGCCTGTTTTGCTCAAATTCCATGTCTAAACCCAGAATGTGTGGGATGCCTTGATTTTTTGGAAAGTTCTCCAATTTATTTTTGTACTTCTGACCTCTCTCTTTTGTCCAGCATGAGTAAGTGACCATTTCATGACCATTTAGTTAGTGAAGATGCCCCATGCTTCACTCAACCTGTGACCCATTCCTGCCAATATGCCATTTTTGGCCCTTAAGCAAGGTCTATCAACTAATGAGATTCTATGTGGCACCATGCCTCTTTTGAATATTTGGAAACCCTATAAAAACTAGGTCCTAGAAGAAGGGGCATCTGAGATCATGAGGGAGATCTGAGGTCCATTTCATGAGAGAAGACCATGGACCCTTTAATAAAGTAACATTGGCTGTATCCTAAAGAGAGCAGACAAATGGGAAAAGGACCCATATGTACACAAATGTTTATAGCAGCTCTTTGTGTAGTGGCCAAGGATTGGAAATTGAGGGGATACCCATCAATTGGGGAATGACAGAACAAACTGTGGTATGTGAATGTAATGGAGTACTATTGTCCTGTAAGAAATGATGAGCAGGTGAACTTCAGAAGAACCTGGACTTATATGAACTGATGCTGAATGAGGGGAACACCGTACACAACAACAGCCACATTGTATGATCAACTATGATAGACCTAGTTCTTCTCAGCAATGCAAGGTTCTAAGACAACTCCAAAAGGCTCATGATGGAAAATGCCATCCTCATCCAGAGTCTGAATGCAGATTTAAGCATGCTATTTGCTCTCTCTGTTTTGTTCCTTCTTTCTCGTGGTTCATTCCTTTGGTTATAATTCTTCTTTACAACATGACTAATGTGAAAATATGTGTAACATGAATATATATGTAGTGCCTATATCAGATTGCACACCATCTTGAGGGGGAGGGGAGAGGGGGAGAACATTTAACATTCAAAAGCTTGTGGAACTGAGTAAACTAAAGCTAAAAATAAATAAATAAATGAAGGCAAACAAATAAAGTAAATTGTCCTTGGCTTACAGCTCTGCTTCGGTCTCTTTTGTTGTGGGTTGGACAATTTCAATACCCACCTCACTCTGTAAAGTAGCCAAGAAAATGAATGCAAGTTTAGGTTTCACTAAAAGAAGCACAGAGTTGAAAACTGAAAACAAATAAATTAATTTTTTAAAAAAAGCACAGAGAGCAGGGGAGGAGGGGCAGTGATCCCGTTGTACTCCAGCCTAAGTCAGAGTCCGTAGGGTATATTGTATTCAGTTTTGGCCACTGCATTTTAGAAAGGATGAGGATAATTTGGAGAGCATCAGTAAGAGGGAAACTGGGAGAGTAAAAGGACTTAATCTTATACTGCAAAGAAGGTTATCCTGGAGAAGAGAAGACTTTGTAGAGTAACGAGAGCTGTCGCCTAGGTCCCTCTTGAGGAACACAGTTTAAACTACCCCTGGTCTAATGGCAAGAGAAAAATCAGGAAAACTGTAATGGCGTGGCATGCAGCAGATGAACCTGACCTCTTTGATATCTGATCAAGCTCTAAGTACTCTGTACACCTGCTTTAGCCACTTTCATGGCCACTGAAATAAATTGTTCTCATCTGCCTGTTCCACCAGGGAAGTCTTCACGTGTTTAGAGTAAGCATCCTCTAACTCACCAACAGTTTGAAGCCCCTCAGTTACCCTCAACCTGGTTTAGCCCATGTGCTGCAACAGCTTACCAAGGTGTGGCCACTGTATATGCTACAGTTTCCTAGAGCCAGACATGACAGTTGAGTGTCAGGTGGATACCAAAGGTGGATGAGCAGCCCTGAAAGGGTTCAGCAAACCCTTACACCAGAAGTGCTAATCCTCCTTGTCACCGGAAGCGTGATCTGGTCAGAGGTGAGCTCAAGAAGGGTAGGAGGCAGGGAAGGAGATAAGCATTAAACACCTACTGTGTGCCAGGCACTATACTAAGTGAGTTTTCAGTGATTTACTCACCAATAAAGATAGTTTAGGCAGAGATCACCAAATCTTACTAGCTCTAGGTCTAGATAATTCCCTAAGATTTCAAGTTATAGAGATGTTGCTAACTTTGCATTCAAAAAGGTAATTTCCTTACCTAACAAAGTATGAACACACTTTCCACAGGGACCTTGCATGGACAAAGTGAGATCATACCCCCTAATTTTGCAGGGGAGAGGGTGTTATTTTTTTTGTAAGTATCGTTATGATCCCTTCTCAGTAAACCCATTTTCTAAAAGTTAATTGAGTTCTACTGGCTAATTTTTATAGAGAAACAGACCAACTCAGGGTTTGTAAGTAATAATACTAGAAACTCCTCAGACTTACTCATAAAACTATAAAGGGAGAAATAGCTGCCTTCTGGGGACCCAACATGCCCATGAGAATTGAGGAGGTGCTACATGTGAGGAGCCATGATGGATGCCAGAGCCAGAATGTTTGAGAGGATTCTAACTTTTTGATCTATCCATTTTATTTATTAATGCAAATTATGGCATATTACAATCATGTAAATTTAAACATTAGCAAAAAGCAGTCAAATTCAGTTTAATAGCAACAATCCATGTTGGTCTTGGAGAAAAGATGTTGAAATGCTTCCCTCTTCTTGGTAGAGAGGTGGAAGACAACAAGTACAGAATGTTGCCTTTATGTTAGGTGTGTTTGCTTTGTAGTGTAGGCAGGTTTTCCTGAACTATTTTTCTTTGTTACAAAGGAGGAATGAAAGAGCAGAATATTGGGAAATAACTGATACCAAAAATAAAGGTATTTATAGTTCAAAAAAAAGAAAGCTGACATCTATTGGATAGTTTTTACCTCGGTTATTCTCGATTTGGTTTTTACTGTACTTTATTTTTCAAAAATTAGATTTTTTTTTGTCAAATATTTTCCAATGACAATCTTTTTAAACTTTTGAGTTCCCAGTTCCCATCAGTCTCTCCCCACTCCTTGAGAAGGCAAACTCTTTAATTTCAATTATACATGGGAAGTCAGGCAACACATTTTCATAGTAGCTATGTTGCCAAAGAAAACACGAACAATATAAAACAATAAACATAAAAAAAGTTTAAAATGTATGCTTCATTCTGCATTCAGAGTTAATCATTTCTCTCTTTGGAGGTGGATAGCATTTTCCTTTATGGGTTCTTTGGAATTTTCTTGGATCATTTTCTTGATGAGAGGAGCTAAGGTTTTCACAGTTGATCATTTTACAATATTGTTACTGTATACAGAGTCCTCTGGGTTCTGCTCCGCTTTTCATTAGATAGTATGTCTTCCAAAATTTTTCTGAAATTGTTCCTTTATGTGGAATGTGGTAGCTGCTAAACCTTATGTGATCCTGACTGTGCCTCCATGATAATTCAGTGGCTTCTCTTCTTACTGCTTGAAGTTGTTGTTTGCTCATTTTTCCACCCTATTCCTTGATTTGGAACTTTATGCTATTGCTGGACTCTGTTCCCAGCATGGTGGGAGAAGGGCTCTGTCTTGAGCTACTGGCTTTATCTACACTGCTTTTCTCAGAGCTAGTTCTGAGGGTTCAGAAGTTTTTGGTTCTTCCAAGCTGGTATGATCTGGGGATAAGGGTGGTCACTACTCTACTGGTCTGTACTCTGGTCCTTACCCAGGAAGGACCCAAGATTCCTTGGCATTGCAATCAGTACTGCCCCCTCCGTGCTCCCACTCCCGCATTCTCAATTTCTGATTTGCCGATGCTGATTGGCTGTGTTCCAGGAAAAACCAATAACTGAACTTGTTAGAACTATATATGCAATAAAATAATTATGTTTAGCACTAAGTGAAAGCTTGAGAGTTTTTCTGGTTTAGTATAGGCAAGCAGAGTATAGGATGTGCCAAAGAAAATGTTATTTTGTACCTCATGTTTTACATTTTAATTTTCAAAGTAAATTCTTTGAAAATTATATAGATAGTATAGTGGATAATGTGCTGGCCCTGAAGTCAAGAAGATTCATCTTTCTGAGTTCTAATCTGACCTGAGACACTGAGTGCTGTGTGACCCCACGCAAGTCACTTAACTCTGTTTGCTTCAGTTTCCTCTCTGAAAAATGAGCTGGAGAAGGAAATGGCAAACCACTTCACTATCTTTGCCAAGAAAACCTCATATGGGGTCACAAAAGGTCAGGCATAACTGAAACAGATGAAAAACAACAAAATGTATTATGATGATTATTAAATTTTTTAAATTAAATTCAGTTGTTTTCATTTTGTTTGTGTAATGAATAAAAATAATTTCTTTTGGAGAAAAGATTGGTCATTGCAATTATTTCATTTTTGGTCTTGTTTGAATGCATTTAGAAAACAATAGCCTGTCATCTTGGGGTGCTGTATTGAACTTGGACTCAGGCTGGAGGACCAGGTTTTGACCTTTCCAGGCTATGTAACCATGAGCAGGTCACTTCTCTCTCTATCTCATTTTCCTCATCTTTGAAATACCAATAATACCCTTAGTACTTACACTCACAGGGTTTTTGTGATGCTCAAATAGAATAAGATATGTAAAATGTGACATAGGTTTAAAAGCACTATTTTTAAAATGTCAGCTCATTATTATCAACTTTGTTGGAGTCTTTTGGTTCATTTTATTCAACAAGTATTTGTGATATTAAGGCAAACTCCCTCCAAAAGTGGCATTTATCCATTGTCTCTACGTTGGGTTCATACTCATAGTCTGTCTTTTGTCTCCATATCCTGGCCTTCTCCTCATCTTAT
The DNA here is from genome assembly GCA_023548195.1 of Bettongia penicillata ogilbyi. Classification (NCBI taxonomy): domain Eukaryota; kingdom Metazoa; phylum Chordata; class Mammalia; order Diprotodontia; family Potoroidae; genus Bettongia; species Bettongia penicillata. Next base: position 1,402,102 of record JAJHZJ010000202.1, read on the forward strand.
TGGCCAGAGTAATTCTTTGTCCTTATCTCCCCCAAGGAAATCTCGAACTCTGCCCCTAAATTTCTGGGATCTGAGAGTTGAGCTTGTGGCTTATCTTGTCCAGAATCAGGCCTCCACCTCCATTCCCACACTGGGATTCAAATTCTGCATCCCTTCTCCCACCTATCTGTTTTTCCAGCTCCCCTTCATGTGTTGTTTTTCCCATAAGAATGTGAGCTTCTTGTTAGGGACTGTCTTGCCTGGCACCACATAAGGACTTGATAAGTATTCTCTGTCTCTCTGTCTCTGTCTCTCTCTCCTTCATTCCCTCCCTCCCTGTCTTTCCATCTCTATTTCTCTCTCTCCCTATCTCTGTTTCTCTCTCTGTCTCTCTCTTCCTTTTCTTCTCTGTCTCTTTTTTGCTGATGTCTCTCTCTTGCTCTTTCTCTCCCCCATCTCTCTCTGGGTTTTCTCTCTCTCTCTCTCTCTCTCTCTCTCTCTCTCTCTCTCTCTCTCTCTCTTTCTCTGTCTCCCTCTCTACTGCTAATTTTCTTTAAACTTTTATTTTATTTTTGAAGGATTATTTTCTTTGTATGTAGATAGCTTTTACTGATTACATTTTCACACAGGTAAAAATGAAGGCATCTTTTCATTTTCATTTGTCCCTAAAATTTTGGCTATTTCCCATTTTCATTTTCTTTAGTCACATGAAGACTTCTGTTTTCAAAACCATCTTTCTATTTATGATTTCACGTTTTGGTTAACCTGAAAAAAAAGGAGCTGAAGAAATGGGTTAGCTCTAGAATCTTCACTGGGTTGTGTTGTTTTGGGTTTTTTTTTTTTTTTTTGGTTCCTTGGCTATTGTGAAACTATAATGCTTAAATATATTTATCATGGGAAGAATGAGGAAAGTCAAGTGTCTACACGCTGCTGAACTTTTAAGGACAAGTTTTTTTTCTTTTTAAAAACGTTCCTGACTCAAAACTACACAGTTACCTTTATAGCTCCTTGGCATGTTAGGTGTGCCTTAAATTACTGTGTTTTGTCACATTTTGTTCTTTTTTACTTAACAACAAGTGTTTATCCTTCAGTTACAGGTGTCAGATTAAGAGCTTCCAAGAATTTTGCCAAATGTTTTTCCTTTTTCTCTTTTCTCTCATCGCTATACTATCTAAATCTCAGTTCTCCTGAGTCCCTCTCTCCTCAGTCCCATGGTTCTGTCATCTCTTCTTTTTCTCTTAGTATCATGAATGTAAACCAGTGGAGCATATAAGCTGCTTGTCAGTTGTCCCTTTTACCAGCCCCGCCTCCCATTTTTGACTCATACATACCTTGGCAAAATACTGAAGTGATTTGCCATCCCTTCTCCAGCTCATTTTACAGATGAGGGACCTGAGACTTAAGTGACTTGCCCAAGATCATATAGCTAGAAAGTATCTGAGGCTGTGTTTGAACACAGGAAATCTTCCTAACTCCAAGAAGCCAGAGGTCAAAGTGAAAATATAAGAAATCCATCAATCACCTCTCATATATACATGGGGACTCATATATACTAAAATATTTGTAGGAGTAAAGAACTAGAAACTAAAGTGGTACCCATAAATTGGGGAGTAGCTATGAATATAATGGAATATTATTCTGCTGGGAAAAAGTCCAAAAGGGATGGATTCAGAGAAACCCAGGAAGATTTTTATGAATTGATGCAGCATTAAGTAGAAAAATTTCTATAGTGATTACAAAACTGTAAACAAACCAACTTTGAAAGAATTTATAAACTGAACATTGCAATGATCAACCACATTGAACTCCTGAGGACTGATGAATATCAGACTGTCAGTTTCCTAATACAGAAGTGATGGCCTTAAGGTACAAAGTCAGACAGATTTTCAAACATGGCCAATGTATGGATTTTTTGCTTGACTATACCTATTTTTAATGAGGGAGATTTTTTTTTAATCCAGAAGTAAGAAGGGGGCTAGCAGTAGGGATAATAATTTTTTTTAAGGAAAGATAAAAGGAGGTCACTTTAGGTTTATTTGTTGATCTTCTAGTTTTTAAAAAGCATATATTTTTGTATTTTATTAATATGTGTTTGTAGAGATATGATTTTCCCCTGTTGATTGTTTTAGCTGCTCACTAGAAATTTTGCTAGAGTATTTCATTTTCTTTCACATTGTTTCCATGATTTGTTCTTTGTCCTGTTTATTATTTAGGATCCTATTACTAAGTCTCCATTCGGGTCCAGTCTCATAAATTTGAATGCTATTGGTCCTGAGAAACTTATTTGCCTCTGGAACTCAATTTTTTTAACCGGAAATATATGGAAAAATACATGGATCATGGGATTTAGGAGAGTAACAATTAATATAAATGTTGGGAAAGTCTTTATTAGCAGTAAATAATCTGTGAATGTTTAACAGTAATCTACCTGTCAATCTTCTTCTGTCTTCTCTAGAAACAATTCACTCAACCTTCTTAGTATCTCAAATTATCATGTTCATATGAAATATTATGTTCCTTCACTGCCTTTTCAAATCTCTTTCATCTAATAATAAGCTATTATAATACTAATGATTCACCAAGTTTCTTACAGCCTAGAGATATAATAAGGAATTTCCACTGAAGCATATAGAGTTACTGTCTAAATTATTATTTTAAAATATTTGGATAGTGTCCTGTATAGATGGTGTTATCCCAGAGATTATCAAGGCGATAGTTTTGAACTTCCAGAAATCAAAAAGCTTTCGTTACTTTTGTTCAAATTTAAAAGAGGTTAACACCTTTTATCTCTAACTTAAAAACACATTATGAAACTGTTCCTTCATCATCCTTATAGGATTATAGGGCTTTGTTCAGTTTAAAAGAGAGGTATAAAGGTATTTACATTTCTCTAACTTCTTTTTGGAGGTGTGAAAAATTCCCTAATCATCTTGAAAGGATTATAGAGTCTTAATTTTTGGATCAAGGCAACTGGCACTCTACAGGAAACATCTAGTTGTGTTCAACTGAGTTAATGTTTTATGCTTAATAAATATCCTTTCCCTCACTCTTAACGTTCTTCCTTTACTATGACTAATTAAGTCTCCTTTTGCTAACTATCAGATGAATTATCAATATCTGATTTCATTGTAACCTCGAGCCTGAGGTTCTAGCTCTGTCCCAGTTTGGCCTGGTCTACCACTCTATCTTTGCAATTCATATCCCTAAGTTACTGCAGTATTTGTTTTCTTGTGGAACAAGTGTCAATAGTTACACCAGAGCTAGAGGGAATCATAAAGAGGATCTAGTCCAATCTCTTCATTTTTTTAGAAAACTGAGACCCAGAGGGAAAAGAGATTTGCTGAAGTCTAGAATTAAGAATTTTTAAAGTGATTTTTGAAATTGTTTCATATTAATAATCAGTTATTAAATTAGGATCCAGACTTTTCTCTGAAGGACATGACTGATTGATGAGATAATCCCTAGCCCTCAAGAAAGTTGCTCTACATTCTTGGGTAGGACTCCACCCAACTAGGAAACCTAACCTGTTTAGAATGTAAGCAGAATCCAGTCTGGATGAGTTCTTGCCTTGGGGAAAAGGAGCCCCTGCATTAGAGTTTAGGGTGACCCAGCTCATGAAGAAGAAAAACAAGCAGAGTGATCTGTATGAAGATGAATTCTCCTGTCCATTTTACTAGAGGTTGTAAATGATCATGTCCCAATCTCAGCCGGAGGAGCTGAAGACTTCTAGCCCTTATGAAATGTCCAGCAATCAAGGCTGATTTTCACCAGTCAAGAGCATTCCCTTTTACAAAAGTATTTAAGGCTTTCAGGTTCTCCATGGACTTATCTTTGGCTATCGAGAGAAACCACTTACTATCAATTTATTGATTGCCAGTTGCCTAATTAATAAGTTGATTATTAATTACCCAGAAACTTTTGTCTCTTGGGGTCTATCATTTGTTACTCTTTAGAGAATTAGTACCTGTTTCCATTGCTACTGATGAAATTAGAGAAGTGTAAAAGTATGTTTGTGGAAGTGGCATATCTGATTTTAAGAGACACTCTTGCATATTCCTCCCCCCATCACTGGCTAGTTGTGCCTGATGGGCAACATGTGGATAAAACAAAGACACTTGCAACATTGGACCAACTCTGGTGTAAGTTGTGAGAGGTGAGTTGAACTTATGTTTCCACAGGAAATATGTATTATCTGTAATACCAGTGATAATTATTTAATATTATTTTCGAACCCTCCATAAGGGCCAGAGCCTGAACTAATCAATGAACTAGAAGAAGAGGCTGGACCTAACAGCTTCTTTGTTCTCTGAGTAAACTCAGAGAATACCTCTTCCTATGTCAACAAGGCCAGATGGGACTGACTTAGCATTCTTTATGAGACCCTTAACCTGAGACACTGTTTTGAATAATGAGAATTTTTATTAATATTTTATGGACACATACTATGTTATGGTATGTTAAGGGTAAAGAAAAGGCAGATATCCTGGGTCATAATTTCAACATACACTTTTTCAACTCTCTTTTCTTGTTGTATTTACCACCTATTCAATTAAGATACCACTTAGCCTGTTTGCCTCTTTAACCAAACTTTCAGGTTGACACCAGAAATACTGTACATCAACTAAGAAAATTCCTGTAAAAGAATTTAAATCATGTCATTCTATAAAGAAAATGAGAAATATGACCCATACAGGGTGGGGTGAACCCTGGAGTGCTGGCCAATGGGAGGCAGGCAAGAAATTTGAATTGGAAATAGTGTATAAAAAGTTTGCATTGGTCTAAACAAATGGAGCAGTCCATTAGGAGCTACCTGTTCATTCACAATGAGTGTAAAAATTAATACAGCTTTCCTGATTTCACAAGTATTGTTCTTAAAGTGAGCATGTTTCTCACAGGGTTAGGTGATTTTCCCAGAGTCTCCTAATGTCTGAGGCCAGATTTGAAATCAGGTCCTGACTTACAGGCAGGTGCTCAAGTATCCCCTGGGTCACCTAGCTTCTCCTCAATGTGATTTCACTGTTCTATATTTTAGTCTTCTGTTGTATTTACCATTTTTTCTAGTTCCAACTGAAGAATTACAGTACGATGGCAGACTAAGAAGTCCCTAAAGACCCTACTACCTTAATATCCCTTGCTTGACTATCCCATAAATGAAAAAACAAAGGCATGAGAGAAAGGAAGTGTAATCACAAAGCCTCAAAAGACAGTAGCCTATCAGTAAGAGCACTGGAAAGGAAAAGAGCTAACAATAAATACATTGAATGATTATGGATAAAAGTAAGGGTGGTACTGGTGCTGAAGAAAGCTTATGGTCAAATTTTTAGTGTGAGCATTTCACAGCTGAGGCAAATACAAATCAATACTTGATGGAATGCTCTGTTGATTGTCACTTAAGAAAGTGATTGAGAAAATTATAATGATGCAGATTAAACTTTAAAATGTACTATGAATTTTTGGAGAGCTGGTTGTTAAACTAGAACATGGATTATTAAAACCTGACCAAAAGTCACCAGAAGGGGGGCAAAAATGGACTAAATTTCAACAAATACCCCAGACCTGAAGATGGATGGAGCACCCCAGATTGGCTAAAACACTTCTTTCAAGGATATGAAGATTTGAAATTAGTGAAGACAGATCTGATGTGTGTAAATGGGAAGTTTATCATCATCGGTTACAAAATGGAACAAGACAAATTGAAAAGGAAAACTAACAACATGGAAAAGTATGGGGAAAATATTTTCATGTCCTTTAAGTAACAAATTGTATTTGTTTATTTTGGAAGTGTGATGTTCTCACAATTCATGAAGCACAGTGCTCCTCTGACCCTGAAAGCTTTACATTTAAAGCCCTGGAATAATGTTTATTTCTTTCCAATTCCATGACCTTTCCCTATTCTCTGAAATGTCTGCTAAGAGATTTTTAAGTGGACCTTTCACATCGTTCTAAGTGCTAACAAGAGAGTTTCATATCTGTAATTCAATTTAGCTTTACTTTTCCTGAAATTGAAGGAGATCAGATTCATTTTGGAGCCTCATCAGTTAGAGAAACAATGATAATTCATTAGAAACAAATAAATCCAGGAAGTCTGGGGAGGTGATAAATTTTTTTTTCTTAAGGAATGTACAATGATGTACCTTTTGTTTTATTTTGGTTTCTTTTCAGCTCAGCTCCAGTAGATAAAATGGAATCTCCTTAGAGTTTATTGTAATCTGACACCGACAAGAAAGTCATGAGAATTATATTCTGAGAATACAAGAAATGAGAATTTCCTGTAATACAAAGAGTCCTAATGCAATTCATCAAACTGAATAAATCCAAAAAGGAACAGGTTTATGTTGCCATCATTCATAACTCAAAACTAAAAATGGAAGCTATTTTTATGAGTTACCTCTGATCCCCTCCCCCAATTCATCAAACTGAACACATCCAAAAAGGAACAAGTTTATGTTCATCAATCATAACTCAAAAATAAAAATGGAAAGTATTTTCATGAGTTTCCTCTGATCCCCTTCCCTAAACCAAACAAATAGATTTAAGCTAGGGTTAGGATTTTAAGCAATTCAAAACCCCATGAAAATGTTAAGCCCTATTGTTTTATACCAATAAACTCCTGACAATGCTAAGTAGCTGTAAATCCTGGAAAACTATTATTCTCAAGTGAATCACAATTACAAATAACTCAAAGACAAATGGAAAAAATGGGTGGAATATACTTAAGTAGGTTTCGGTATATTATCAAGGATGGTTTATGTCTGTCTAATAAATGTAGAGAGGGGGTAGAAGGAAGGAGATTAGTTGATGAGAAAGGACTCCTTGGTTGGTCCCCATCGTGGTGTGGGCAGTACCACTCTTTCCCAGCTCCTCCTCTCGGGCATCTCTCTAATAAGTTCCCTTTGGATTTGCCCTTCAGAGGCATATGGTTTTGTTCCAAACCTGCTACAGAAAGCAATGGGGAGAAAAGATGACTGAGCAGACTGCTTCAGAAAGATTAACTCTAGGTTGCTTACACAATCCTCCCACAACCAGATACCATGGAATCATGTTTTATGTCTAGGGTGGTCTGGATTAATTTATTCCCTGATTTTGGGAGAGTATAAAAATATGAACAGTAATTTCTCTTTCATTTTGCCCAAGCCCCAAGCAGAGAAGGTCCCAGCAATTGGAAATAGAACTTCTGTCTCTGTCTCTGTCTCTCTTTATCTCTCTCTCTCTCTCTCTCTCTCTCTCTCTCTCTCTCTCTCTGTCTCCCTTTGTGTCTCTCTGTCTCTCTGTGTCTCTTTGTCTCTGTCTCTCTGTCTTTCTCCGTTTCTGTCTCTGTCTATCTGTCTGTCTCACACGCGCGCGCACACACACACACACACACACACACACACACACACACTGCAGTTTAAAATCCCCTAGTTCTCTCTCCTTTCTATTTTACCACCTTTGGTCTCTTTTCTCAGCTGCCTTTGAATGAAACATATAGTTAGACAATGAATTCAACTACATTTAAAAAAATCTTATGTAAACTGATTTTAAAACAATATGAGGTAGCAAGAGGGAGAGAGGGTGGCAAAAAATTACATAAATAAATATACATATTTATTTAAAACAATAACATAGTAACAATATTATGTACATAATAGAGATTTGCAGTTTCATGTGTAATCCTCTTCTGTTATAGCGTGTATATGGAAATGCCCATTTTATTTGGCATTTATTAAGTTCAGAATTTAAATGTTAAAAAAAAATAGAAGCAGAAAGCTAAACAAACTCTAAGAAACAAAGATTGAATCTAGCAATGCCACCACTAGGTCTGTATCTCCAAGAGATTATAAAAAAGATGAAGGGATCTACATGTGCAAAAATATTTATAGCAGCCTCTTTTGTGGTGATAAAGAACTGGAAATTGAGGAGATGTTCATCAGTTGGGGAATGATGGAATAAGCTGCAGTATATGAATGTAATGGAATACTATTGTGCTATAAGGAATGACAAGCAGGCAGATTTCAGAAAAATCCAGAAAGACTTGTACAAACTGATGCAAAGTGAAATGAGCAGAACCAGGAAAACATTATACACAGTATCAGTGGCATTGTGTGATGATCCACTATGAATGACTTAGTTCTTCTCAGCAACACAATGATCCAAGGCAAGAACAAAGGACTCATGATGGAAAATGCTATCCACATCCAAGAACGATTTTATTTTTTTGTTTTTTCTTTTGATCTGTTTCTCCTTTCACAACTATAACTAATATGGATATGTTTTGCATAATTGAATGTTTAACCTATATCAAATTGCCTACCACTTCCAGAAGAGGGGAGGGGAGGAGGGAGAAAAGGAGAAAAATTTGGAACTCAAAATCTTGTAAAACTGAATGTTAAAAATTGTCTTGACATATAATTGGGAAAAATAAAACACTATTTAAAAAAATAAAGAGAAAGAAGAAAGACAAAAAAAGAAACAAAGATTAGAGATACAGATTCAATACTTTCCCAGGAGAACTCAGGAGTGAGAGTAAAGCAAAGGACTGGGAAATAAGGAGTCATCAGTTCTATTCCAGACACGGGATGCCTTCCAACCATTCAGTATCTGTTCCTTGTAGTTTCTGCATAGCTCAGTTGTCTTCATATCTCTGTATTTGCTTCCCAGACCCATGCTTGGAGTGCCTCCCTGCATATGTCCCATCTCTCCTTTTTTTTGAAACTTACCAGTCCCAGTGAATGTGATGGAGACAGAGGTTCTACTTCTGCTTTCACCTTTGGGGGGAGAGGTGGTCCCTGGCTTCCCCCAGTCCTCATCTTTGCACTGATGTATCTGTCTTTCATAGCTATCTCTTCCCATTCCCTCCCTTAGGAATGGGAAGGTCTGAGTTCTGTAGGGACACAAGTAAATAAAACCTGAAAGTTTCCATTTTCCAATGGACATGAGTTTTTATAATCTGATTACATTCAGAAGAAACAGCACAGTGTACCTTCTTGACAAGAAAAGGTGTGTATGGCATGGAGCAAAAATGAATAGCTAGATAGTTCAAGTATTGATTGGTACACCCCACTCCCACCCTCATCTGCCAAGACATTAAATGAAGAGGAAGATCTTTAGTATGTTGGGATGGGGGTGCATCGAGCATGGTCTGGGTATCCCAGCCCATAAGGAATCAATGAGAATGTTCCCAGGGTGTGCTACCTTGCTCCCCTATACACCATGCAGCATAAGATAGCTATGTTGTGGCGGCTTTGCTCAATTTGATTTAGTAGACATTTATTAAACACTTACTAGGAACATGACGCTGGTTTGTCCTCTTTTTCCTGCGAGTGAAATTTGCATTGTCATGAGTCTGTCATTCACTCCTTTTGGGAGGAATACAAGCTTGTTGACTAGATTAACCTTGATTGCAAAATCTTTGCCAGCTTCATGGCACTCCCTTTCACTGAAGCCAATGCAGAAAAAAAATGTGTATCTTGCTCTGACTTCAGTAATCTGGTCTTCATTTGTTAGCCTTGTTTCATTCAGAGTTGCTTTTGCATGAGATACCTGCTGAGTTCTCTCTCAATAAAAGCTGTTTGTCTTTCAGGTCAGCTGGGTTTCATGTTGCCCATAAGTGTGTGTACATTCCACGTACCAGTGCTGAGTGGAATCATCTTTGCAAAAGTTTTTGTACTTTTTTTATGTTTCAACCATAAAGTGGGATCACCACCTGCTAAGGTAAGCAGGCTAGGGTTGGATGAAGCAGACAATTTTAAGGGCACCTTTTCCAGCCCCTCCCTCGCACCAGAATGCAAGCACTGCAGTCCTTAAAAGGCTGCTCAGATACCCCGGGAGCCACCAAATCCTTCTGCTGCTTCCAGTGAAAAGATGAACATATGTCCTGGGCCACCTATGTGCAAACTTGTGACTACAGCTCCCAGTGGACCCCTACCTGCTGCTTCATCACTTGCTTGATATCACAGGATTTTGAGATAATTAAAATGGTATAGTGATGTCTTTTGGTTCAAGTATAAATTGGATTTAAGTGAAATAGAATTGCACAAAGTCATCAGCCTCACTCTCTTCCAGAGTCATCAAAGTCCAGTGGCAAGACAAAGTCAAGACAATTGGCGATGGCTCTGGATGCAGTGGATGACCCTGGCCAAGCTCTAGGCAATTCCATAGCTCCTGCTTCAATCACCTTGACAGCCATTGGAACAAACTGTTCTTATCTACCCATTCTGCCAGGGAAGTCTTCACTTACTTGAGTAGATAGACACCTCCCAACTCATTGAAGGTTTTGAGATGCCTGGCTTATCCTCAACCTGGTTTCGCCCATCTGATGAAATAGTTAATGAGGTGCTATCACTGTGTATGCTACAGCTTCTTGGAGTCACGGGTGAGAGTTGAATGAATCACGTGTACACCAAAAGTGAAAAGCAGCCCTGAAAAGGGCTCAGCAGCCAAAGGTACCAGTCTTCCCTGAACAACTCTTATACCTTGCTAAGCATCAGAAATATAAAAAAACAAAACTTAAGATAAAATAAAACCCAACCCAGTCCTTCCTCTCAAGAAACCTGCTTTCTAATGGGGAAGACAATATGAGAATATCTAGGCACATACAAAATATAGGCAGAGTCTATAGAGGAAGGCAGTAGTAGTTTCAGGAAACAGGAAAGGTCTTCTGAAGAAAGTGGGATTTGAGTTGGGTTTTGAAGGAAGCTAAGGAAATTAAAGGCAGTTTAATTAATTTGAACAGCAAGGTGGAGCAGAGGATAGAGTTTGGGATCTAGAGTCAGGAAAACTATCTCCCTGAGTTCAAATATGGCCTTAGACACTTCTTAGCTATGTGTTCCTGGGCAAGTCACTTAGCCATCACTTAATCATGAATTTCCTCATCTACAGATGAAATGAACTGGAGAAGCAAGCCACTCCAGTATCTTCACCAAGAAAATTCCACATGGGATGATGGAGAGTCAGGCATGACTCAAACAACCTGAACAACAAGAAAAAATAAGAGGGGGCAGATCATTCTAAGCATTGGTGATAGCTAGCACACAGACATGAGAGATGAAGTGACATTTCAGGAGCAGTAAGAAAGCTGGTGTAACAGGATCATATAGCGTGGAAGGCATCAGGTATAAGAAGCCTGGAGAATTGAGAAGGCATTAGGTTATAAAGAGCTTCAAATGCCAATCAGAGGAGTTTATTTTTGATTCTGCAGAAAGCAGAGAGTCACTGGAGCTCCTTGGGTGCAGGAATGACATGATCGGTGATAGGACTTAGAAAAACCATCATGGCAGTTGAGTGAAGTGTCAATTAGAGTGGGGAGAGATTGGAGGGAATGAGATTCACTTAGAAGGCTATTTCCTAGTCCAGGAGAGAGGTGAGTAGAAAGAAGAAATTGTATGAGAGATGTTGTGAAAGTAGAAATACTATTTGGCAAAGGAACATATGTGTAGGGTGAATGAAATATGAGTATAACACCAAGTTTTAGAGCCTGAAAAGAGGGAGGATTTTGGTGGTCTTCTTGAGAGGTGATAGATCAGTTAGTCAAGCATCTATTTGTGCCTGGTACTGTGCTAAGTTCTAGGAAGTTCAGAAATGGAAGGGCTTAGGAGGAAAAAAAATGAATTCTGTTTTGGACAAGGAGAATATGAAATGCTTATAAGACCTCTCATTCTATATGTTCAAAAGGCAGCTGGAGATGTCTGATTGTGTTCTTGCATCATTTAAGTCACATCTGACTCCTTGTGATCTCATTGTGTGATTTTCTTGGCAAAGATACTAGAGAGGTCTGCATTTTCTTCTCTAGCTCATTTTACAAAAGAGCACCTGAGACAAGCAGGGTTAAGTGACTTGCCCAGAGTCACACAGCTAGTAAATGTCAGAGGCTGGATTTGAACTCATAAAGATAAGTCTTCCTGATTCCAAGCCCAGTGCTCTATCCACTGTGCCACCTAGCTACCCCACAGGTGTGATTGTAGCTCAGCAGAAACAGGAGGGCTAATCTGCTGCATAAAAATAACTGAACCCATGGGAGACGATGAGATCAACTCACCCACTTTTAGAAGGTGTCACATGGATGAATAACCAACAAAGGAGAATGAAGAGCAGTTGGACCTGAGAGAACCAGGAAAGTCATGAAAACATAGAAAGCAGAGAATATTCAGAAAGAGGGGATCCCAATGTTGTGGAAAGGTCAATAAGAACAAGGATTAAGAAAAGGCTGTTAGATTTGGCTATTAAGAGATCACTAGTAACTTTGGAGAGTGAGTTCTGGTTGATTGATGAGGTTGGTACCTTACAGGGTCACACAACTGGAGGGGGACACTTCTTAGCACTACTTCAAACAAATCTGCCATAATCCCTTCCATAGCATGGGCATTAGGGTCCTGGTACCCCCTGGATCTTGAAAATCTGCCCAAAATTTTTTGGCCCTCCCTTTATACCAGACAAGAAATCTGAATTATTATGGTATTAAAAGATAAACTGTGTTGATATTATACAATACTAAGCACATATTTTATGCATTTCTGAGTTTCTAACCTTTTTTCTGCATCATCTACAAGACTTTGTATGCTGCTGCAGCTTCTGCAAAACTCCCCAAAATTTCCATTTAATTTCTTATTCCAACTCATGATATATTGAAACCATGATGGGGAAAGTTACAATGTAGAAAGGATAATAACCTACATATTTCAAATGTCAGAGGCAATTCAGTTAGAAGACGAAATGTTGAGAGGTACCTTTTATTTTCTGAGATAATTCCCCAGAACTTACTGTTAAATCATATATAGGGAATTCCAATAGAAGTAATACTTCATGCTAGTGAAATCATAGTCTTTCCGGATTTTTATAATAACAAATATCATTTATATAGCACTCTGAAATTCCAAAGTAGTTTAAAAATAATATTTCATTTTATCTTCACAACAATCATGAGAGCTAAGTGCTATTATGAAGAAACTGAGGCAGCAGAGATAAAGTGATTTGCCCAGTATCTGAGGCCAATTTGAATTCAGGTCTTTCTGACCCCAGGCCAGTACTCTATCTTCTCTGTCATCTATTTTTAGTGCCCAAGAATCCCTCTCTCCATACAGTATAAGTACTTCTGTAATATGTCAATTTGAATGTTTCCCTAGTTAAAAAGGTTCGATACCCTGGGAGACAAAAGTCACATGGGTCAAAGTTCAAACCCTGCCTAGGGTGCATAAATGACTTTTCTTGGTTCTACCTATGATTTGCTTTGGAGTTGTTAGGGTTGTGATGATAAAATTAGAAATAAAAAAGATCACAGAATGGAAACTGGAAAGAAAACAGAACTAAACAAAGAGGCAATCATCTCAATGTGTCAGCCCTAGAGGAAAAAAATGGACTTCATGAAGTGACAGCACAGCAAATCATCTCTGTAATGACACAAAATATTCCATTTTTAAGTCTGAGTTTAGGGAAAGAGAGTTCCCTTTGTTATGTCCATGCTGACTGTGACTGATGTCACACTGCCCAAGTTAACAAAGGCTCTTTGGAGCTAGGGAGATCTCAAATGCATTAGAAAATGTGCCCAAGAACAGATTAATAATTTGCTTTCTTTTTACACCCTTGTTTGATATGTTGATAGACTGCTTGTCCAGGTTTTGCTCTAGCCACAATTTTTTAAAAAATGTTTTCTTTTATTAGTGTCGGTTTATGGGGACACCCATAGTGTGCAGAATGAAGCTGTCAAAGATCCCAGTGGGTGTTTTAGAGCAGCTAAATTCATATTATTACAAATAAATAATCTTTTGAAGTAGTCATATTATTGCAATTTGCACTATTTGTTGAAGTATAATTTATATGTGAAAAATGACAATTGGTTTCAGCCCAATATACAGTGTGACTCCAAATAATGTGACGACTTCATGGGATTCACTGAACTGAGCTGTATACTCAGCACAGCTGAGTTTCAGATAGCGCTATCCCTAATCTTCTAAAGAGAAGTAGCAAGTATCAGATGATTCATGACCTTTCTCCCTTTTCTCTGCTCCTTTCCTTTTCCTTCTTGGAGGTATTATCAAGTGTGGGAATGGAGTGACCTTTGGTGATCAGGAAGTGACTGGTGAAAAAACTGATGAAAGAAATTAAGGAAATAGAAAACAGGAGAATGAGTCAAGGATCAGTCCTTTTTTCTTTTTTTAAGCTTTTCTTTCATGATCCTGGAAGCAATGTAAATATATCCTTTCTATCCCTCCTACCTGCTTTGTGTAAATAATCATCTCTTTATGAAAGTTAATGGATGCCAATTGGTTAGATAGCATTGAGGAATTAATTACTGGGTCAATCAATGATACGGGGTGTAACTGGCAATCAATACAAAGGAGAACACATTGGAATTAAGACTTGAGCCAATAGCACTTTAAAAATGCCGTAATCCCTCAGGGGCATTCTCTAGAAGACCAAGGAACAGATGTAGCTACTGTCTGGGGATCTGATTTACTAGCATAAATGGGAGTTGGGAGAAGCACCCTCAGATTTTATATGGGCTACATAAGAAAGAACTTCTGTTATCATATAGTTTGTTTTCTTTAAAAAGTATGTATTAAATTCATAGCATAGTAAATAAACTGCTCTGCTTATGTCCCCTCCTGGACTGTTTTATGTGTGTTTTTTAATGTTTCATTGACACAGGACATTTCTTTTATCTCATTTTTCCTGCATCACTGTCACTGCCTACAAATCCCTCTCACCTCCCAGAATAGAAGACCTACCTGGTAACAAATACATTTAAGTAAAACAAATCAACACGTAGGCACTGTCTGAAAATGTCTCAATCTGCGCCGTCATCTGTCCGCAAGGTGCTACGCTTTTACAGCCCACAATGATATGTTGCAGTTTTTCATATTTTCTTGCGTAGTCTCCATTGATCAGTAAATCTAGATTCCTTAAGAATAAGCCTTCTGTAGCTTCTGGCAGCAATAGCCGGATCCTGTATCATGATTACAGTCTTTTTTGTTCCTGTACACAAATTTGTTTAAGGGGGCTTCTGGCAAAGAAGGTGTAGGAAAGGTTTCAACTAAGCCATTGTGCTAACCACTTTATAAATATCATTTCATTTCATTCTCGCAACAACACTGTAATTATCCCTTACTTATAGATGATGAAACTGAGGTTAAGTGACTTGCCCAAGGTAATTGAGCTAGTATCCAAGGTCAGATTCGAACTGAAGTCTTTCTGACTCCAGGCTAGACACTATCCACTGTGCCACCTAGCTACCCCTTTGCAAACAACTATGTACAAACAAGATATAAGCAAGATAATCTCAGAGGAAAGTAGACTTTTTGGAAAAGGTAGGATTTTAGCTGGATCTTGAAGGAAGTCAAGAAGGCTAGGAGATGAACATAAGAAGGGATTCCAGGCATAAGGCACAGCCAAGGAAAATGCTGAGTTGGGACATGGAGTGTCTTTTTTTTGAACAACATTAAGGAGGGCAGTGCCACTAGGTTGCAAAGTATAAGAAGAGGCATGAGGTCTCCTAAGACTGGAAAGTTTACAAAGGACTTTAAAAACTAAATAGAGGATTTTAAATTTGATAGGAATTATTGAATAATGCTGGAGTAAAGGTGACATCCATACTTCAGGAAGATCACGTTGATAGCCAGATGGAGGGTAAATTGAAGTGAAGAAAGACATGAGTTAAGGAAGTCAAGCAAATGACCATGTACCATTGGCCATAGTTCAAGTGTGACTTGATGAGGGCCAACTACGTTGAGCTGATGGTGGCATTGTCAAAGGAGGTAAGGGAACATAGGTAAGAGACAATACGAAGGTAAAGTCAACAAGGCTTGGCCACAGTGAGTAAGTCAATCAGCAAACATTTATTAAGGGTGACAGGATACAAAGGGTGCTAGAGATATAAAGAAGGGCAAAAAGATGGCTCCCTTCCTTCAAGGAACTCACATTCTAAAGGGAGAGACAATAGATTACATATGGGGCGGGGGTGAGAGAGAATGACAAGTGAAGGGTAAGATCTGGGATGAGAGGCCAAGTTATTGAGAAGTCTTTTTTTGTCGTTTTTCAGTCATTTTAGTCTTGTCTGACTCTTTGTAACCCAACTTGGGGTCTTCTTCATAAAGTTACTGGAGTGGTTTAGCCATTTCCCTCTCCAGCTCATTTTATAAATGAGGAAATTGAGGCAACAGGGTTAAGTGATTTGCCCACGGTCATACAACTAGAAAATATCTGAAGTCAGACTTGAATTCACTTCTTCCTGACTCCAGGCCCAGTGCTCTGTCTACCTACTTAACCCGTTTGAGAGGGTAGTGTTACCCTTAGAAGTAATGGCTAGGTTAGGAAGAGGGTTTGGGGGTAGGGGTAGTAAGAAAATGAGTTCAATCTTGGACATGTTGAGTTTAAGTTGTCTAAGAGACATCTAGATCAAAATGCCCATTTTGGTAGTTGGGTGGAGGAATGAATTAAAGTCAGGAGAGGCTTTAGACAGGACAACCAATGAAAAGATTATTGCAATAGTCTGAGTGAGAAGGGCGTAGGATCTCTGTGAGAACAGTTGTTGTGTGAGTGGAGGGAAGCAATGTATTCTGGAGACACGAAGGGATCTGACAATAGACTGGTTATGTAGGGAAAGTAAGACTGAGAAGTCAAGAATGACATTGAGATGGAGAGCCTGGGGGAGTGGGAGGATGGTGGTGTCCTGGATAGTAATAGGAAAGTTGGGATGATGAGATAGTTTTGAGGGAAAGATGATGAGCTCAGTTTTGAATATATTGAGTTTGAGTTGCTTAGAGGACATCCAGTTTGGCACATCCAAAAGGCAGTTGTTAATGTGGAACTGGAGCTCAAGAGAGAAACTAAGGCTCAGATACATGAATATGGGAATCATCTACCTAGACATGGTATTGAGCCCATGAGAATTGATGAGATTACCAAGTGAGAGAGTACTGAGAAAAAAAAAAAGAAAATAGTCTAAGATAGAGCTTTGGGAGACATCCACAATTAACAGGTATGACCTAGTTGAAAATGCAGCAGAGGATATTGAAAAGGAGCAGTCAAAAAAGTTAGGATAAGAACTATAGGGGAAACAGTGTCACATATTGTTAGAAACTTCCCTTGAAATTGGGAAATAAATGATCCATTAATCAGAACTCTTTGGATAGAGTTGTTCAACCATCTATGAATTCACTAACTCTAGTGCCAGCCTAAGGACAGCTAAGTGGTGCAGTGGATAGAATGCTGGGTCTGAAGTTAGAAAGACTCATTTTCCTGAGTTCAAATCTGGCCTCTGATACCTATTAGCTATGTGACTTAGAACAAGTCACGTAACCCTTTTTGCCTCAGTTTCCTCATCTACAAAAGGAACTAGAGAAGGACATGGCAAACCACTCAAGTGTTTCTGCCAAAAAAAAATGGGGTCATGAGAAGTTGGACATACCTGTAAAACAATTAACAAAAATTATCAGCCTATGGCTCTTCAGCTTTCGCTCATTCCTTCCAGTTCATGGGTTGGAGAAGAAGAGTTGGAACACTCCTTTTTCCCCAGTCCAGGTTCTCCTCCTTTACTCAGTAACCTCTCCTCCTTTGAGGTTCATTAAATCCATGTCTACCACCCAATCAAGATTCTGGCGATTGGTACTATTGGAGTTTCTCTTTCCTTCTCATTGAGTTCAGTGTTTGACTCATGGTCTTTCCTCCCCTACGCCTGTCCTCATACTTGGGGCCATGTCTACTCATACACATTACTCAGATGCCTCTGCCTCTCTATTCCTTTACCCTTGTTTCACATTGAGAGATGCTCCCTCTCCTTACCAAGGTAAACCCCTCTACAAGCACAAGGATTCTATTATATCCTGCCTTCTCCAGTAGATTCTTCTCCAGTACCCTCTATCATCCCTATTCTCTCACTAGTCTTCAATATCCTTGTCTACTATCTGCTTCCCTTCTGCCTACAAATATGCCTTTGTTTTCTCCATTCTCAAAAAGTCTTCACTAGATTCACCCTTCCCTGGGAGCCATCATTGTACATCTCTCCTCCCTGGTGTAACGAAATTCTTTGAGACTATGATCTTTGACTTCACTTTCCTTCTTCCACTCTCCTTTTAATTCTTTTCAGTCTATCTCCTGACTTCATCATTACTAATTACTAAAATTACTAATTAACTCTTAATTACCCAGACTAAATTCCTTCTTCACCTCTCCGCAGCCTTTGGCTGTCATTAGTCCTCTCTCTTCCAGATACTCTTTTCTCTAGGTTTTCCCGACACTGTTCTCTCCTGCGTCCCCTCCTACCTGTTTGACCAGTTCTTTATTGGATCTTAATCCATGTTCTGCCCACTAATTGCGGGGTTTCCCCAAGGCTTTGTTCTGGGTTCTCTCTTTCAATACTATTTCACTTGGTGATCTCATCATTTCCCATGGTTTCAATTATCATCTCTATGAAGATGACGGGCAAGTAGGTGGTGCAATGGATTGAGTGCCAGGCCTGGAGTCAGAAAGACTTATATTCCTGAATTCAAATCTGGTCTCAGACACTTACCAGTTGTGTGACCTTGGGAAAGTCACTTGACTTTGCCTCAGTTTCCTCATCTCTAAAATGAGCTGGACAAAGAAATGGCAAACCACACCAGTGGCTTTGCCAATAAAATCCCAAATGGGGCCACAGAGAGTTGGACATGACTGAAATGATGGAATAATAACTACATACATATGACTCTTAGATTTATTTATACTCTGTGCTGACCCTGGGAAGTAGACTGAGAAAGAAGTTAATCTAGAGGCCGGGAGCAGCAGCCATGTGACTCAGACCCCAAGAAGAAAGGGCTCACTTCCAACGTCTAGTTCCATTTGCAGAATAATAACAAGGGTAAGAATCCCAGACCAAATAATCAATCATTTCCTCCTCATTTGGAGAAAAATAAGCTTAGAGAAAACAGACCACCCAATGTAATTACTAGAAATATCTAAATGATCATTAAACAGCAATGATAAAAAGAGGGAAAATATAGTGAAACAGATGGAGACATGATAAGAACAAGATAATTTTGTTACCAATTTGTTAAAGGTGATTTATCATTTTTAAACAAAGATTTGTGGTACAATTAAAAAATGGATCTATTTAAATGACTTATTGATTAGGAAAAATGGAATGTGGGTAGAAGAAATTACATAGACATCAGTTACAAATATAGAAGCTTGACTAATGAAATATAATGCAGCCTTGTCTAGGCATGCCTAACATGGAGCTATCCAAGGGGTCCAGATTGCCTCAGATATGGAGGCTTCTGCATCCCCTACCACACAAGTGGGCAGAGCCTCCTTTGATTGGCTGAACAGTCAGAACAAACTCAGGCTTTAAAACTGAGGAGACTAAGACTGTCCCTCTCTGTCTCTCCTTTGGACTCTCCATCCAGAGGGTGAAGATCACATTTCATCCTCAGTGCAGGCACCATAAATTGAAGTGGTGAGAGAGGAAGAACTTCCTACCACTGCTCTCTCCAGTTCAGCTCTGAAAAATAGATCTGGGGTCTCTATCCTAAGCTTTTAGGTGCTTATGGGGATCCCCACAAGCCCTGGGAGCTGGAGGCAGGATTCTAAGGGAGATGGTGCAGCTAGCCAGAAGGAGCCTTGCCACACTTGGAACTGGAACTGTGCTCTTTAGGAACTGAGACATGTAAGCTATGAACTAAATCCTCTCCCTTTCCTGCCCTAGAGACTGAGGTGGTGCAAGGAGAGAGACTTATGCTTCCCATGTGTTGGAGGAATATATTTGTACGTTAGTTATTATATCTTTTGAACTAAATATCCCTTTGTAAAAGCTAAATGGAGCTCAATGGAAGCGGGGTGCATTCTTCCCCCTATACTTGGGGGAACACCATCAATGAGGGCTGGAGCCATTTGCAGAGAGCCTGGAGACCTGAAAGTCCCCTAAGAGTACCAGAGAACCCTGGGGGAATGATGAAATGCAACATCTGGACTTCTCACAATGAGGTTCAGGATCAATAGTATTGGTAGAAAGAGCACTGGCTTTACAGTCAGAGAAGATGAGTTCATGCCTTGCCTCTGCTATTGGGAAACTCATTGAATCATTGCAAGTCTCAGTTTCCTCAACTGTAAGATGAGAAAATGTAAAAATGAGTCCAAACTAGTTTGCCTCTGGAGTGCTTCTAGTTCTTGGTAAGTGTTCCAACCTAGGATTCAATATATATTAATTGTCATACCAAAGGAAACCAAGCAGGTACTTGACTCACCAAGCAGATAGGCCTCTAAGAGCACATTGGCTTAAGATAAAAATTTGCTTATAAAATTTTATGGAGTAGAACTGATAACTCAACAAAGATTTATTAGTATCTATTGTGTGCCAGGCCAGGTGTTAGTTAACGCAGATATAAAAACAAATGAAGCAGTCTCTGCCCTGGAGGAATTTACCTTCTATCAAGAGAGACAAAATATATAACAGTGACCATCCCATGGAGAATTCATGGGGATAGGCCTTTGCTCTGGTCCTGTCCAGGGGAATCTTTGATAAAAGTATGTTTGACCAGCTGCTTCTAGTTTGTTCCCTGTGTTTACATCTTCCACTATAGAAGAGGAACAGGAAGAGTCATTCAACTCATACTATCTCTCTCTTTCTGTCTATTGTGTACCTTGGGGTTCCTTTAGACTTCCCGGGAGGGGTGGATGATTCCTTCACCTACACTGTAGCTATGGTAGCTACTTAAAGATAGCAGGTAACACATGTACCGACCAACTAGGTAAGCCAAGACTGGATTCACATGTAACCAAACAGCAGTCATGAAAGATGGGCTTTTGGAGGCTGGTGGCTTCTTTGGGAGTCCAAGAGGACATGGAATTTCCCAGCTGGCGCTCCCTGCCACCACAACTGTCCAGAAGTGACTCACCGACAGGAGAATAAACTATGTATGCCAGGCTGGCAAGAGAGAGCAGGTTGGAAATCAATCTTTAAGTATTTAAAAATCCTTTAAGTATTTGCGTCATGCTTTTATTATTTGTTAACAAACATTTGTCTGTCTTCCATTCAGTTACTAAAGTGATTTTCCTCAAGTGGAAATCTGACCATGGTTGGTGTTGCTTGTTCTTCATTCTCAAAGAGGACCATGACATCTGGGAGGTGATACCATGAATTGCAAGGGAATTGGATTTAAGTGAGGGAGGACTGTGCAAAGTCACCAGCCTCACTTTCTCCTCTGGAGACATCTGGGTCCAATGCCAAGGCATATGATGACTGGAGATGGCCACATGCCACCCCCTAAATGTCAGTGGTTCTCTATTATCTCCAGGATCATATAAAATGCTCTGCTCCTTAGTTTCCTTATCTCTAAGTGGGAGAATAAGATATTCAGTAACTGTCACATAGATTTGTTGTGAAACTCAAATAATACAAGGTACATCAAACACTCTGCATGTATGGTTATTATAGGACACGCCAGAATAAACTTCAAAAGGATCAACAAGTTGAACATTAAAAAAAAAGAAAACTAAATATTACATTTATTACAGCATGAAAAAGACAAATTAATATGTATTAACCATATGGAAGAAATGATCAACTATGAAATAGAGGGATTTAACAATATGAAAATAAAAATTATTTTTTTAAAATATTTTCTTTTTTTATAAAAATTCTTTATAGCAAAAAATAAACACAATTAAGAAGTTTTTAAAAAGCAGCTGATGGACTTGGGGTGGAGGAAGCAAAATATATGTGATTAATGCATCAGATAAAAGCATAACATTCGCAATTTATAAGGAATTGATTCAGCCTTAAAGTGTCTATGGATAATTTACAAAGATAATTTACAAAGGAAAAACTACAAATTGTGACTAATCATTTGAAAAAATTTCAACCTCATGAATTATCAAAGAAAAATAAATAAGAACAACCCTGCAGTTCTTCCTCAAACCCATCAAGTTGGCCAATCCTTTGGAATTGTGGGCCTTGGCTCTGGAGGTGCAAGTGAGGCTGGTGACTTTCCACATCCATCCCTCACTTAAATCCAATTCACTTGCATGTCAGGGCATCACCTCCATGATGTCATGGACCTTTCAAGAGCAAAAAGCAGACAATAGCAATCTTGTGGCGGTAATCACAAGCTAAATTAACTTTTCACTGACAGCATTTCCCCAGTTTGATGACTCCTTCCTTAGCCTTGGCTTTGCCCTTTACCCCTCAATTTCATAGGCATTTTTCTTTTTTGGAATGAATCTGCGATTTCATCCACCTAGGGAAAAATTCTCTCCACCATTAGAGATCACCATCTGCCCTACAATTTTCTATCTCCCAAACTAGCTCTTTATCCAATGCCTGCTACTCCATCGGCATTCTTCCAGGGGATAGGGATTTTTAGGCAACCTTTTTTTCCCTCCTTTCCCTCAGTCTCAATGACTTCTTCCAAATTCTCATAAATCCATTAAGGAAAGTCTGCATGAATTTTCTTTGCAGCCAAAAGATGTTTTTGAAACTTCTGTGAAGATGGTGTCAGGATGTCTGCTCAGATCACCAGGCTTTGCAGGGTAACTCTTCTATCCTTGGGTCATGAGGAAGCCTCTTTGTCATCCTCTTCTCCCCTGTAGCACCAGACTGGGGTCCATGGCATCTGAGGAAATGTCTTTCAGCATTACCAAGTTCACATGCCTTCTTCTCCTGCTCCTCCTGTCTCACTCAAAGGAATGGGAAGTAGAAAAGAAACGGAGGTAAATCAAGGTCACTCACATCACAGACACTTGATTCAAGTCTATTTGTAAGAGTGCTAGGAGTTTTAAAATGAGAAAGAAGGTATTCCTGTTTTCCCCACCCATTTCAATTCCTACATTTGGTAGCAAAGTCCAGATGGATAATTATTTAAAAATTCACCATTCATAATAAAGAAGGGAAAAAGAAAGAAACCCTTCCATGTCCAAATAAAACCCAAAGAATATTCTGTAGAGAAGACTGAGGCTGAAAATGAGAGTGAAGTCTTCCAAATCTATATCCAGATAGGGGGAGCATCTTCTAAGATTGCCTCTCCAACTTTCCCCTTTTTGACAGGAGAAGTTTCATCTCTGACACTTTACACAGGTTAGGGAGGTGTTAGGGACACATGCTAGGGATGCTTCCTCACATTTTTAGGGAATCAAGCTTGGTGACTGGTGGGAAACACAGTGTTGTCTATTACCACCACTCCCAGATATTTTGAGATTTTTAAGCATTGTAATTAATTGAGGAAAGTGAAGGGAGAAGAAAGGGAAATGAATGGGAAAAAAATCTGACTCATCCAACCCATGACTCATTTGAAGCCTGTTTTCTTAGCAATAAGAACTTGTTCCTACTGGCTATGTGACCACAGATAAGTTACCTAATTTCCTCTAGTCTTGGTTTCCTCATCTGTAAAATGTGTATGATCATACTTATAATCATATTCTTTGCACTCACACAAATATACATATGGATATAACCTACCTCATAGGGTTGATATAAGAAAAAATTTTTTTACAAACCTAAAGTCCTACCATGATGCTTTATTGTGACATGGGAGTTACCCTGAGTTCTCTGACAGCTATAGCACTGGTGTGCAAGCACTGATGCGTGCAATCAAGCTGGAAAGACTCCAAGTATAGGCTCAGTGTCAGTATGTGTCTGCCATCCAAAGACCAGCTTGGCAGGATTCAGAGAGGCCCACTGCCAGAAAATTAATGTGAATCACTAAGTGATGGGAATCAAAGGCCACAACAACTCTTGACATCATTTACTAAAGCCTTAGAAAGTTGCCGTTTATGAGGAAATATCCACACTGATGAGGCTACACAGCCTTTGAAGTATTGAAATGGTGATAGCAGTCTTGCTCTCCAGTACACCTGATCCCAGGAAAAAACACAGAGCCAGAATATACACAGAATGATGATAAGTGCCTTTAATCTGGTTATAAAACAGCCTACTGAGTTTTTATGTTTGGTGGGCAATGAGTATGTACCTTGTGCTTTTACAATCTGATAAGGAAATTTGAGCTACCTCTTTTGTGGTTGTGAAGGATGTGGGCTCTTAGCCAGCTGGTGGCTTTTAGAGTTGTTCTGCCTTTCTAGAGTTTCTTCTGCGCCAGTGGATTGATGTAAAACACTTCTGCAACCCTAAAGTAACAGCCTCCAGCAACAGAGAGCACTGGCCTAAGGCAGGACGTGTTATTTAAGGTGAGGACTGAGAACTGTGCTCTGTTCTCCCATTGACAAGAGATTAAGATGTATAGGCCCAGATTGAGACTGGAGAAGGTCATTGTGCCTGCAAATGGTGGAATTCTTTTTCTCCGAAACTTCATCATCATCACCACCATCACCACAAGGAAAAGGAGGAAGAGGAGGAGGAGGAGAAAAAGCAGAAGGATTAAGAGAAGAAGAAGGGGAAGGAAAAGAAGAAATGTAGCACCTTAAGGATTGCAAAGTGTTTTTTACAAATATCGTCTCATTTTATCCTCACAAAAACCCTCCAAGGGGGTTTTGTCATCCTACAATGATGCTATCATTATCCCCACTTTATAGATATCCAGATGAGGAAAAATTTAGCCACCCATGATCCACAAAAGAAACATGGTATCACACAGAGATAGAAACAGTAGAAAACCAAAGGGGAAAGAGAAATTGATCTGAGCCACAGATCCCAGGACCAGAAGAAGGACCCGAACCAAAACACAGAGCCATAACTTGCCCTTTATAGATTTTGTGAGTCATGTCCACTCTTCAGGGGCAAAAAGAGATTAAGTGACTTGCCCAGGGTTACACAACCTATGTCAGAAGCTGAATTTGAGCTCAGGTTTTCCTGACTCCTGGCCCAGTGCTCTATCTATTATGCCATCAAGCTGTCTCAATTAAGAGTAAAGGTTCAGTGATTGGGTCTCTTTAAATAAAAGACAGATAAGATTCTGGGTTTAAATAACCAGACAGCATAGTATAGTGTAGAGTATAAAAAAAAAAAAACCAACAGGATGTGAACTAGATCTAAGTTTGCATCTTGTCTCTGATGTCTCTAGCTACTTCACCTTGAATAAGTCTCTTCCCTTCTTTGGGTTCAGTTTCTTCGTCTGTAAAACGAAGGCATTGGATCACTAAACTTCCTTTCAATTCTAAAGTTTCAGTTCTATTCCCAGAAGAGTGATCACTGCACAAATCCTTTTCCTCCCATTTATTCTTTATTCTAATGGAAGGAGAAAGAAACAAGCAACTAAAATACTTTTAAAAAGGAAATAGTCCAAAGCCCCAGGGGTAAAACATGGAAGTTAATGAAACTTTTTCCTCTGATGAAGGATCAGCCTGAGAAACGGCAAAACTTTATGTCAACAACACTGTTATTGGAAAGAAAATAGTTGTTAGAAAGATAGATATGCTCTTAGGAGCAAGTATGGAAGAGTCTTATAGTCATCTGCTTTTGGATATCAGAACCCAATGGGACCGGAACTGATCTGACCTAGAGAGCTCTAATGTTACTGTCATTCATTTTTTTCAGTAGTGTCTGACTCTCTATGACCCCATTTGGAATTTTCTTGGCAAAGATACTGTAATGGCTTGCTATTTTCTTCTCCAGCTTATTTTATAGAAGAGGAAACTGAGGCAAATAGGATTAAATGACCTGCCTAGGGTCACACAGCTAGTAAGTGACTGAGGCTGGATTTGAACCGAGGAAGAGGAATCTCCCTGACTCTAGATCCAACACTCTATCCCTAGGGAGTTCTATTAGGTTACTTTGGCTTGATGCTCCCTCCTTCAAAAGTACACTTTTGTTCAAGCAGGGGCAGCTAGGTGGTGCAGTGGATAGAACACCAGTGCAGGAGTCAGGAGGACCTGAGTTCAAATGTCACCTCACACACTCGATGCTCACGAGCTGTGTGACCTTGGGCAAGTCACTTAACCCCAGTTGCCTCATCCTGGGTCACCTCCAGTCATCCTGATGAATATGTGGTTACTGGATTCAGATGGCTCTGGAGGAGAAGTAAGACTGGTGAGTTGCACAGCCCTCCCTCACTCAAAACAAAGTCAAGTGCAAGTCATGTCATTATTTCTCTGATGGCATAGTCTTCTTCGGCAACAAAGGATGAACACACACATTTGATCCAAGCACTCAGTCTTTGCAGATACTACTCTCTCTTTCCTTAAAATGTGGATTATAATCCTTTTTGTGCTATTAGGTGTCTTAATAGGGGCATTGAGTCTTTTCCATTGCAACAAAGACGCTAGAGGCTACTGTCAGCTTTATCTACCCTCCAGATATTTCTATTACTTTTTGAGATTGTTTTAAGCCTCTGGGTAATTTGGTCCTAGTTGTCATAGAGGCTTAAAGAACCAGAAAAAAAATGCAAAGAAGTGCAAATATTTTTTCCATCCCCAAAAAGACTGGGGGAGGATCAAACACACAGAGAATGCTGTCTTTACTCCAAGGTAGAAAAAGAGTCTGTGAGAAAAGTGGGTCTGTGAGTCTGATTACAACAAAAGGAAACTTGGTCATTACCCAGAGGCACATTTGCCTTCACATCTCATTATAATAAGTTTGCAACACAACCCTATGGAACAAAGCAGCCAAGCAGCAGACCCTCTAAATCTTTAATGTGGTCAAGAGACTGGGGCAAAACTGAGTCACCCTTGATCCAGAAAAAAAAAAAACTTGGCATCACATAGAGCTAGAGGCCATGGAATACCATAGAGAGAAGAGAGAAGGATTAAGCCAGCAGGGAATCATAGAAAGAAAGAAAGAAAGAAAGAAACAGAAAGAAAGAAACAGAAAGAGAGAGAGGGAGTGAAGGAGAGAGAAGAAAAGGAAAGAGGGAAGGAAAGGGAATGAGAGAGGAAAGAAGCACAGAAAGGAAAAATGGAAAGTGAAAGGAAGAAGAGAAAGAAAGGAAAACTGTAGTATACAAATAAAATGACAACCCTAAATTATTTAAATAAGTAATTGAAAAGGAAAAAATAAAAATGAACAACAGAAATAACATTGTTACCAACTGCAACAATTTCATTCCGAAGTTCAATGTACGTTAATTGCAACAACAAAGAGACTTAAAGGAGCCCAGAAAGCCCCTTAGTCACGGAACAACTGATAAACTGAGAGAGATGACTGTCTCAGGCAACTCTGAGCGAGAATATAAACTTATTTGTAACATGTTACAAGAGAGTATGACAGATAATGATGAGCATAAGACAGAGAGAACTGGCAAAGGGTGAAAACCAGTTTAACTTTGACAAGATATCCAGTTAAGCAATAACAGATCAGGGACATTAAGGGATGAAAATGGAAGCACTTCAAACAGAAGAATGGAAAATATTTGCAAAAACAGAAACACTTTTTTCTATTAGGGACTTTGGACCCTAATCTCACAGTGCCTGAGATTTTGATAAAGGACGTAGACTTGAAACTAAGAACAAAGATGGGAAAAGTATGGGACTACACACACACACACACACACACACACACACGTATATATGTGTGTATGTAGTATGGGACTATACACAAATATGTATGAATATTTGTATATAAATGTGT
This sequence comes from Bettongia penicillata ogilbyi, assembly GCA_023548195.1. Taxonomy (NCBI): domain Eukaryota; kingdom Metazoa; phylum Chordata; class Mammalia; order Diprotodontia; family Potoroidae; genus Bettongia; species Bettongia penicillata. Next base: position 1,429,538 of record JAJHZJ010000202.1, read on the forward strand.
AGATAGATATAAGAGCTGGTGAGGATATGATTGTGAATGATATACAAGGTATGTGAAGGAGGAGATAACAGATTTGGGAAAAAATCTCAGATCTTTTTTTTTATTTTTTTTTTATTTTTAACACAGTTTATAACAGATAAAGCAATTCGAACTTTTGGTCAGGTGATACATCTTTTTAAAGCATTTACAATATGGACCACAAAAAAAATTTTTTTAAAAAATAAGCCAACTGAGACACAGATAATATTTATGTTGCAACTTCACAATCTCTTGATCTAATTGTCTCCTCAGTATTACTAAGAATAAAAAGACCCTAACTTAATGATGTTGGTCTAAAGTCCTATGCCTAATAGCTTGATTTTAGGCAGCCTCGGATGTTCCTCTACCCATAATCTATAATTGAATAGATCTGGTATTGAGCTTACATGCCTTTTGACTATAGGGAATTGTCACCAAGAGTGGGGACATTGCAGGGAAACAACATCTCCCCAACTTCATGTCTATTCCAGGCAGGAATAGACTGTCCACTTACATTCAGTCAGGCTTAAAGTCTGCCAGGTGTCATTGGGGAAATTGAGTCCGGAGAAGCCCACATCAGCCCATGCTGAACAGCTGCTCTCCCACCCTTCCCTTGAGATCACCTATGCAGTTCATACCAGCATCTCATGAGCTTACTGGCATCATGTAATGGAGGCTCGGATCGCTTTTCTTGCTTCCCATACCTGGAGTTAGACTCAGAGGAACAGTCACTTAGCAGTCCCACATCATCTAAAAATGGCAAGTTCCTATAACCAGGTTTCAAATATGATTATAGTTTCACTTTGGCTAAGGAACATCTTTTAGAAAATCTCAGATCTTAATAGTATTTTTTTTAAAAAAGCAATTAAGAGGATATCAATAACTACTAACATATATATCTAAATCTTGTACCTATACAAAATGTTAATGTGAATCACCTACACATGATTTAAGGACATCATCCATCAGGGAATCAGTAAGAAATAAGCAGACTTTCAAAAGCCATATTCAGCAATGGGCCATATCTTTACCATCTCACAATTAAATGAAAGATGTAGAAAGTACATGATTTTATGGGATTATTATGTATTCGTTAGGAAAAAAACTTTTTATTTAGTAAAACAAGGTGTCTCTCACACATCAAAAACATTCAGGATTCCTTGCAAGATAAAACAGTTGCCTCCTTTGTCATAACAGACAACCCCATAGTCAAGATCTCCTTTGTACAATAATACTTCACCACTATTTCTTAGCCAAGCTCACCCTAAGGCAAGTCCTCTCTTACCTTCCCATTGTCTTGGAGTTACTGCTCCAAGTATTAGCTATTACTGTCACTCAGTGATTCAGTCATGTCTAACTTTATGGTCCTGGGAACTATACTGTCTATGAGGTTTTCTTGGCAAAAATACTGGAGTGGTTTGCCATTTCCTTCTCCAAGTATCAGGTATTCATTTCCTTAACTACAAAGGAAATATTCAAGTAGCCAGTACCTTTCTAACATGCCTTCAGCAATCTAGGGGTACCTTTAGGAGTAGGGTTGTCTCTCCTCTCCTGCTATCAAGAGATAGTATTCCAAGTCTTTCCCACCCCCTGCCCCCGGTTAGCCATGAGTGGGAGGCACCATGGTTCCATTTAACCACTTAACTTTAATTTGATTTTATAAAAGGATATTTACCTTGAAGATATTTGTTGTTCAGTTGTGTTCAACTCTTCATAACTCTATCTGGAGGTTTCTTGGCAAAGTAACTGCAGTGATTTGTCATTTCCTTCTCCAACTCATTTTTACAGATGAGGAAACTGAGGCAAACAGGGTTAAATGACTTGCATAGGGTCACACAGCTAGTAGGTGTCTGAGATCAGATTTGAACTCAGAAAGACTCATCTTCCTGACTCTGGGCCTGGCATTCTATCCACTGCGTAATGTAGCTGCCTATCTTGAAGACAAAGCAAGAACAAAAGCACAAGCATTTGCGGTCAACATTTTTGGGGCATGGTCTCCCTGTAATATTTTGAGAATTAGCTAAGATTTAGCATAGTTTCTAGATAGTATTGACCTCACCAAATTCACATTCAAATCCAGCATTGAGAAAGAATGAGTCCTTGTGAAAGTCACTCTTTAGTCTTCAGGGTAACCAAACTACTTGTATAAAAAATGAAAGGGGTGAACTCATCACTAATGAAGAGAAAATTAAGACAGTTTTTTTTGCCCAACTGAAATGGGTGAATATCTACAAAAATATAAATTGCCCAAATTAATAGAAAAAGAGTTAAATAACCCAATCTTAGGAAAAAGAAGTTGAACAAGCTGTCTATGAACTCCTGAAAAAAAAAAATTCCCAAGACCAGATGGATTCACAAGTGAGTTCTACCAAACATATAAAGAAAAATTAATCCCAATACTATATAAACTATTTGGGAAAATGGGTAAAGGAGTCTTACCAAATTCCTTTTACAACACAAATACAGTGCTGATACCCAAACCAGGAAGAGGCAAAACAGAGAAAAAAATATATAGATCAATTTCCCTAATAAAGTCCATTATCCACTCTATTATTTGGTTGGTTGACTGTTGTCCTTCATTCTTGAAGAGGACCAAAATGACATCACCATGATAAACTCTAGTTTCAATGTGTCCAACTGTGGTTGATCAGACCAATACAAGCTCAGGATACTCTACCACAGATTGGACACAGATAGTTCATGTGAACATTTGGGGTGGATATTCCAAATTTGTGCATCCTACATTTACTTTATGCTATCTCAATTCTGCTTTGCTTATAGAGCACAACACCCTTTCTGATGTGGGCACACCATGCTCAGCAGTCCTCTGCCAGTGCCTCCCATGTCGCACAATCGAATCCAAAGTTCTTGAGAGAGACCTTGAGAGTGTCCTTGTATCACTTCTTCTGACCACCAAATGATCACCTGCCCCGTGCAAGTTCTCCATAAAACAGTCTTTTTGGCAAGTATATATTTTGCATTTGAACAATGTGGCCAGCGCATTGGAGTTGCGTTCTCTGAAGCATAGTTTGAATACTTGGCAGTTCAGCTTGAGCAACGACTTCAGTGTCTGGTCCCTTATCCTGCCAGGTGACCCTCAGAACCTTCCTAAGACAGTTCAAATGGAAGTGATTCAGTTTCCTGGCATGGCGCTGGTAGACTGTCCATGTTTCACAGGCGTTCAACAATGAGGTCAGCACAATGACTCTCCTTCCCCCACCCACTCCGCCCCAATCACACTTTTCAGCTTCCTTTTGTATGAGACCTTCCTTCATTAGACTGAGAACTCCTTGACTGTCTTTTTTTCATCTTTGTATGTCTAGGGTTTAGCACAGCACCTAGCACATAGTAGGTATTTAATGAATCTTCATTGATTGATTAATTGAACTCAGGACAGCCAGACCTCTCAAACTCACAAGGTAGCAACTGATGCTGGAAACATCCATCTATTTGGTGATTCATGCTCAGAGAAAGAAACTTGAAGCGGGAATAGTAACCAGGAACTTGAGGTCTAGCAGCCCAGGCAAATATAAGTTCTTATTATTACATGCTTGCATTCTGAGTTGGGGGAAAAAAGATCAATTTCTTTCCCCAATCACTGAAAATCCAAGAGATAGATGGCATTGTCTGTGTTCCGACAAAGAAGTCACTCAAAAGAAGCTGGGAGCTATCTCTCCCTGCCCACAATAACCTACAGAGTGTACAGGACTGTCTGGTTTAGTCACCAGTCATCTTTGATTTGCTTGTAGTCATGAGAATGGATACATGGAGACCATCTTAAAATTCTCTCCACCTCCAGAGAGAGAACTGAAGAATTCTAAGTGCAAATTGAAGTATCATTTTTTTCCACTTTATTTTTCTTGCTTTTTTTGGCAACATGGTTAATAAGGAAATATGTTTTGTATCATTTCACATGTATAATAGATAATATTATTTTCATTCTTAATTGAGTGGGGGAGGGGTTGAAGGGAGGGAGAGATTTAGAACTCAAAATGTTTTTTAAAATAATTTTTTAAGTAACTAATTTTTATTTTAAAAAATTGTTTTAAAAGACTTAACTCTAAACCACTGGATAAACATGTCCTTTAAGTGGCCAGAGGAAAGGTCTAGCCAGAGTCCAGGCTTAGCCCCATTCACCCCTGTTACATTTTTTTTCTGTTACCTCTTAATATAAGTTAGTCATGCTTTTTTTATTGATACTGAGGGTAGGGAGCAGAGTCAGGAGAACATTGTTCACACAAATAGCCACAGTGTGAAATGACTGATTTTAATAGACTTAGTCTCTCTCAGCAATGCAAGAACCTAAAACAATTCCAAAGGATTCATGATGAAAAATGCCATCTACAGCCAGAGAAAGAACTGTGGAGTTGGAATGCAAAGCGAAGCAGACTTCTTTTTTTATTTTGTTTTGTTTTTTCTCTCTCTTGGATTCTCCACTTCCTTGTAATTCTTCTATGCAATATGACTAATATGAAAATGTATTTGATAGTAATGTGTGTGTAGAGTCCATATCAGCTTGCATGCAGTCTTGGGGAGGGAGGAGGGATGGTGGGGGAGAAAATTTAAAACTTATGGAAGTGAATGTTGAAAATTAAAAATAAATAAACTGGAAAAAATAAGTTGGCCAAAGCCTTTGTGATACTAACATGCCAGGAAAGACAGGTCTATGCCAAGTCTTGTGAAGGCACTCACTCTTATAGATACCCAATAATGTAGCATTTGCATCTGACTATTCATCTACCTACTCTAGGATAGACCTTCACCTTGTTTCTTCTCTCTCCTTACTCCTAGCATGGTCAACACCGCCCTCAGGCTACCTCCTCTGATTTCAAAACCTCCACCCCCTACATGAGCTTCAAACTTTCTCTAGCAAAGTGGAGCAGTGAAAAGAGTCCTAGACTTGGAGTCAAGGGACCTGGATTCATATATAGACAGTACATGACTCTTCTATATACTACTTTTGTGATCTTTGGCAAATCTCTTAATTTTTCTGGGCCACATCTATAAAATGACTGACTGGATTCCATGCCCTCTAAAATCTTTTTCTGGGCAGCTACGTGTCAAAGTGGACAGAGTGCCAGACCTGGAGTCAGAAAGACTCATGTTTGCGTTCAAATCTGGCCTCACTTACTAGTTGCTTGACCCTGGCAAGTCACTTAACCCTGTTAGCCTCAGTTTCCTCATCTGAAAAATGAGCTGGAGAAGGAAATGGCAAAGCACTCCAATATCTTTGCCCAGAAAACTCCAAAATGGATGATGAAGAATCAGACACAGATGAAAGGACTGAATAGCAACAGGTCCCTTCTAGGTCTAAATCTACGACAATAATAGTGAATAATTCCAGCATTTATGCAGTGTTTTAAGGTTTAGAAAGTGCCTTAAAAATACTATCTCTTGCAGTTAGTATCTGAGGAAGGATATATGAACTAGCATCTTCATGACACCAACTCCAGCACTCTATCCACAATGATACCTAGCTGCCCTGCTATTTCTTGTTTCAACTTCCTTCTGTTTCTTTAACTCTGTTCTCCAGCTCTTAATTGATATAATAGCTAAAACCAGCCGGCTCTCAGTGAGCCCTCTGCTGCTCTCTACTGGCATCAATGAAACCTACAACCTTCTAGCCATTCCACCTGATTTCTATTTTCCTGGTGCTCCACCATGACTTTTTTTAAAACTTCGATATTTTATTTTTCTCCAATGACATGTAAAAAACAATGCTTAAGGTTCTTCTCCATCTCCTCCTTCTTCTTTTGCAATTTTGAGTTCCAAATTCTTTCCCACCTTCTCTCTCCTCACCCTCATTGAGAAGGAGTCCAACATTCTTGAAAAAGAAACTCACCGAGCTAAGACTACAAGACAAATTTGTCCTTTCAGGTCCTGTACCTTTTGAAATGAGGGCAGCAAAAGAAACAAGGATAGAAATGTTGAGTAAAACAAGCAGCGTTGCTTAGAAGATAGCAAATTAATTCTGGCTAGTATTAAGCTTGAGGTGAAGGCAGGCGGCTGGAGATACCGGTTTGCAAGTCTAGTTTGCAACTAGTATTTTGTCATGTGTCCAAGTCAAGTTCACTAGCCTGTAGTTGGAAGTATCCACTCTCATCTCTCTCTCTTTTTAAAAGTTAGTGCCACTTCCAGCTTTTTCTAGTCCTGTCACCATTCTTCCTTGTTTTACTGATATGACACAATTAGCTCCTAAGAATTATTGGCATTCACAAACATAACATTAATGAACCAACTTAGAGGAATCATGGATTTCTTTCAGGAAGTGATAGGTGGATACTTTTAATATCTATTTTGTCCTCTGGTTCTAGAACAGCAGGGCAGTTTTCCTTGATAATTTCATGAAAGATAATGTCTAGGCTTTTTTTGATCATGACTTTCAGGTAGTCCCATAATTTTTAAATTGTCTCTCCTTTTCCAGGTCAGTTGTTTTTCCAATGAGATATTTCACATTATCTTCTATTTTTTCATTCTTTTGGTTTTGTTTTGTAATTTCTTCATTTATCATAAAGTCATTAATCTCCCTCAACTCCACTCTCATTTTTAAAGAATCATTTTCTTCAGTGAGCTTTTTGAACCTCCTTTTCCATTTGGCTAATTCTGCTTTTTAAAACCTTCTTCTCCTCATTGGCTTTTTGGACCTCTTTTTCTAGTTGAGTTAGGTGTTATTTTCTTCAGCATTTTTGGGGGTCTCCTTTAGCAAGAAGCTGACTTGCTTTTCAAGCTCTTCCATGCCCTGAGCCCACTGCATATTTGTTTTGGAGGTACTGGATGCAGAAGCCTTGACTTCCTCTGACAGTATGCATTGTTCTTCCTCATCTGAAAGGATGGAAGAAAATACCTGTTCACCAAGAAAGTAACCCTCTATAGGTTTATTTTTTTCCCCTTTTTGGGGCATTTTCCCAGCCAGTTACTTGACTTCTGAACCCTTGGTCAAGAGGAGGGTCCTAGTGCTCCTCCTCCTCCCAGGACCTTGCTCAGGGCTGAGATTCAGATCAGCTGCTCAATTCCCCCAAGGGCTTTAAGCTGAGCCGCTCCAACAATGAAAGCTGCTACTTGATTTGGCCACTGCTATGCAGCACTGCCACCACACTGCTGCTGCTGCCACCACCTGGGGCCCATGCTGGGGTGGGAAACTGCTCCCCTCTCTCAGATGGGAAAGCCCTCTCACTTTGAAGCTTTCTTTGGCACTTGTGAGTTGAGGGATCTGAGACCCTCCCTGATGAAGATTCTGCCCCGGAGACCTGTTCTGGTCCTGCTCCTCCCAGTGCCACACTGGGCTGGCTCTGCTCCACTCAGCATCCCATGGGATAGACCTTTCCTGACAGCCTTCCAGGTTACCTTTGGCTAGAAATCTCTTTCACTCTGTCGTTCTGTGGCTTCTGCTGCTCTGGAATTTATTGAGAGTCATTTTTTACAGGCATTTTATGGGCTGTAGGGGAAGAGCTAGAGTATGTGGGTCTTTCTACTCCACCATATTGGCTTTGCCCCCCACATTGTCACTCCTAAAGCATTATATAAATGCCAAAAATTATTATTACAATGCCTGAGAAAAACAGAACTTTAGCCAAGATGTTTGGGGGTATTTTTTAAGAATTTAAAAAACTATAATGTCCAGCAATATAAAGTCATCATGTTTACAAACAAAAACTTAACAAGATATAATCTATGGAATACCCTTCTTTACCTTTCCCAAATATATTAGAAGAGAAAATTGTCATGTAAGAGATCCCGTAAATCTGTGCTTGACCTTCTGCTGTTTAAATTGCTTAACAGTGATTCAAATAAAGAAAAGATGGTATATATATATATATCAAGTTTTCAGAGGCAAAAAGGTTGGAAAGATAACTTATATGTTGCTAGGCTAATCTTCCAAAAAAGAAATCTCAACAAGCTAAATATGGCTTTAATAGCTTAATAAAAGCTTAATTAAATAGATAGTTCTATGTAGATATATAGATAGTTGTATATAGATATATCTCTAAATTTATAGATATATTCATATCTATCTATATAGATATGATAGACAGATGTAGATGTGTTCTTTTCTTCTTCCTTTGATTTCTTTGGGGCATAGACCTAGTAGTGGTATTACTAGGTTCTAAATTCCTTTCAATAATGGCTAGAGCAATTCATGGCGCCAATTAATGTGTTTTCTCACAGCCTCTCCAACAATGGTGATTTTTCATTTTTGTCATCTTTACCATTTTGCTGGGTGTGAGGTGAAACTTTATAGTTTAATTCACTTTTCTTTAAGTTAGTGACCGAGTATTTTTAGATTTTTTAAATATGGTTTCATATGGTTTCACATCTTAGATTTTTTCCTTTGAAAACTACTTATTTCATCACAATCATATACCAAAATTTGTTCAGTCATTTTCCAATTGATAGGCATTACCTCAGTTTCTCATCAACTGGAGAAAGGCAGAAGAATGGTGTATGAATGTGATGGAATGCTATTGTGCTATAAGAAGTGATGAAGGAGACAGTTTTGGAAAAACCTGAGAAGACTTACATGCACTGATGCAGCATAAAGTGACCAAAACCAGAACAATGTACACAGTAACAGCAAATTGTAAAGATAATCAACTATGAAAGAAGAGGAGGAGAAAGAAGAAGCTGATTGCTGTAGCTGCCAGGAGAATAAGTTCAGGTTTCACCAAAATGTCAGGGTCTCAGGACTGCTGACTGAAAGAGTTCCACATCTGAAACAGGCATACTTGAGATAATAGAGAAGGGTTCAGAAAGTGTCACCAATCTTAAGACACCAAGTCATTGTCACCCAGACTTTGAGGATTCTATTCCCAAGATATTAGGCAATTTTCTTAACACAATATTTTCTCAAGTATATATGAAATACGGGGTAATACAAACCCAAACATCTGGGGGAAACCATCCAGGTAAGTCCTCAAAGCCATGCTCCTGTGCTACAAGGTGATTACTTCTCTTGTGCTCCCTTCTTCCAACACAATTGGTTCTATAGCTTGTGATGATAATTTTTCATTTTTAATTTCCTTTTGTTAATTTTTATCATGCCATTTCTCCTGGAACACTTTAGGCTAACTGAAGCTTGTTTTCTGTTCACATTAACCTCTCTTGTCTAAAACCTGATTCATGAAATGATAGAATTAAGCCAAGAGTGTTTGATATTCCTCAGATAAGAAGCTAAAGGGGAGTCTGAGTTTTCCAAAGTCATTTAGTTATTTGTAGATGGATTCTTCGGATGCTATTCTGTAGACCACGTGAATCTCCCTCTCAATGAGCTCATTGTGAACCCTCTAAATGTAGTTTAATCTATAATCTGTTTTAGTTTACCTTTAGAGCCTATTTAACTAGGTTTGTTTCCTTAGGGGATACATGAAATTATGATTCTGCTTATTTGTTTGTTCAACTTTTATGATATTGAAGGAAATATAGAATTATGAATCTGTCTTTTCTTAACTTTCATAGCCTAAAAAATGTATGAGATTACAATATGTAAAATAATTTGTTTCTTTTTTCTCTGATGTAATTTTTTCTATAAAAACTTGTCAGAAATCTCTATCTGAGTTCAGGGCTATTTCTCTAACTCCTGAACACATGCTAAAGCATAATAGGTTTTTACCTCTATAATTTATGTGTCATGGTAGATTTATTTTAGTATCAGTAACATATTTCTCCTAAAATAACAACCTATTACACAAACTGATTTTAAAACATCAGCTCAGACCCTAGGTCTCTCTGATTTTCTGTTTGCCATAGACACACTTGGAGTAGAAAAGAGAAAGCCTCTTGCTTTCTTAGGGCTGTTGAGAGAAGCTGCCCCTTTCCCAACCCCACAACACAATTCTTCCTCCCTGAGTAAGACAACCCAAAGATGAAGACACAGATTCCTGAGGAGCTAGGCTCGAGGGGCTCTGGACTTAGAACAAAGCTTAGACAGGGTTATTCAAACCGATTGAGATCAGTAAGAATTCTCTTAAGATCTCAGTTTTCCTAATCTATAAAATAAAGGGATCGGACCACACATTCTCGAAGACACTTTCCAATTCTTTTGTTGTTGTACAGCTATTTCGGTCATGTCCCATTCTTCATGACCCCATTTGGGGTTTTCTTGGCAAAGATACTGTAGTGGTTTGCCATTTTCTTCTCCAGCTCATTTTACAGATGAGGAAACTGAGGCAAACAGATTCAAGTGACTTGTCCAGAGTCACACAGCAACTAAGTTTCTGAGGGCAGATTGAAACTCAGGAAGATGAATCTTCCTGAATCCAGACCTGGCACTCTGTACCATCTAGCTGCCCTTTCCAACTCCAAATGCTATTATTATTTATCAGGTAACCTGAAAGAAAGGAAGATTTGCCCTGGAGGCAATAGCTTCCTGCAAAAAGTTTCATTGTAATAGGAGAATTAGGACAAATAGTGTGGGATAGTGGATGGAAGGTAGATCTTGGAGTCAGGAATGCCTGGATTCAAATCCTGCTTGTGACATGTAGTTGACAGGTGATCATAAACATGTAATGATAAATGTTTAACTACCATTTTTAAAAATATAGACCAAAAATACTTTAAAGTTTAATTTGCATTATCAATGTTTTCTCCATCTTTTCTTAAGTCTAGACAATCAACGAAACAGTAAATCAAATGTTGGTGAGTAGAGTTTGCTGATTTCCTAGGTGTAGATGTTCATATTGCAGATTTAACAATCAGCTCTGGAGAGCAGTTTGAGCTGGCTCCAGCACATCTCCACATAGGCAAGTCACTCAAACTCTGTGGCCCAGCATGCATTTAAGTTTAAATTACAAACAAGGATTAAGTTACAAACAAGTTACCCTTTCAAAAAAAAGTTAACATTTCTGTAGCACTTATTAAGTGCCAGGTAATTGTGCTACGAAATTTACAATTATTATCTTATTTGATTCTCACAATAACACTGGAAAGAAGGTGCTATAATTATCTCCATTTTTCAATGAAGAAACTGAGGCAAACAGACTTTAAAATGCTATACAAGTGCTAGCTCATCATTAGTATCATCATCTGCATTGATAAAGAGAATTTCCATACTGGGAGTTTCCCACATATTGATGAAAGTAATTTCAAATTCAGTTTCAATTTTCAAATTCAATTGAAATTCAATTGAATTTTCAAATTCAATTTCAAATTCAGACTCCTCCAAAAAGTAGAGGCTGAGGAAATCAAGAGAGGTCTTATACCATGGGTTTTTGAGGAGTTTTGAGCTGGAAATACCTGGAATGCCAAATGCCACTGAATGCCAAATGGCAGCTCCTTTTATTCTCTCTCTCTCTCTCTCTCTCTCTCTCTCTCTCTGTGTGTGTGTGTGTGTCTGTCTGTCTCTGTCTCTCCCTATCTCTTTCTCTCTCTTCCTAAGTGCTAGTACATTGACATTTCCCATGGCAGATTTTCCCATGGAGGCAGTTATCTAGACAGTGTGACCAAGGGGCAGGATTTTGTTAGCTCCAAGCAGGAAGCAGTGGGAGCCATGGCTCTCAGACTCTGGCCAATATCCCTATGTTTTTCAGCCAAGACTTGGTTTGATATCAGATCCACTCTCCCCAGAGAATATGCTGAGGACCTGGACTAACTTTCCCTAAAAAAAGTTTTACCTTTTTTTTAATTATTTATTTTTAGTTTTCAACATTCACTTCCATAAGATTTTCAGTTCCAAATTTTCTCCCCATTCCTTCCCTTTCACCATCCCAAGACAACATACAATCTGATATAGGCTATACATATACACTCAGATTAAACATATTTTCACATTAAGCATATAAAGAAAATTAGAACCAATGGGATGAACCACGAGAAAGGAAAAAAAATGAGAGAGAGAGCAAATAGTATGCTTCGACCTGCATTTAGATTCCACAGTTGTTTTTTCTGTATGTGGATAGCATTTTCCACCATGAGTCTTTCGGAGTTGTCTTAGATCCTTGCGTTGCTAAGAGTTAAGTCTATCAAAGTCAGTCATCAAAAAATGCGGTTGTTAAGGTGTACAATGCTCTCCTGGTTCTGTTCACTCAGCATCAGTTCATTTAAGTCTTTCCAGGTTTTTCTGAAGTCTGCCTGCTCATCATTTCTTATGGAACAATAATATTCCATTACATTCATATACCATAGCTTGTTCAGCCATTTTCCAATTAGTGGGTATCCCCTCAATTTCCAATTCTTTGTCACCATGAAAAGAGCTGCTATAAATATTTTTGTACATGTGGGTCTTTTCCCCATTTTTATGATCTCTTTAAGATATAGACCTAGAAGTGGTATTCCTGGATCAAAGGGTGTCATAGCCCTTTGGACATAGTTCCAAACTGCTCTCCAGAATGGTTGGATCATCTCACAACTCTACCAACAATGTATCAATGTTCTAATTTTCCCATATCTTCTCTAACATTTATTATTTTCCTGTTTTCTCATGTTAGCCAATCTGAGAGATGTGTTTGGTACCTGAGTTACTTTAATTTGCATTTCTCTAATCAATAATGATTTAGAGCATTTTTCATATGACTATAGATATCTTTAATTTCTTCCTATGAAAACTACCTGTCCATATCCTTTGATCATTTATCGACTGAGAAGTGACTTGTGTTCTTATAAATTTGACTCTACTCTCTAGATATTTTTGAAATGAGGCCTTTACCTTTTGAAATGAGACACTGCTTGTAAAAATTATTTCCTGGTTGTCGGCTTCCCTCCTAATCTTAGTTGCAATGGTTTTGCACAAAAATTTCTCAATTTAATGTAATCAAAATTATCCATTTCATAATGTTCTCTATCTCTTGTTTGGTCATAAATTCTTCCCTTCTCCATAAATCTGACAGGTAAACTATTCCTTGCTCTCTCAGTTTGCTTATAGTATCAGCTTTTATATCTAAATCGTTTACCCATTTTGACTTTATTTTGGTATATGTTGTAAGATATTGGTCTGTACCTAGTTTCTGCATACTATTTTCTAGTTTTCCCAGCAGTTTTTATCAAATAGTGAGTTCTAATCCCAGAAGCTGAGGTCTTTGGGTTTCTCAAACAGTAGATTGCTATAGTTATATAATACTGAGTCTTGTGGATTTAACATATTCCCCTGGTTTACCCCTCTGTTTCTTAGCCAGTACTAAAGATGATTTTGATGATTGCTGCTTTATAATACAATTTAAGATCTGGTGCGGCTGGCGACCCTCCCTAGCATTTCTTTTCATTAATTCCCTTGATATTCTTTCCTTTGATTTTACAGATGAATTTTGTTATTATTTTTTCAAACTCTATAAAATAATTTTTTGGTAGTTTGATTGGTATGGCATCTACCTTCTCTGGAGAGCACAAGCAGCTGAGAAACTTGACTAATGGTATAATTGGGGAAAATGCTCTGGGTCCAGTGTTATCTGAATTTTGAGGGAGATAAACAAAGGAAGTAGGATGGGGGTTCCACTCCCCTCTCCCTCTCCCCAAAATTGTCCTTATACCCCAATTCTGAACTTTGGACTAGAGGAGAAAAAGGGAGGAAGAAGAGACCGAATAAGGAAGGGAAGGTTTAGGAGCAGGATTGTACAGCTCAGACCCGTTTAAAAGAGCCACCTTATAAAATACGCAAATGCTACAAATCAGAGTGTGATTTATTGTTTTATTAATTGTCTAGATTTCAGAAAATGATAGAGAAGTGTTAATAATGAAGATTAAATTTTCAAGACGTGTCTTATAATTTGGTTTTTTTTGTTTGTTTTTCTGGAGATCCTAGGTGGTGCAATGCAGAGAACATTAGGCTGCAGCCAGAATGAGCTGAGTTCAAATCCAGCCTCAGGCATTTACTAACTGTGTGACCCTGAGCAAGTCACTTCATCTCAGTCTGCCTCAGTTTCCTCAAATGTAAAATAGAGATCATAATAGGACCTACCTTCCAGGGCTGTTGTAAGGATTAAATGAGATAATATTCATAAAGTGCTTAGCACACTACCTAGCACATACTAGGAGCTATATAAATGCTTGTTTCCTTTCTCCCAGTTAAACACACCCCTCACTAGAGGGTACAAACATGAAAGGAACCAGAATCTTACTTTCTCAAATCTTACTTTTTCCCCTCCTCATCAAAAAGTACCGGAAATAGTCATGGATTCTGAATCTCCCAGGAAATTTGGTTATATTCTAGTATCTAAAGACAAAAGTGTCAGTGAAACAAGTCAGTAAGAAGTCATAACTCCAGGGACTTGATTCAGTTGTGAGAGACAAAGGCAATTCTGCCTTCAGATGATTTGTAAGGGCTGAAAAAAGACTTGCAGGCATCCTGCATTTTCCCACAGTTAAGATATCGCTTGTTATGAAGTGCAAGATAGATAATTTTGATTACATTAAACTGAAAAGTTTTTGCAGAACCAAACCCAATGTATCCAAGGTTCAGAGGGATGCAGAAAACTGGGAAAGAATTTTTGCAGCTAGTGTCTGTGATAAAAGCTTCATTTCTAAAATATATAGAAAACTGAGTCAAATGTATGAGAACACAAGTCATTTCCCAATGGATAAATGGTCAAAGGATATGAACAGGTAGTTTTCAGAGGAAGAAATTAAAGATATCTATAGTCATATGAAAAAATGTTCTAAATCACTATTGATTAGAGAGATGCAAATCCAAACAACTCTGAGGTACCACATCATACCTATCAGATTGGCTAACGTGACAAAACAGGAAGATGATAAATGTTGGAGAAGATGTGGGAGAGTAGGAACACTAATTCATTGTTAGTGGAGCTGTGAGCTGATTCAACCATTCTGCAGAGCTATTTGGAAGGGCTACAAAAATGTGCATACCCTTTGACCCTGCAATATTGCTACTAGGACTGTATCCCCAAGAGATCATAAAAATGGGAAAGGGTCCCACATGTACAAAAATATTTATAGCAGCTCTCTTTGTAGTGGCCAAAAACTGAAAATCAAGGAGATGCCCATCAATTGTGGAATGACTGAATAAATTATGGTATATGAATGTAATGGAATACTATTGTGCTGTAAGAAATGATGAACAGAGGGGATAAATGGGGAGAAAATTTGGAACCCAAAATTTTGTGAAAATGAATGTAAAAAGTTAAATAAATAAATCTATATTTAAAAAAAAAAGAAATGATGAACAGGAAGACTTCAGAGGGATCTGGAAAGACTTATATGAACTGATGCTGAGTGAAAGGAGCAGAACCAGGAGAACTTTGTGCACAGCAGTGACCACAGTGTGCGAGAGTTTTTTCTGGCAGACTTGGAACTTCATTGCAATGCAAGGACTTAAAAAATTCCCAGTGGTCTTTTAAGGCAAAATGCCTTCCACATTCAGAGAAAGAACTATGGAATTCAGTCACAGAATGTAGCAGATCATTTTCTTTTGCATTACGTTTTGGTTTGTTATATGATTTCTCCCATTCATTTAACTCAGCATGACTATAGTGAAAATGTACTTAATAGGAATGTATATGTGGAACCTATATAAAATTGTATGCTGTCTCAGGGAGGGAGGGAGGAGGGAGGGGGAAAAAAATCTAAGCTATATGGTAGTGATTGTAGAACACTGAAAATAAATAAAATTAATAAAATTTTTTTTAAAAGTTGTATCACTTGCCCTTTCATGGGTCAGGCTGCTGAAGTGATCCCCATTTCAGCATGGAATCAGGAAATGCCTATGTAAGGTATTATAAGTAACTCTGTCCCAGTCCATGGATCCCTCACTGCTTACAGGACATGTAGACACATGAGAGCACTAGTATTTGTCGGAACTTTGTAGCTTCTGGACAATATCGGTCTTGGTTTTTATGCATCTCTATATCACACAGATTTCTTCCCCTCTCTGTCCTCTCCTACAAGTCTGAGTTGTGAGAGAGGAAAGAAAGGGAAAAAATTAAAGAGCACTGCAATGTACAAATAACTTCTCATTTTATCCTATTTTATGCCCAGAGAACATTCAAGCCAACCTAGATTTTGATGTTATCTGTCTGCCCTAAACCAGTTGGGACAGGATCATTTCTGGCGGTGTCTCATAAAAATTTTCCTCCATCTCTCTTTCCCCTGTGGAAGATTTCATGGACCCTGGGTTCTCCACAGATATTAAAAAAAAAAAAAAAGAACACATGAATTGGGTTTTTATCAAAGCAAAAAATTGATGCAATGCATCATGAAAAGAAAGCGTATTTAATGAGAAGGAGCTTTACACACTGTACTTTTTGGTATTTTTTTAAGTTATTACATTTGAAACCATTCTAAAACTGTCAATTTTTTAGAAAATAAAATGTTGCAATTTAAAAAAATAATGTAAGCAGCTCAGGGCAAAAGCAGTTCTGAGCTTATGTAGACCCAAGCTCCCATCTTGGAGGTTTCTTGGTTTCCCTCTTTGGCTTGTGCCCCAACCCAGAGTTTCTCCTGGAAACATCAGAATTTGCCTTGATTCTGGTTCTCATTTCAGTGACTTCAGTTCTCTTAAAAGCACCAAGCTAAGCATATGGGTAACATAGGAGTCTATTACATAGCCAAGAATACAGAAAGGAAATCATTTTGAGGCCTTTCCATTCTTGTGCCCCCTCACCCCACAGGAATCTATTTATTCACCCCTTCCCTGACTTCAGTGTTGCTCTGGAGTTAAGATCCTTCCCTGCAGGAAAAAAAAAAATCAATTTCTATAGAGTTAAGAGTTAAGCTTGTTCTCCAGGGATCTGTATAGTTGGTCCAGACTCATATCATGGTCCAGAAGTTGAATTTTTCTCATCTCATGTGGGAAAGAACACAATGGTCCATGATAGTTGAGCCCCTTTCCCCAAGAGCTGCACAGTCCGTATGACTCACAGTACCAGAGTCAGTCAACAAGCTTTTATCAAGGGTCTACTATGTGTCAGGCACCATGCAGAAAAGGACAAGGTCCAGGTCTTTTCCTTGTCATTGTAATACTGAGTCTAGTACCCTTGGTTGTGGCTCCTGAAGCTTCAAGTCTGAGCTACATCCTTGACTTAGTCTAGGAAATCTATTGCTCTACCTTCTGTTACTCTATTACTAAGACCTCACAGAAGTGGTGTGCTGATAAACATTTAACAACTGGTTTCTCAGGGAGAAAAAAATACCAGAACACATTTGAAAGTTTAATGTGCATTATTAATACTTTCTCCATCACTTTCTTTTTTCTCTCTCCATCATTTTCTTAAGCCTAAATAATCAGAAACAACAAATCAATCCCTGATTAGTTTGCCAATTCTGGGCTGTAAATACTCACACCGAGAATTTAGCAACTGACTCTCACTACCTAATTTTTTTGAGGCAATAGGAGTTAAGTGACTTGCCCAGGGTCACACAGCGAGTAGATGCCTGAGGCTGGTTTAGACCTCACGTCCTCTTGATCTCTGTCCACTGCCAGCCACACTTAGCTGCCCCTCCTCACTAGCTCATATGAGCTGGCTCTGGTACAGCCCTGGATTAACAGTTTAATAGCCCTCAGATTGAGCAAGGAACCCCTTGTTTGTCTACCTGGCATCCTCACCCTCTGTGTAGCATCTATTGGCACTATGGCTACCATCTCTACCATGGTCTCCATCTCTACCATGGCCACCATCTCTACCATGGCCTCCATCTCTACCATGGCCACCATCTCTACCATGGCCTCCATCTCTACCATGGCCACCATCTCTACCATGACCACCATCTCTACCATGGCCTCCATCTCTACCATGGCCACCATCTCTACCATGACCACCATCTCTACCATGGCCTCCACCTCTACCATGGCCACCATCTCTACCATGGCCTCCATCTCTACCATGGCCACCATCTCTACCACGGCCACCATCTCTACCATGGCCTCCATCTCTACCATGGCCACCATCTCTACCATGGCCACCATCTCCACCATCCTCTTTGCCTTCCTAGGGAAAATGATATACCTCTTATAGCAGGATAGTCAGAACCAAAGAGTTTTTGCTTTTTGGTTAGTTTGGCCCATAGCTATGCCTGACACGACTAAACAAAGCTAGAACCAGGGAAACATAAGGCCAGAGAGTGGTTATAATCAAACCTGTGTAACCAGAAGAGAAGAGGAAGCAGTTGGTGGAACTAATCCAAGGTGAGGATTTTTAAGGCATGGTCTTTGATAATACAGGGATTAAAGGGCGGAGAATAGTGTGGAATTTAACTGGTTTACCAAGAAAGGGTCAACATAAGAAAGGGAGGAGAGTATAGCCAGTGCAGGGGTGATAGCCTGAGAAAGCCCTAAGGGCTGGAAGGGGTCATGTTATTGTCCTGTCATTTTTCAGTCATGTCCGACTCTTCATGTCCCCGTCTGGGGTTTTCTTGGCAAAGATACTAGAGTGGTTTGCCATTTCCTTCTCCAGGAATGGTTTGCCATTTCCTTCTCCAGCTCATTTTACAAATGAGAAAACTGAGGCAAACAGAGTTAAATGACTTGCCCAGAGTCACACAGATAGTTTAGGAAGTTTATATTTGAACTAAGGAAGAGGAATCTTGCTGACTTCAAGCCCCGTACACTATCTGTTGCTCACCCAGCTACCCTTGAAGGTTATGGTAAGGACAATAAGCATGGTTAGGGATCATGAAGAAAGACAGGATGATAAAAGAATGTGGTCAAATAAATGAATCTGAGCTCATGCATATTGAAGCAAAATATGGGTTAGCGCATTCTGCCTCATCTTAAATAGCAAGACCAAGGATATGATGAAAAAATGTGCATAGTTTAAATGGAGTGGAAGAAGTCATAGGAACTGAGAACATTAAGGAACTGGAAAATTACAGTATTTGTGGGAACATTAGCATATATGTTGAAGTCCCCTTCAAGGAGAGCAGAATTGAGGCTGGAGAGAAAGACTGCAGTCCAGGCACTGAATTCATTGAGGAAGGAGACAGAATATTCTCTGTCTGATAATGGCCACAGGGATCTGAATTTGGTGATAATTTCGCATAGTTGTGAACCTCAAATGAGGAAAGGTTGCTAAGTTTTGGAGGAAAAGGGAGAGTCTGCAAGGGGCAATAGAAAATAAGGGATATTCTGACTTTTCCACTGAGGCCGATATAATTTATAAATAAGCAAATATAGTTCTAAATTACAAATTTAGGAATATATTTGTAAATAAATATAAATATTGAGGCTGCCAGGTGGCACAGGGGATAGAGCTCAAGGCCTGGAGTCAGGAAGACTCATCTTCCTAAATTCAAAGCTAGCCTCAGACTCTTAATAGCTTTGTGACCGTGGGCAAGTCACTTAACCCTATTTGTCTCAGCTTTCTCATCTGTAAAGTGAGCTGGAGAATAAAATGGCAAACCACTCCAAAATCTTTGCCAAGCAAACCTCAAATGGGGTCACAAAGAGTCAGACATAACTGAAAAACAACTAAGCGACGACAAAATATGGAGAACGAATGCTCAAGAAATGTGAACTGGAATATGTAATCAAAAAAGGTTAAAGACCCCTAACTATGAAGTCACGCCAGAAACAGCCAAAATGAAAAACACCAGAAGACTCTCTTTTCATATGGCCTGTGTCTCATCACTTAACAATGAGGCTCCCCCTCCTTGGTGTCTGTTTCTATACAGATTGTTAACTTGCAACCTAATCTTCCTAACCTAGTTTCAGAAAGTGCTTGGAACTGAATCTTACACAATGTAAGTGAATCTTACACATTGTGTACCATACACAAGGAAGATTGGCAGAGAGGTGTGTTTATAGATGCAGAATAATGAAAAGAAAAGTCAGGGGCGTCTCCACTCAGCAAAGCCCCAGGAAGTGAACATATCGGCAATGACGTCTGACTATTCAAGAGACATCCTAATCACCAGATGTTCATCCTTCATCAAACACACCCTGAATTGTTCCCTTTATCATTTCAAGGTGACTCAGTCCTCAGCTGGGAACTATAATTAATTTCCTATTGACTTCCTCTACTATATATTTTACCTTAAACTTGTGAGGTTTGCATCAACTCAGGTTTATTTAACAAATGTATGATGTGGCAAGAGCCCCTTCAGACCCTGGTGTACCCCTGGTGACCCACCTTGCCAGGTGCTCAATATGTAAGCACTTAAAAAGAAACCTGGGTAATTCTATTGGCTTCAGTGAAGTGGAACTTTATGGAGTTGACAATTATTCAACATTCTTTCAAAACATATGGATTGCCTGTTTCCTCTAAGTCCCAACTAAAATCTCACTTTCTACAGGAAGCCTTCCCCAAACCCTCTTTATTCCAGGACCTTTGCTCTTTAATTATTTCCCATTTCTCCTATATATTGCTTGTTTTGTATACATTTGTTTGCACTTTGTCTTCTCCTGTCAGAAGGGACAATGACTATCTTTTGCCTCTTTCTGTATCCCTGACAGCCCAGTGACTAACACATAGTAGGTTTTTTATACATGTTTACTGATTAACACCTTCAGTTACAATATAAGAACTATTTTAACAGACTCTCCATGCTTTTCTAAGTTGCCTCCACTCTCTCAAAGTTGGAGAGGGGTCAGTACTGTCATCAGAGCTACTGGGAATATTCACTGTTTTTCTCCTCCCATGTTATCAACTGCTCTAACTTATTAAGTGTATCTCTGAGGAAAATCCATTCTATTAGGACTATGCTTCTCTTCTATATTCATCCTTGGCTACAAGTCCCTGCTTCTGTCTTTTGTACACATCCTTTTAAAATCTGACTTTATGAAAGAAGTACCAGGACAGTAACATTATTTTCTTTGTCTCCCACTTTTTTCCCCTTTGATGAAATAACCTGAGAATGGGTCATTAGAATTTCATTCTTGAGAGTCTCCAATCCTTCTTGATCCTTTTAGAAACTCAGGTTATGAGATTATCTCAAATCATGAAACTGTATGGTCTTGTGCCTTAAGACGATAGAAAAGTCTGAGGTGAAGTTAGAACCTGAACCTGGGTTTCTGATTCCTTGTCCCATGTCATTTCTACTTTGGCCACACTACCTCTCACTCCCCGAGAGGAAGCAATTTACAGAGTTAACAGAGTTACCAATTATGGCAAGCCCAGGTTGATTCACTCCATCTCTGAATAACGTCATGAGAAATGATGGTCAAAAGTGCCAGTTGCACTCTGGGTTAATCTTAAACAGTCTGTATAAATTGTGTGTTTACAGACATTCTATCTTCAATTAGTTCCAGCATTGTAAGTTACATGCCAAGTTGGAGAAGTATACATTTTGACCTAGCATGGGCAGAGTTTCTACAATCTGACATCTCCCATCAGGACATTGATACTGAGTGGTATAATGGATGAAGTTCTTAACTGGAAGTCTAGGAACTCTAGTCTGGGCTTTGTCATTAACTTCCCAAATGACCTTGGGAAAAATACTTATCCTTCCTAGGCTTCAGTTTCCACTGTAAAATGGCAGAATTCAACCAGATATCCTCTAAGGACCTTTCCAGCTCTCACATGCTAGGAGACTTTGACATGGTTATCAGCAAACTTGGTCGTGCATCGAGTTATCACGCATCTACTCTGTGGCAGGCACTGTGCTAAGCACTAGGGATACAGAAAAAGACAAAAAATAGTCCCCGCTGTCAAGAAGTTCACAGTCTAATGGGAAAACAATATGCAGACAACTATATACAAACTACATGAGTGTGTTTGTGTGTATACACGTGTTACATATGTATATTTTTGTATATATAGTTATTTGCAATATATACATGTGGCATACATACGTGTATGCATGCAAGTATATTTTTATATGTGTGTGCATATATGGTGGAGAGAATCAATAGATGGAAAACACTTTTCTTGTAGAAGATGAAATTTTAGCTGGGAGGAGGGAGAGGGAAACAGAGGCATGGCAAACAGGCAAGCCCCAAGTTGTTAGCGGTATGTGGTGTGTTAGGAATGGCAAGGAGGCCAGTGTCTCTGGATCGCAGAATATGGGGGTAGGGAGCAAAAAGATTGGAAAGATGGAAAAGGAGCCAGGTGACAAAGAGCCCTGAATGTCAAACAAAGATGTTGTATTTGATTCTGATAGATTCAATAGCCACAACTAGGGAAAGGGTGATGGGAAAAGAAATGAAGAAAGGGACAGGGAAAACAAGGAGAGAGAAAGAGAAAAAAATGAGGGACCCATGCAGGGGTGATAGAGGGCCAGCAAGAATGACCTCAGGTGACATTGTTTACCTTTGATTTGATAAAAGACATCTGTGAATACTGGATTCTGTCTTCATGCTCTATGACATCATCAGCACCAGAAGGCCTTGGGAGTCACTGGTGCAACAGTCACTGTGGTCACTTCCCTTTCCTCATTATTATCTTTTTTTTTAAATACAGGAAATGATATTAAATATTGACTTGAAACAGCCATTAAAATGATAAGGATTAGGTTAACTCTTCCAGCTGGGACAGGGATTGGCCCACCCCACAAGGCTAGGATCTTTGTAAAAAGACAGCAATCCTTTAGCATTGAAGACTGATTTTTTTTCTATGGGTAATATTTTTCCTCTAGAACTAATATTGTTGTGTCAGAATCTTTGTGACCCCATTTGGGATTTTCTTGGCAAAGATACTGAAGTGGTTTGCCATTTCTTTCTCCAGCTCATTTTACAGATGAGGGAACTCAGGCAAACAGGGTTAAATGACTTGCCCAGGGTCACACAGCTATTAAGTATCTAAGGCCAGATTTGAACTCAGAAAGATGAGTCTTACTGCGCCCAGGTCTGGCACCCTACCTGCTAAACTACCTTGCTTCCTCCGCTGAGCCACCTAGCTCCCTTGTCACTGAAAATGCCAAGAAGATGACATTTGGGGATGTTCATTCAATACTAAGGCAGCTAAGTGGCACAGTGGATACAGAAATGGACCTGGAATCAGAAAACTGAATTTAAATCTGACATCAGATACTTACTAGCTCTGTGAGCTTGAGAAAGTCACTTAATCTCTGCCTCAGTTTCCTCAGCTGCAAAAAGGGACAATAATAGTACCCACCTCAGAGAGTTATTAGATGATAGAATGAGATAATATTTATAAAGTGCAGTCACTTAACCTCCATTTGTCTATTTCCTCAACTGTAAAATAAGGGTCATAATAGCACCTATCTCCCAGAGTAGTTATGAGTATCAGATTAGATGTTTCCAAAGCACAGTGCTTGGCATATAGAGGTTGCTATAAAAATACTAGGTATTATTAATATTTACTAGTCACCTACTGTATACAAGGTGCTGTGGGAGAGACACACAGTACCTGCCTCAAGTTGCTTCTAAGACTTGTACAAATAATTAAAATACAAAACAGCCTGAGAAATGTGAACAAATTGCCCCAGGTTTCAGAGGGAGAACTATATTCTTCCAGGGAAATTTGGATTGTTTTATAATAATTACTATCCTTTCTAATATTCTATACTTTTAAAGACCTTTCACATTCACTACCCCATTTAATATTCAAAACAACTCTGCCATAGAAACAGAGCACTGTGTATACTATTCTCCTGGTTCTGTTTTCTTTGCATCAGTTCATGCAAATCTCCCCATGTTTCTCTGAATTCTTCATCTTTCCCATTTCCTATTCCTTAAAATATTCTATGACAGTTATATGTTATAATTTGAGGTAAAACAGCAGTTAAAAAAACAGCTGAACTCAGATGAAATAGGGAAAAATATTGGCTCCAAAGTCAGGTGGTTAAACATTCCTCTGTGTAGAGAGACAGAAGATGACGGGTGCAGAATGTGGCACGCACGTCAGATAAGGTTGCTGCACTTGGAGTTTTGCTCAGTTGTTTTTCTTTGTTAGAAGGATAGGTGATATATCAAGAAGTTACAAATTTACAATTACAAAAGTTACAAAAAGCTTTAATAATACTTTTTTAAAAGAGAAAGAGGTAGAGTAGATGTTGCTATTCTTAATTTATTGATAATACCTTACCCAAGGTCACATAGCAAATTAGTGACAAAATTGCGATTAGAAACCACAAAGGCGGGGCAGATAGATGTCACAGTGGATTGAGCACCAGCCCTGAAGTCAGGAGGACCTGAGTTCAAATGCAGCCTCAGATACTAAGTATATGATCTAATCCTTGATTGCCTAAAAATAAATAAATAGATAGATAGATAAATAGATAAATAAAGGAGAGATATAGGATGATAGCTATCAAGGAAGGAGGCATTATTGTGCTGGTAAATGTTTAACCAGCTCTCTGAAAAGAGAACACATTTTTCCATGTAATCTGTATCATTAATATTTTCTCTCCATCCTTTCCTTACAGATAGGCAATCAACAAAACAGGCAATCAACAAAACAGTAAATCAAGCCCTGATCTGTAGTGTTTTTGGATTTCTGAGATGTAAATGTTCACAATGAAAACTTAGCAATGGGCTGTCACTGGTAAAAACCAGCTCCATGGCACCTCTGCATTAACACCTCTCCCTCCCCGCACTTTTTCCACCCTCTGGCCAGGCAGTGACAGGATAGATGCTAAAGGCTTTATTTCTTTCTCTCATTTCTGTCTCTTACTCTTCTGCTGTATAACTTGGATAAAAGCATTCATCTTTGTGTTCCTCAATAAGAGAGTTCCTGAGCTAACCCTTCTGCCTCCAGAAAACATGTGAGCCCAGTTAAGGACATCTGTAAGGTCTCTAGGGATCAAGAGAGATGACATGAAAGGATGATTCCTCATCCTGAGCATCCTACATTGCCAACTAGAAAGGTGTTGATTCAGAGGAAGGAGGCCTCCATTCACCAGGAAGTAGAGGGGTTAATTGCTTAGAGAATACCATGTCTTCGATACTGCATTTCACAGCTGGCCCATGATAAGATAAGAGGGGTTGATCTGGGTTATAAATAGGATTCAGATAACACCAGAGGAACTTTCTCCACCACCATCGCTCTCTATCTCCAGTCCCCATCACAGCCTCAGAGCTGAGTTCAGCATGAAGTTCAAATTGTGTATGTTCATCTTGGCTCTGGTCGCCATCACTGGTGCCTGGGGTAAGTTGGAATCAAATTAGGACTTTATCTTGTGCTAAATTTGTTAAGCTGGAATCTGGCAGGCTGAAATCTTTTACTAAGGAACAGGGACAGAGACCGGGTCTGGAATAAACAAGAGAATCCACTTTGGCAACCCTCCCTCTCTACTTTAAACCTCCCTGGGATATAGAGAAATCAGAAAAAAGTCTAAAGGGGACAAATGATATCCTTCTAACATCCATCTCCCATGTAACTCAAAAAACTCGACTTGATTGGTAAATCTTGACTAGACAGGTAAAGATGATCCTCTGATTGGCCTCTCTTAAAACTTTGTGGTGTTAAACATCTGCTCTGTAATGAAATTTATTTAGATCTCTATAAAGTATTAGCATTCATTCAATATTCACTCATCAAACTATCTGCCAGGTGCCTACAATGTGCAAATGCTGTGTGGCATATAAAGATGAAAAAAACATAGTACCTACCCTCAAGGAAACCTAGAAAGCCTAGAAAGGAGAAATAAGACATACTCATAAGCAGTAAATGAGGAAAGATGTATTAAGTGCCTAAGATAGTACATGCTGATATATGAGTTTGAGGAAAGATTGATCACTTTTGGCTAGTAGTATCATATCATAAAAGGCCTTCTGGAGAAAATAACATTGAAACTGTGCGTTAAAGGGGGGGTAGGATTTCAACAGGTGGAACAGA
Organism: Bettongia penicillata ogilbyi; assembly: GCA_023548195.1. Classification (NCBI taxonomy): domain Eukaryota; kingdom Metazoa; phylum Chordata; class Mammalia; order Diprotodontia; family Potoroidae; genus Bettongia; species Bettongia penicillata. Next base: position 1,455,169 of record JAJHZJ010000202.1, read on the forward strand.
GAGTTTTGACAGAGGGAGCTGTGTTTTCTCTTTTGCTATTTGTCCTTTGTTGTCAAAGAGTACCGTGACATCAGGAAGATGATCACATGGATTGCAAGTGAATTGAATTTGAGTGAAGGAGGCTTGTGCAGTCACCAGCCTCACTCTCTCCTCTGGAGCCATGTGGGTCTAGTGGCCAGATATAGGTCAGGATGACTGGAGATGGTCCTGCAGCTGAGGGAACGTGGTTTAGGAAAAGACAGAGAAGAAGGAAAGAAAGCACACAAAGGATGATGGGGCCAGATGAGGCATAATTAGTGGCATAGTTAGTTTAGTTCTTTGTGCCTGAGGGTTCCCATTAGAGTAGCATGAAAGAATATCCTAGAAATTCATAAAAGCAACAGTTTATGTGCTGGAATATCAAAAGAGGATGTGTTTCATTACTGACCATCTACATGGAAAGGATGGACAGAGTTTTTAACCTCCTTGACCCATTCTGCTGGTGAAGGGAAGAAAGTGTGGTAGGTATAGGGGACCATGAAGTGACGCATGAGTAGCCATGGGAAAGAAGCACATTCCCTGATGTCAGCACCTTTGTGCAAAGCTCTATTTGCCCTGTGCTAGTTATGGCTCTTCAGGAAAATGTCAGAAGAGCCTACTTACTTGTAGCATGGAATGAGGTGAGTTAAAGTGACATTCTGACTGCTATACCAGGTGGGCGGGCAGGTCTATTCTTTCAAATTACCTTGCTGCACTTAGTTGAAATGGAAGATGGAAGGAGACAATTATGGGGAAAGGGGAAGGATTTTCTAATTGTTCATACATAAATTGCTGGGAAGGGGACCAGGAAGAAATGTGCTATCGTGATTCTCCCATTTCTTTTACCAATCTCTCCAAAACAGATAACTGTTCTTTAATACAGAGCACCACAGAAGTCTTCATTCAGCTTTACACTATTAACTAGCGTTTCTGTAATGCTTAGTGTGTGCCAAGCATTGTACCAGCTTTACCTCAGTTGATCCTTATAAAAACACTAGGAGGTAATATGATAAACATGGTGGTCTTGTCTTTGGCTGCCATCACTGGAGACTAGGATAAGTTGGGTCCAAGTTAGAACTATATCTTGTGCTAAGTTGGCTGAATTTATTCAACTGGGATCTGGCAGGCTGAAATCCTTTGTTGTTTGGTGTCAAGGAACAGGAGCAGAAGCAGGGCTTGAAACAAGCAAGGGAGTAAACTTTGGCACCCTTCCTCTACTTTAAACGTCCTCTTGATTTATAGAAATCAAAATAGGGAGGGAAAGGCTATTATTATCCTTATTTTACAGTTTAGGAAACTGAGACACAGGTTAAAGGACTTGCCCAGGGTCACTCAGCTAGTGTCTGTCGCTGGATTTGAATTCATGTTTTCCTGACTCTATGCCCAGCACTCTATCCACTGCATCACCTGTCTATCTTCTATAAGGCAAATGAGTACTTCTTCCAGAAAGTCCTCTACCCCAAGAAGAAAAAGCATCCTAAATGAATAATGCTGACTTCTGGGATTCAGATTCTTAGCACTGGAAAGAGATCTTAGAGGTTACCTTGTTCAACTCCTGCCTTCAGCATGAAACCCCTCTCCATCAGTTTTAACAGGATCATAAGCTTTTCTTCCCCATCTTTAATATTCTGAGGCAACTCATTACGTTTTTACACAGTTCTCCCTTATAACTCAAAATCTGCTCTTCTATAATTCCTAGCTATACTAAGTTATAATTTTAGCAAGGCGTTCTTGCATTTTTAGGAGAAATAGTTTGATTAAAACATTTTTTTAAAAAGAATAAAGAATAATTTTGTAGCCTTTTAAAATGGAGAATGTGAGAGTCTCCTTCCTATACAGTAGAGAGTAAAGGCTCTTTACTGCTACATGGTCAGGGAACTCACAAGTGGCCAAGGTAAACCTTCAAGGACCCCTCTGCCATCATGTCATTATTCCATTTTGTGCTCTCTGGTGCCAGACATGTCTCACTGGAGCAAAGGGAAAAATAGTTTTGAAGGCACGAGGACATAGTAAAGACCCCTGCCACTGGATCCATAACTAGGAACATTATTACCTGGGACAAAAATAATTGAGCAAGGGGGTGGGAGTGAGACAGGATTAAAAAGCAGAAGCAGAGGACAGCCCAAGCACAGGTACAACCACACCAATATAAGGTAAAGTCTGACCCAGGAATGCAAGCCCCATAATGTCATCATATTAACATGACAATAAGATTCTGGGATATGGTAGACAGGGACAGGTGGCAGACCACAGGTGGAGGTGTGAGTACCCACAGGGAGAAAGCATACCCCCTCAATATCAGCACCTGGAGCCAAAGCCCTAGTTGCCCCAAGTTTATGACTTTGGACACCATATGGTAAGCAGTTACAAAATGAACCCAGTGTAGGGCAGCTAGGTGGTGCTCTGGATTTGGCCTCAGATACTTAGTAGCTGTGTGACCCTGGATAAGTCATTTAATTGCTATCTGCCTGAATTCTTAATATATAAAATGGGGGATACACTGGAGAAGGAAATGGCAAACTGCTTCAGTCCTTGAGGTCACAAAGAGTTGGACACAGCTTAACAAGACAAAGTAGCATATAAAGGAATGGGCTAAAGTGATATTCTGCCTGTGGTAACAAAATGTTCCTCTCTAGCTTAAAAATTCTCCAGAGTACCAGAGAGAGCCAAATACACACACACACACACACACACACACACACACACACACGCATATACATTCCCCAGAGAGCGTTTAGGTATTTATTGTATTGTAGTGTAATACTTGAAGTATTCACCAAGAGGTTGCTGAAGGGAGATATTTCCTGCATCTGTCCTGGGGTTGGACTCATGACCCCTGAGATCCCTATTAACTCTGAAATTCTAAGATTTATCCCGTCCCCTGGGAGCAAGTTATACTTTTTAAGGACCAGCAATGACATTAATTCCTGGTTAAAAAGCCTGACATTATGGGAATTGACTCACCTCCTCTCTCAAGATCCCAATCTGTTCAACTTGAAGGCCCTGGGATATCCATGGAATCCAATAGACCCAGAAGGTTCTTGCAGTGGGTCATCCCAGCACAAAATCCAGTTTCTTCTCTAAATTAGGCCCTGGACTATATTATGGGTGAGGCAGAGTCTTGTTTATATACTAGGGTTCATTCCTTAATTCTTTCAATTAATGGTCAGTTAATTAATCCCCACCATGTACAAGGTCCAGGACAAATTTTAGTGTTAACTAGAAAGTTGATTCTTATAAACATATTGACTTTTCTGTACTTTATGCAGTTTACAAAAGCAGTAATGTGAATCATCTCCTTCATCTGTTTTGTCTTAACTAACTGTACCATGTTTTGCAGGAGGGCCAATGAAGGCAAAAGAAGTGCTTTTTCAGAGAATGGTAAGAAGGATGAATCTAAGCTTATCTTCTAATTTAATCAACCAAAAAATTAATAAAACACTTCTTAAGCACCTGTTACATACTGGGCACTGTGCTAAACATTGAGGCTACAAAAAGAGGCAAAAGATAGTCCCTACCTTCAAGGAGTTTATAATCTAACAGGGAGAGACAATATGCAAAGGAATACAGATAAAGCAAGCTATATATGTAGGATAGACAGGAAATAATACAGAGAGAGAAGGCACTTGCATTAAGAGGGGTTGGGAAAGGCTTCCTATAAAAGAAGGGATTTTAGTTGGGACTTACAGGATGCCAGTTCCTTATCCATGATACCTGAGTGCTTGCAGTCAAAGTTAAACTCAGATCTAGACCCACCTGAAGTTTTCTTTACTTTTCCCTATTAAATAAAGCGTCACCCTAGAGTTACTAGGGGAGTACTCACTTCCACCCTGCCATCATATGGTTAAAAACCAAGACAAGGTTTGTCTGGGTCTATGATTTGGTCTAGCCTGCAACCAAGTAAGTACTGTGCCTCTTCCTCCCTAAAGTCAGAGAAGAAGAGTTACGATTAGAGTGCTTTGTAAATCAAAAACATCATTTACATATGAAATGTATTCCTATAATTTATAGAGAATTACTGTCCTCCCTTAAGATAGAGTGCTGGGGCTAGAGTAAAGATCTGAGCTAGATTTGGGCCTCAGACACTTACTAAGCTATATGACTCTGGTCAAGTCACTTAACCTCTGTTTGCCTTAATCCACTGGAGAAGGAAATGACAAACCACTGCAGTAACTTTACCAAGAAAACCCCATGGACAGTATTGGTGTGTTATGGTCCACATAGGTCACAAAGACTCGGAGACACAATTTAACACAATAGTTCTTCCTCTCAATTTCTTTCCTCTCTCTCTCTCTCTCTCTCTCTCTCTCTCTCTCTCTCTCTCTCTCTCTCTCTCTCTCTCTCTCTCTCTCCTTTCATTTTGCTGACCAATGATTATCCACAATGACTAGTAATGTGGTTCTGTCCCATTTTTTGTGTGGGGCTACATACATCAAGAAAAGGGGAAAGAGGTGAAGAGGATCTCTTACGGTGGGAAGCCTGTATTCCTTTTCCTTCATAATGACTGGATTTACATTGAACAAAGTGGAGTAGAATTAGTGGTCTACTTTAGGTAATGCAGAATTCGTGGCAAAGCAATAAATTTTGGTGCCTCAAATTAATCCGGATTGCCTATGAACATTTGCAAGAGAGAGAGAAAGAAAGAGAGAGCAGAGCACTCTGTAAAGACTATTAATATCTCTTGTATTCCTATCCATAGAACCACAGTCCTCTGAGAGCACACAGGCCAACCTTTAGTAAACATATTGATCCTGTCTGCTATATCTAAGGATTGACCAAAGCTGGTCTCATGAGCTGGTAAAAATCAATTGTCAAATTTTGTGTGAACATCTACACCTTGAAAATTGGAAAAGGCTACAAATCAGGGGCTTAATTATTGTTTTTTGGTTGTCCAGGCTTAAGAAAGTCATGATGAAAATGTTAATAATACATATATGAAACTTAGAAGTGTGTTGTGACTCTATTATTTTTTCCAAGTAATATTTACCAACACATTCCCGGCTATATCCTTGGCAAGGACTCATCCAAATTCTGCTTGAAGACCCCCACTGATAAAGAGTACCACTTAAGCAGTTCACTGTATTTTTACACAGCTGTAATCCTTAGGAAGAAATCAACCCACCCACAAGCATTTATTAATAAACACTTAGTATGTACCATGCACAGTAGGGACTCTGCAATGGCCTGGAAGTAGCTCAACAGATGGTGTACTGGGCTTGGAGTCAGAATGACCTGAGGTCAAATCTAGCCTCAGGCTCTTACTAGCTTTGTGACTTTGGGCATATCACTTAACCCCATTTGCCTCAGTTTCCTCATGTGTAAAATGAGCTGGAAGAGGAAATGGCAAAGCATTCTAGTATTTTTGCCAAGAAAATCCTAAATGGAGTCACAAAGAGTCAGGATACGACTGAAACAAATTACCAACTACCTGAGTCACATGTGAGGAGTCCTTTCTGTGAGATGCAGTACTTCACGCACACATACAGAAACACACACACACACATATATATATGTGTGTGTGTGTGTGTGTGTGTCTGTGTGTCTGTGTCTGTGTCTATGTGTATACACACACATACATATACACATATATTCACCACCCAACACCTACCATCTTCTTTCAGGCTGACCCCAGACCACCTGGTTTCAGTTTTTAGAATTATTCTTCCTTCAGAAGACCTTCAAGGTGATTTGAAAGAATGAGGGCCACTGGATTTCCATGCGTATACAGCATTTTCCCAAAGAGCTCAGTAAGCGTGCTAGGTTCATAGAGTATGGTGACATTTGGTAACTCAAGTGGCTAATGTCTTGTCAATGTGCTACAATCTTCTCAAAAAGAGGGAGAACTCAAAGAGAAAGACTTGTTCAGTCTCAGGGGACTTGAACATTTTAGTGAGACCAACAAAAGGAACCAATTAACATATTTTTTAAAATATTTATTAAAAATAATTATATTTTAACATTCATTTTTTAAAATTTGAGTTCTCAATTCTCTCCTCCTTCTAACTCCTTCCTCACCCATTGAGATTACACCCAATGTAACATCAACTATCCACTTGAAGTCACAATTAGCATATTTTTTTGTTTCTTCAAGGACTTGGCCTGAGATCTCACCAGAACACGCTTTTAAAGAATCATCAACTCTCAGAGTCTGACAACATCAAAGAGGGTCATTTAAGTCCATATTCATTACCAACAAATGAATCCCTTCTGCAATATCCCAGGCAAGTGGTTATTCAACCTCTGCTGGGAAGGCACATTCTACACATAAATATCTTCTAGACTCAGTGCACATACCTCCGAAAATCTCTATAACTCACCAGGTCCTTCTTACTGTGAGAACCTGAACTGCTCTAAAATAAACCGGCATAATCCACTCACCCTTTCGTTAAGGGTTCTAGAAAGAAAGGATTCAGAAAGAGTTGAGGTACCAATAAACACAAATTCAGTGCTAGAAACTCAGTATTTATATCTGGAAGCACCTCAAGAAGGATAATGGGTTTCCAGTCTTTAGCAGATTGGGAAGGGTCAGGGAGAGAAGCATTTCTGAATCAATTAGAAGAGTTGCAAAATCTTGTGACAGATTTTGATTAAATTTAATTTTTATTTAAAAATTTAATTAAATTTAATTTTAATTAAACAGCATATGCAGTCATCTAGTTATAAGGGGAATAGGCACCAGTCCTCTAGTTACCAGTATTAAATATGCATAATCCAGTTTATTATTTTAAGCAACCCCTCTCAATGGTCCAACTCTATCCTTACCTCTGTTTTGATGGTACCTAAGATGATGGTGCACCAATTCCACTCAAGCCCTCCTCAGCTACCTCAAGATAACTTTGATGTCTCAAATTATCTAGGCTCATTATTGCCATTTATGAAACAAAACAAAGTATGCTGTGTAGATGCTAAATATTCCTTTTATCCTTGCACCCTATACCCATCACCATGGTATGTAGTGACGATTGACTCTCAAAGGCTATGCCCACAGGGTACAAACTCTGGTGGGTCCTACAAAACTAGTCTTTGTGTAGAGGCTGATCTGTTAAATTCTGTATCTGTTTTTTATTCAGTAAATCACTGTGGCTCCCTATCAATCAATAAACATTTATTAAATGCCTACTATGTGTTAAGCATATAGTAGGAGCACCTCCTATAACCTAATATCCTCTGCTCAGTTTTCAAAGCTCTTTTTAACCTGACTCCTCCCTACCATTCCAGTCTTCTTACACTTTATTCCCCTCCACACACTCTGTAGTCCAGTGAGGCTGGTCTCCTGCCTGCTTCTCACATATGATGTCCTTATCTCTTCTGGCTTTCTTCAGGTCTCAGCTTAAACCCTATCTTCTGAAAGACATGTTTTCTAATCCCCTTCAGTGTTTCCCTAAATCTCCAGTTTATAACTAATAATACCCAATAATAATAGCTAACATTTATATTTGTAATTCAGTTGTATCCAACTCTTTGTGACCCCCATGGGCCATGTTGCCCATGGGTTTTTCTTGGCAAAAGTGCTGGGCTGGTTTGCCATGTCCTCCAGTGGATTGAGGCCAAAAAATGATTAAGTGTCTGAGGTGGAATTTGAACTCAGATATACTTGACTCCAGGCCTGGGGAGTACTGAGTCTACTGAGCCTTCTAGCTGTCTAGTTGCTGGTATATTCTCTCCCCAATTAGACCATGAGCTCCTCAAGCTTTTGTTTTTCCTTCCTTTGTCTTTGTGTCTTATCACTTAGCAAAGTGCCTGGCATTTATGCCAGTATGTAAGCATTTAATAAATGCTTGTTGATTTCTTTCAATTTATCTATTTTTTGAGATTCAATCTAGCCAAGACTAAAGAGACATCAAAAAAGTGGACATTTTTTAAAAAATAAAAGCATCTCATAAAACTGTCTCCTACAGCATGAGGGGATTACAACCTTCATAAATAACCTTTGAAGTTGAAGTAGTGGAACCGTCAAATCTTGGACTAGCTTCCAATATTTGGGCTCTGTCTTCCTGAAGCATTTGTATCTGTAAAGGCCAGCCACCCACTACTTCAATAAGAATTTAAATTTTGACATGAAATTGAGTCAGCATCTATTTGAGGATTGATTCTAGCCCAAAAGGCAATGTTCACCGTTTATGGGTTTGCCCTTCTCTTAAGCATTCTAGAAAATATGGGGTGGGGAGGTGGGGAGATCTTTTCCTGAAACTTGTTGAACAGTTTTTCCTGAAGCTTTTTTGTTTTTATCATGAAGTTTAAAGTTCCTTCCAAAGAGACTTAAATGCAAGGGAGAATAATGAACTTATCTCTCTGAATTACACATACCTCTTTCCTCAGCCATTCTGTGAACACATGGGGGAAATCCCACAGTGCCCTGAGTCAAACCAACCTGTCTGTGGAACCAATGGGAAGACCTATGACAATGAATGTCAACTGTGTGTTGCAAGAATGTAAGATCACTTTCTAATTACATTTAACTGAGTCTTTCAGTATTGCTACATAATCCATATCAGTCAAATTCAAATCACAATAAGGGCTACTAAACTGTACATAAGTACTGCTGCTAGCATCATATTAACTTAGATAGCCATATACTTTCTATTGTATTTTTATTAATTTTATTAAATATTTTCCAATTCTATTTTAATCTGGTTTTAGCCTCACTCTAGAAAGTTTTTGGGGCTGTGTGTTTGACACATGCTCCATACCATTGCCATACCCAGCACAGGCTGAGAAACTATCTCCTTGCACTCACGTTTCACCTGTTCCTTGCCACAAGGACAATTCCGTTCAGAATACTATTTTCCAAGAAGAAATAGTACAGTAGATAGAGCATGGGCCCTCGTGTCAGGAGGACCTGAGTTCAAATCCGACCTCTGACTCTTATTAGCTGTATGTATTATCTTGGACTTTCTTCAGTGGAATGTACTGATAGCTTCCCATACATGGTACGGTAACTCAAGCAAAGAAACGAAGCAAGCCCTCCCCTTGCAGAGATGGACTTAATGAATTTTAAAAAGTACAGGCAGGTCTACCATAGCTAGATATAATCCTTCTCCCAAAAAGCATCCCATTACGCAAAATTGCACAATAAAAAAACCACAGAGTTTATGTGGAAAATGAAGTTAGGAGCACAATACTCAAAAATGTCTTCAGTGACACAAAAAAAAGAAACAGGAATCTAATTAAAGACAGCAGCAGCGCAGTTTTTTACAGGTTAAATGGTGAAGGCATGTTGAAATGCTACAATAAATAACGGCTGAGGCTCCCAGTTCGAGCCGATTGGGCAAGCATCAACCCTGGCCTCGTGGTCTCAGATCATAGAGGAAGTGAAGGTGGTAGGAATGGGAATGGCGAGGCCCAGTCCTCTTCAGCCCACAGACCCTGCTACACCAGAAGATATACAGGAACATGGCACTTAACCTCGAAAAGACCTGAAATTTGATACTGATTCCACCTTCCCACTGTTTCCCTTGAAGAAACCATGCAGAAGCCAATGCATAATTCAAATCATACTCAGAAAGTTCCCTAATATGCTAACGGCATTGGAACAAATTTAAAACAAATTTGTGTTTTTGAAACCCCAACTGTTATAGCTGATCTGCTTGTACTCTAATCCAGCGTAGGTCTATCTTCTTTAAGGATTCCTCTGATCTCAGGTTCTGGGCCAATCCCAAACCCTTCTGGCTGCCCGTGGGGAAAGGTTATTACCTTTAGAATCTAAGAGGTTAGGTCAGGGCTCATATCTTGGTTAGGGCTGCCTTCTCACAAGGAGAGAAGGAAGAAAATAGTTGGAAGTATCCACTTTTTCTTTCCAGAGGAAGGAGATTTATTGTTGAAAATTTCATAAACCATTGGATCTGGTTGCTGGGTTGGTTAGCTTTGCTTAAATGTTTTTTCTTTGTGGAAAAGGGAAGGCTCACTGTGGAAGGAGGGATAGAGAAGGATATATCTGGAAGTGAATTTTGTATAAAAACAAAAGGCATCAAAGAAACTTTTTTTAAAAATAAAATAAAACCTAAAAGCTGGAAACAGGGCAGGAAACTGAGGCAAGCCAATTATCATGATGTCAAAGTGTTGTTCATAAAGTGCAGATCCGACCACATGCAATTTAATAAGCTCCAACTGCTTCCAAATATCTTCAAGATCAAACATAAAATCCTCTGCTTGGAGTTCAAAACTATTTAACCTGTTCACTTCCTATATTTCCAGTTTTCCTTACTCCCTTTCAAATATTCTCCAATCCAGTGACACTGGACTCTTTGATGTTCTTTGCATACAACATTTCATCTCTCAACTCCTCTAGGCATTTTTACATGCTCTCTCTCTCTCTAGAGCTGGAACTCTCACCTGACCCTCCTTACTTCCTTTAGGTCTCAGTTTAAGTCCCACCTTCTGCAAGAAGCCTTTCCCAGTTCTTAATCTCAGTGCCTTCCTTCTGAGACTACCCCCAATTTACCCTCTATATATCTTGTTTGTGCATAGTTATTTCCACGTTTTCTCCCCCATTTCACTGTGAGCTTCTTGAAAGCAGGGATTAGTTGTTTTTGCTTTTCTTTGCATCTCCAGTACTTGGCATGGTGCCTGGCACATAGATGCTTAATAAATGCAAATTTACTGGTGGAATGGTTAATTTCAATTAATTAAATTAAATTTAAGTTTAATTTGATTTAATCAGCAAAGCAGAATCAGCATCTCCACTAATATACATTTATCATGAGTATAAAGCTAGAGAATGTTATAATATGCAATGCAATGCAATGATATAGAATCACCAATCGATACATAGAGTACAGAAACCTTAGAGGTCATCTAGTCCTTCCTCCTACCCAAAACAGAACTTTCCTCTATTTAGCATTTTAAAATCTATAATTCATTGTTACATTTCCATAAAAACATGTAATTCATGAAGCACTGACACATATTACAGAGCTACAACTTCTTAATCTATTTGAAAATCATCCCATTTTCACCCTCCCCAAGTCCTCCCCTCCTCTCTTTTTTTTACTTCTTACCCTAGTTTTGGAGTTTTGCTTATTACCTTTTTTTGGTTTCTTTTATCTAATTATTTACTTCTTCCCCTCTTTTCTCTCTGTCTGGTAATAGTCAAGTAGAATTCTCCCTTTTTCTCTTCTACTTCAACTTGTTTTGGTCATCAGGGTTGTTTTTATTTCATTTTCTGTACCTTTTTATTTAAATTTACTTATTTAAAAATTTTATTTATTTCACAATTTTTATTTAAATTTCAAATTTAAATTTAAAAAATTTATTTAAAAATAATATTTTATTTTTCCTCAATTACATGGTAAAACAATTTTTAACCATTTTTTAAGTTTTGAGTCCCAAATTCTTTCCCTCCCCCTTTTTTACCTCCCCAAGATGGTAAGCAATCAGGTATAGGTTATACAATCGTAAAATATCTCCATATTAGCCATTTTGCACAAGAAAACTCAAATAAAAAGAAAGAATGAAAGAAAGTGATAATAGCATGCTTCAACCTGTATTCAATCAATATCAGTTCTTTCTCTGGAGATGGATAATCATCATTAGTCCTTTGAGATTGTGTTGGATCATTCTATTGCTGAAAATGACTAAGTCTTTCACAGTTCTCCATCATACAATATTGCTATTCTTGTACAATGTTCTCCTAGTTCTGCTCACTTCACTATGCATCAGTTCATATAAATCCAGGCTTTTCTGAAATCATCCTGCCCATCATCTCTTATTGCACAATAATATTCCATTGCAATCATATACCACAGTTTGTTCAATCATTCCCCAATTGATGGACATGCCTTTGATATCTAATTCTTAGTCACCACAAAAAGAGATGCTATAGATATTTTTATACAAATATGTCATTTCATTCCTTTTTTTAATTCTTTGGGATGTAGACCTAGTAATGGTATTATTGGATCAAAGGGTATGCACAGTTTTCTAGCCCTTTGGGTACAGTTCTTGGAAAGGGGGATGGGATGGATGAAATTCTGAAATCCCCCAAAGACCAGAGTACAGGGCAACTCACCTGGAATGAATTCTTGGACTCAAGGATTCTTGAGGTCAAGGTAAAGATTTGTTATGCTTTTCAACAAGAGTTCTCAGGGAATCTGCAACCTTAGAGGAATACAGGTAAAGTTTATATAGGATATTTTATAGTAAAACATGTGCCAAATATGCCAACTAGGTGATTTGGGGTGGGATTAGGGGGTGGTTAAGGAGTAGTCAGTTCTTAAAGGTGCATGCACTTTTAGTATCTACTGCACAGGTATTTTACCCAGACTTCATAGGGAAATAGCCCAAGGGGACAGGATGATTTCAGAAAATCCTGGAAAGACTTATATGAACTGATGCATAGTGAAGTGAGCAGAACCACGAGACATTCATTGTACACAGTAATAGCAATATTGTATGATGAAGAACTGTGGAAGACTTAGCTACTTGGTGGTGTGGTTTTAGGCCTGAAATGTCACTAAGTCAACTAATGGTCAGGGCTGACTAAGGAATAAAAGGCTGCTCTCATCAATGTCTTGTTAGAAGGGATAAATGTAAGGGAGTATATGTATGTCTAAGTCTAGGATATGTATGAGTGGTCAGTGTGTAACAAATGTTGTTATGACCCAGTGTACAGCCAGTTCAGCCAGTACACAGCTGGTTCAGACTAATAAATCCTAAAGGTACAGCTGGATACTGTATCAGGAAAAGAGATAAAGCTTTTGCTAGGGCAGGTTGTGTCCTTTGGCTAGGGAGAAACTGCCTGGGATAGTGTTTTGAAGGTAGGGAAAAATGTGATTTTTAAAGAGAAATGTGATTTTAGAATTGGGTCCAAGAACATGCACCCAAACACCCCATCAGTTCCAAATTGCTCTCCTGAATGGCTGGACTAGTTTGCAACTCCATCAATAATGCATTAGTTCCCAGTTCTGTACTTTTTCCTCAAAAGGATTTCTTTTTCTCAGTCCATTATTTATCTTCCATTTCTATTTTAGATTTTATTCTTTGATTAATGGCCCTCATACTTATTTAGTCCTTTTTTAGTCTCTATTTTTCATAAAATTAAAGCTTCCAAGGTACTTATTTTGAGATCTGTCTTCTAAACAATTTCTGTGTAATTACTTTGTGGCTTTTGCTTCCCCCCCACCTCTTTTCAAGGAGACCATAGAAATAATTCCTGCAGGTGATAGAGGAACTGTTGCCCCATTGCAGAATTTTCCTATTTTTCTGATTGCATGGTTCATTATTGACTTTGCTGTCCTCTTGGTCATTTTTCCCCTGTTTGCATTATCTCCCTCCTGGATCCATGCCCCTTTGCCCTTCTGGTGTCAGTTTTTCTCAGGGTATCTGATTTTCCTTAAGGCAGGAGGAGTGCTCTCTCCGAACTAAGTCTCTGCAGATTGTACCAATTTTAAGGTCCCCAACTCTCTTTACAGAATACCGTTTTCCTCCCATAGGAATATTCATCAGTGGAACCACTGATGGTACGACTAAAATAAGATTTCCCACTTACTTTTTCCCTTCTACAACCCCTCTCTATGCCTCCTTGCCCTATTTCCTATGGGCTCTCTTCTTCATGAGAGACAACATTTGTTATTTTTCTTTCGTTGATAGCTTTTGACTTGATCAGGGTACATCTCACATTCCTCTCTATCTCCTTCTTCCTCTCTCCCTTTTTATTCACTCTCCTATTCTGTGAATTAATCTTGCCAAAAAAAAATTCACTAAATGGAGTGTTCTGAGATTTAATCTGTGATGCATCAAAGCTGTTTCTCCACCTTTACATCTCTTTGACTTCTGCTTTCACCCTTGTTACTTCAAGTGTATTTTGAAAGAAATTTCTTAGTGGTGTTTCTGTTGTTATTTTGTTGTTGCTGTCCATAGTTGCTGTATTTGTTTGTCCTTATTGTGTTTCTATTATCTGGAGTATTTGAGAAGCAAATAATCCCTTCAGGGCCAGTTTTAATTCTAGAATGTTTTCAATACCTTTTTCATTAAACACCCATCTATTTTCATTTACAGTTAGGCTTAGATTTGCAGTGTAGATCATTTTGGGCTGCATGTTGAGTTCCTTCGCTCTTTGATACACATTATTCCATTCTTTCCTGTGGTTTAAAGTGGGTGCAGAATAGTCTTGTGTTATTCAGATTTCCTTCCCTTTATATTGGAAGGTCTTTCTCCTGGTGACTTGTAGGATTTGTTATCAGTGGAATTCTATAGCCTCTATATGTCTTGGTGTTTGTAGTCACAGGTTTTTTGTTGGGTTTTTTTTGGAGACAACCTGTGGATTCTTTCAGTTGACATTTTGTTATCTGTGGTCAGAAGTCTTGGGCAGTTGCCTTATATTGTTTCTTATGTTATGGTGTACAGGTTTTTTGATTTGTTGTGTTCTTATGGAAGGCTTTAGCATCTTTGTCTCCATGCATCCTGTCTTTGAGATCAATGTTTTTCTTATATAGAAATCATGCTTTTATTTCTTTGATAAAACTTGTCATTATGGACTCAAGGTTTTTTATTCAGCCAGTTATTTCTGCTGTGAAGGTCATAAATTCTGCTTTCATGATTCTCATTTCTCTTCTAAACCATTCAGTAACATCTTCTTGTGGTTCCATGCCTGATCAGGTGTTGATTTATTTTCCTTTGTCTTGTAATAGTTGTTCAGAGATGCTTGAACTCTTTTACTTGCTTTAGAAGCCACATTTGCTTATACTCAAGGTCTTTAGCTGATTTTACTTCCTCCTGAGATCTTCTGAGTATTTCTTTCCTTATTTTTCCCTATTGCTCACTTACTGACTCTTTCCTCTTTGGATCTCAGAGTATCTCAGCCTCTTTCCATGTTGGGCACTGATCTTGGTCTTTGCCCTAAATGACTTTGGGGGACAGAAATGCCCAGTGAATGCTGGGCTTTTTTCCTCTGGCTTATTGGATTACCACATAGGTGCACACATTTGTCTTGCTCCCTTTCCCCTCTGCTATCTCATTCTCCAACTGAAGTCTGTTGCAGCAAAAATAACTGCCACATTGTTCTTGCTGAGCAAATTTCTGCTATTTGAATGTCTGAGATACTGGAGGGAGGTATGGGTAAATGTTGTAGAACTGAATTCTGTTTTACACCTTATGCAGCTCTACTGCTGGAAGTGTGGTGGATGATGGGAGAAGAGGTACTGAATAAATACATTAGGGATTAGGGATTCTTCTCTGTGTTAATATATTGAGTTTTTAACTTGTTTGGGTTCTCAGCATCCTAGAGCATGGAGATAGCTGAAATTGCTTCATCTCTTGTATACAATTCCTACTTTGGAGAGATTTGAAAAATTGCAGTGATTAGAGAAAATGTCTAGTCCTCTGTCTTGTTGGTCATATCACCCAGAACAGAACTTCAACTTTACTTTTATGTTACTGTTAGAAAAAGAATGTATCAATACTTGAAAAAATCCATGATTTCATCAGTGTGGGCATTCCTTTCAGCAATACACATCCCAGCCGCTCTAGGATTCTTTAGTAGATTGTTTCAGGAGTTGCTGTAGCTAAAAAATACTCATTACCTGGTATCCAGCCTCTCCAAATTTAAATAGCCTGGTTCCTAGATCATAGTCCATTGCCAGATTTGTACTCCAACCCTTTATAGCTTGGTAGGATATCCATAACATTCATGAATCCAAGTTCATCAAAGCAACACTGAATAAAGTTGTTTAAAAAAACTCTTAGATATTGAAGGATCTTCTCAATAATTT
Organism: Bettongia penicillata ogilbyi; assembly: GCA_023548195.1. Classification (NCBI taxonomy): domain Eukaryota; kingdom Metazoa; phylum Chordata; class Mammalia; order Diprotodontia; family Potoroidae; genus Bettongia; species Bettongia penicillata. The sequence goes on from JAJHZJ010000202.1 coordinate 1,470,894, forward strand.
AAGGTTAATAATAGTATTATTATCCTTATTATTACATATTATTATAATAAGGATAATAATAAAAATAATAACCATAAGGAGTGGCCTGAGGAACAAAAAAGCTCAGGGAATTAGCCAGGGTCACATAGTTAGTAAAAATTAGAAGCAAGATTTGAACTTTGATTTTCCTGACTCACACCTGAGCACTCTTATCCTTTATGCCATATTGCCTTTAGGGAGAGCTAGTTGTTAAAAGTAGATATAGTAAAGATAAATTTGCTGTATTATAAATGTATATAGGTAGTATAGTACCTTAGAAAGAACAGTGGATTTGGAGTAAATGGATCTGGATGCAGATCTGGCCCCTTGTGACTATGGGCAGGTCACTTCACTGAAATTTCCTTATGTTAAAAATGGGGCTGGAACCTGGAGCACCTAGAGAATTTCTAATACTTTCCTTTTATCTTTAAAGCTTTGATTCTATGATATAATAGTCACAGTGGTGAGAAAACAGTAATCCATTTATAATTTGTAATTAATTTTTTTTCTCCTTTATTTGTAGAAAAACTAAACAGGATATCCAGATAACAAAGGATGGAGTATGCTAAAGAAGAAACATTCAATAGGAGACCATGTGGTCCTTTTCTAATGGCTTCAGAAATATAGTCCCTTCTCTCTTTCCCCACTAAATACATTCTGTATAGAGAACAATAAAATCTACATGAAGAATTAACATGAGCATTGTCATTGAAACCTTCAAAGGAACTTCATTATGAAGTTCAGAGTTTATCACCAATAAGACACTACTTGCATTTCAATACTGAGAATACACTACTTCTTCATCAAGAGAAAGCACTGGAAGGTAAGAGAATAAATTAGTTCTAGGGAGGGAAGAGGGGATAGAGAAGATAAGGAAGATAGAATTCTTCTTACTCTTTCCTTTTTCCCCTTTCTTAATTTGCTTTCTTCTTTATTTCCTTCCTCTCACTTTGTCTCTATTTTTTTCTCTCTGTGCCTCTTTTGCTCTCTCGGTCTCTCTCTGTCTCTCTCTCCTGGCTTTCTCTATCTTGCCCAGATGATTACAACAATTTCACACGGGCCTGATCCCAGAACGCCTAGAATCAAGTGATCCACCAGATTCCCCAGTAGCAGCAATTATCGGAATGCAACATCACATCTGGCTTCTTTACTTCTTTTGACTAGAAAGACACCAAAATGAACAGCCCACCTAACCTTTGACTCACAGAACTCCAAAACCTTAGTGCCCATTTAATCCAACTCTCATTCTACATGTGGGGAAACTGAGTATGAGAAAGGCTAAGGGATTTGATCACAATCACCGGCAAGCTGCAAATCAATAAGGACTTGCTCCAAATGGGCTCCTAGGGTGGTCTTCTATTCTCAATTTTATATAAGGAGGACTGATCGGGAAGTTTCCTGCTCAATACAGTGAAGTTACATAGTATGGCCTTTGTCTGAGTTCAGGAAAGCATCTCCTCATATAGAATGATGATAAATCCAATAGAGATCTTTTTAGAGAACACAGATACCTCCTAATTGGACTACACCTGGAAACCATGCACCTTAGAATTTTAGGAGGTCCTAAAAGTCATCTAATGTAACTCTTCCCCAAGAATGAATCTCTTCTGCATGAAGTTCTATTTAACTGCCTCCTCTATCGACAAGGAACTCATGAGGGAAACAAAAAAAGGAATTGTGTTTCCACAGGGTTAAAACTCCTCCTAGCAACTAAACAGAGTTATGACCTAGAATGGTCAGGTAAAAGGTCAGAAACTTGTGCACAGACTTGACAAGCTATTTGAGGGAAACCTATCAGAGAGGAGAACATGAAATGGGGTGTTCAGCAGGCCTCATTTAGCCAATAGATAACGAGGTGGGAGATTTAAATTTGGAACAATATAAGAAGGCTTGCATTGGTCTGAATAATTGTAGCACTCCCCTAGGAGCTACCTGTTCATGTTAAAATTAATAAAAACTTTCCTGATTTCACAAATATTGTTATTTGTTTAAGGTGAGCATTTTTCTCACTTGGGGCTCATTTCTTACAGTAACTGTGAGAGATATGAAATAGTTAAGTTTCCACACTGCTAAAAGCAGCAAACCTCAGAATTGAGGGGAAACAGAAGTTGCTTAGATAAAAGTCATCAGCCAATCAGCCGCAAACTGAAGAGGCTCAGATACCATAAACTTGGGGCCCTAGGCAAACTGGACCAAGTCAGTGTGGAGTCATGAATGGTCAGCCGTTCTCTTACTACAGCACATGCTAAATTAACCCATGCATATAATGGGAAACTCCCCACATAAAATCAGAACCTCATTAGAGGAACATGCCATGCATGACAAGGAATGGAGTACATGTGAAGCGGAAACATGTGAAGGATGTATAAGGATGATTGTAACCTGAAAGGATTAGGATCAATCCTGATCCCGAAGGGAGGAGTTAGGATTATTAACCCTATAAAGCCTGCTCTTGCTTCTGTATTCAGTGTACTCTCCCTTCTTACAGAGGTGTGCCCACTTCTCAAGAATCAAAGGGGAACACACAATAAAGGAACTTTGAGACATCAGTTTTCAGAATTGAGTCTAGGGTCTTCTTTATAACAACTCACCACTTATCTGAGCAATGCATTGCATTGCTGGACAATTTTCTTAGAAAAGTTCTGCCTTTGTACAAGCTGAGAACTGGGAAAATTTATGCACATGAAGAGTGGCCCTTTGGGAAACAATTGTTGTGGCTGTTTGTCCTTTGTTCTTGAAAAAGACGAAGACATCAGGGAGGTGATGCTATGACGTGAAAGTGAACTGGATTTAAGTGAGGAAGGGCTGTGCAAAGTCACCAGTCTCATTTTCTCCTCCAGATCCATCTGGATCCAGTGGTAAGATGTACATCAGGACACCTAGATGCAGTGGAAGACCTTGGCCTTTTTAAGCTAAGTTCTTTTCTAGGTCTCAGTTTCGCTGAGGCAAGAAGGCTAGGTAAGAAATGAAACAGAGAATGGCATCTTAACTTAGTCATAGAAAGAAAAACAACCTGGGAGGGGAAGACCCTCATGGTTTCTGGCCAAAACAGAAAGAACTGTGATTTACATTCACTCTGAGCCAACCAGGGCCTAAACAGTGACCAAGTGCGGCTTGACTTGAGACCTTTTACTGGCCAATCAATGAGAGCCAGGGTGATTTGGGTTTAAGGCAGAGTCATTAAGAAAAAAATTCAGAGATCAAAGTTCATATTCCAAAATTCAAAATTCTAGAGCACCCACAGGTCAGGGTGTGATGCTCTATGTGGACGGAGAGAAAAAGGAAGGGAAAGGAAAAAGAAAGGAGCAATGTTGCCCAACTGGCCAGTTCCAGTTGGGTCCCCAGTGAGGCAGTTCTGCTTTCTACTCACAAAAGTTGTTTGTCCTTCATTCTCCAAGAGGACCATGACATCAGGGAGGTGATATCATGACATGCAAGTTAATTGGATTGAAGTGAGAGAGAGCTGTGCCAAAGCACAAGCCTCACTTTCTTCCTCAGAGTCATCCATATCCAATGGAAACATTTAATGATCTGAAGGGATGACTGAACATGGACAAAATTGAAGAGTAGAAAGACACTGTCTCCTTTCTCTGCTTTTGCACTGGCTGTCCACCATGCCTAGAATGACATGCCCCCTTGCCTCCGCCTCTTATTTTCTCTGGCTTCCCTCAAGACTCAGTGCATATCTTACCTTCACCTGGAGGCCTTTCCTGGTCCCCCCAGCTTAGTACCTTCATATGACCTTCCATCTACTTAGTCTGCTTCTTGTGTCCAGTCATTTATCCTGTTGAGAGCAAGGACTGTTTTTGTCCTTCTTTGTACCCCAGAGTTTAGTACAGTTCCTGACTGTGATGAGAATAAGTTTTAGTACCTCAGTATGCCAATTCATTATAAATGATAATGTAGTGAGAATAAGTTTTATTACCTTAATAAAATAGTTGTCAACTTAGTATAAATGATTCTATTTTGGCCTAAGCCTCCATTGTATATCTGAGTTGTTGTGAGTAATTTTTTCTTCTACAAGTTGTTTGTCAATAATATAATAAGAACTTGTATGTTATGATGTAGTTAAGTTACATGTATACATATTCATAAACAGTTCATAAATATATATGGACCCTCTGAAAAGACAGATGAAAAAATGTCATAGGAAATTTTCTAAGTAATTTTAAAATACATTTTTACTTATTTTGCTAAATATTTCCCAATTACATCAAAATATTTTCTTTACATTTATTTAATCTCTCCCTCTAGCCCACCCTTCTCCCACCCCTTGAGAAGGCAAGTTATATGGTATCATTTATCAGTCATGTTAAAGTAAATTAACAATCACATTTTGTGGTAAACAACTTTGGAATATTCATAATTAAAAATATAAAAAACATACTAGAGGTCTACCAGCCTCACTAGCATTGGTTCTTGTATTTCCTGTGCTTGAGACTTGGGTAAGACCACCTTGGCTTGAGGGCAATGCTGATTGGTTGACAGATATTACATAGACTTGCCAGAATACTACCCCAGAAAGAAGATACCTGGCCTCTAGCTGGGAAGAGAGGGACATTGCTGAGTCTGGCATGAAAGAAGTGGATCAGAACTTCTCAGACAGCATGTTAGTGGTTTGTTCTTAGGGGGTATTGTTTGTACACTTTGATGAATAAAGTTTGGTTGCATTCAATGAGAAGTGTTAAGTTTAATTAATTAGCAACACTTGCACATAGTAAACCATTTAGTAAATGCTTGTTAACTGACTTGATAGAGGATCTTCACCCTCTTTCAAAGAAGCAGGTATGCCCCTCCCCTCAGCAGTCTGCCCCAAAATGCGAATGGAAAGTGAAGTGCCCCTATGTACCTACTGGGGTATTCTTCTACGGTAGTTACCTGGTTGCCCAGGGTTAGCAATCCCTTATATGTTTAGCTACCCTTTTCCCTTTCCAGAGCACTGTGACTCAAGTGGATGGCCTTTGGTTCCCTCAGCTAAGATGAGCAGGAATCTTTGTCTTGACCCTAGGGAGACTAGTCTACAAAGTCCTTCAAGTTTATATGCAGATACTTGGATGAATTAGGAGTGTTAAGTGGAGGTAGGAGATTCTCTAACCTTGTGGGAAGCATAAGAGTTCTTACTGCACAGATTCTGAATTTCACAGTACAGCTTTTCTAGCCTTTTTTTTTTTGCTTGTTTTATTGATTAACCTGTATAGTTGGGTAGTGTAGGAGACCCATAGTTAAAGCCAGTTGCCACTGGTTGGGCTCAGTCCAGAGTATGGGGAACAACTGTCCTGATACAGGTTTGTCATAAGGCATGATGGGATTAGCAGCTTACTATTGATGAGAAGCTCTCATCAATATCACTCCATTCACTTTGACAACTACATTTGCTGTCCCTCCACTTGACAAAAATCTTGAAAAACCAAGAGTTTAAAAACTTGAAAAACAATTTTTAAAAACTAAGACTTCTGTTACTAGATGCAGAATGAGCTGAGTCAATTTATTTTCATTTTTCTTGTGCTGACAATACAGCTCTCCTGGGCCATTAATAAAAACAAAAAATATTAAGTGACAGACTCTATGCTAAGTGATGAGGATGCAAAAAGCGACAAAAAACAGTCCCTGCCTTCAAGGAGCTCACAACCTAGGAATGTTGTTAAAGTTTTTGAAAAAGGGAAGAGAACAGTCTAAACATAAAGAAAAGATTATAAATGAGATGGCTAGTGAATATCTAGAAAGAGAAGTATCTGGCACACTTAATAAATGTGTTTAATGCTTGTTGATTTCTGAGCGGTAATTATAAGAGCAAATAATGTCAAACTGACCTTATATACTTTTTTGACAAGGTTACTAAGCTAGTAGATCAGGGTAATCTGTAGGTATCATTTACCTCGATTTCAGAGAAGTATTTGATAAAGTTTATCATATAATTCATGTAGAAAAGATGGAGAAATATGGGCTCTACCTGTGATCCCCAAAGTGGGGTTCCATGCACACCAGAAGGTGCACAAAAAGGAAAATGAGATTTTGTTTTTAATCTCAAAAAGAAGTTAAACTTTCCTAAAATGTAATATATAGATTGACACTAGAACCCTAATTCAGTCCTCATGTCAAATGGTCCTATATCATATGTAGTATTTGATAAATGTAAAGCTTTATATTTGTGTACAAGAAAACCCCACAATTTCACAAGGATAAAAGGGAGGAGACATAGTTAGAAAGCAGTTGTTTGAAAAAAGATACAGGAATTTTAATGGCAAGCTCACTGTGATGTAGCATACAAAAAGGCTAACGTGACTGGGCTGCATTAAGAGAAGCATACTATAGTCACTCTGTTAACAAACATTTATTAAGTATCTACTAGAACTATACTAAGATCCAGGGATAAAAAGAAAGGCAAAGGAGAGCGTCTACCCACAAGAAGCTTAGAGTCTAATGGAGAGACAACATGCAAAAAGCTACATACAAACAAGATATATTCAGGGTAAACTAGTTAATCTTAAAGGGAAGGAACTACGTTAGGAAAGACTTGTAGAAGATGGAATTTTAGATGAGACTTGAAGACAGAAGATGGAGGTATGGAAAGTGAGACTCTAAAGGATAAGGGACAATCAGTGAAAATTCATTAAACCAGAAAATTAAGTGTCTCGTTCAAGAAAGAGAATGAAGCCTAATGTCACTGGTTTGCAGATTTTGTGGTAGGAAGCAAAGAACAAGAAGACTGGAAAAGTAAGGAGGAGTCAGGTTAAGAAGGATATTAAATGGAGAATGCTAAATGGAGAATTTTATATTTGATCTTGGAGGTGATTGGAAACCACTGGTCAGACTTGAAATTTAGGAAGATTAATTTACAGTCGAAGGCAAAATCAGAGTGAGAAGAAACTAGAGGAAGGAATATCAACCAGAAAACTATTGCAATAATCCAGAGGCGATGGCCCATACCACCAACATGGTGCAGGATGGGAGGATGGTGAAGTCCTTGACAATAATAAGAAAATTAGAAAGAGGGCTTGGAAGAAAGATCATGAGTTGTTTTTGAAATGTTGAGTGTTAAGATGTCTACAGAACATCAAATTTGAGATGTCCATTAGGCAGTTGGAGATACGAGACAGTAGAGAGGTTAGGGATAGACAAGAAGACTTGAAAATCATCAGCATAGATCACTGAATTCATCAGAACCCCTGAGATCACCAAGTGAAATAGTCCAGAGGGACAGAGAAGAGGGCTCAGGACAGTGTCTTGAGAGATGCGCATGATTGGTGATCAAGAGCTAGTTGAAAATCCAACAATGGAAACTGAAAAGGAGTCAACAGACAGGTAAGAGAACTAGGAGAGATTAATGTTATAAAAACCTAGAGAAAAAAAACAGTGTCAAAAGAAGAGACTGATCAAGTGTCAAAGGTGGATAGAGAGGTTAAGGATGAGGAATGATAAAAGGTCATTGGATTTGGAAATTAAAAGATCATTGATAACTTTGGAAAAAGCAGTTTCAGTTGAATGATGAGGTTGGGAGCCAGACTGCAGAGTTAAGAGGAAAGGAAATGGAGGCATTGATTGTAGGCAGCCTTCTCAAGGAGTTTAGCAACAAAAGGAAGAGATATAGGATGACAGTTTAGTAGAGATGGACAAATCAAGCGAGGACTTTTTGAAGATTGGAGGAGACATGGATCTCTTGGTAAGCAATGGGGCAGCAGTCAATAGACAAGATTAAAATTATTGAGAGAGAAGGGAGGATTGATGGGGCAATCTACTGGAGAAGACAGCAATGAGATCACTTGTGCATGTATTTGCCTTGGCAAGAAGGGTCACTTCTTCATGTGAGATGGGACAAAGAGGAAATAGTGTCAGAATGTATCTGGGTCATTGAAACATGCAAGAGAGTATTAGAAAGCATTCTCATCAGATAGTCTCCATTTTTTCAGCAAAATATGAGGCAAAACTCTCAGTTGAGAGAATAGGCAAAGGAAGAGTCATGGGAGATTTGAGAAGTGATGAAAATATCTGGAATAGCCAGTGAGGCAAATGAGATAGCAAATCAATTAGGAAAGCGTAAAAAGAGTGCTTGCCAAAGTAAACTCACATAACATAAAATTGTAGGGCAGTTTTGTGGTTTTCTCCAGCTTGATGCAGTGGAATGACGAGCAAAGGAGATGGATGGTGAGAGAAATCCAAGACTGAAACGTGGCCGAACAAGAGTGGCCATATGATAAGGGGGTAATGGATTCAAGAGAAGAGGTCAGTGTAAAACTGAATTCATTCAACAAAGGGTGAGATGAGGAAAAGACATAATTTAACTGTGCTCAAGTATTTGAAGATCTGTCGTATCGAAGAGCCTTTGGTTCCAGAGCACAAAACCAGAAGGAAAGGGTGGAAATGGCAGTATCAGATTTACACAGCAACATTGTAAAAACAAACTTTGAAAGGCTTAAGAACTGATCGATGCAATGACCAATCATAATTCCACAATCCTCTTGATGAAACATGTTGGCGTGCTATCTACCTCCCAACAGAGGTGATGGACTCAGGGTGCAGAATGAGACCTATTTTTTGGACATGGGCGGTGTGAGAATTTGTTTTACTTTACTATTTGTCATAAGGGTTTGGTTTTTCTTTTCTTTTTCCTAATGGGGGCTGGAGGGAGAATGGAGAAGGGAGACAAATTAAAAAATTAAATTTTAATTGAAAAACATTTTTGTCTAAATCCAGACACTAGTCTCCAACACTAGGGCACTTCTCTCATCCTATATATTTCTTCAAAAATCACTAAACAAACATTAGCAGTCATGTCTGTAAATTATTTCCATTCATCTAGGTCTGATGACTTGAATTCAGTGAAGGCAATTAGATGTTCTTTCACAATGTCAGTTTTCGAGAATTGCAGTTCTCTGGTTAATCATTTAACCATGCTTGCTCTACGCTTTCCAGATGAATGATCATTCTCCTTGGCAGAGCGTTAAACAGAAGTAAAATAGTTGATCAGTTTTACCCATTATCATAATCCCTCTCCCAGCCATTCCATTCCTTTATTTAATTTAATCTATTTTTATTACATTTTAAGTCATTCTATTCCTTTTAAAAAAAATCTTCCCCTTGCCATCATATAGCTAAAAAAAACATTCTTTTGTTGTCTTCAGCATTTTTTGCAAGGTAGTACATCCAAAAGCTGTCCTTCAGGTATTTATAGTTATGGAGCTTGAATGGAAAGCTAAATTGGCAGTTAGGGATTTTTGAGAGTTATTAATACAGAGTGGGATAAGTTCATCAAACAACTTCAAAAGGCTTTGGAATTCTGATTAATGCTGATATCAATCAAGATGAAAGAAGCAAGTCTCCTAGGATGTGGGAGAGTTGGAACACTTATTCATTGTTGGTGGAGCTGTGACCTCATCCAACCATTCTGGAGAGCAGTTTGGAGCTATGCCCAAAGGGCTACAAAAATGTGCATACCCTTTGACCTAGCAATATCGCTACTAGGACTTTATCCCCAAGAGATCATAAAAATGGGAAAGGGTCCCACATGTACAAAAATATTTATAGCAGCACTCTTTGTGGTGGCCAAAAACTGGAAGTTGAGGGGATGCCCATCAATTGGGGAATGGCTGAATAAATTATGGTGTATGAATGTAATGGAGCACTATTGCGCCATAAGAAATGATGAACAAGAAGACTTCAGGGAGGCCTGGAAGGACTTATATGATCTGATGCTGAGCGAAAGGAGTAGAATCAGGAGAACTCTGCACAGCAACGACCACAGTGTGAGAGTTTTTTCTGGTAGACTTGGAACTTTGTAATAACCCAAGAACTTAAAAAAAAAAATTTCCAAGGGTTTTCTAAGGCACAATGCCTTCCACACTCAGAGAAAGAAATATGGAATTCATTTGCAGAATGTAGCAGATCATGTTTGTGTGTGTGTGTGTGTTTGTGTATTATGTTTTGATTTGTTACATGATTTCTTTCATTTATTTTAGTTCGTCTACATAGCATGACTATAGTGAAAACATATTAAATAGGAAAGTATACGTAGATCCTATATAGAATTGTGTGCTGTCTTGGGGAGGGAGGGGGGGTAGTAGGGGGTAGGTTATGGGGGTGGGGTAAAAATCTAAGTTTTATGGTAGTGATTGCAGAACACTAAAAAAAATAAATTAAATAATAAAAAAAAATTTAAAAAAAGAAGCAAGTCTCCTGCCCACTCCTCTTAATTCTTGTGTTTTTCCTCTTTTGATTATTTCCTATTTATCCTGTATATAGCTTGATGTACAAACCAACAGGTTTGGCTATTGTCTCCCCAAATAGACCATGAGCTCCTTGAAAGCAGGGCCTGTCTTTTTTGTCTCTTTTGGTATCACTCAGCACAGGGCCTAACACAGAGTAGGTACTTAAATAATAGCTTACAAAATAGAAGCTCCCGGCTCATCGTCTAAATGAATTTCCACTCCAGATGCACAACCTCCCCTGCTCCTCTCCACCACTCCACACTCCAGCCTTCCCCTCCACCTCTTCCCCAGCTCAGTCTCTCTGAACAAACCCCAATGCCTGATCTAGAGATTGGAATCAAAACACAGCAAAAAAAATCAAGTAGGTAAGAGGTTCTATACAACTTGCACATCCAGTGGAGAAAATGAAGGTAGGTGGATTTCTAGGTTAAGAAAACTCAGCTGGGGCTACATGTTCATTATGGAAAAAACTAGCATATTGAACCCGGCTGCTGCTAAATCAGTCTTTTGAAATGTAGGCTTTTTCTCCTGTACTCACAGTAACTTAATATAATATTCACAAATCTGCCTCCAGCAATCTCCCATGCTCCAGAACACATACACACACAGATAGAAACACAGACAAACATACACACACAGAAAAACATAGACATACAGACACAGACCCAAAGACACACACACACACACACACACAGATACACAGAAAAACATAGACATACGGACAGACTCAAAGACACACACACACACAGATACACAGACACACAGAAAAACATAGACATATAGACAGACCCAAAGACACACACACACACACACACACACACACACACACACACACAAACACCCATACGTAAAGGAATGATAATTTCCAACTATGTAAAACCTGAACTCTTCCCAGGCAGCTACTATTCATTAAAAATGGACTCACACTAGAATAAAATACAATGATTATTGTTTTATTTTAAAATAAGAAAAACTCTCAGATCTGTTCATTTGGCCTCTTGTTTGAACTTGTCTTTTAATAATAATAATATAATAATGGGAAGTGAAGAAAACATATATCACAAAAGATACAGATTGAAACAAAATATATGTCCTTGAAGAAAACACATGTTGCCTGTTTCTGAGAATTTTCTGCTTTTTAGTACCTGCCCAATTTTTCCTTTTTTAGCTCCAAAGGTCACCACACTACATTCTCTGCCCTCTCCCAAATTCCCTTTTGGAACCAGGTTTCTAGACCTTGGGGATCGGCCTCTGTGCCCCCACTGGCTCCCATACCCCATTTGGCCCCTGCGCCAGGGCCATGTGGAATGACAATTCCTAATGCTTTATCAGGGGTATATATAGGATACCAACACAGCCCATCGAAAAAATGTTAAAAGGGAGTCAGCTTGCAGCTTGACCTACACAGCACCAAACACCTGCTTTGACTTGTTAGCCACACTCATGTGACTTTTATTAATGAGCTGTTTTGCAGTCGTCTATGTGGGAGTGTAGGAGTTAATTAGTTTCAGTATGACTGAATTAGAGTTTCAGTATGAGGTTAATAGGAGACAAAGCAAAGCTTCCACCGATCCCACAAAGGACACAAATAGACACCTCTGATTTATATTCAGTTTAGGAAAAAAAAGTTTTCTCCCATCGTCCTGTAATGCCTTAGCCCCCTGGAGACTTGAAAAGGGATAACTATGTAGAATAAAAGAATTAATTTATGGGATCAGGACACATAAAAATAATTTAAAAACCTATGGAGAATGGGTTTGAGGAATAAATTTGATATTTAGAAAACGATTCCCAATGGGTACCAGTAAAACCAGGCATGATCTAAAAATAAAGGTAGGCATGTGTTACAAAATAGAGCAAACTTTTCTTTGTGTTCAGAGCAATCATACCCTCTAATTTATACAGAACTCTCATTCAGTCAGGGCTAGGTTTTTTGATTTCAGCTTATCTGTTTCTTGTCCAATACTTCTTTCAGCAGTGTCACACTGAGCTAGGAAAGCCTGTAAAAACAGAAACACACGGCAAAGTGAGACTAAATCAATCAGTCTATGCTCAGTACCAGCTACGGCAAGCTTAGCACTGTAGTTGTCAAAGAAATAAGATATGATCCTCACCTCAAGCATCCATCCCAGTTGGAGATACAAGGATAAATATATAGGAAACAATTCATCAGTCACATAAAGTGGTATAGAATGAGATGAGTCATTGTGTGGTGTGGACTCGGAGCGTTGTAAGGAGTTTTAAGATATATCAACAACGGATAGTCAAAGTAAAGAAGACCATGCAAAAAGTGGATCTTGAGGCAGATCTTGAAGTATGCAGCACTGGAGAGATGGAGGGGAGAAGAGAGGCCATTCCAGGTTAGAGAAACAAAACCAAGCATTGTCATGGAAGCGGGAATGAAAATACTAAAACAAAACAAAACAAACTCACAGAAGAAGGCTAGGAAGAGTCAGTCAACAAGCGCTTATTGATTGCTTATTACATGCTAGGCACCATGCTAAGCCCTAGGGATACACACATCAAAAGGCAAAAACATAATTCCTGTCTTTAAGCAGCTCACATTCTAACGGGAAAGACAACTTGCAAATAACTATGCACATACAAGACACAGACAGTATAGAGGTAAGACAATCTCAGAAAGAAAGGCCAATAGTGTGTGAGAGTGAGCGGGAGACTGGCCAGAAGAGGAATGAGAAAGGCCTCCTGTAGAAGGTGGGATTTGAGCAAGGCAAGGTGTGGAACTGTATCATTAGCTCAAGTGATAGTCTAACAGCTCCTGGTATAGGAAGGAAAGAGTGAGGGTCAAGGGGTGATCCCTGGACAACGAATGTCCAGGGTGGGGGGCAAGACAATAAAGAAAGGCCAGCAAAGGAGTGATCAAAGAGGCAGGATGAACGTCAGACTAAGAGAGCATCACACCTGCCAAAGGAGGCTCACCTGTGTCAGAGGTGACACACCAAGGAGCATGAAGACTGAAGACAAGGCAGTAAGAGTCCCTGGGATCTTGGGAAAAGACTACTTTCAGCTGAGTGATGGGAATGAAAGTCAGAATTCAAGATCTTAAAGGGAGACATCTGGCAAGGGAACTACTTCTTATTTAAGAAGTTAAACCATCGGAGAAAGAAGGGCCAGAAATATGGAATAGAAATTCACAAGTTAGGCAGTATATTAACACCAATGACTTTATTTATGATCCCTCATATGAAAAAAAATGATCACTGGTGTTGGCATCTCTTTACTCGATCCCTACCCCATCTCTTGCTTCTGAACAGAAGCAGCATGTTTTCAGAGGCTGTTTTGTCCTTTTGGAGGAGAAAGAATGATGAAATGCCTGACTCAGTGACAGTGAGTAGGGCAAGGAGCTGAACATAGAATCTAATACTAAACATTAAGTAGGAAAAAAAAATTTTCCATTAGCCCTTAAGACAGACAAGTTCAATAAACCAAGAACCTGTAAGTTCATTCAAGTGTGAGTAACTTCCATGGAGTCTCTCCATGGAGAATTTAGAGCTAAAATTTAGCAGAGAAGCCTTAGAACCTCAGAGGGTTGCGTGGCTTGCCTGAGGTTACGTATCAAAACTTAGATTTACATTCTGAATCAAATTTGAACTCCAGTGCACAGAAGAGAACAGAAAGATGGCCAGGAGGAATCACAGACAGGACAGCTTTGAAAGTTACATGATGAATTTATGATTTACTTAAAAGAAACAAGCTCTACATAATAGACATTCAGCTTGTACTTGTATAGGTAAGCATGTCTCCACTGCTGGGACTGTTCTGTCTTGTCATTATATCCCTTGTTGTTGTTGTTTGTCCTTCCTTCTCAAAGAGGACCATGACATCATGGAGGTGCTGCCATGACATGCAAGTGAATTGGATTTAAGTGAGGCAGGACTGTGCAAAGTCACCAGCCTCACTTTCTCCTCCGAAGCCATCTGAGTCCAATCACCAGATACACATCAGAATGACTAGAGATGGCCCCAGATTCTTATATCCCCAACCATTAGCATAACACCTGGCATACAGTAAGCTCTCAGTAAATGTTTGCTGAGTGACTGAGTGATAAGGCTGATTTCATCAAGGCAGGAATTCCTTCCACTGACATATGGAAGGAATTTCATCTTGCCTATGACTTAGTAGATAAATCTTTGACTTACATGAACTGATGCAAAGGGAAGTAAGCAGAAGTAAGCAGAACCAGAAGAACACTGAAGACTGTAACAGCAACATTGTATAATGATCAACTATGAATAACTTAATACAATAACAATTCTGAAGTACTTCTGATTTAAAAAAACTATCTAGGGGGGGCGGAGCCAAGATGGCGGAGTAGAAGGACGCACATTTACGAGCTCCGAGCCCACAACCCATGGAATTGAGGTAAAAAGAGATCCCCATAAATTCTGAATCACGGCAGGGCGTGCATAAACATAGGGGAAGAGATTTCCGTTCCACTGAGCCCTGGAGAGCCATCCCCGGGGTCCATCGCGCCTCGGAAAGCGGACCCCACCCCCAGCACTGCCCTGGCCGCGGCCTCAGAGAAGCTGACCCGAGCAGGCTTCAGAGACGGAAGCTCCGGGGGAAGCTCTGGAAGCCGGGCAAGTCCCTCCGCCCACAGAAGCTACAGGTCAGTGAGAAAGAAGGCTGGGCTAGGGGAGGGGAGCGGAGCGTCTCCGTGACTCGGGCCCCCTCGGGAGGAAGCAGCTGCGGCAGAGACGGGGGCAGGAAGTGGCGGAGGCAGAGGCGTGGGCAGCGGCTGAGGTGGCAGCGGCCCAGGACTCAGGAATCCCCCAGCAGCAGGTAGGATCTTCAATACTGAAGGTCTTTCCAACCTGAGGGAGCTGAGCCTGGGAGACGGCCCTGCCCCCACCCCGCTCTATTACTGAAGGCCTCTGAATAAAACCCCTGAGGGACCGAGCTTGGGAGGCGGCCCTGCCCCCACCCCTGCGCCAGAACTAAAGCTTGCCACGGAAAGCGCATTTGAATCTCAGAGGCCAAGCACTAGCTGGGCGGATCCAGGCGGAGGTGGAAAGGAATCTCAGAAACCAAGTAACTGGCTCGGAAAATGCCTAGAAAAGGGAAGAAAAATAAGACTATAGAGAGTTTTTTCCAACAAGTGCAAATGATCCCAACCTTCGGATCGGATGGCGAGGACGAGAACGTATTCTTGCCATCAGGGAAAGACGTGGAGGGCAGGGCCTCAGTACCCCAGACACCCCAGGGGGGTGTCGGGTGGGCTCAGGCCTTGGAAGAGCTTAAAAAGGATTTTGAAAAGCAAGTTAGACAGGTGGAGGAAAGACTGGGAAGAGAAATGACAAAGATGCAAGAAAAGTATGAAAAACAGGTTAATACCTTGGTAAAGAAGACCCAAAAAAATGCTGAGAAAATTAACACGTTGAAAAATAGGCTCACTCAATTGGCAAAAGAGGTTCAAAAAGCCAATGAGGAGAAGAATGCATTCAAAAGCAGAATGAGCCAAATGGAAAAAGAGGCTCAAAAGCTCACTGAATTTAATAGTTCTCTCAAAATTAGAATGGAACAGATGGAGTCTAATGACTTTACGAAAAACCAAGAAATCACCAAACAAAACCAGAAGAACGAAAAAATGGAAGAGAATGTGAAATATCTCATGGGAAAAACAACTGACCTGGAAAATAGATCCAGGAGAGATTTAAAAATTATGGGACTACCTGAAAGCCATGATCAAAAAAAGAGCTTAGACATCATCTTCCATGAAATTATCAAGGAAAACTGCCCTGACATTCTACAACCAGAGGGCAAAATAAGTATTGAAAGAATCCATCGATCACCACCTGAAAGAGATCCAAAAAGAGAAACTCCTAGGAACATTGTGGCCAAATTCCAGAACTCCCAGCTCAAGGAAAAAATCTTGCAAGCAGCTAGAAAGAAACAATTCCAGTACTGTGGAAATACAATCAGGATAACTCAAGATCTAGCAGCTTCTACATTAAGGGATCGAAGGGCGTGGAATAGGATATTCCAGAAGGCAAAGGAACTAGGACTCAAACCAAGAATCACCTACCCAGCTAAACTGAGTATAATACTTCAAGAGAAAAAATGGTCTTTCAATGAAACAGAGGACTTTCAATCATTCTTAATGAAAAGACCAGAGCTGAAAAGAAAATTTGACTTTCAAACACAAGAATGAGAAGAAGCATGAAAAAGGAAACAGCAAAGAGAAGTCTTAAGGGACTTACCAGAAATGAACTGTTCACATTCCTACAGGGAAAGACAATATTTCTAACTCTTAAAACTTTTCAGTATCTGGGTAGTTGGTGGGACCACACATACACATGTACACGCATGCACACACATACACACATGCATACACATACAGAGACAGAGAGCACAGATTGAACTGAATAGGATGGGACCATACCTTAAAAGAAATTAAGGTAAATGGTGAGAAAGAAATGTAATGAGAGGAAAGAGGGGGAAATGGAAGGGGGTAACTATATGTCATTTAAGAGGCAAGCAGGAGATTTTTTTTAGTGGAGGGAAAAAGAGGAGAGTTCAGGGGAAAAAAAAAAAAACCAAGAAGTTTACCCTCATCACATTTGACTAAACGAAGGAATGAAATGCACACTCATTTTGGTATGTAAACCTGTCTTACAGTATAAGAAAGTGGGGGAGAAGGAGATATTGCGGGGGGGGGGATGATGGAAGGGAGGGCAAAGGGAGGAGGGAGTAATTGAAAGTCAACACTTGGGGAGGGACAGGATCAAAAGACAGAAGAGAAACAATGAGGGGCAGGTTAGGAGGGATGGTAATTCAGTTAGTCTTACACAACACGACTATCAGGAAGGTCATTTGCAAAGCTACACAGATATGGCCTATAATGAATTGCCTGCCGTACCAAAGGGAATGGGTGGGGAGGGAGGGATGGGGAGAATTTGGAACTCAAAGTTTTAGGAACAATTGTTTAGTATTGTTGTTGCAACTAGGAAAGAAGACATACAGTTAATGAGGAATAGAAAGTCATCTGGCCCTACAGGAGAAAAGAGAAGATGGAGACAAGAGAAGGGAGGGATGACAGAAGAGAAGACAGATTGGAGATAGGGAAAATTAGATTGCTTGGGGTATTGGGGTGGGGGGAAGGGATAAAAGGGGGGAAAATTTGGAACCCAAAAATTTGTGAAAATGAATGTAAAAAGTTAAATAAATAAATTTAAAAAAAAAAAAAACAACTATCTACCCCCAGTGAAGGAACTGATGGAGCCTGAGTGCAAATTAGTTTTTTTTTTTGGAGGAGGGTAGGCAAGGCGATTGGGATTAAGTGACTTGCCCAAGGTTATACAGCTCATGTGTCAAGAGCCTGAAGCCAGTTTGAGTTCAGGTCCTCCTGACTCCAAGGCTGGGGCTGTATTCACTACGCCACCTTCCATATAACAGCTAAAAGCAGTATCTCTCTTTTCTTTTTTCACTGGGGATTTGGCACGAATTTACCAATCAACTGAAGACAGCAATTGAGATAGTAATCATGCCTGACAGCTGTTATTTTTTTATGAGATATTTTGATAAGAATATTTCAGAGGGATGGTGTAGACATGGGATACCTAGATTTCAACCAAGTGTATGACAAAGTCTTTCATGCTATGAGGACAAAATGAAGAGAAGTGGGTTACAGGCTTATGACACCCCACAAGGTGGTGGATCTAGCACTGGATTAATGACCAAGTGTCCCAGAGATTGACACTTGGCTTTATTCTTCATTTGTCACTTGTCTGCACTCCTTTCCACCATGCCCTCCATAGGAACCTTATTCTCTCCTCCCTGCCCTTGCTTTTTGCTTCCTTTTGGACATTGTCTTCCTCCACTAGACTATAAACTCCTTGAGGGCAGGGCATATCTTTTGTTTTATTTGTATCCCCAGAGTCTATCAAAGTATCAGACACACTTAACAAATGTTTATCGACATTATTCTATTTAATATTTTTTCGGTGATTTGGATGAAGACATATATAGCATGCTTATCATATCTGCAGATGGCACAAAACTGAGAGATAAAGCTAATATGGTGAATAACCATTAGGGTTTAAAGAGATCTCAACAGGCTGGACCAGTGGTCCAAATGTTATAATGAAATTAAGTAAGAAAAAATGTATAGTACTATATTTTTGTTCAAAAAATCAATTCCAGAAATAAAGAACAGTAGTGTGTTTGACAGATATGAGAAGTGAGAGGGACCATGTCTAGAAATAACTATAATATTAAAACAAATGACATCTACTTTAAAGAATGATACTGGAATTTTAGAAAACACGATATGTGCAAATGTGATATAAATCAACAGTATAAATACGAGCCAAATACTCTCCAGGCAGCATTAAAAGACGTAAGTTGCCTAGAATAAGGAGGCAACGGTCCTTCTGTACTTATCCTGGAGGTTGGGGATGGAGGGTGGATAATAGATGGATCAGAATCCCTCTGGAATATTGTATTCATTCTGAGCACCTTAGCTGGAAATAAGCATTGATAAGTTGCAGAGCATTCAGAGCATTCAGCTAGCAGGATGGGGAGGGGACTGGGGTTGATCTCCTGTGAGGATTCTCGGAAGGAAATCAGCATTTGGAGGGCTGTTGTACAGAAAAGGGATCAGACTTGTAATGTTTGGCATCAAAGAGTGAAACTAAGAGCA
This sequence comes from Bettongia penicillata ogilbyi, assembly GCA_023548195.1. Taxonomy (NCBI): domain Eukaryota; kingdom Metazoa; phylum Chordata; class Mammalia; order Diprotodontia; family Potoroidae; genus Bettongia; species Bettongia penicillata. Next base: position 1,489,776 of record JAJHZJ010000202.1, read on the forward strand.
ATGGCGAGAAGCTGGAGAGAAGTAGATGTGGGTTCGATGTAAGTAAAAACTTCCTAACCATAAGAGCAGTTAAAAACTGGATGGGCTATTATAGCAGGAGGTGGTGGATTCTGTCACAAGATGTCTTCAAGCACCAGATGTCACTGGATGTCCAATCAATCAACAAGCTTTTATTTGGTAATAACCAAAAAACATGGACAGTCTGTTTCACAGGTTCAGAAAAGTTTCCCTACCATTAGGAGCTCCCAAATCATCTCTGTAACAGAATAGCTAAGTAAGAAAGAAATGTGCTCCAAGGAACTGGAGTTCCCTTCAACTTCTAGTCTTCCTTATGCAAGTAAAGTTACAAATCTCAATATAGAAAAGATACTGGTGGATGTTTTCTAATGGTTGTCTGTGGCTAATGTTGGACGTAAGCCTATTGAAAACATAGAATGTGCCAAAGAGATTTGTCATCTTCTCCATAACTTACCTGAACTTTTTTCACCAGTCCCTTTCTTTTCAATCTACAGTCTCTGAAAGTTTCTGGAAGAGTCTGCAGAAATATAAAGTAACAGATGAATAATCCTCAATAAAATCACAAGAATAATATTGCATCTGAAAACAACTACTCTGGATTTGTAAGTCATATGGTACAATGGAAAGAGCACTGTCTGAGGTCAAATTCCACTTTGGATGATGACGTTAGTAAATCCCTTTACCTTCCTTGACCTCAGTTTTCTTATCTACAAAATGAGGAGGTTGGAATAGTTGGTCTTTGAGGTTTCTTCTAAGATCCATTTTTAATAAACCCAGTTTATGTCCATGTTAGGAATCTGTCACTTTATGAGATGGGAACTCTCTCCACAAATGCAAAATGCAACTGCCTATAGTCTCCAAAAGTTGCCTATCTTCATAAATATTGAGCACCATCTACCTGAATGCTCCACCACACATGATACCTTCCTTCTCTTGCTTTGCTTGTACTGTATAGACAAACCCTATTAATATATGCGGTCTCATTCTTTAAATGTTTTATCTTGACACTGTAAGCTCAATAAGGGGAGGAACTGTGTGTTCACCTTTTTTGTATCTCACACACACACACAGCACTTAGAACCATTCTGGGTTATTGTGTAATGATTCTCTGAGTTCTAAGTCACCACCATGACCTGCTTGAGAGAAGAGACTCCTAGTGGTGAGAGCTATGAGAAAAGAGTGAAAAATGATCAGAAAGGCCCTGGAGTAAAGCAGGGCCACTCCTGAGGAACCTCTGAGCCCAGATCCCAGGGGTGGCATGCTGCTGCAGAACGGAACAACTGTCAGACAGAATGCTGACTCAGGAGTTGGCTCACTTTCTTAAATGGTTTTTCTTGTTCCTGACTGTTTGCCCAGTTAAACTCCTCTTATATTTTCTTACTTTCTTGTTTCTGTGTCTTCTTGGTTCTTAACTGCCTACCTGGATTCAATATACTGCCTTAACTCTTTCTCAATGAATCGTAAGCATTTTGAACTAGTCTGGCATCCTTACTTTACAAGGAAGGAAACTATGGACAAAGAGGCTGACAGATCTCTGGGATCTATGTGCACCCCAACTCTGGGTTATTTTTCTAGGTTTAGAACTGTGCTTCTACCTTAACCAAGGGTTTCTAGGGTTGCTTTGGCTTGGGTCACTCCCATACCTGGTCTCTAATTTTCTCTTCCTGGCCTTATTTTAAATCTACCAGTCCCTGCATTATTACTGCCATCATTCACTGCCATGAATCATCTTGATGCTGATAGGCAGAAAAAAGAATATCTTTTCTTCCTCCCTGTGAGATGACAAGGACCTAACATAGGATCACAATCCAAAGAGTAGAGAGAAGAGGTGGTAGAAATGGTAAGAATTTAGCCAGTGACTGTGTGAAGTGAAAAGGGAAAAGTAAAGTTTGTGTCTGAGGTTCTAAATCTGGGTGGCATCAAAGACAACAGAGAGTTCAACAGAAATAGAGAAATCTGGAGGAGGGGAAGGTTTTGACCCAAAAATGACATTCTATTTAAACATGTTAAGTACGAGATGTCCATCAGGCAGCTGGAACTGTAGTTAGGAGAGATTCAGGCTGAATATGTAGATTTAGAAGTCACCCACATAAAGATGACTTTGAACTGGTGAGAACTAGGATAGAACATCAACACGGAACGGTACAAAATGAGAAGAGAAAGGAAAATAGAAGGGAACCTTGAGGGACACTCAGTCTTATAGAGAAGGAAATAGGTGACAAAATGGCAGAGAAGACTAAAAAAAAACATTGTAGTCCAGGAAAAAATATCCATTCCTTTTCTGTCCTGGCCGCATCTTTAGCTATGCCCCATCCTCCTACCTGATACCACCTTTCCTCTGTCCTGCCTCTTCTCTGGAAGCCTCCATATCCTGAATGTTCTACTCAAAGCTAGAAGTCTGTGGTTGCCTAGTTAGATGGTTGTCAACCACTCTGTGACTTCAGGAGTGGGAAATAAATCAGGCCCCCTGTCACTGTAACTGTCCTCCCCTCAATTCTTTTCCTCCTCAAAAAATAAGAGCCCTTCCTTGTAACAAATAAGTATAGTCAAGCAAAACTAATTTACACATTGGTTAAATCTGAAAATATATGACTCATTCTGCAGCTACAATCTACTATTTCTCTTCCAAGACATGGGAATAATGCTTCATCATCAGTTTTCTAGAGTGATGACCAGTAACTGCTTTCAAAGTTCTGAAATCTTTTAAAATTATTTTCTTTTAAAGTACTGTAGCTATTGAATTAATTGTTCTCTTGCTTCTGCTCCCTTCATTCTGTATCAGTTCATACAAGTCTTCCCAGTTCACTCCGAGTCTGACCCTTTCGTCATTTCCTACAATGCAATAATGTTCCATGACATTCATATAACATACTTTGTTCTGCTGCTCCCTAATGTTTCCTTATTTGGTCTTTTAAAATTTTTTTTGGTTACAACAAAAAGTGTTACTACAAATATCTGTTCAGTTATTTCCCGTTACAGTTCTATTTTTTTGCTACAATAAAAAGAGATGCTATAAATCTTTTTGTATATGAGGGTCCCTTCCTTCTGTCTTTGATCCCTTTGGAACACATGCCTAGCAATGATATCATTGGATCAAAAAGTATGTACCCTTTAAGGAATCTGGGAATATAGTTTGAAATTGCTTTCCAGAATGGTTAAACCAATTTATAGCTCCACCAATAATGCATTAGGGTGCCAGACTTCCCACAGCCCCTCCAACAATTGTCATTTTCCATTTGTATCATTTTTGCATTTCTCTTATTATTAGTGATTGGAACATTTTTCATTTAATTATTCATAGCTTTCATTTCTTCTTTTGAAAATTTTATATTCATAACCTTTGACGATTTATCATTGGGGGATGGCTTTTCATTTTTTACATATTTATATCAATTCTCTACATATCTTAACTATCAGAGAAATTTGCTACAAAGGGTTTTCTTCCCAGTCCACCATTTTCTTTCTAATTCTAACTGTATCAATAACTGGTTCTACAAAAACTTCTCAACTTCATGTAATAACATTGTCCATTTCATCCCTGTCTCTTGGATCAAAATTCTTCTTCACTTGTAGCTCTGAAACATATGTCCTTCCCTTCTCTGATCTGCTTATGATATGACCTTTTATGTCTAGGTCATGTGGTATATGCTATTGTGAGCCCTCTGTCTCCTCTCCCTGCATTTACACACAAGGAAAACATTCATAAATATCAAACTAATTCTTTATGGCTGGTTCCTCTCCAGGTTCTCTTTTCTAACTTCATCCTGTTCACCTGTCTGGTGAACATCTTGCTCATCTTGCTAGGAACTAGCCCATGCCCTGCTATCAGTCCCCTTTTACTTCCATTACTTTGGCATTGCATCTCTTTTCCCCCAATACCTCCCAATTAACTCTAGTTCTGATCTCTGGACACTCAGAACTATTAATGCAAAGTATACTATGACCAGGGTTGGTTCCAGACCCCAGACTATTTTGGTTGGTCGTTTACTATTCACATCCTGCTGCTGTGTGGCCGAATGATAGAACAGACCATTTCACTTCATAGTTGAGAAAACCCAGAGTAGAGAATGGGGATAGGGGTGGAGTGGGGTGTGGAGGGAAAGGAGAGAAGTTAGATGACTCTTCCAAGGTCATATGTCAGAGCCAAGAAAAAAATCTGGATCTTCTGGGTTCTAGAAGTCCAGGTAGCTTTCTGCTCTCCAGCTACTCTTTTCCAGACCACAGAAATGATCTTCAGTCTAGAGAGATGCCTTGATTGAAAATTTGCCATCTCTAGAACTCAGCCCCTTTCCTTAAAGCCTTGATTAATTGGAATGCTGGCAGGACTAATATGTTTTGATTATTTAATTTTGTAAATAACTGCGGTAAAAGCAGAAAAAAATTTATTTATAAAATATACTACAATTGCTATTCTTCATTAAATATTAATTAGTGCCGATGATAATAATAACCTACATTTCTATAGTACTATAAGGTTTACAAAGCACTTTCCTAAGAATAACCCTATTAGGTAAGTAGTGGCAGATATCATTATCCCCATCTTTCAGATGAGGAAACTGAAGCCCAAGGAAGTTACAAGTAAGTGCTGAACTTGTAACTGGAAGATTCCCTGGGCCCTTTGCCCACAGCTCTTTCTCCTCTCTTGCCACAGGACTGTAACTTTAGAGCTGGATAGGACCTTAGAGACCACCTCATCCAAGCTCATGTAACAGAGCAGGAAACTGAGGCTCATAAAGGTGGCTTTGCCCAAGGTCACATGGTAGTGCTAGAAGAACTAGAATGGTTGGAGAAAAGAGCAGGGCTTTGGAGACAGAACATCAGCCAATGAGCCAATCGAGAGCTGACTTGACTGTTTCCACATCTTTTCTTCCATCCTTGCAGTTGATTATGTCTTAAAACACTTTAGGTCGTAACTAGTATTTAGATCCCTTCAGCAAAGAAGTTCAGAAATTTGGTTACATAGAAAACAACTGTAACCCTAGTTTATGCTCAATTTAAAATTGCATAATTTTAAGAGTCAGGCATGAATTAGTTTTACCAAACATGCAGCTCCAAACTTAAGTGCTTACGCTGGTTCTAGGACATAATTGTCAAATATGTATCTCCAAGTCAATCCTGAAGCAGATTAAAATGGAATTGGGAAATATTTAACAAAGTTAATAAAGATACAATAAAACATAGATAATATTACATTTGAAAACTATGTTGATATGACCCAAAAGGATCCTTATGTACAGAACAATGGTCCCCATTTCTACCTGAATTTGACACCACTGACCTAGGTGATGCCAGCCACTGGCAGTGTTAGGAAGATTGTAAGTCAACTCTAACAGCTATTTAAAAAGTTTTATGAATGCATTTTATTTTTATAAATAAGGGTCCCTTCCAGCTTTGAAATACTGTGATTTCATTGCTTCTTAGAAAGTCGGTTGGAGAAGGGAAGAGAAAGTGGAAGAAAAATCATTTTCATTGCCCAGTGACTATCTTTTCTAAGCTTAACAGCAAAGCACTTGAGAATCACAGATTCAGACATAGAAGGGTCCTTAGAAATTCCAACCATCTTATTTTAAAGAGGAAGAAATGATTCATATTCATCCTTCGGTTGCTGCCCTACATACCTTCTGGATAGACCCTCACATGCTCTATTTTACTGATGCCATTTTATATATGGAAAAAACACTGGCAATTCTTATACTCAGAAAGCTTGTTTCTCCATTGATGTGCTCTCCCTGACAACTGATAAACTGTTATAGTATCTTGTAATTCTTAGAAAGATTATTTTTATCCACTGCATCATTCATAGCCTGAAAGCAAATGAGGATGGACACATGCCCATAATACTTACATATACGTGTATATATATATGTACTTAATATAAGGAGATTATTTTTAGTTCTTAAGCTTGCATGAAATCAGAAAAGGAAGTAACTTGTTAGAAAAATCAAAGATCATAGATTTAGAGCTATAAGGGATCTAAAAATTCATCTAATGCAACCTCTTCATTTTAGCCAGAGAAGCAGATTGATTTGCCCATGCTCACATAGGTATTAAGTGGCAGAGTTCAGATTTAGACCCATGACCTTAGGCTCCAAATCTAGCAGCAGCTTGGTGGCTCAATGGATAGAGCGCTGGGCTTGAAGTCAGGAAGACATCACTTCAAGTCCAACCTCAGACACTTACTAGCTATGTGACCCTGGGCAAGTCACTTAATCTACCGGAGAAGGAAGCCTTTGCCAAGAAAACCCCATGGACAATACTGGTGTGCCAGAACCTACAGGATCATAAAGAATCGGGCACAACTGAATGGTTGAACAATAAACACCGTGTCTGACTCAAAACCTAGTGTTTTTTTCTACTGCTCTAGTCTGCATTTCACAGTGGGAAGAACTTCTCAACACCTGCCACAGATATGCTCTTGCAGAAATGGGTTTCCTCCAGAGATGGAAGAAGTCATAAAGTGCTTTGTAAACCTTCAAGTGCCATAGCAATATCACCAAGTAAGATGGTTATTATTATATATCTGGCAACTGATAACAGTAGTTATTTCCACAGGTGTCAGCTGGTGGAGTCAGGGAGTGAGGTCAAGCATAGAATACTCATCATTTAACTCCAAGACTGAACTCAGCAGAAGACCAGATCCAAATAACGGTACATTATGAGCATAAGGAAGAAAGATCTAGTAGATGCCTTGAAATATTATCGAAGAGAACGTCTTCTCTAAAAGCTACCACCAGAGCTGACTTTCCTGGAATGAGCAATCTCTAGAACAACGAGGAAGTCCACTTTTCTAATGACAGAAAGGATACCTACCGGTGGGTATCCAGGTGAAACGGTTTCTGTCACTTTGGGACATAGGCAGCAACGGAAGAGAGTTGGACAGGAGGGAGTCGAGGACTGGAAGTCCTCCTCAGCAAGAGGGGCCTGGTAGTTATTGTAAGTCTACAAAGGCAGAGAAGGGAGCAAGGTATGGGAACCTGAACCTTGGGGCACGGGAAGCCTTACAGGCATTCTGGTAGTCGGTGAGCAGGAGGGGTTTTACGTAAAAGCCAGATTATAACTTAATCCAACATGAAAGGCGGTTGATGGGACAACAGCCATTGTCAAGTGCAGACTCATCTTTTTGAAAGATCCTGATTTTGAATATAATTTTTTGAGGGACTCAAAAAAAAAACCCCACACACCCTTCTCTGGCCCTTTAATTTGAATTTTTCTCGTCTGCAAATATTTGCAGCAAGTGTAGTTTCAGGTCTGCGCAATAACTATCGGAGCTTTCTAATTCATACCAACAGTGGAGGGTGGGGATACAGACCTGGGAGAGGGAATGAGGGGCAGGAGGACTGAGATGAGGTGGGCAGCAAAATTCCTTGAGGCTCTGGAGCCTTGCTATTTATACCTGGAGGCATTCATTATGGGTTTATGGTCCTATGTCCAGGGAAAGGACAAGACAGGAAAAAAATGAGAATTTTGGAGCTGTAAGGGACCTTAGCCCTTTCCATCAATAATAAGAATGAGAGGGGGGGAAAGGTGTTTTCCTTCATATTGTTTGTGTCTAGACACAACGCACATTTTTTCTTCTATCAGCCTAGAAACATCTCATACGTGCTGTCCCATATACAGATATAGGCATCATTCAAGTATTACCGGGAAACACAAGTCAAAAATGCGTCTCTAAGAAATATTTACTCTGCTTACGCAGCTATTTACTCACTAATGAATCGACCTGTTCCAAGATCTTCATAAACTGCTCAACAGTTCCTTTCACTCTCTTGTCAAGTTTGCTGAGAGCTTCAGCTCGCAAGTCCTTGGCTAGAAAACCCTGCATGGAGAAATATGTTACTCCTAGGGATCTGTATGACTGCTTTAAATATACAGTACCTGGACAAGTTACGGTGGCAAGGGAAAGGAGGTAACAGCTGGACCTGAGAAGAGTCACCGAAAACTAGGCAGCCTTCATCTGATCCCAGGGCCTCTTCACACCAGGATCAGGGAACCTAGCATGGAGCTGGTCCCAAGGCACTAAAGGCTGGGAAGTGGGCATAATCCTTTGCATCTCAGAAACCTCCAAGTTTCAAATAGTGAGGCTATCAGTCTGCAGGCTGGAACGTCCAGGAAGCACAGAGGCTGCCATCTGATTTGTCAGGGTGACTCTGGGATCCCTGTGATAACACTGGCCCAGGAGATAAGAGTGCTAGACCAGACGTTAGAAAGACCCAGGAGTGGGATCCTCCCTCTGATACGTATTAGCTATGTGTACACTCTGAGTCTCAGTTTTCTTATCCATAAGAAGGGGATATAATAACTATATATATAATTATATAATAATAATTATAGGTAATAACTACCTCACTTACTAGTTTTAAGGATCATAAGAGATAACGTATGTTAAGCACTTTATAAGAACTTATTATTACGAAGCAGGTATATTACGTAAACATCAGGTATTAAGATGAGTGCTCATTTCGGTGACATGTGCTGAACTGACACCATCACTGAGTGAGCGCATCAGTCAGATCTGGTTCAGTCGTAGAAATGACAGCGTCCAGGCCCACTCCCCACCCACCATGTTTTCTCTACTATGGCAGCCAGGTGGTACAGGGGCTAGAAAGCTGGACTCGGGGTCAAGAAGACCCGAGCTTAAATCCTATCTCAGATATTTATTAGCTGCATGACCCTGGGCAAGTACCTTGACTGTTCTCAGCCTCAGTTTATTCATCTGTAAAAAATGGGGATAAGAATCAAATGAGATAAGATGCAATGTCCTTCAGAAATCTTAAAACATGATATAAATGATAGCTGTTATTACTACTTGTACCAACATGTCCACCTCCTCCTCACAGGTCATATGGATCCTGCCTCCAGACCCCTTGGCTCTAATGGATGATCTTTTTCTGGGGCCTATATCTCCCCCAGCACAAAATGCCTTCCCCTGGAACATAATTTCTTCCCCTTCCTACCTATTTCTGCCCCCTCATCCTTTGACATCTCTTTCTGTGTACTCTTCCTCCATTAAACTGCAACCTTTTTGGGTGTGGGACTATCTTACTTGCTAGTGTTGTATCCCCAAAGCTTAGCCCAGGACTTGGCACATAATAAGGGATTAATAAGTGCTTTTTCTCTTTTATCTATCTATCTATCTATCTATCTATCTGTCTGTCTGTCTGTCTGTCTGTCTCTGCCTCTGTTTGTCTGCCTATCTAATAATGTAAAAAACTGGATGACAAGAATTATCAGAGTAGCTCAGTGTAGTAGAAAGTACACTGAAGTAATGCCCAGACCTCTCTGTGGATCCCCAGTCTTGCTTCTCTGACTGCCTGTGAGATATCTCAAACTGGATGGCCCATAGACATCTTACACTCAATATGTCTAAAACAGAACTTAATCTCTTTCCCGCTAAACCATCCCTCCCTCCCACTTTCTCTATTTCTGTAAAGGGCAGTACCATCCTCCCAGTCCCTCAGACTCATAACCCAGGAGTCATCCTGGATTGCTCAGCATCTTTCTCACCTCCCATATACAATCTGTTGCCAAGGCCTTTCAATTTTACCTTGGCAACATCTCTGGAATATGCCCCCTTCCATCCTCTGACGTTGCCACCACCTTGGTGGAAGCTCTCATCTCAAGTCTGGGCAATTACGATAGTCTGGTGGCTCAAGGCTCTCCCTGTTCCCATCCATCCTCCACTCAGCTACTAAAGTGGTTCTCCTAGCCCGCTGCCCATCCACGTTCCTTCTTAACACCATCCCCCATGCCCCACCCCACTCGAGGGGCTCCCTATCACCTCTAGGATCAAATACAAAACATTCTTTTAGTATTCAAAGCCTTTTATAACCTAGCCCCCCCTCCACCTTTCCAGTCTTCTTACACCTTACTCTCTGCCAAGTAGCAAGTCCATCTAGTGACCCTGGCCTCCTGGCTGTTTCACAAACAACACATTGCAACTCTCAGCTCCCCGAATTCTCTCTGGCCATTCCCCATGCCCAGAAGGCTCTCCCTCCTCCATTCTGCCTCCTACTTTCCCTGGCTGCCTTGAGTCTCAACTAAAACCCCAACAGGAATCCTTTCCCAATCTCCCTTAATTCTAGTACCTTTCTCTGTTAATCATTTCTTCCGAACACTGTACATAGCTTGTTTGCATCTATTTGTTTACATGTTCTTTTCTCCATTAGACTGTGAACTCTTTGAGACAAGGACTGTCTTTTGCCTCCTTTTGTATCCCCAGTATTTGGAAGAGTGCCGGGTACATAACAGGTGCTTCAACTAGCTTTACAAAGGCAGAAAATGAGACCTCCACAGGTAAATTACTTGCCTAAGATCACACAGGCAGATACAGGTTATAAACCTAGATCCTCTGATGCTAGACTCATCCTCCTTTCCCTGGACCACTCTATACTAAGTGGAGGATGTTTCAGCCTGAAGGAAAGGGAACCTAGGGTACTCATCATATCTGTCTACAAATATGTGAAGGTTTAGCAGATGGAAAAGGGCTTATTCTAGGTGGCTCAAGAAGGCAGAGCTAGGGCAAATGCATACAAGATATAGTGAAGAATATTTTTTCTCATTATAAGGAAGAATTTCCTGACAACCTCAACCTTCAAAGACCCTTCCAAAGTCCTTCTGTGAATTAGGGCTGTTTGAAAATGAAGTCAGCTGCCTTATGAGATAGTGAGCTCCCTATTACTGCATGCACTCAAGCAGAGGTGAAAGAATCATCTGCCTAAAATGCTGGAATGGGAGACACTACCAAGGGCAAATGTTTGGATTAAATTGCCTCCTTTTCAATTTAAGACACTGATTCTGACAAATACAGGACACTCTGCAAAGGAACTCTAGATGGCGCCAGAGGCTGCTAGACTTACACTCCCCCACCAAGGACACACATAGAGTAGTTACCCCTTGTACATCGAATAGGGTTAGAGGGTTCCTGTGATCTGGAAAATCTGCACAAAACTTTCTGGCCCTCTCTTTGTACCAGAGAAGAAATGTGTATGCTTATAGTATTAAAAGATAAAGTGTATTGATTTTATGCAATACTATGTATATATTTTGTGCATTTCTGAGTTTCTAAACTTTTTCTCTGTCTTCCTTCTACTGGCCTTCATGTATGGTCTATGGTTTCTGCAAAATTTCCCAAAATTTCCTATTTAAGTTTTTATGCTGACCCACTATATATTAAAACCACAATGGGGAAAGCTCAAGAAAGCCTCCATCTCATCTATGAGCGCAGACTTCCAATGTAGCCAGCCACCTGCCAGGTCTTATTGGCCTGCCTGCCTGCTTACTTGATCCCGTGGAATTTCTAATTTTCCCTAAGTCTACCTTTTGGATAATACTCCTCAATGCCCCTTAAAACTGAACCCTCCCTTGTAACAACGAAAGACAGTTAAGCAAAAATACACAATACAGTGACCAAATCTAATGATGTAGACAACATTCTACCCTAAGAACTCTCTTCCTCTGTTGAAAAGAGGGAGATACGTTTCATCATCCCCTTCATTGTTCAAAAACACCGATAAAGGTAATATATGTCTATAGCTAGTTAGTGGCCGAGCTAGGACTCAAGAATAAATCTCTTCAGTTTGATACCATATGATTCCTTACCATATCTACTTCATCCACTTGTTGTGAGAACCTATTAAGATACTGTATGAAAGTACTTTATAAATGATAAAGCCCTATGTGAAGGGAAATTTTACTTTAATGACTGGCAATGATAATCTGATTTGGGGAAGAATTGGAGATACAAGAAGGGTGGTTTCCTCACCTCAACTTTCCCTCTCTCAACCATGAGAGCCTTGTAGGATGACATACAGAGTCATCAATATTTCCAGTCCTCCTTTCACTCCTCCTGCTCCTCCTTTGCCTAATGGAAACTAAAGTCCAAGAGCACAAGCCTTGATCTGATCGTTTATTTGCTCTCTCTTCTATCTTCAATCTCTCCATCACTGGCTCATTTTCCTTTCCCTAAAAGTACCTTTGCCGAAATCCTTCTATTTCCCCAAGCTAACAACCTAACATTAATGCCTAACTCTTATGGGCAAACTTCTCACTCCCTGACTCCCTTTCTTTAGCACTTACCCACTCATTCTTCAGAAAATTTCTTCAAAATAGTGTCTATCCCTACCCAAAAGTCTGACACAACCTAAGATCACCAGAGACTTCCTTGATTCAATGAGCTTTTTTTCATTCCTTATTTTTGATCTCCCTACAACTTAGGACACTACTGACAAACGTTTTCTTGAACATTTCTTTTCTTTGGTTTCTATGACACTATGCTCTTACGTCTCTGAGCCCGCCGTTTCTTCTCCTACATTCTAAACTTAGACATTTACTTCTCTACACCTCTGTTTCCTGACCTACAAAATGAGAGACTGGACTTAAAGATCCCTAAGTGTTGCTGTCCAGTCATATTTGACTCTTTGTGAACCAGCAGACCCCACTGTCCATAGGGTTTTCTTGAAAGATAATAGAGTGGTTTGCTCATTTCCTTCTTTAGTGGATTAAGGCAAACAGAGGTTAAGTAACTTGCCCAGGATCACACAGCTAGTGAGTGTCAGAGGCTGAATTTGAACTCAGGTCTTCCTGACTCCAGGTCCAGTGCTTTATCCATAATGCCACCTAGATGCCTCTTAATCTAACATCATATGATTATTTAAATAACTACCCCCAGCTCTAATTACCTTTTTCTGGGTCTTATTTCCCCTTTCCACAGCCCTCATTATGTCTTAACAAATGTCTGACAGATTTTCACAGAATCTCAGAATTTCAGAATTGGAAGGGAACTCAAACAACCAAGGGGATCAGAAAAGACTTTTGGCAGGAAATGGTCCATGAGCTAAGGCTTAAAAAAAGCTAGGTATTCTAAGAGGCAGAGAATGGAGAAGAAATGCATTCCAAGATTGTGGAATAGCCAATGCAAAGGCAAAGAGGTGAGAGATAGAATACAAAGTTTGGGGGACATCTTATATGGTGGAAGATGAGAGGGAAAGAAAGAATGAGTAATTAAGGAGCCAGATTATGAAGAGGATGAAATGCCAAGCTAAGAAACCTGTATTTTATCTTGGAGGAAATAGGGAGCCACTGAAGGTTCCAGAGCAGGAAGGTGACAAGGCCAGCCCTGTACTTTAAGAAAATTATTTTGACAGCTATGCCAAGGATGGTTAGGGAAGGGAGAGACTGGAAGTTGGGATGGCAATAGTAAAGAGCCATGGGGTGAGGTGGGGGAGGGGTGGTCATGTGAGTAAAGAAAAGGGGATGGTGTCAGAAGATACTGGAGTAGGATAATCCACAAGACTTTGCCACTGTTGGGATATCAAGGGGGTTAGGATCAGGAAAGCCAGAACAATTCTGAGGTTTCAAGCCTGGGTGGCTGGAAGGATGATACTATCCTAATAAAGGAGAAATTTGGTTTGGGGTAAAGATAATGATAATTCAGTTTGAGATTCCTACAGGACTTCTATGTTGAAATGTTCAGGTGACAGCTGGAGAAGCAGGACTGGAATTTGGGAAAGTAACTAGGGCTGGATCTCTAGCTCTGAGAGCTATTGGCAGTGTAAGGATAACTGAAGAACTGGTAGAAATGCAGCATGGGTAAGTATCAAGGGAAATGATGGGGCAAATTTTATCATCCTGAGAATGCCTCCCTTGAGGATGCTGGGAAAGAAAAAATGGGGGTTTAAAGGTTTGTTCCAAGAGGTTCCATAAGACCTAACAGTCTACCTTTTGGATTCCTCCTTCTAGCAAGGGGAGGTGGGGAGAGACCTGGAAAGGAAAAACCCCACTGAAGTCCCCACAGAGAATGCTTTACCTGTCATTGCTCAGATCTGAGCAATTCCACAAAACGACTCTCCTGCTGCCACTTTTCCATCCCCCTGAAATATGTGTCCCTCCACTCAAGGTTCCCTGCCCTCACAGTGCTCTACCTCAGTACCCTGAGATGACTTCTACCACAATCCTCTGCCAACCCGTTAAGCCTCTCAGAGAGTGACCCTGTTCCATGTATCTTCTATAAAAGAAATGTTCCCCAAACTCCAATATTAGTAAAAGCTTTGAGGGTGTGCCATGTCTAGAAAAGAAGCCCTTTTTTAGATTAAAGACTATTTACACTCCATTAATAATGAACAGTCAGGGGGTTCAAGAGACAAAAACACAATCATTTAACACAATAAGAAACAATACTGATATAGACACCAAATTTGAAATCAGAAGATTTGGGTTCAAGTTCCATCTTCTCTTACTTACTGGCTGTGTAACTTTGGGCAAGTTAAGCCTATCCAATACTAACCCTCAACTTTCTTGCAAATGAAGACAACAATCTCTGCACTGTCTCATGAAGTTAACGTGAGGAAGATATGAGATGCTTCGTAACTATAAAACCCTATATAGATATGAGTTATTACTAACTGTTTCTCCTGGACCCCAAGAAAAAGCTATAAAGTGGGACCATGTGACCATGCAGTCACAAAAAGTAGGGTATGACTGAATGATCAGAATATAAAGCAAAATATCTCTCAACTGCTGGAATTCTTCACTAATTAAGCTTTGATCATTATAGACTCTAGGCACCCGAACAAGAAGAGTTGGACAGCGCAGAATTCTGTGGTTAGTTTGCTAAATCTGACTGATTGTCTCATGAGGCATTATGTCTAAAACACATCAATGAGGCTGCAACTATTTCTGAAAAAGAACTCAAACAATGTAAAAAATAACATACAATCTAACCAGAAAGGTGTCGCTTTCTCCCTGTTGCTCTCTCTCTCTCTCCTGTCTCCTGTCTCCTCTCTCTCTCTCTCTCTCTCTCTCTCTCTCTCTCTCTCTCTCTCTCTCTCTCTCTCTCTCTCTCTCTCTCTCAAGGATCTGTGATGTCTGGATGCACTGATGCGGATGGTAATATTGTCTCTAAGTCTGAGAGGGTTTCCTGAAGTTAAGAGAGGTTAAGTGACTTGCCCATAATCACATAGCTAGCAAGTGTCTAGACAATCTTCCCAATTCCAAGTCTAGCTCTCTATAATGACATGCTGTCTCTTTTTAAAGCATAAAAATGCATGTCTGTATATATGCATATACACACACAAGCACCTATGTATATATGCACACACATATTTTCTCCACTTTGTCCTGTATATATCTTGTTTGTACATAATTTGTTTTTGTGATGTCTCTCCTCTGTTAGACTGTAAGCACCCTGAGAGCAGGAACTTTTTGCCTATATTCCTAGTGCTTAGCACAGTGCCTGGCACATAGCAGGCACTTAACATAAGCTTATTGATTGATATGCAAAGACAGATAGATAGATGTACCCCTCAGGCACAACATAACATTTTATTTATAGATAAATGGATTAATCTATAGATCTAAAGAGTTAAACCTAGATACATGGATCTATAAATATAGATGTAGATCTATAAATTGATGAAGTGCAATCTATAGATCTTTCTATCTGTCTATAAAATGTCATATTATAGCTCCAAAGGGCAATGGTGAAAGCACATGGTAGGTGAGAGAAGACTACAACACGTTACTAATAAAGAATTGTGCAAAGGATGTTATCAATTTATATACAAATATATGTTTACATATAAATATATTTAAAGGGTTGGTTAACTGGCAAAAAAAAAAGTTCTAAGGAAATTCACAGTATGGATATTGAGAGAATTCTTTGCGATTCTTTTTGTCAAGACTGAGAAACTTCAAATAGATATGTCTGATGCGTTAAATGCATATACATAGTTCACCTAAAATGAAACTAGTCTTTGCATTATCAGATCATGCCACAGAGCACAACTGAATGCTGGCTGCAAAAAAAACAAAGATAAAAAAATTTTACTAAGAAAGTTCAAAGAAAAATGAGAGATTTACCTTTTGGATACCAGCAAGTTCTTCATTAACACCTGCTAGTTGATCAGCAATCTTTTCCACTGACTTCTCCAAGTCTCTTAATTTCTTTAATTCAGCCTCTTCCTCTGGACTGTTCTGAAAAATGTTTAAGGGAAATAAAGTAATTGTCAAGGACTCCACAGTTCATGGAAGGAACAATTCCAAGGAAGCCTGGTCAAACCATCAACTTTCTAGAGGGACGATGCTCCATTCTGTGGCCACTTTGGAAAAAACAAGTGTGACTGATGAAAAATGTGACATTTGGAATTCCATATGTGCAAAGATTTCGATCTAGAGAGGGGGTCAGGGAAACTTTAGGAAAATGGTTGAATCCAGGCCTGCACCAACTGTGTGAACCATGGGCCGCTTGCGACATGCCAAAAAGGATTCTGGGTGGCCCGTGAAAAATGTGGAGGAAAACATCCTTTGTACGAAATGCTCAGGCGTGCAGCAAGCGGCCCCTGCAGGCCACAGGTTGTACAGGCCTCATTTAACCTTTCTTCTACTAAAGCCTGGAGCACATCTCCAGCAGGTATCCCATGTCCGATCAGACCTGAGTAGTGGTCAGAATCTGGAGTTGTTTGTCAACAGAAAGCTGCTACTGGCAGAAATGGACAATTTGTAGGTAAATGGATCTTTGCACGTAATCGTTCCTTTATTATTTCTGTGTGTACAACACTGAAAAAGACAGAGAGATGAAGTAAGACAAAGTGCCACTTCAACAGAAGGAAACAACTCATAGAGACGTAAATACAAACTAGAATATGAAAAGTGCTTAGCAAAGAGTGAAAGCTACATAAAATCAAATGAAGAAGAGATCACCTCTAGCTGAGTGATGACAGATGACTTCACAGAAAATTAAATGGGTAGGATGTCAACAGATACAGATGCCAGGGGCTGGGGTGGCAGAAGAGAGGAAAGAACAAGGGAGAATACTCCAGAGATATTTTTTTAATCAAGCACAGGGGAATTCTTCTAACATTTCTAAGCAGATAATTACCAAATCTCCCTCCCCTGCTTCTCCATCTTCATCCAATAGGAGATCATCCTCTTTCTTCAGGAAATCTCCAGTGAGATGTCCCATTATCTCTACTCTGAGATACAGCACATCTCTTTGTCTTTACCAACACACATCACTATTCCTGGTACCTAAAAGGTCTTGGATGTTTCTCTGTCTTCGACTCTGTCCCATAACAGTAGCCAAGGCCTTCTCTGCTCTCCTTTGTTTCGTGATTTCATCTGCATGGGGAATACCTGGTGTGAAAACCCACCATGTAGATTTCATACTTTTACCTAGAACTAGGGGAGTCTCAGACAGTTGATTTGAGATACTGAAGTTACATGACCTGGCCACACAGATAGTAGGTGTGCTCAGGGGAGGACTTAAACCCCTAGGAATCTTCCTACCCCCCAGGCCACCCTCTCTCCACTATGCTTCCTTCTTTGTAAAGCTGTTCAAATTCATTCTAGAATAAGGTAACTTCACAACTAGACTATTATAACCTCACTTTTGCTAGCAACTAGACTCCCTCTGGGGCAGCTGGGTGGCACAGTGGATACAGCACTGGGCTTAAAATCAGGAAGTCTCATGTTCCTGAGTTCAAAATATGGCCTCAGATACTTACTAGCTGTGTGACCCTGGGCAAGTCACTGAACCCTGCTTGCCTCAGTTCCTCATCTATAAAAAGAGCTGGAGAAGGAAAGGGCAAACCACTTCTGTATCTCTGCCAAGAAAACCCCAAATGGGTCACAAAAAGTCAGACATGACAGAAATGACCCAATGACAGCAACAACAAAGCATCTCTCTATGCTCTAAGCCATTGTATGCACTGGCGCTAAAATCATTTTCCATTCCCAACATTTTGATCACGTCCCAGTGCTCAGATCTCAGTAGAAGCTCTGGTGACAGATGACTGCTTCAAAGGCCTCCTCCAAATTTGCACATCAGTTTGCATTCATCTCTACCTCTAGGCAAGGCACAAAAACACAGAGACACAGCACGATGCTCAGAGACCCAAGAGTCCTGAATTGAATCCCAGCTCTGACACTTAATTAGTGTATGATTTAGGGCATGTCACTAAAGTGACATGTGAGCTTCAATTTTCTCTTCTATAAAATCTGCATATGTTAACCCGTGATCTTATTAACCCTGGCATTTTCCCCTATGGTACAGACAGAAACACATCCAAGTATTTTCAACTTGTGCGACTTTTGACCATGTCTTCCACAGGGGGCCCACCCCTCCTGGGAGTCTCCCTCCAGATCTTTTGACATATCAAAGGAGCACAAAGGCCACTTCCAACTACCAATTTGTCTGCTTTATCTCTAAGATATACTGATTCTGTAGCTCAATTCTCCATTAGTAATGTGATGCACACCTACCACGTGCAATTCTATTGCCTTTCAGGTATAACCTAACTTTAGTTCTTCCGATACTATATTTTCCCATGATTCACACCCATAGAACATTATTCAAAGAATACTGAATTTTAAAAGATGGGCTTAGGGATCATTAAAGGGGATAGGGACCAGGACCTGGGATTTCATTAGGCCATTAAATGTACTGCATTTCAAAAACAATTCAGCCTTCTCTTATCCTAGTTAATTCTAGGCACAGTTTCATCACCTGTCTGCATTTCATACTGATGAATCAGTTCTGAGAATCTGTCTCAGATAGCTCAACTGAATGGACTGTTCTTTCAACCATATATTTATAGTCTTGGAAAACAGACATTCTTCATCCACTTAGTTCTTCCTGATGGATGGGTAGCCTGAACTCTTCTGAGTGATCATGGATCTCATTGAATAGCATATGTGATGTTTCTGGGCTTGATACAATCAGCACACTGTCATTCACAAAAAGGGTAAAACATTCTGGTGCCAGTCTAACAACTTGTAACAACCTAACAGGGCTGTAATGAAGGAAATCACTTAGCAAACCTTAAAGCATACAGCTTAATTTGGTGAAGGAAGTCCCAAACTCTTGTTCTAGCAACATCATAATGGATACTTAATCAGCTAAGCCCCAAAACTCCACATGGTTGTAGCCTAAACTCCACATGGAGTAGTTGCGAGCATCTCAGATGATATCGAAAAACTTCAAATAAGGCTAGAAGGTGAACTGAGTCAATCTGTCAATCACCATCACCCAGTAAAAGTAAATAACAAAACTAGTTCCCCTCCACAAAACTACTCTAGCCTTGACAACTTTATTAGGTGAGAACATTTCACTCAATCAATCCAGTAAAGGCATTAAATAAATATAATTCCTGTAGGTCTTCTATAAAACAGTAAGACAATTGAGAATCTAGAAGAGAGTTCTAGAGAAGGCCCTAAGAGAGAATCAATTGTTGGGGGCTGGGGAAGAGATGGAGAAAGAAGAATAAAGCCTCCTCCCCTCCCATGTGGACCAGAGAATGACCTTGTGAACTTTGGAGGGTTGGAAGATTTGGACTCCTCATCAGAGTCCAAGGAGCATCCCAAGAACGGCAGTGACTGACTGGTGGCAGGGTCTACAGCAGGATCCTAGAACAAACTAGATATACTGAGGAAATACAGGTTTAGGACTCTACAAGGATACTATAGGAAGCTATATCATACTTAAGAAGACCATCTTAAGACTTCAGCAAGAGGATTTCCAGAAACATTACAAGTAAGTTACTCCCTTGACACATGTAGTCTAAGTGTGAGCTCCATTCTCCCCTGTTCTCTCTATGCACAGATGGGAAAATGTATCATAGATTTTTGGGGGGCAGGTGGGAGAAAGCAGTATTTTATATCACCTTCTCTTACTATACCACCTTAGTAAACTATCCCTTTCTAAAAAGTACTGAAATTTGGCTAACTGATGTCAACTGATAATCATGGGGGGAGCACACTACTAGAAGCTAAAGAGTTATAGTACTAAAAAAAAACCCAAAAAAACAAACCCACCCACAATCCCTCCGGGCTACCCCTAGAGGCTGAGGAGAAAACTACAAGCTGCCCTCTGGGGACCCACGCTGACAGCGTAAGTGGTATTGGGAGAGAGGGCTCCTTCTTAAACAATTGCTTATGGATAACATGTATTTTTAGAGAAACTATTTTAACTATGAAAGAAGAGAATCACAGTGATCTAGTTTTACCTTTCAAAAAAAAATATGTTAACAGAGCTTAATTATTCAATTATAAGAGACTTAAGAAAAGGAAACCTACCTTTTTCCCAATCAACATCACTCTGCAACCATTTTTCACTCCAAATGCTGACAAAGGCTGTTCCATTTCTTTCAGAGACTTTCCTGAAAGGGAAAGAAAATTATTCCTTTGGCAAATAAAATTTAAAAACCGATTTTAGGAATTTTTATCAATCTACAGGAAGAAAAACTTTCAGATGATAACAGAATGACAGTCCTGGAACTGAAGTCAGAGTTGTAGAATCTTAGGACTGGATAGAAACGTAGAGGATAGTTACCATGGGCACCGATAAACAGCTGAGAAGTGTGTGAGGAGGGGGCCATTTGGATCAAGTTCACAAAGAAACCCAACTATACAGAGAAGCTGTGGGAGGGCACAGAACTGAGTCTCAGCTTCCTTTTCAATATATGCAGCCTAGGCTATATCTGAATATACGTTATGTTATCCTAATTTACATTATCCTAAGCATATTCTGGTGAATATGGAGTCCCTGGTTGGGACTCCAAAGGGAATATCGGGCTTAATCGCAACCAAAGTCCACAAGATACTTAGGATATAAGGAAAAAGACAGACCACCATTGTCTCTCCTCCATCCGCCTTCCCAGTGGCACAACATGCAAACAGGATACAAAGAACATATGGAAGGAAATGCCCTGGGTCACCTACACAGCTGTAGCCGGGTCCATCTCTCCTTAATGAAAGTTTACAGAGGTCAGTTTTTTTCTGTCAAAAAAATCCACCCAAAGACAACAGTCAATTTACATCCACCTGTAATAATTATCTCCCTCCTTCATCCTATGTCTTCTCCTTCCATGACTAAGGCAGAGTAAGTGCTCTTGCAGCAAGTCTATCTCACTTGCCAAGGTTTAGATCCTGATTCTCCTGAATTACGTGTGTTACCTCCTAGCTTCTTTCCTACCTTACACCCCACCACATACTCTTTGATCCAATGACACTGGTCTCCTGGCTGTTCTATGAAAAAGCAGCTCCCTCTCTCAGTTCCCAGCATTTTCTCTGGTTTTCTACCATACCTGGAATGCTCTCCCTTCTCCTCTCAGCCTACTGGCTTCCCTGGCTTCTTTTAAGTACCAAATGAAATCTCACCTTCTTCAGGAAGAAAAGGTTCTAACCTGCTTAATCCTAGTGCCTTCCTTATTTCCTGTTTAACCTGCACTTAGCTTGTTTGTACAAATTCCCATTAGACGATGAGCTCTTTGAGGGCAAGGTCTGTCTTTTGCCTCTTTTTGTATCTCCAGCATTTGGCATAGCACCTGGCACATAGCAAGTGTTCAACCAATATTTATTGACATTGTTTTTCTGGGCAAGTAAGTTCCTGTCTCCAGATCTGAGTTTCCTCACCTGCAAAATAAAGGGGTTGAACTAGATGATTTCCAAGATCCTTTCTGGCTCTAAATCTATAATCATGTGAATATGCTTATTCTACAGCAGGGATTGCTCTCCATCCCTCAGACAAAAATACTCTCAAGGTTGAGGCCTCATCATAGAAGACAGCTCTTTATAATAATAATATTTTATATAATGCTTTAAGGTTTAAAAAGCATCTTACAGACATTATCTCATTTTATCCCTACAACAATCCTTTGGTGTGAGTGACTTATCCCCATTTTACATATGAGGAAACAGAGGCTGAGTGGTTAAGCGGCTTCCCCATGGTTATACTAGTGTCTGAGGCAGGACTTTAACTCTGATCTTCCTGACTCAGGACCAGTACCCAACCAATGACATCATGCTGCCTTTGAAAGGTTTTATCAAAAGTTGGGGAAAATCCATTATAGAATATTCAGGGACTACCAAAAGCTGCCATTCTCAGTATGTCTTTTTCAAAGACAATGAAATATAAGCCATACTTGATTTTACCTCCTTAGTCAGGCATACTGAAGCCTTGAAATGCAAGGACTAATCAATATGGCTAGAAGCTATTGAGGAACAACCCCTAACTTCCTGACTGGCCATGTTCAAAACCCAGGAACTGGCTGTGCTTGACAAACCAGTCACCTCAGTCTTCCAACATTTTATGAATGGAATATTCCAGTGATTCCTGAACAAGTGGGTTCTCTTTTTATCCAATGACATTCTAATATTTCTATAACCCCCAGTAATACACCAGACACACATCTAATCTGTCATGCCAGCTGTGGCAAAAACTTGCATTCCCTATGATATGGGCATTGTCTCCAAATCTTTCCTTTCAACCCAAAGCATTTCATAGAGATTTGAAGCCCAAATTTAAGGTTTTACTGACCACACCCAAGAACCGCTTTGAGGACCCATCTCCACTTAGAGATAATATTCTTCATTTGAAGACGTCAGCAATAGTCAGGGCCTGACTGGAAAACTGTCAGTAAGAACTGAGTAGAGGCAGTATGGGCTTAGAGCCTGGGAGTCAAGAAGGCAAATTTAAGCCTGAAATATACAGGCTACCAGACCACAGACAAGTCATTTAACCTCTCAGTGCCCCAAGGCAACTCTCAAAGTCTATAAATTACAAATCAGTTGTTGGCCTTTGTAAAGGAAGGGAATTTCCACACTGGGAGGTTCCTCTCCTCAGTGAGCACACAAGTCAGACCCAAAACAGAAACCAGAAGGCCACCCCTTCAAGACAACACCATACCAACTTCAGAAGAGGGTATTCTCTCCAATTACCTCTTGCCGTATGGGGATTCCCCCTGGGAACAAGAACACCCAGGTCTCCAAGTTATGTCACAATTCATGAAATCATAGAGTGTCTGCAACGTAAGGGCCTCAGAGATCATTTAGGGCAACCCTCTCCATGGGATGACAAATGAACTGAAACTAGGTGAGGTAAAGTGGCAGAGACAAGATTTGGTCTATTACTGTTTTTGTCCTACCATGGAGCTATCCAATTCCTTATTCTCTGACCATTCTGGGCTACATAAAACTCCAGATCTGTCCACCAGGGTGTTTGTTTGATTTAGCTGCCATTGTATGGCTTTTGTAGCCACCAACCTGGTCTTTCCCTGCTTCATGTCTCAGAAATAACTGGTTTCTTTTATCCTTTAATTGGTCTGAGACAGTATAGGTGAAAGATAGCACAACTCCCATCCATCCTTATAGCCTTTCTTATATGGGAAGTTTATCAGGTGCAGAAAGAGGCCACTAGTTAGAATGGTCAGAAGGACCAAGGGTAGGTTTATTTCAAGACAGAGGATGAATTAATCTTCAATTTTTGAACAATATAGTAAACCTAATCTTGTAAATAATTCTAGGCAAACATAAGGCAGACCTTGGGGGTCTTTGATCCAAGTAAGTACGAACCAGGAGTCATTGACAATGAGGCTATCTCATTGGAGGACCAGGGTAATGAAACCAGGGCAGAGAGTTATACTGTCTGGTCTGTGGTTTGCAGAGTCAGAGGTAGCAAATAAATCATAGGATTTACAGAATTTTAGAGTTTGAAAGAGACTTTCTCGTTCATTTAATCCAAACCCTTCATTTTACAACTGGTAAAACAAGCTCAAAGAAATTACATGACTTGTACAAGGTCACATAGCTAATAGGTGTTTGTTTGTCTACTCTATGTAAGTTTCAGAGCAAATATAGAGCTGTACTGGGAGAGGACGGGGCAACTTGGTGGCTCATCTTCCTGAGTTCAAATCCAGCTTCAGATGGATACTAGCTGTATGACTCTGGGCAACTCACTTAACCCTATTTGCCTCCGTTTCCTCATCATAAAATGATCTGTAGAAGGAAATAACAAACCACTCCAGTATCTTTGCCAAGAAATTCCCAAATAGGGTCATGAAGAGTCAGACACAGCTGAAATGACTCAACAGAAACTGGGAGAGGAAGGTCCTCCTCAGAAGCTCTTTGGACCCTTGAAATTACAGGGTTGGACAACTGGGTGTGTACTTGCATATATAAATATGTACATACAACCAATATATGATATATAACACATTGCTATATATGCATGTATCTTTATGTATAATACACAAATATAGCATGATATGCATATACATATAGATTCATGAAACTAAATGTATGCTGCTGTATTCCTATATATATACATGGATGTAGATAAATGTGCATTCATATATAAATATACAAACTTGTAGATAAATATGTTATACATTCATATATACAAGAGTATATGAATATATATATATGCATGAAATCATGTTTGCTGAAGTAGGCAATTAATAAAAGAATCAAAAAATAGATTAATCCTTAGTCCCAACTTCAGAACTGAAGGACAACATGCTATGACCTATTTCTGAAGACATATCCATTGGTAAATGGGTATGTCTATTTGCAAAAAGGTAGATGAGTCCTGCTCAAGGAAGAATAAATTTCTTTCCCAGCTTACAGCTGCCTATCCATGAATGGGATAGAAGAGATCTGCTCAAATGTGAACAAGTTCTCATCTCTTGATCAGCAGTTTATTGTCTGTATGGACAGAACTGCTTAAAGATGGGGGTTTGGGGGAAGAGTGCATAGAAAGTTTTTTAAGCTTTTGTAAAAGAAAGCCAAAAAAATGAAGAAAATTTTCAAAGGATCAATATAAGAATCTGGTGTGTTGGAGAAAAAGCGAGGCTATCAATACGTACTACTTCTATTACCTCCTCATACCTTTTTTTCCCTATAATTTACTTCTGTCTTTACTACACAAGTAAAATTTTCCTCAGTCATCAGCAACCTCCTAGCTTCAAGATTCAATGGCTTTTTCGCAATCTTTATCCATGATTTCTCTGTAGCATTTGACACACTTGTCTTATCTTTTTCTAAATTCTTTTTCTTCTCTTCCAAACGATGGTTAAGTAGGTCTCCACGTGGATATCTAGGCATTCAAACTTAAACTCAGCTAAATTTAAATTCTACACAAAATATTCAACTACTCTCACAGATCTATGATCTCATCAATGTTTGTGCTGGCTTCAACAATGCAGAACATAACCTATCCATGCTTGCCCTTCTTCTGGGACTCTGACGCATGCCACACCCACAAGAATCCAACAGGGCTCTGTCATGGGCCCTCTTCTCCCTCATACTATACCTCTCCTGATCGTCTCATGAGCACTCATGCTTTTAATTGTGATCTCTATGCAAACACCTCTCAGATTTTCTTACCTAGCCCTAAGGCCCTTCAGTCTCCCATCTCCAACTTCCTTTCAGATGTCTTAAAATGGATGTCTGATAGACATAACAAAAATCATTATCTTTTTTCCAAAACCTTCTTCTTTTCAGAATTTCCCTATTTCTGTCCAGGGTACTCCCACACTCTCAGTCACTCAGGCTCGCAATGTTCGCTGTCTCTCACCACCACCTTTATGCCTTTGCAACATCCCTTGATATGTCCCTCTTCTCTCTTCTGATACTCGTACTGCCGTGGTGAATGTCCCCATCACTTCACCCCTATATTACTACAATAGCCTTTGCGGTAGTCTCCCTGACTCAAGTTTCTCTCCATTCTATCTTCTTAAGCACAAAACTGACCATATTGCTTCCTGTTTAATAAACTCCAATGGCTCCTCAATCTTCTCTTTGGTTTTTAGGACTTTTCATAATGATAATTTATTAATTCATAATTAAGTTCATAATTAGCTTTCCAGTTTTCTTGCATTTTGCTCCCCTTCATGCTCTCTGCAGTGATACTGGGAAAGCTGAGAAGCTGTTTTTGGAACTGTTACACCAGAGCAATCTAAGGAACTATCATACCCTCAATCTACTCCCAAACCCCCATCTAGACAATGATTTAGAGACATGCAGCATCCTACTCAAACATCCATCTGACTATAAAGAATATTCTTTAATCAATCTCCTTTGGATATTTAAGTTTTAAGCAAAAGCTGGACTTTATTTTCTCCTCTCAATTATGTGGATGCTTAGATTACCATATAATCACTAATGTGGCATTTGCTGCCAATAAAGGAATTTAAAAAGGGAGGAGAAATTGATAAAGTCTCTTGCTTCTTTTTAAACCTTTTTAGTTCAAGGAACCCTCACTCCAACTGCTGCCAAAAGT
Organism: Bettongia penicillata ogilbyi; assembly: GCA_023548195.1. Classification (NCBI taxonomy): domain Eukaryota; kingdom Metazoa; phylum Chordata; class Mammalia; order Diprotodontia; family Potoroidae; genus Bettongia; species Bettongia penicillata. Next base: position 1,515,844 of record JAJHZJ010000202.1, read on the forward strand.
AGCACTAATTTACCCCCTGAACATTACTCTACCATTTATACTGGCTTGAAAACTCAGATTTGGCTAGCAGTCACACTGACATCTGGTCCCAGAAGACATAAATTATCCTACCTTGGTCTGAAAACTCTGCTTGCCCAAGGTTCCTCAATAAAGTTCCCAGTCATGGCCTTCCCATAGTCCCTATCCAATCCTTTTGGAGGGATGTTTGAAAAAAGGTGTAAGAAGGGCCTTTCACGTTCTCTCAAAAGATATGCTGGGAAGACCTCAATGCTCAGATCAAGGCCCTAGAAGTCTGGATAGAGGTCCTGAAGCCCTACATACTTGAAATCTCAGCCTTCCTAAACAAGCGTTCCCTAGTGACTGCACAAATGATACTTACAGACATGATATTATAGCTTATTAGAGAGCAGTTTCAATCGGAGAGGTCTCCCCATGTGTATTGGATAGATTCATACTGTGACTCAGAAGCCTGTAATGTCAATATCCATGAGGATGGGTCCCTCAGTTTGTGCCAGAGTCCTTTCTTCTCTCTTCTGGTTGTCAGGGTGTTGCAGGATGTGACACCAAGATTGGCTGAGAATCAGGAGGTGGTTGGTACCTCCTGGGGCACCGTATGAGGCAGGGTTTGGTCATTAAGTCTTCAAGTTCTCTTGGAATACATCCTCAGATCTCAGTTTATTTTGTAACCACCAAGGAGAAACTGAATTTTGGGTCCCCAATGAAAGTTTCCAAGAGAAAAGGTCAATGCAAAAGCATGAGATATGCCTATGGGACCTAAAGCTTTCATATTGTTAATCATCCAGATCATCACAAACCATATCTTAATGACTTTTTAAGTTGGATGATGGGGCTTCTTACTCCTAAAGAATCCTAAAGTCACTTACAGTCAACTACTGGAAATATCAGTGTAAAAATGGCTTATGATCTTACTTTGATCTGGTTCCACATGTAGATTTTAACACTTGCTGGAATTAAAGTGGAGGAGTTCTAAAAAAAATGTAATACATACACACAATAACATGGGGTTAGGGGAATTCTCAGTATACTGACTTATTGGGCACTTATACAGTAGCTCCGAGTGACATCTGAATACTGAATTTGTCCCAAGGAGCAGTAAAAAAATATTGAATAAGTGACCCCATGCAGAACAACGGGCTGATTTTTCTAATTATACCGTTTTCCTTTTGAAAGGGACAGTCCTGACCATTGTAGACTGTAGGCACGTACCCCTTTAAGACTGTGAGGATGTAACTGCATTGGATTTGTTACTCTAGATCTAAACTTAACTCAGGCTCCACAAAGGACTGTAGGGAACTAGGTCCAATATAATTATGCATGTCTGGGGAGCCTCTAGCAGCTCTGAAGCAATAATAAATAGCCTTCAGTTAAAGGAGCCATAAGAAATTCCATTTCTTATGAATACGAAAGCAGGCAGATGAATAGGCAGTTTCAGTGATATAAAACGTTACTTTCCTCACATCATGCCCATGCTAGAAAAGAAAGCCAAACAAAGACTTCAGTGGCTGCTGATCAAATCCAGATGCCTTAGTTTCATATTCAAACTCCTCTACAACCTACCTACTTTTCCAGAATCATAAAATCCCAGATTTAGAAGATCAACTTGTTCAATCCTTAGTTGCTGTATGAATCTCCTTCACAACATTCCCCCAGCAAGTCCAGTGTCTGCTTAAACACTTACAGTAAAAAGGAACTCACTACCTAACTACTGGCAGGCCAGTCCATTTTCAGACGGCTCCAATTCTTGGGAGGTTCTTTGTATTCTTGCCAAAATCTGCTTCCCTATAATTCCTATGTTTTCCTTTTCTAATAACACATTTAATGCCTCTTCTTTCTGACAGTCTTTAAGATACCTAAAAGCAGGGTTTCTTAAACTTTTTCCACTCATGACCCCTTCAGTACTTCTTAAACTGTGGATCTTGAGTAACTTAAAGAAGTCTATTCATTGAATAAGTGTAGCTCACTAAAAGTGAGAATGTGGTAAGACCTTAGCCTGAAAGGGCCAGGGTCTCACATTGCATCCTGGGCCATCTCCAGTCATCTTGATGAATATCGGACCACTGGACCCAGCTAAGGAGAAGAAGATTTGGTTGGTGAGTTGCGCAGCCCTCCCTCACTCAAATCAAAGGCAACTGCAAGTCATGTGATCATCTTGATGTCATGGTCCTCTTTGAGAATGAAAGACAAACGCAAACTGTGGATCAAGACCCAATTTAAGAAGTGCTGCCTAAAAGCACCTACTATGACCCACACGTCACTTCCTTCCTCTCTTTATTTCCTACCAGCTGCTCAGCTTGATTTTGCTTCCACAAACATCACAGCCCTATACCAAACCTTTCAGCTTCATTCTATGTACTCTCTTCCCCCATTAAGCTGGTAAGTACCCTGGGGGCAGGGACAGTCTTTTTATTTATATCCCCAGGGTTTAACAGATAGTCTGGCACACCGTTGGTGTTACTGACCTCCTTTCAGATTATAATCCAGTGTCAACTGGACCTTACTGTCACTCAACCCTAAAGAGGTGGTCAGCTAGACCTTCCAAAACAAGAAATCTAAAAATTTCTGTGCAGCTTGAAAACCTTCAAAAAACCATGCTACAAGATAGGAAAAGCAAACCATCAACATGAATGTCAATTAAAATTCATTTTAAACTGTAAACTGGTCTACCACAAGGCACCAAAAGTTGAGATTCAATAAGAAAAACTACTTTGCAACCCTTTTCAAATTCACACTTGTCACTGCAGTACATCATGTGCTCTGAGAGAAGTCTGGAAGTCAAAGCAATGTGTAGAGGTAAGTTCCACAAAGCACAAACATACTAAATATATTTGAGTGGATGAATTTATTACGAATGTTGGTAATCTGAAGGGCATTTTCACATGATTTATCCGACTTCTGCCTATAGATGCCATCCATACTGGACATTTGGGGATAAAATGAGTTGTCACTTTTGGGGAAAAACATGTAGTCTACATTACACATGCACACAGCTCTTTAACTTACAAAGAGATAGTATCTCATATATTTTTTAAGTGGGTCTCTTGTGAACTCAGAGTGAATTTTCTCATAGAAACAGTATTATAAATGGTATTTAGGTCTCTAGGCCAGTCTGCAAAACCATATAGTACCATAAGTACGGTTTTTGAAATTAATTATTTGAATAACATTTCATTCTAGTCATATATTATCTAATATAATAATTTTTATTATTCATTATTATCAATTAATAATTTATTATTAATTATAATTATATACATAATTATAATTAATTATAATAATAAATAATTAATTCTTTGTAATTAATACAAAATCTTGGAACTGGAAGGGACGTTAAAGGCCCGCTAGACCTAAAAATGAATCCCTTCAATCTGCACAAGTAGTCATCCACTTTGCTTGAAGATAACCAGTAAAGGACGATATGTCTGGCAGCCCATTACACTTTTGAACACCTCTAATAGGGAGGAAGATATTTCTTGAAATCCAGATTAGATCTGCCTGCCCACTGCTAATAGACAGATCTGCCCTGGATGGTAGGAAGAAAAACTCTTTTATCCATCTTCCATATACTTGAAGACAACAATTCTGTCCCATGTAAGCCTCATTTTCTCTGTAAGAAAGATCCTTGCCCCCCTTTTTAAGATTGTTTTCATAGGGGAAAAAAACTGAATCCAATAGGAATCACCAAGAATAGACCTCTCTGTCATAGATTAAATGACTATAGCATACTCTTTCTATAGCTTGGGTGGGAGAATTTCTTTTCCATTGGGATTTCAAGGGGAGAAGGAGAAGACAGAGCTCTGGAATCAAGGTCCAGAGGTCTTGATTATCAAGAGGAAGCAAGAGGACCTCTGCCAGTGGTGACTTGCAGGATTTCACGGCAGCAGGAGCTGTACCTACTACATAGAGGCTCCCATGGGACCTGGGATGAGGATGGAGTTTTAGAGGTAAAGGATGTGGGGCCTTAAGGAAGAAGGAAGAAGTTGAGGCAACCATAGATACATATGAATTACTTCCAAAACAAGTGTTCAGTCACATGTATTATTTTATCACCAGCTTGCAATTCATGTCTAATATTTCTCTGTGCAAAATTTATACTGATATTTACAACTGTGACTTGAGAATTGGAAAAAAATAAGGTCATCCAGTTCAGTCTATGCTTTATTACTAGTATTCAAACTTGAACTTCAGGATCTTTTGAAAATATTAAAAGAAAAAAATTCTACCTTTATATATTAATTTCTGAAAAGCAAGTGGAACTCCAGTAACTTGTTCAATAAGGAGGGCCATGTCCTGAAGGGTGGGTTCATCGTTTCCTTGCTGTGCTACAACTTGAATGTTATGCTTTTCATTGTCTGAAAAGAAAGAAAAATCGTCTGTAGCAAGAAAATAGCAATTCTTCAATGTAAATGTTTCCAAACCATATAAAAATTATCTTTAAAGCAGAAATTAAACAAGCATTTCCAGTTTTAAGAAATATCATTTAAGCACTTACCAGTGGTTGAGAACACTGATGGGTAACAAGAAAAAGTAAAGGAGTGTTCCGTACTCTCAAGGAATTTATTAGGATCATAGGATCTCAATTTCAAGGGATGGCAGATATTTAGTTCACCTCCTTCTTAACTCAGAATTTTTTTTATAATATCCCCAGTTGGAGGTCACTAACCTACAATCTTCTTAAAAGTAATCAATGACAATGAACTCCTAACATAGGAAGTAGCCTTTTTTACTACTGGATAAGTCTAATTCTTGGAAAGTTTTCACCTAAAGCTAAACTCAAATTTGCCTCCTTGTAATTTCTATTGATTCTCCAGCATTATGCAGAATAACTCCTAAATTTCCTTCCCAGTGCTACCCCTTTGAAATATTTGAAGACAGTATTCTTCTAAAGACAAAATATCCCCCAAGGGAGCCCATTCCTTTTCACATTTACTTCATTTGCTGCCATACTATTAATTCATGTTGAGCTCTCATTCCACTAAAACTCCCAAGATCTTTTACAAACTAATTTCTAGTTATATATCTCCAGCTTGCATTTGTAAATTGATTTTTTGGACCACAATTCAAGGTTTTACATTTGTCTTTATTAAATCTGACCTTGTTAGATTCAGCTCAACACTGTTAGGATCTTTTCGGATACTGATTTTATGATCCAATATTTTATTTTTCGTATCCTTGTGTCATACGTAACTTTGATAATCCTGCCTGCCATCTATGCCTTTATTCAAGTTATTGGTTAAAATGCTAAATAACACAGGACATTCATTAGATGCCTGAAGCACTCCACTGGTGAACGCAGAACCTAGACTATACTTTGTATTCAGACATCTATTATGTTCAATCATTTCAGTTGTGTCTGACTCTTCATGACCCCATTTGGGGTTTTCTTGGCAAAGATGTTAGAGTGGTTTGCCATTTCCTTCTCCAGCTCATCTTACAGATGAAGAAACTGAGGCAAGCAGGGTTAAGTGATTCACTCAGAGTCGGAGCCTAAAGCCAGATGTAAACTCAGGAAGATGCCTTCCACTGCACCACCTGAGCTACCCTCTAATTCAGCCATCTAATCAGTACTAAATGTATCCATCTAGCCTACATCTCTTTTCCAAAAGGAGAATATGAGAGAATCTGTTTGCTTAAATCTAGATAAACCATATCTTCAGCATTGCCCTAACCTAGGAAACTTGATGTTTATTTTCTAAAAATAAGTTTTTATTGATATCTTCTGTTCTTACATCATCCTAATTATCCCAAGTATTTCTTCTTCCTCCCCACAAAAAAATCATCCCATTTTACAAATGATATCTTTTGGAAATGAAAAAAAAATCAGCACAACTGATCAATACACTGAATAAATTCAAAAACATGTACAATGTTAACACGTGTGGATTTCCCTCATCCATGAAGGGTTGGGTTGAGGGAATCTCTTCTCATGTCTCTAGATACATTCACTTTTGATATTTTGTGTATGGTTGTTCTTTACATTTACATGGTTGTAGGCACTGTGTATATTTTTTTATAGGTTCTGCTTACTTCACTCAGTATCAGTTCTTGCAGATCTTTCCATGTTTCTCTGTTTACATTACACAAATCATTTCTTACAGCACAGTGATATTCTATTGCATTCATATGCCACAATTTGTTTCATTTCCCCAATGGATGAACATCTACTTTGTTTCCAATTCTTAGCTATTACAAAAAATGCTACCATAAATATTTTGGAATATATGGGGAATATATCTTCTTATCAATGGCTCCCTTGAGGTATAAAAGTTCAGTGACTGAATCTTTGGTTCAAAAGATATGGACATTTTAGTCACTTTATTTGCATAATTTCAAATTGCTTTCCAAAACACTTGCAAATATTTCACAGCTCTACAACAATGTGTTAGTATATCTTTTAATCCACAATTCTCCCAACATTGAGCATCACATTTTTGCCAATTTGCAGGGTATAAGGTGCAACTTCAGAGTTGTTTTGATTTGCATTTCTCTTATTATTAGTGATCTGAAGTATTCTTTCATGTAATTGTGAATACTTTGCTTTTTTTCTTTTGAAAATTATTTATTCATTTATTTGACAATTTGTCTACTGGGTAATGTTTATTACTTTTATACCTAATAATATGTTCTGATTATAGACATACCTCAGAGTTACTGTGGGTTTGGTTCCAAAGCACTGCAATAAAATGAATATTGCAAAAGCAAGTTACAAGAATTTTTTGGTTTCCCAGTGCATATAAAAGTTACATTTATACTATACTGTCATTTGTTAAATATGCAATAGTGTTATGTCTAAAAAAACCAATGTACATACCTTAATTTAAAAATTCTTTATTGATTAAAAAATGCTAACCATCATCTGAGCCGCCTTCAGCAAAGTCATAAACCTTTTTGCTGGTGGAGGGTCTTGCCTCGATGTTGATGGCTGCTTACTGATCAGAGTGGTGGATGCTGAAGGATGGGATGGCTATGGCAATTTCTTAAAATAAGACATTGAAGTTTGCTGCATCAATTGACTCTTCCTTTCATAAAAGGTTTCTCTGTAATATGCCATGCTATTTGATAGTATTTTACCCACAGTAGAACTTCTTTCAAAATTGGAGTCAATCCTCTCAAACTCTGCTGGTGCTTTATCAACTAAGTTTATGTAATATTCTTCAATAATGTTGTGTCTCAGGGAAAAGAGAAGCCCGAGGAAAGAGAGAGAGAAAGAGAGACAGAGATGAAGGAATACCTGGTTGGTGGAGCAATCAGAACACACACATTTATCAATTAAGTTCATAGTCCTTTATGGTTATGGTTCATGGTGCCCCAAAACAATTGCGATAGTAGTGTCAAAGATCACTGAACACAGATCACTGTAAGGGATATAATATTAATGAAAAAGTTTGAAATATTTCCAAAATTGCCAAATATCTCACATTGCGAAATATGATGTGAGGACATCCTATTAGAAAATGCCACTGTTAGACATGCTTGATGCAGGGTTGCCCCAAAACTTCAATTTGTAAAAAAAAAAAATGCAATATCTGTGAAGCACAATAAAGTACAGGACAGTAAAATGAAGCATGACTGCATTCTTTTTATTTCTTTTGGTTTTGCTGTGATTTCACTTTATTTATTATTTTATTGATTTGATTTTTCTGTTCTTTTTTTAATTAGACTAGTTAAAGTGTATCAATTTTGTTAGTCCTGTCAAAGAACTAGATTTTAGTTGTATTTGTCATTTCGATTTTTCCCATTTATTTATTCCTCCTCTAATTTTTAACATCTCCTAGGACTGTTTGCCTGTTAGGTTTATTTGCTGGCTTTCTAATTTTTATAAATGCATGTTCAATTCACTAATCCTCTATTTTTCTATTTTGCTTATATTTGTTTATAAGGATATTTTTCCCTTGAAAAATTAGCTGCATCCCAGAAATTTTAGTACATTTTTTCATCATTATCATTTTCTGTTATGTAGCTTTTGTTTCTATCATTTGTTCTTTGACCCACTTATTATTTAGGATGTCATTGCTAAATCTCTATTTGGGTCTGTATCTTTTGATTGTGAACCAATTTCTATTTTTATTATGTTATGGTATATAAAGGATGTATTAACTACCTCTGCCTTTTTTATATTTGTTTACAATATTTCTTTGCCCTAGTACATGATCAATTTTTGTAAGTCCCGTGTGGTGCTGAGAAACATGCGTATTCTTTTGCAGAACTATTTAGAAGATGCCATAAAACTTTTCATTCTAGTGTCTATAGCAATTTGTTCAATTCCATATTTCCTCTTTCATTTATCTTTCTGTGGTTGTTCCATCAATTCAGTCAGGTCTAACTCTTTATGACCCTGTGGACCATACTGTCCATGGAGTTTTCTTGGCAAAGATACCGGAGTAGTTTGCAATTTCCTTTTCCAGAGGAGGGTAGGGAGAGATTAAGCGACTTGCCTGAGATCACACAGCTAGAGCCACATTTGAACTCAGATCATCCTGACTCCAGGTCTAGTGTTCTATACACTGAACCACCCAGTTATCTCCAATTTTTTTGTTAGATTTATCCAAAATTGAGAGGGATACTGAAATCTCATCATTGTATTACTGTCTATGTCTTCTTGTTGCTTTGATAATATTTTCTTTATGAATTTATATGTGAAAGCATCTGGAGCATATGACTTTATTAGTGATACTGGTTTGTTGCTTTTGGTTCTGATGGGGTACAAGCCAAAGCCAAGACCTTTTTCCCTTGAATCAAGAGGACTTTTGTCCCTTTTGTCTGAAGGGCTCTGGAAAGTTTGACCTTGGGGAGGGCTCCTGGGATTCCCCTTCCATTTCTCCCAGTCCAGATACTCCAGATCTTACCAAAACCTGCCGTCCAGACTATTTAGCATTCTTTTGATATTCCTCCCTTTGATTCTATTACCACCCCTCCCATCAGGATCTTCCCTGAGTTCGATCTATCAATCGAGATAGATTGATATCGATCTATCCCTGGGACCCCAGACTACTGGGCAACACCTGGATGGATTCTTCCCACATTCTTTTTCTGTATTCAAGTTCCATCTGGCCTCCACGAAGGCGCTCAGATTCAGTCCAGCTCAGACTCTGTCTTGCTGAGATTCTACCTGGCCGGCTTGTTCATACAAGCGTTACAAGTGTTTGGCTCCTTAAGAGTCAACCCAATATGGTGAAAATTCAATAAAGTTTGTTTTTCTTTGGCTTTAAGAAGGCTTGTGTCGAATTCATTCGAGCAGGACCTGGTGTGTTGATGATATTCTGGGGTCCCCCTGCACCCCAAACCTCAACAGTTCCTTTTGGCATAAGTTTCCTCATTTATCTCTTTTTATTTTATTCACTTTGTCAAGTAACATGATTGTAATTCCTGCTTTTTTGGATTCACTTGATACATAGTAATTTTTTCCCATCTCAGTTTTATTTTGTATATGACTATTTTTCAAATGTGTTTCTTGCAGGTAACAGATAGTAGGGTATTGCTTTCTTATTCAATCTGTCGCTCTTTTTTATTTTATTAGATTAGTGTATTTACATGTAAAAGTATGAGAAGTTTATATCTTCCTCTAATACTGGTGGGTTTCTTCAAGTTAGGATTTTTTCCCCTCTTTTGTAAACACAGTATTATGTTTCTTCAGGTCCTTTTCCTTCATCTTTTTTAAGGTGGTCCTTACCCTGTTCTCCTCATTTCTACTCCTATTCTTTTGGGCTTTTGTTATTATATCTTTTTTCTGTCTTGCTTTTATCTGATTACTTAAGTCTTATACCCTTTTCCTCTCAATCAAGTAGATTCCCCCTTTCTCTTTCCTTCCCTTCAACTAGTCTTGTTCATTAATTTTTTTTTTCGTTTGTGCACTCTTTTCCAAAAAGGCTTTTTCTCAGTCTCTTCATTATCCATCCTATCTACATTCTCTGATTCATGATCCCTATAATATATTCTATCTTTTCTCTGAATTCCTCAGGCAATTAAGGCTTCCAAGGTATCTATTCTAGGCTTTCCCCTCTGGGTGGTTTCTCCCACTGACCTAGTGGAACTTGCCCCAGGGATTCCTCTCTTCCATTGTGTTTCACTCCCAGAGCAATGCCAATTATTGCAGGTATCAATGAGAACATAGCACAGGCTAGGGCTCCTTCCTCACCACATCCCTGATGACACAGCCCACCATAGAACTATGGCTTCCCCTGATTATTTTTTCCCCCATTTGCCTCAAAATTTCCTCCCTCGGTCCATGCTCTCCTAGTCTTCCAATGCCAGTTGCCAATAGGAGTTCCAATTTCACCCCTCTCAAAGTAGGACTAGTAGACTTTTCAAGTACCAGATCCCCAAGATCACACATGCTGAAATGTCTGTCTCCCCTCACAGACTCTTCCCTCATAGAAGTATTCATCAGTGAAACCACCTCCTCCTACCTTTCCCTCTCTTTTCAATCTTCTCTCCTCCCCACCAACACCCCAATAAGCTCTACTCTTTCTGGAGGGTGGGTAGGGAAGGGGAGGTCCTCCTCTTTGTTAGTAGGCCTTGAGCTGACCCTGGCACATCACACATTCCTTTCTATCTGTCTGTTTGCCTTTCTCCCATCAAAAAAAAATACATTGATTTATCTGTAGTCAAGGTATCACCTTGTTCTGTCCATAATGTCCAATGCCTACCTTTTCACTCCTTCCTCCACCTTTACCTTTGTCTTCTTATGTACATTAAGAAAAAAGTTTCTTAATGATGTCTGCTATCACTAGATATTGCTGTACTAGGCTCTCCCAGCATTTTTATTTTGGGGGGTATTCAAGAAGGAAATAGTCTCTTCAGTTCTAGTTTTCTTTCTAAAAAGATTTCAAATTCCTCTTTATTATTGAACATACATTTTTCTGGTCCTGTAAGGTTAAGCTCAGATTTGCTGGATGGGTTATCCTGGTCTGCATCCTGAGTTCTATGGCTCTTTGGAACACACTATTCCATGTTCTCCAACATTTTCTACTAGTCTTAGGCTATTCACATTTCATTTCCTTTCTATTTGAAGATATTTCTCCTGATAGCTTGTTGTTTCTGTATTGGATTATTACATTTAACCATGTGTCTTAGAGTTTGCAGCTGGCATTTTTCTGGAGATGATCTGTGAATTCTTTCAAATGGCATATTTTTCTATATTCAGAAGTCTTGTGCATTTCTCTTATATTATTTGCTGCATCATGGTGTAAAGGTTTTTTTTGTCCTGTCATTCTGGGAAACCTATGATCTTTAGACTGTATCTATACATCCTCTCTTCAGATCAGTTATGTTTTGCTTTTTCCTTTTAATGTTATTGGGTTTTTTTGCTTCTCTTTCAGATTGTCCTTCACTTCGGCATTACCAATTTATCATTCTCTCTTTTGTTTATTTGGTGAGGTTTGCTATTACAGATTTCAATTTTTCTATCATGCCCATTATTTTAGCAGCAAAGTCATAAATTCTGCTCTCATAATTCTCATCTCTCTTTTGATCTGCTTAGGAACAGCACGTTGTGTTTCTATGTTCTCCTCAAATTTCTCTTCAAGTTCATCAAATGTAGGATAATTTTCCTTTATTTTGCAGTATTTATTCATAGATGCCTGAACTCATTTCGTGGATTAAAAGGTCATTCTTCTTTCTGTTATTGATGTTTTCCCTGTTGATTTTTTAGTCAGTGAAGGAATTTTCCTAAGGTGCGGTTCTTATCACACTTCCCCTTCCTTATTGTCTCCCTATTGCCTCCACGATCAAATACAAAATGCTGTTTGGCATTCAAAGCCCTTTATTACCTAAACTTCTCCTACTTTTCCAGTCTTCCTATACCTTATTCCTTGCCAGGAACTCTTTGATCCAGTGACACTGGTCTTTTGGATGGTCTTTGAACAAGATACTCCATCTCTTGGCTCCAGGCATCCTTTCTGGCTGTCCCCCATGCCTGGAATATTCTCCTTCCCTCTGCTCTGCCTACTGACTTTTCTGGCTTCCTTTAAGTCCCAACTAAAATACCATTATCTACTATTAAGACTTCCCCAACCCCTTTTAATTCTAGTGCCTTCCCTCTGTTAATTATTTCTTATTTCTCCTGTACAGAGTTTGCTCTGTGTGTGTGGGTATAAACACATATATATGTAATGTATATATACATATAAGTGTATGTGTGTTTGTATATGTGTCTGTATGTGTACATATATGTTTGCATGTTATCCCCCTTATTAGGATTGTAGTAAGCTCCTTAAGAGCAGGGACTCACTCTGCTTATAACCACAGTGCTTAGCACATTACCTGGCACACAGTACATGTTTAATAAATCTTTAATGACTGATTACTGATTGATCTTCTTACATTCAAGGTCTTTGAGTTCTCTTCTTCCTGAGATTTTTGGTGCTTTTTTCCCCTGATTTTCCCCTGTTCGCTTTCCGGCCCTGCCCATTCTGATGGTGGATTTCAAAGCCTCTTAGGCTCCACAGTTCACCAGCCTAGGTCTGCCCCAAGTGATTTGTGGGTTAGGGTTACTCAGAACTGACCCTCCTGGATGCTGTGCACGTTCACGTTCCCTCAGACTCGGTAGAGTGCTGCTCAGGCTTCTCTGCCCCCACTCCCCACAACATACACACATGGTGTTCTGTCCTGGTGACCTGATCTGCTCCCTCCGTTCTTCAATTCTCTGGCCCAGTATCAGCCGTTCAGAGCTTTGCCATGCCAGTATTTTTGATCCAGAAGGGTTTGCAGCCAGCTGACTGTCTGACACAGCTGGGGTAAATTTCCACAGCCTGGAGTTGGGGTCTCCACAGCACTGGAAACAGGGAGAGAGAACCTGGGTATAGGAACAGGTTTTGTTGCAGATCTGTGCATCCAGTCCTTGGATCTGCTAGTGCAGCCTACTGATGGCTTGAAGACTAAGATGGGTGCTGGGAGAGCTCAGGATTTGTTGAGTGTTAGTTCACAGGTTTGAGGGTTTCTTTTTAAACCTCTTTTTGGATTAGGTATCCAAGACCATGCAGACAGCTGAAGTGGCTTTATCTTTGGTGCATAATTTCTGTTTCTGGTTTGAGAGGTCATGGTTATCAGAGAAAATGTTTAATCCTCCATCTTGTTGCTCACATGACCCAGAAGTCCCCCAACTAGTTCTTGATAAAAGTATGATGACTCTCTATAATTGTCACTTCTTCTGAATATAAAGTAGAAGGGTAGATGTACTACCCTTTCCATAACAAGTTCTAAATTCTGACATGAATTGCGATCAAGTCTATTGACATGAGTTTGACAAATCTACTTTCTTCATCGTTTTGAAAATTTGTCCTTATGCAGAACAGCATTACTTGCCCAAAAACAGAGGTAGAATTATGATCAGAACCTAGTTCTCCAGACTCCCAATCCAAATGTTCTTTTCACTTTACACTATACAGCCTCTCTTATAAGTTATCTTAGGATAGGGATTTTGATTTACATTTTTGTGTTGTGCCAAATATAGTGCCAGTACATAGTAGACTATCTAGAAATACTTGTTGGATTAAAATGGATCTACTTATATAGCCAGATAGCCCTAAATTTACAGCTGTCTAGAATATTTTCTACATACCTTAAAATTCACTGGAACATAAAGCCACGTTCTTGCCTCATTCTGGAAAGGGTAGAAGAACCTAGGTGTCCTTACCCTTTATTCTAGTGTTTGTACTACTCTAAGAAAGGAACACTCACTGCCTTTGGAGTCAAATCTCATCTCTGACATTATCTGTGTGACTTTGGGCGACAACAATAACCACAATTATAGTTAAAGTTCATCCAATGCCTGACATGTATATACTTTAATTTGATCATCACATCAATTGACTTAACCTAAGACTCAGTTTACTCATCTATAAAACAAGGGAGCTGACCAGACTTGGAAATCTCTCCCAGCTCTAGACCTATGATACTATAACCTATGTAATAGTCACTTTGTATACAGTTCCTGTTAAATAACTGTTAAGAGAGACCTAATTACTCTCCAAAGAGATCTATTTAATGTAGGTCCTGCAATACCAAGTTTGCTTTTTAAAAAGTTAAACTCCTTTAAAATCAGAACATCCTTTTTTTTTGGGGGGGGGGGGGGGGGGGCGGGGAGAGGACCCTGATCACTTTCACAGTCAGGTTTGATTACCACAAGAGATCTGGCACTGTGAACTCCTGGCTGCTTTTAGGGCAGATCACAACAGTTAAGCCTAACTTTTTTAGAAAGGGTTACCCATCAGCAACTCCACGGAGTGCAGGCTGTCTGCCACAATTCCTGCAGCTTCCCAACATCCTTCCAGAAACCAAATGAGTTGGCATAGCTAAAATGATTTGCAAGTCGTAAAAGTGTTGTATATATTTAAATACTAACTATTGCTGTTATTAACAAAAGGAGGAACAGGAGTCTATGGGAGGCTGCTAACTCACGGAAACAGGGAATCTCAGGAGAGTTAGTTGGAAGGGATCACAGTGACCATCTAGTCTCCCCCTAACCTCTCAGAACTGAAAAAAAGAAGTCTCTAAACCGAGAAGGGGAAGTGAGTGGAGAAGAGGAGAAAGAAATAAAGAAAAAATATGGAAGAGAAAGAAAAACAAACAGACAAGTCCTCTCCATAACACTTAAGCACACGGTAGGCGCTTAATCAATGCTTTATGACTGCCTAACTTACGAGTAAATGACAAGACCGTGACTCGGCTCCCGGGAGCACACGGTAGGCGCTTAATCAATGCTTAATGACTGCCTAACTTAACGAGTAAATGACAAGACCGTGACTCGGCTCCCGGGGATCGGCCACCACAGTCCCCTTCATTAGACAGGTTTCTATGAGACCCCCCTTCCCCAACTGTATCCTGCCCGGGGGGTAAAACCCCACCATAGGCAGCAATCAGCCCAGCTCCCCGACCCCGGCCACTTACTGTAGCTGACAGTGACGGTCACCGAGGGCCCGGACATCTCCGCGGAGACCGCTCCCTCGGACTCCCCGAATCCCAGGCCCGACGATCATCCACCGGCCCCCCAGCTCCTGCCCCTCCCCACCTGCAGCCAGGCGCCCAAACCTGTGCAGGCTGCTGAGCATGCCCAATACGGCCGTAAGGAGAGCGGCCGGCCGGGGGTCGAGTCCGCCTCTCCGCAGTTTAGCAGCAGCCGCTGGGTCTGCTCCGGGAGGAGACGGGGAGGGCTGGGGGCGCTCCCTGCCAGGTCCCTGCGCTCCCAGCCTGCCTTCCCTCGTGCTCCCCAAGCCTGGGATGCCTTAGCCCACAGCTGGCCTTTTCCGTCCCTTCTGCTCCAAGTCCTTCTTGGAGTCCTAGCGCGACTGTCCCCTCCTCAGAGCATCCTCTGATGAAACTTACATGGCTCTCCTAGAGTGTCCTTGACATGTTTCCCAGCGCCTTCCCTCCTCATTGTTTCCCGTTTATCCTGGACATCGTTTGCTGGGTATTTTATGTTTGCTGATCTCCCCCAATAGACTGCAAGTAAGCTCTTTCAGGGCAGAGACTTTTTGCCTTTTTTTTAATCCGTAGAGCTTAGCACATAGTAGGAACTTAAATGTTTATTGATGGACATAGGCAGCTATGGACATAGGACATACTGATGGACATGGGACATCTAGACAGCTAGATGGTGCAGGGATAGAGCAATGGGCCTGCACTCCTCAAGACTTCTACTCAAATGTAGCCTTATACCCTTATTAGCTGTGTGACTCTGGGCAAATCACTTAATCTGCCTTCACCTCATTTTCTTCTACTATAAAATGGAGATAAAAGGAGCTATTTGTAAAGCACCTGGCACATGGTAGGTGCTTCATAAAAGTTTCTTTCCTTCCTTGTAGTTATCTGTAATCTCCTTGAAGGAGATACAGCATCATAAACATAGGGTATTGTACACATAGTAGGCCAGACACTTAATAAATCCTTATTGAATTTAAGTGTCATATACATATAGTATGTTTAGTATCATATACCTATAGTATTGTACACATAGTAGGCCAAACACTTAATAATACTTATTGAATGTAATTGTCATATACATATAGTATGTATAGTTGTCATATACATATAATATTGTACACATAGTAGGCCAGACACTTAATAAATGCTTATTGAACTTGTGTAATTATCTCTTCTACTAAGCTTTACAACAGAGATTTAACTTTAGAAAAGACAGCAGGGGGAGAATGAAATGTTTGCCACATCTTACTCCCCTTCACCTAAGAGAGTAACTGGCCCACTTTCTATTTCTCACATAGGACAGTCCATCTCTGGGCCCTAGTCATTTTCACTGGCTATCCCCCATGCATGGAATGCTCTCTTTCCTCATTTCCACCTATTGGTTTTCCTGGTCTCAAATAAAATCCCACCTTCTGCAAAGAAGTCTTTGTCAGTCCCCTTTCATGCAAATTTCTTCTCTCTATGATTGCCTCCAATTTATCTGGGATATGTTTTTGTTCATAGACAGTTATTTCCTGGTTATCTCCCTGAATCAGATTGCCAGGTTCATGAGAAGAGGGACTGCTTTTTCTTCCTTTTTATCCACAGCACTTAACAGAGTGTGTAGGCATAGGAGATTAATTGATGTTTGATGATCATTTGTTAAATGGATGAATGAAAAGATAAATGAATGAATATAACCCGACTAATGAGATCATTTTTCTGCAGAGGATTATTTAAAATTTTCAGACTCTGTTTTTTCTATAGCATTTGAAGAATTTCTTTGAAGATTTTGTGTAACCACCTGATTTTATCTCCAAGTACTTTATTTAACCTCAGTTAAATCTGGTAGACTCTTAAGTTCTCTAAAGACAGGGATAAGACTTTCATCTTAACATTTTCTAGCACCTAATACAAAATCCTACAAGCATTAGGCACTCAATTAAGTGTTGGAAGGAAGGAATGAAAATCCTTGTGTTTTATAATTGCTTGTGAGTGATCATACAATCAGCACAAGTGGTTTCTTCCAATAAGAGAAGCTAACACCTCCTTTCAAGGGTTCAGTTCCATACCTGAGCTTCAGAGGACTCTTTTCCTTTGGGACCAAAGAAAAGAATGAGACTTTTGAAAATTGCTTATTTAATTTTTAAGTCACTGTAAAGAAATTTTGAAGATTTAAGTGGCACAGGGTTAGAGTGCCTGACCCAGAGTCGTGATGAGTTAGAATTTGACCTCAGACACTTACTAGCTGTGTGACCCTCAACAAGCTACTTAATCCTGTTTGCCTCAGTTTCCTCATCTGTAAAATGAGCTGGAGGAGGAAATGACAAACCACTCCAGCATCTTTACCAAGAAAACCCCAAATGGGGTCAAGAATAATTGGACAAGACTGAAAAATGACTCAATAACACAGAAATACATCCTTGTAGACTGAGTCATTCATTTTTTAAAATGTTTGTTAACACCTATGACTTGTAGAAAGAGAGCAGTGTTCAGAACCAAAGCATCACTCTGAATGTGTAGTCTAATTGGCCTGAATTTAAAAGCTCCATCTGCCACTTGCTTTTGGAATGACTTTGGGCAAGGTTCTTAACATCTGTGGGTCTTAGTCTCCTTACTTATAAACTAATTGACCTTTAGGGGTTCCATCTCTGGATCCATGATCAAGTAGATTTAGATTTCATTCACATTGATGCATATTAATATAACCTACCTTTGGCTGTGCCCACAGGGAACTAAAAAACAGAAATCTGAGTGAACAAAACTACTTGTTCAACAAAGGGCAGGGGAGGAGAAGAAGGTTGTTAGCCTCTTGGACTTGGTGGATTTCCCAAAAGTCAGAAATCTCTCTGCTCCCTGTGGGCATGGTCAAAGGCCAGTAAGATTTATATCAATTGAAAAAAATGAAATCATTATTAGAGTAGGAGAAGGATATTTGATTCATGATCACTTCACATTTGATTTCTTAGAAGAGATAACACACACAAATGGGTCTTTAGAGAAATGTTTAAAGGGACGGTGAATCTGGAGATAGGATTGAACATAACTGTGAGGTCAAATACAGCTCAAATCTCCATCTGTGTATAGTGCTGTGCAAATCTGTCGTCTAATGTAGAAAAATCAGTTGTACATTTCTTGAAATTTTTATTTAATGAAATAGAAAATTTTATTTATATATTTATTTATTGAAATATCTATTATTAAATATATAGAGTGCACTTTTTGTATAATATTATATAATTATGTTTATTTTATTTATTGAAATATAAAAACATGTTACTTCATACCCATGGGTATTATTGGAAATGGAGTTTCTTAAAAAGAGGGAAAGTATGGAAATAGTATTTTAAGTTAGAAGACATCAGATCCCTGGTTCTTCATGTCTCTACCTGAGTGACCTTGGGCAAGTCATCTCCCTTCCCTGGGTCTCTGTTTCCTTATTTAATTCAACAAGTATTTATTAAGTACCTGCTATATGTCAAGCTCTGATAGGTGATAGGTATAAATTTTTTTTGAAATTATAGTCCCTGCTCTCAAGGAGCTCCTAAGGAAGAGGAACAATAGGTACATAAATAAATGACTATGAAATATTTGTTTTAAGAGGGAGTGTGTACAAAAGGGCAAGGCCTTTCCTCTCCCTGAGCCTCAATTTTCTCTGTAAAATGTAGGGAGTAGACAAGATGGCAAACATCTAAAGTTCCTTCCTACTTTTAACATTCCATGCTGTAATATGAACATTTTTATAACTGTAAAATGGCAGAGTGGGACTAAATTGGGAATTTTTTAAATTTATTTTTAAGATTCATTTTTTAAAATTTTTAGTTCCAAATTGTCTCCCTCCTTCATCCATTGAGAAGGCAAGCCATTTGATATTCATTATACATGTGAAGTCATGCAAAATATATCTGTATATTAGCAATGTTGAAAAAAAAGCAAAAAAAAATAATAAAGTGGAAAATAACGATTTAATTTCCAATCAGAGTTGATCAATTCTGTCTCACTGGAAGTGGGCAACATTTTTCATTATTTGGAATTGTCTTAGGTTGATCAGAGTCCTTTACAGTTGTAGAGCAGGAATTTTTAACCTAGAGTTCAGGATTTATTTTTAATATTTAGGTAACTACTGCAATATAATTGCTATCTTGTGTATTTATCCTGAGAGGGGGTCCCTAGGCTGCACCGGCCTGCCAAAGGTGTAGGTGACACCCCTGATGTCCAGGGGCCCTTCCAGCCAAAGCCAGGACCACGTTCGGGGCTCCAGCTCTCTCTCCCAAGGAGATCCCTCTCCGCGTCCCGGTTACTTCGCATCTCCGGGACTAGCACGCCCACGTCCCGGGTGGCCTCGAAAACCCGGACTAGAAAGTCCGGCGGCGCCCGGATCGCGTCTGCGCGCGTCTGCGCAGGCGCAGTCGGCTCCCCGACGGGGCGGAAGCCCGGAGGAGGCGGGGACAAGCCGGGCCGGGGCGCGGTGGGCGGAGGAAGTGTGCTAGTTTCGCTTCCGGTTTTGCTAGGAATTCTCGGTTTGCCCCGGCGGAGACCCTCGGTGGCCGGAGAAAATGAACCGATTCTTCGGCAAAGCGAAGCCCAAGGCGCCGCCGCCCAGCCTGACGGACTGCATCGGCACGGTGAGCGAGCTAGCGGGACCCCCAGGCCCGGCTGCCTTGTCTCGGACCCCGGCCCGGGCCCTTCCCGGAGGACGCCGGGGGCGAATCTGCCGAGAACGCGGGGTCGGACGGCGGCGAGGGGGGCACAGTCAGGATTCCCCTCCTTCCCCTCCCCCACCGGGGACCCCGGAAGCGAATCTGCCCGAGAGTCGGGGGAGGGGGGCACGAGCTTGACGGGGGGGCAGAAAGAACGAGGGGGAGAGGCCGGGGTGCCCCTGATGGGGAGCTGGTAGAGATGCCATCCCACACCCCCTCTTTTCCACTTCCTGCGGGAGGGGGTCCAAGGCGTCAGCCCCCTGGGGAGCAGGAACCCGGCTTCATCCGTGTAGGATCCGGTGCCCGTCACAGCTGGTAGTAGTATACACATCTAGTGTGTGTAGCGGGAAGGCTTGCCGGGCGATTCTCGCCTGTTTTCTCATTTGACCCGGAGAGGTAGGAGTTATTATCATCCTGCTGAGGCAGACGAGAGGTTAAGTGACTTGCCCATAAATTGCCTGGTGGGGCTTAGACCCAGGTCTTCTGGACATCAAGGCCGGCCCACTGCCCCCGCTGGTGCTGATGCCCTGCTGCTGCCCTGCTGTGAGCTGTTGGAGGGCAAGAACTGTGGCTGTTTTCATCCTTGGACCTCAGGGTAAATCAGGTGTCAAGCTCGAATGTGGCCCGTAACACTCGCAATTAAAGTGTAATCAGCAGATATTTAGCGAGATAAATAAAAGTACAATAAACACATACACATATAAGTAAAATAACTTAAATAAAATCTAGGTGATCCTGAG
The DNA here is from genome assembly GCA_023548195.1 of Bettongia penicillata ogilbyi. Lineage (NCBI taxonomy): Eukaryota > Metazoa > Chordata > Mammalia > Diprotodontia > Potoroidae > Bettongia > Bettongia penicillata. The sequence continues at coordinate 1,536,200 of JAJHZJ010000202.1, forward strand.
GAAACTTGAGGCAGATTAAAGTTGTGACTTATCACAAGAAAGTATCCAAGAATGGATTTCAAGCGGTCTTCTTGTGTCCAAGACCAGAGCTGGCTACCTACCTAGATGGCATTTACATCTAGTCTAAGCAAGAGTTCTTAATTTGTGGTCCGTGGATCCCCTTTCAGTAAAATTTATCAGATGCCTGCTATGTTCTAGGCACCTTGCTAAGTGTGCAGAAAAAAGAAAGATGGTTTCTGCCCTTAGGGATATTACAATATAATGGGAGCCCCAATGTGGAGCCTAGTGGAGAAATCTCAGATATCCTATGGTAGTTCGGCCAGGTGAGAAAAGAAAAGATGTCTGAGCTGAGCTATCACTTCAGATGGAGGTTTGGAGTAGGAGGCTCCACCTTGCAATCAGAGAGGCAGAGTGTTGATGACGTTGAATACCAAGGCTGGTGGGATATCACCTCTTAGAATTCAGCGGATCAATGAAGGTGGATTGGGGAAAAATAACATCTTTATTTTTCCCTTACTTCTAACTGAAATTTAGTATTTCCTTCAATTATTTTTCAGTTCTTAAATTATTCTAAGAAACAATCCTAAGGCTTCACCAAATCTGTCAAAAATATACAGGTGTGTGCCATAGCACACCAAAAAAGGTTGAGAACCTTTGCTCTTAATTCATTTGGATGGAATCTAGCTATCATCCCTTTTGATAAAGGAGGAAAATGATGCCCAGAGAGTGGACATGGCTAGTATTGCGTGGCAGTGCCAGTATTTAAATCCAGGTGCTCCAAATTCAGATCTAATGCTCATTTTACTGGGAAACATGATGACAATTTGTTTTGTTGTTTTTGTACAAAGTACTGATTTCTTCAACGTTGGGAACTCTCTCAACCAATGCAGATTAGCAACTCCTCTACCACTTACAGCCTTAGAGAGGTGCCAGGTACACTGAGCAATCAAGTGACTTGCCCAGAGTCACAGTAAATACTCTCGGGTGCTTTTCTGCTGTGTGGAGGTAACACTGAGTTCTTGAAAATGACCAGTCAAACGTTAGGTTTTTGTCACTTCCTACCTTGTTGGGAAGGCTTTGGCTATGGTCCCAATACCAGACTGAATGTTATTCTAGAATAAGCCTAGATTCATGGCAGCCGTGAGGTGATGCTATTTTTGACCGCTGCAGTTTACAGAAACCATCTACTGAGCTATAAAGGGTTTTTACCGAACAGAAGGCTAAACACAAGTTAATAAAACAATAAAGAACCTTTGAGGGACCTCCTATGGAGATCAGGGAATTGATAGTCCCAGGATACTCTGCCCTGGTCAAACCACATCCTTGGGAGCATTATATTCATTTGTGAATGTCTCATTTTGGGAGAGATACTGATAATCTGAATTAGGATGATCAGGACGGTAAAGAGCCATGAGATCATCCCATACAAAGATTGTGTGAAGAAATTAACCCAAAGAAAGACTTAGGGGAACAGGAAATATTTAAAGAGCTGGAATGTGGAGGGAGATTCATGTTCTGCTTGCCCCGAGGCTAGAATTAGGAATCCAGCCTTGGGACCAAGAGACCAGTGTAGTCTTGTTGTCAGGAAAATCTTCCTGTTCGCCCTCTATCCACAAGTACAGTGGGATGCCCTAGGTGATTCCTCTCAATGATCATCTTCAAGCACAGCAAGAAGATCATTATTTTGGATGTTATTGGAGAAATTCTTTTCCAGATACAGGCTGTAGAAGGTGACCTCTGGTGTCTCTTCTAATAATTGAGATTCTGTGTTTCATTATATGTTCATTGGATGAAAGAGCTGTGTCAGATAAAGTCATGAATCTTTGGACTATTGATTGAGAATACTTCATTTGCATGCCTTCTCCATAAAGATTCATTAGACTGGATGACCTTTTTGTAGTCCTTGAATGCCCTCATTCTAGGGTAGGAGTATAGCATCAGGGCAGTAAAGTGACAGCTTCATAATTTAAACAGATTGTCTGTGGTTCCCTGGATATGGAGACAAGGGCATTGGACTGGGAAAAAGCCTCCGTATTAGAAACACCTCTGCTACTTTCTAGTCACTGTGACCTCAGACAAACCATTTACCTTATAAAATAGGAATAAGAAGACTAATCCTGCCTATCTCACAGAATTGTGAGAATTAAATAAGGTAATGTATGTGAAAGCCCAAGCACTATACCAATGTAAGGTGGTGTTATCTACCCCTGTCTGCTAAATGTGCGTGTTTTCTCTTCCTTTTCTTTTTTCCCTCTTCTTCCCTGTGCATGTGTGCCTGCATTATATAATTATGTATTAAAGTGAAATAACTATTATTCCCTTTTTCTTCTAAAGGTTGATAGTCGGGCAGAATCCATTGACAAGAAGATTTCTAGACTTGATTCAGAGCTAGTCAAGTATAAAGATCAGATAAAAAAGATGAGAGAAGGACCTGCCAAGGTAAGATGGAATGGACCTCAGAATTATAGGAATTTTTAAATGCTTAAGTGACTTAAATTCCTTGGGGGGTAGGGGGACAGCAGAGCATTGTAAAGGGTACTATTGAGAATTATAGTAGGAACACCATAAGGAGGCCACAAATGAGTTAAATTCAACAAACATTTATTGAATGCAAAGAATTTTAGAGAAATTCAAAGATGAATAAGATATAGTATTTTCTGTGAAGGAGCTTGCAACATAGTAGTGGGGAAATTAGTGGAACATAAATGTATTATTATATTAGGGAGTAAAGTTCAAAGATAAATGAGTAATCCAAAGGAGATATTCCTCCAGGTTCTTTCCTAGGCTCTCTTCTTCCTCTCCACTCTCAAGGTAACCTCCTTAGCTGCCATGGATTTAACTACCATCTCTCTCCAGATGACTCCTATATCCATCCTCACTGAATTCTTTGAGCTTATTTCTATCCCTCTTGGCCCTCCCATCTCAAAAGTTCCAACCCAGATCCCATATCCCCCTTCCACTTTGCTCTCTGAAATTCCTGTTCCATAGGCAGCAATCTTCCTTTTATTCTAAATCTTTTCTTTCCCACTCCTTCCATCTTCTAGCTATTATTAAAACCTGGCTCGCTCCTGATGACACATCCTCCCTTGGTCATCCTTACGGTACTGACTGCCCCTTCACCCCTTGCCTCACTCATCAAGGCAGAGGAGTTGGAGTATTCTTTACTTCCAAGTTCTTTTCAGTGCCAGTTTCTCTCCTTACCCCCATTGCTCATACCTCTCTTCTTTTGAGGAGGAGGAGGAGGAAATATGCTATTCAGATCTGCTACCCAGTCAGAATTCTGCTATTGTCTACAGACTTCCAAGTCATTCCCTTTCTTTTTCTCTTCTCCTCAGCTCCTTCCATCATACTAGGGGACTTCAACATACACATTGACTCTCCCTCAAAGACCCTAGTTCCTCAACCTGCTCACTTCCTGTGAGTTATTCCTTCCCGCCGTACCTCAGCCATTCACAAAGGTACCACGAATGTACCACCTCCCTTTTCAAGAATTCTGGAATTCCTTTACATGGCCCCAATCTATTGGCTCTTTCATCTCTTTCTACCAAACCCTACTTTTCATCAACCTTGTGATCTCCAACCCCTTGACCCCTCAGTTCTCTGCCTGGCTATCTTCACTACACTACTGTATCAATCACTCTCCACCTACTGGCTTTATTGACTTCCTTTAAGTTCCAGCTAAAATCCCATTTTCTACAGGAAGCTTTTTCCAACCCCTCTTTAATTCTAGTGTCTTTCCCTGTCTTCATTATTTCCTGTTTATCCTGCATATAATTTGTATGTGATTGCTTGCTTGTTGTCCCTTCCAATTAGACCGTGAGCTCCTTGAGGGCAGCGACTATCTTTTGCTTCTTTTTATATCCCTGGTGCTTAACACAATGTCTGATCTGGCATGCACAAATTTATTGACTGACATCTTAAATTTAACATGTCCAAAATGGAATTCTTTCTCTTTGCTCCTTAACCATCCCCCCTACCAAGCTTCTCTTTTTCTGAAGACCCTGCCATCCTTCTCATATCCCACCTTTATAAACTCCATTTTATCCTTGACAGCTTATTGTCTCTTACCCTGCATATCAGTAGTCAGTAAACATTTATTAAACACTTGCTGTATACCAGGCACTGTGCTAAGCACTGGGGATACAAATACAAAAAAAAGAAACTTCCTGCCCTCAAGGAACTTGTGATCTAATTTCCTTACAAAAGGAAGCTAAAAAGAAGGAGAGAAAAGAAGCTTGGGACATGGTGAAGTCCCAGAATAGTGCAGCCAGGTGAGAAATGAGAAGTCTCAGCTGGAGCTTTCTCCTTAAATGAAGCTTTGGAGTTCCTGGCCCTGCCCTCCAGGCAGAGAGGCAGAGGGTAGTGATGAGATGGAATCCCAAGGTTGACAAGGCTATTCCAGCAATGAACTTCCTGGGTCATGTTAGAGAAGTCTTAAAGGAGTGCATCTAGGTGAGAAATAAGGAGAAATAAATCTCATTAAATGTCACATCTTGTCATTTTTACTTTTACAACATCTGTCAGATCTGAGCCATTCTTTCCACTCATATAACTGCCACTTAGTTCAAGCCCTCTGGCTTATTGCAGGATCCTTCTAATGGGTTTCCTTCCTTAAATTCCCCCATTCCAGTCTGTCTTCCCCAAGCAGCTCTGACCATGGAACTCTCCTGTTCAGTTAAATCCTTTGTCTTCCTGTTGTCTCTAGGATAAAATATAATCTCTGGTTCAGCTTGTACCAGACCCTGAACCCATCTTTCCAGCCTCATTGGACACTACTCCAAATCTTGCACCCTTTGACCCAGCCAAAAAACTGTGTTTCTAATCTGTAACAAGTCATCTCCTAGTACCTTCAGCACACAGGCCTAGCATGCCCTCCTTACGCTGCCTCAAAGACCCTTCTTTTCCTTTAGGACATAGCTCAAGCACCATCTTCTGCAAGGAGTGTTTACATGCTCCCTCAATCACTAGAATGCTCCTTCCCAAACTACCTTTAAAAAAAACTATTGTTTGTTTATATTTGTATGTATTAACTTTATATTTTTATGTATATACTTTATATATTGTCCTCATCTGTACTTTATACATAAAGTTTATATACATATAGTTTATATGTTGTCTTCTCCATTAAAGTGTAGGCTCCCTTCCCATAGGAATTGTTTCATTCTTTGTTCTTCTATCCCCAGTGCCTAGCACAGTACTTGGTACATAGTAGGTAGGCTCAGTGACTGAGTGACTAGGGGAAAGCACAGGTGAAAGGGGTGATGCTGATGGGAGAAGGGACAGACAAGACAGGCTAGGGCGGGACTCAAGAAGCTAATGGTGGGAACTGTGAACTCTGACCCAGAGAGTTGACCGGGGTAAAAGATGAGAACTGGGATGTCTACCCCAGTGGTGAAGGCCTTGGGCTTGCCCTCTTACTGCCCTATTACCTTTCTTAGACCTCATAGGGTGGGTGAATTTTCACTTCCACAGAACTAGAGTGATTTCAGGAGGTTAAACAACAGTCTCATGAGTTATTAGAACAGTGTTTAGGGAGGATATGGTTTAATGGGAGCACTTTGGAATTTGGATTGGGAAGATCCAGTGTGCTGTGTACACAGGAGACAAAGAATGAAACAATTTCTGTTTACAATGAGCTTATATTCTTTTGGAGGAGACAATAAGTACATATATAGGGAATAAATGCAAAGAAGAAGAATTTGGCTTGGAGTCATGGGATTCCAGGACATTTAGGTAACGAAGAAATAAGAGGTAACCTTTAGTGATAAATCCGAGCTGGAATCATAGCTTAAGAAATGACAGCTGAAGCCATGAGTGGTCTAACTCTCCAAGAGTTAGGAGAGTTAGAGAATATAGAATAGAGATAGAATAGAATAGAGAACGGTAGAGGCTATAGGACATAATCTTGGTGCATCCCCAGACTTATTGTGGAGCTAATGTCACCACAGGTCTGCTGGCAGGAGGGAGTGTGCTAGGGGAGTGTAATTGAGGAATTTGTACAATTCAGCTGGGTCTGTTTTCAGCTTCTTTAAATTCAAGTGCATGTTCTTTTTTGCTTTCAGAATATGGTAAAACAGAAAGCCTTGAGAGTATTAAAGCAGAAGCGAATGTAAGTTATTGCCATAATCTCCCTAAATCAAACTTATTTCATATAAAGAAAAATTTGTTCCTTTTTTATGTTTTAGCTAACGTTTTATGAGCATTCTCTATTTACTCAGTATTTACATGTACAGTTATATGGGGCAAGTCACTTTATTACCTTACTCAATTTCCTCATGAAATGAAGGGATTGGACTAGATGAGCTTCTGAGGTCACTTCCAGTTCTACACTTTAGGTTTCCATGACCTGTTTTTTTCCCTGCAAGTACAGTAAAGTGCAAAAAGTTTAGTATTTCCATAGTACAGGCCATTGGCTACATCGCACAAATCTGTGTGAGGACTTTCCCCATTCCAGCAGCATTGATAGATACAAAATTCCCATGCCTTCCTTATTTTCAGTGGTGTCAGCATTTTAGTATATAGTTAGTTTTTAATTCTCTAGTTTGAATAAATAATGCAGTTTATAAAAAAATTCTCCTTCCTTACCTTCATGTTATTAGACATCTTTTATGCATTTCCCTTCTTTTTTATATTAGTGCCAAAGAATGGAAAAGAGAAATAAGATGCAAAATCAGTATTGCTGCTTCTTAGCCAATATTGTGTAAAAGTTTCAAGCATGGAACTGATACAAATAGTTAAAATAAAGATTGGGGATTGTAATGTAGCTTTCATTTTCCCATATCGTCCTTGTCTACCTTTAGCATAAATAGTAAAAAGAATAATACAAGAAATTTGTTTAGCTGATTGAATGTAAGTGTTTGATAGTTTGAAGTTGAAGTTAAAAGTGTTTTATTTGCAATTTACACACAGCTTGCATTCCACATTCAATTTAATTAATTAAACCGTTTAATCATCGGTTGATTAAAACTCAGGACACATTTTCAATAGAAACCATGCGAAAAAGAGATATCACTGGGTTCCAGGATAGCCCCTGTGTACCTTATTTAATCTGTGGCATAGTTGAATTTCACTGAAATCCAGCCATCTTTATACTTTTATTTCTGAGATTAAGTTTCACTTGGAAAAAGCATGAACTTACGGCAGCATAGTGTAAGACAGCAGTTGTTGGAGCATAGTCTGAACGCCCCAAGGACTCAGTGGTTTCTTTCTGGGAATTTGTGAGGACAAGACTTTTCATAGTAACATGACGTAATAATAAAGGCATTTTAATTTTTAATGCAGTCAGTATTGATAGATGTAATTCATATACACAAAGCACTTTGAGATCCTCAATAATTTTAAAAAATGTAATGAGATCCTGAGACCAAAAAGTTTGAGAATTGCTAGCATAGAGAGTGGAAGACTTAGGTTCAGATCACTTCTGCCATTAGTAAGGGATCATGGGCAAGCAAGTCACTTAACTCTTCTTGAGACTCAGCGTCCTCATCTTTTAAATGGAGATAATAGTAACTGTTTATAATAAACTACCTTACAGTATATGAGGCTCAAATGAGATCATCTTTTTTCATATTTTAAGCACCTTGTAATTTTAAAGCACTATGTAAACGATATAAATATCCATTATTATTATCATTTGTTGTTATCTCTTTAGGCCCTTCCTCTCCCTCCCCCCCAAAAGAAAAATTGTAGCACCAAATTCCCCCTTACATTGTACCAAAGCAGGGACTCTCTTTCTCTCCTCACCCTTATGTGCCTCAGCTGCTTCAGGGACTTCGGTGAGGGTGGGAGGGGACATAAATCTTAGAAGGTTCCTAGAGGGGCATCCTAGAGATGCCCCAGTGGAGAGAGCACAAGAAGACCTGAGTTCTTAAATCCAGTCATTGTGTGATGCTGGGCAAATCACTTAACCTCTATTTGCCTCAGTTTCCTCATCTGTAAAATGGGGATTATAGCAACACTCCCAGGGTGGTTGTGAGAATCAAATGAGTTAATAATCGTAAAGTCCCTGACACAGAGTAAGCACCACATAAATGTTAGCTGTTAACTTGTTACTATTAGAGTGAGGATTGATGGATAGAGGTAAGGGATTTTAGCAGTCGGACATGGGTTTCAGATACTTTCCAGGAAGGGCAGGTGGTCTGTGGATGAAAGAAGTGGAGAATAGAAAGATCTAAAGCAATCTGGGTTTGAGAGAGGTGGGGTGAGGACTTAAGGCAGGTGGGCCAGCAGCAGTCTTTGAAAGGCCTCACTTTCCTCAGGCAGCAGCAGTTCTAGAAACAGAAGGAAAGTTTCCTTGGGATCTGGGGCAGAGCAGAGTCAGGTTGACCTCTGTGATGCAGGTTGAGGTTGTACAGATATGGATTTAATGAATTATGATCATCTGATATATTTGACAAGGCAGGATCCTCTGGCAGTTTGTGGGAACTAGGCAAAGCAGGATTTGCTGAGTCTTTGTGAGTAACCAGACAACCTGGTGACTTGTGTCCAGCTCTGATGATACCTCCTATCAGCAGCATTCACTGTGACATTTTCTCTTGTGTACCTCAATACTGACTCATGTTTAACGTTCTCCCTTGGATGTGAATAGGTACGAACAGCAACGGGACAACCTTTCACAGCAGTCTTTTAACATGGAACAAGCAAATTATACGATCCAGTCACTGAAAGACACCAAAACAACGGTAATGAATAAAATCACGTTTTTTAGATTTTAAAATCTGTCAGAACCATCACATGTACTTAGTTTTTTTTTCCTTTCTAGGTGGATGCTATGAAATTAGGTGTAAAAGAAATGAAGAAAGCTTACAAGCAAGTCAAAATTGACCAGATTGAGGTGAGATTGTGTTTTATGTCCAAACAGCTCAAACTGGGGCTAGATTTTTATATTTTTAATAATAACTTCATATTTTTAATAAATCCTTAAAATGAGATTTTTTTTCAGAAGACATGGGGGGGGATTATATTAATTCAAGTTGCTCTCAACCTTTTTTCAGTTAATTCAGTTTTCAGTTTTGTCATCTGAGGAAGCAGCCATCTGTAAAAGAATAGTGTGCTCCTGAGCTGGAAGGGTTGAAACATCCTTTCTGGCCTGGAGAAATGTGTCAGTGTTTTTTTTGTTGCTGTTGTTTTGTCTTGGCTGTCTTTAATATGAAGGTTTTTAAAGCTGTAAGAGTAATATCACCTTGACCCTGGTGCTGAATCTGTAGAGGGACAGTCTTTCTGTGCCTTGCTGTATCTTTCAGTAAAGGAAAAAGAGGATTCACTCTTTATTTTTTCCAAGTTTTATAGATTCCCTCCTTACTTTTTCAAGAATATCTCTGCAAACCACTTCCAAAACACCCTCTACCATCTCCACAAAGCCTCTTCATATGGTTTGTATCTTGTGCATAAACATAGTTTCTGAAGCACAGGTTAAGACAAGGGAAGGATTTGTTGAAGAAATAGCCTTTGCTTACAGATACTTAAACAGTAAAACTGAGTAGATTAAAATGAGATGGAATGTTTTATACTTTCCATCTAATGGTGTTAGACATAACCATGTGTTATAAGGAACATCAGGCCTTTGGTCTTTCTTTCTGGTATATTTATCCACCATTCCATTCTTTGTGTATGCCATGCCCTCTCCACCTGTTCTATCGCCTTTCTGGTGGATAAGTAACAAATGTCCACTGCCTCTTTCCCTCCCCTCAGCTTACAGATTTGGGTGCTTCCTGTATTTGCTTCCCTTGCTCCCTTTTTCCTGTATCTTCTGCCTGCTTCCCTGCTGTCTTCTGCTCATCCTTTTGTTTGCCTCTATCTAAATATTTCTATGGGCCTTTTTAAAAAATCTTTTCATCATTTTTTTCACTCTGTGTTTGAACCTCATTCCCTTTACTCTACTTTTATGTGTATTGTTTTGAATCCCATTGTTAATTTTTGTCACTTTTACTAAACTTTTTCATTCTTCTAAAACTTCTTTTATGTGTTTCCTATTCTTTTTTCTACATGTGTATAATCCATTTCTTCTTGAACCTCTAAATTTAAAATTTTAGAGGCAGTTAATAAACAAAGCAGGCAAAGAGTAAGAACAAGAGAAGGATTGTATAAAGAAAATAATACGAAGAAAGCTAGAGAGGAGATCTTCCAAATACTTGGGAACGGTACCAACAACTATAACCGATTCTAAAGGGAAGGAACCAACAGGTCGACAAATAGCATCCGCCACAATCTCCCTCGCTCCAACACACAGAATTAGCAAGACCTTCAACGGACATAGAAAGAGGAGGGGAAATCAGCAAGAGAAGAAAGAGATACAAATACACTAAAGAAATATAGACTAACATGCATGTTCTTTTCATTATTTTGATAACTATTTCAGTACAATAGGTTTCTTTATTAATCTTATGTATTTTATTTTATATGTTTAAAAACACTGCTTGGAAATGGGGTCACTTTCTGTCTGTTATCAGTGCCATCCAGGCAGAGCTTCATGCTTCTCCTTTGCCCTGTGTAACAGGACTCATTTCTTAATACCTTAAGTGGCAATGGATTGTTTTTTTGGTGATTATTCGGATCCTGCTTTCATCCATTAACTTAGATAATCAAGGGTTGCCAGTAGAGATGTTTACTTAATTTATATGTTTAGTCTAAGTCTCCTCTTTATGTAAGCTTGAGGAGGACACTTAAGTTTAAATGCAAAAATTAGCATATTACCCACACATTATTTTGAATTTTAAGTAGCTTTTTGTTACTAAAAACAGGCAGGAAAGTTCTGTGTTGCTGTTGTGTGTGACTTTGTTAACTGCTCTTTTAGTGTTATCTTCCTTTTATTTTCAACCAGTACCTTTTCTGGGCCTTGACTTCTCTCCCTATTGTCCCATTAAATTTTCTCTTCATCATTTAACTTGGAGTAGCGCCTCCTGCTGCTAACAGACTAATTAATGAACCCACTGGCAGAAGAAAAATCTGCTCATTTTCTCAGAATTGAAGGGGATAGGTACAGAAAGAAAGTAATATGTGAATAAATGGTTTTTTAAAAAATTTATTTAGGATATACAAGACCAATTGGAAGATATGATGGAAGATGCAAATGAAATCCAAGAAGCGCTGAGCCGGAGTTACGGAACCCCAGAGATTGATGAAGATGACCTAGAGGCAGGTGAGTAACAAGCAACTGTTTATGGTTCTTAATATTCAGTGCTTGGGGCTGCCAGTTTTCCATGAGATAAGGCAAGATAATTCAAGGGAAAGAGAGTATGAAACAGAAATGTCAGAAACTTTAATTATCTTTTCCATTTAGCAGCTCTCTCATTAACTGAAACTCACAAGGAAGAATTAGGGAGGCAGGTGTCCCTGAGAACCTTCAGATGATTTTCACACGTATTCCATTGTTAATCCTTTCTTGCCTTTTCTGGAAGTACAGATTTTCTTTTTCCTGTCTCTATTTGTTTCTTCAATTCCCTTTTCTTTAGAGTCAGTAAAAGAGAAAGAAAGAAAAGAAATATTATGGAAAGAGGCCAAGATGACCAGCCTCAGTCAGAGGTTTCCTTGTATTGGACATTGTGAAATTCTAGTCTCCTCCAACTCCGAAATTTTATGGAATGTTTTTCTTTTAGTTTCTTTGATTCCTTTACCATTCTACTTCACACTTCCTTCTTTCTCTTAACATAATTTCCATGATCTTTTTTTCACCCTTTCTTTTTTCAAAACATGATTATCCATGGGGAAGCATGGAGTAATGGAAGGAATGCTGCCCCTGAAAGAAGGAGATCCCTGGTTTGAGTCTCAGTTCTCATACTAGCTCTGTGACCTTTGGCAAATCCTGTAATCTCCGAGCTTCAATCTCCCCACCATAAAGCTATGAAATGGGGATGATAATAGTATTTACATTGCCTGTTTCACAGGATTATGTGAGGAATACATTAAATAAAATGCAAAGCATTATATAATTTATAACATTTATATTTGTATATTTTATCATATTTGTAATTGACATTTATCATTTCTAAAATGTCATCATTTTGTATTTATAATTTTATTTATAATAGTTGTCTTTATAATAACCATGACTACTGTTACTTTGGCTTCTTTTAATCGGTAGTTTTGCATTTTCTCCTGGGGTGCTCCCCTGCTTGCCCATTTGTCCTTCGTAGACTCTCTGTGGCACCATTGTTTATCCTGAATCCTCCACAGTTGTATGATCCATTTCTCTGATTCGACTCATTTCAATATAAAACTACGCTGGAGCTTGAATTTTATTTAATCCTGTCTCTGTATTCACCTTGTTCAAGTCTTCTTCCACCCTCACTTTTTAATTCTCTGAAGCCTAAATGAAGGAGAAATACTAAATCAGTGCGTGTAGAATTTTACAGTTTTGGAAATGAGCAGAATTTGGTGCTGAAGACAAGGGACTGTGCAAAGCTGAAGTTACAAGTAGGATTTTACTCTCTCTTGCTCTTTTTCTCTCTCCATATATATAATATATATCTGTCTGTTTGTAGCACTTTTTTTTGAACGGTTCAAAAATAATTACCATAAAGGAAAAAAGAAACCTTAGTGATTCGTTTTTCTTCTTTGGAATCAAATCTAAATCCTATTCTAAAGAATAACAGTCAGCCCGGTGCCTCATATATAGGAGGAAGTGTTCGGCGCATTCTCCTCTTTTCAAAGTCTTGTTTCCAAAGATGATGTGGAATGTGCACCTTGAGGTATATGACAGTTTAACTTAAATGTATACTTGCATAATAAATGTTTGTTGTATTGCATTCATTTAATACTTACTGTTTCATAGCTTCAGAAATTTAAATTCATCTGATTCAAAACTCATTTTATAGATGAGGAAATTGTGACACTGGTAGACCTGTCTTAGGTTACAGTCAGCATGATGATGTGCCAATGAGCTTGGATAATATAAAATAACCCAATGTACTAATGTACAATAAACCTTACAGTTTTACATCTTAAAAACCTTTTCAAATGAAATTTATTTTTCTTTTGCTGCAATCCTTTGTTTTACTTGACTTGGCATCAGATTCACAAGATCTTGGCACATTCTTTAATTCTTTATCACTTTTATCAGTTTTATCATATTGGATATTAAACTTACCATTGACAAATCCATTTTTGAAAATCTGACTTTGATTATAGCCTGTATGTTTTCAGACTGATTTAAATCAGATGATTTCTTAAGCTATTGAACTAAATTTATCTCCATCTCTTAGATAAATTTCTTAACTTTTCCTGATGCTGTAAGGCGGTTTTGCAGTATTTTATCTCCATTTGTGAATTTCTGTAACTCCTAGTTAGTGCTACTTCTCAGGGTATCAATATATTCATCATTTTCTCAGTAGAAAAAAGACTTCCAATCCCATTGGAAATTTTTTTTAAATACCTTAAACTTTTTGTGGGCAGGAGAAGGGGTGGGAGTGGGATTAATGTTTTAAAATCTGATAAGGTTGCCCAGCTCTCATAGGTTCATCTGACCTTTCTCACAGCAGTTTTGGTATAATCTTGAATGAAAATTTAGTTCATCAGCAAAAGTTTCCTTTTTTCCTTTGTTCTTCAAGGTTTCAGTTTTCTTATTTTGCCTGCAGCATATGTTTTTTTCTTCATAGAAGTGATGAGCATCTTTTTGAAAAACCAGTCATCTCACTGTTCTACCAACTTCAAGAAGTTCATGCCATACTTTAAGACACCAGTTTTTAACCTTTTTTGTGCTTTGGGCCCTTTGGCAGCTTTGTGAAACCTGTGAATTCCTCAGAATAGTGTTTTTAAATTCATAAAATAAGGAGACCAATTATATTGAAATGTCAAAATAATTTTTAATTAATCAAATTTTAAAGTCAAAATAATTTTTTAAAAATGATCATGGAGCTCAGGTTAAGAAGCCCTGTTGTCAAGAAATCAATAATCATCCTTTTAACTTCCAGGCCTCTCAGAACGTCCTTAATGATTTTCTAAGGACTGTTGCAGTAATATTTTGTCAGGTTTGAACATTGTTTTTGGTTTCTAACCACTTTCCTTTGTGCTTCAGTGGTCCTGTTTTCATCATGGGTTTGCAGTTGCTCTTTAAGCACTACAACTTTTGCATGTTTCCTTAGCATGGTATCCATTCTTACAAACCATAGAATTTAAAACACAGCAAAGGAGAGTAATGAAACACATGTGTATGGTACAGAATCCAGCACTTGTCTGACTGAGAGCTAATCATAATGAAAGTGGGAAACCAGCTTAATCCAGTTTCCTTTGGGGTCAGATATTGTGAGTCAGCCTAGTGTCAGTGGAAGCATACATACATGATCTTTGCCATCATAAAATGAAACTATATCAAAATTATTGCTTATTCCAAGTAATTTACACAACACAGTAAGTGACAGAGCTAGCATTTGAACTGCGGTCCTGATTTCCCACTGTAGGAGATTACCAGTTAGTAGAGAAAATAAGAAATGTGCACATGAACAGGTTACCAAAAGTGCAGAGGTACAGCTCAAGTCATTTAGTCAACAGTGACATTAGTGGAAACAGTACTACGGTGATTATAATTAGGTTCCACAGGAAACAAGTTATAAACGTGAAGTGTTTCCTTAGGCCGAAATACGAAATATAAAAGCTTAAATTAGATCTTTACAAGAAACTGATTTTATAGATATATCTCATTTCTCCCAACAACTTTTCCCTTCATTAGGTAGGCAAATGAGGGTGTCCTTACGACTAGTCATGTCGAACTCAAATAAAAATGGAGGCCATTAAACCATACATAACAATCCCCATGGACTGCTTGTTAACAGTTTTAAAATGTTAAGTTATCTATGTGTTTATCAGTTGTGTTATAACTGTTTCAGGATGGGACTTAGCCACAATGTATGTAACATTGTGACTCTGGGCAAGCCATTTAACCTTCATGTCCTCAGTTTCCTCATCTGCAGAATGATGGGGTTGAACTAGATGAACTCTGAGGTCCGGCCAGCTGTGAAACTATATTGTTCTGATCCAACAGTTACTATAATTTCATAGATTTAGAACTGTAAGTTCTAAGTTATCACCCTTTTTGGTCTCAGGACTCCCTTTACATTTTTTAAATTCTTTTTAAAAAATAATTAACTTTTAGTTTGCAACATTCAGTTCTACAAGCTTTTGAGTTCCAAATTTTCTCTTCCCTCCTTCTCCCTCCCTCCTCCCTAAGACAGCATGCGATCCAATATAGGCTCTATATGTTCACATTAATCATATTTGCACATTAGTCATGTTCAAAGAAGAATTAGAACCAATGGAATGAATTACAAGAAAGAAGAAACAAAACAAAAAAGAGCAAATAGTCTGCTTCCATCTGCATTCAGAGTCCATAATTCTTTCTGTGGATGAGGTTAGCATTTTCCATCCTGACTCTTTTGGAGTTGTCTGAGTACCTTGCATTGCTGAGCAGAGCCAGGTCTGTCAGAGTCAGTCATCGCACTGTATGGCTGTAACTGTGTACAATGTTTTCCTGGTTCTGCTCCCCTCACTCATCATCACAGTTCATATAAGTTTTTCCAGGTTTTTCTGAAGTTCACCTTCTGACCATTTCTTACAGCACAGTAGTATTCAACCACATTCATATACCACAGCTTGTTCAGCCACTCCCCAGTTGATGGTATCCCCTCAATTTCCAATTCTTGGCCACCACAAAAATATGAATATTTTTATATATGTCGGTCCTTTTCCCATTTGTATGATCTCTTTGGGGTACAGCTCTACGAGGGGTATTTCTAGGTCAAAGAGTATGCACATTTTTATAGTCTTCTGGGCATCGTTTCAGATTGCCCTCCGAAATGGTTGAATCAGTTCACAACTCCACCGACAATGCATTATTGTTCCACTTTTCCCACGTTTCTCCAGCATTTATCATTTTCCTGTTTTGTCATGTTAGCCAGTCTGACAGGTGTGATGTGGTACCTCAGAGTTGTTTTGATTTGCATTTCTCTAATCAGTAGTGCTTTACAGCATTTTTTCATATAACTATTGACATCTTTAATTTCTTCCTCTGAACACTGCCTATTCCTATCCCTTGACCATTTACCAATTGAGGAATGACTTGTACTCTTACAGATTTGACTCAGTTCTTTAGGTATTTTAGAAATGAGGCTTTAAATTCTTTCCCAGTTTTCTTCTTCCCTCCTAATCTTGGTCGCATTGACTTTGTTTGTACAAAAACTTTTCAATTTTATGTATTTAAAATTATCTGCTTTACATTTCATAATGTTCTCTGTCTTTTGTTTGGTCATAAATTTTTCCCTTCTATAAATCTGATAGGTAAATTATTCCTTGCTCTCCCAGATTGCTTATAATATCGGCATTTATATCTAAATTGTGAACCCATTTCGACTTTATTTTGATATATGATATAAGATATTGGTCTATACCCAGTTCCTGCTATCCTGTTTTCTAGTTTTTCCAGCTTTTGTTTTCTAGTTTTTGTCAAATAGGGAGTTCTTATCCCAGAAGCTGGATCTTTGGCATTTGTCAAACAGTAGATTATTATAGTCATTGACTACTGTGTCTTGTGTACCTAAACTGTTCCACTGATCTACCACTCTGTTTCTCAGCCAGTACCAATAGTTTTTTTTTCTTTATCTATCTATTTATTTATTTATTTATTGAGCTTTTTACATTCATTTTCACAAATTTTTGGGTTCCAAATTTTCTCCCCTTTTCTCCCCTCCCCCCACCCCAATACCCCAAGCAATCTAATTTTCCCTATCTCCAATCTGTCCTCTCTTCTGTCATCCCTCCCTTCCCTTGTCTCTGTCTTCTCTTTTCTCCTGTAGGGCCAGATGACTTTCTATTCCTCATTAACTGTATGTCTTCTTTCTTAGTTGCAACAACAATACTAAACAATTGTTCCTAAAACTTTGAGTTCCAAATTCTCCCCATCCCTCCCTCCCCACCCATTCCCTTTGGGAAGGCAGGCAATTCATTATAGGCCATATCTGTGTAGCTTTGCAAATGACCTTCCTGATAGTCGTGTTGTGTAAGACTAACTGAATTGCCATCCCTCCTAACCTGCCCCTCATTGTTTCTCTTCTGTCCTTTGATCCTGTCCCTCCCCAAGTATTGACTTTCAATTACTCCCTCCTCCCTATGCCCTCCCTTCCATCGTCCCCCCCCAATATCTCCTTCTCCCCCGCTTTCTTATACTATAAAATAGGTTTTCATACCAAAATGAGTGTGCATTTCACTCCTTCGTTTAGTCAAATGTGATGAGAGTAAACTTTTGTTTGTTTGTTTTTTTTTTTTTCCTCAGCTCTCCTCTTTTTCCCTCCACTAAGAACATCTCCTACTTGCCTCTTAAATGACATATAGTTACCCCCTTCCATTTCCCCCTCTTTCCTCTCACTACATTTCTCTCTCACCATTTACCTTAATTTCTTTTAAGGTATGGTCCCATCCTATTCAGTTCAATCTGTGCTCTCTGTCTCTGCATGTGAATGCATGTGTGTATGTGTGTGCATGCGTGTACATGTGTATGTGTGGTCCCACCAACCACCCAGACACTGAAAAGTTTTAAGAGTTAGAAATATTGTCCTTCCATGTATGAATGCAAACAGTTCATTTCTGGTAAGTCCCTTAATACTTCTCCTTGCTGTTTACTTTTGCATGCTTCCTCTCATTCTTGTGTTTGAAAGTCAAATTTTCTTTTCAGCTCTGGTTTTTTCATCAAGAATGATTGAAAGTCCTCTGTTTCATTGAAAGACCATATTTTCCCTTGAAGTATTATACTCAGTTTAGCTGGGTAGGTGATTCTTGGTTTCAGTCCTAGTTCCTTTGCCTTCTGGAATATCCTATTCCACGCCCTTCGATCCCTTAATGTAGAAGCTGCTAGATCTTGGGTTATCCTGATTGTATTTCCACAGTACTGGAATTGTTTCTTTCTAGCTGCTTGCAAGATTTTTTCCTTGAGCTGGGAATTCTGGAATTTGGCCACAATGTTCCTAGGAGTTTCTCTTTTTGGATCTCTTTCAGGTGGTGATCGATGGATTCTTTCAATACTTATTTTGCCCTCTGGTCCTAGAATGTCAGGGCAGTTTTCCTTGATAATTTCATGCAAGACGATGTCTAGGCTCTTTTTTTGATCATGGTTTTCAGGTAGACCCATAATTTTTAAGTTGTCTCTCCTGGATCTATTTTCCAGGTCAGTTGTTTTTCCCATGAGATATTTCACATTCTCTTCTATTTTATCGTTCTTTTGGTTTTGTTTGGTGATTTCTTGGTTTCTCATAAAGTCATTAGACTCCATCTGTTCCATTCTAATTTTGAGAGAACTATTAAATTCAGTGAGCTTTTGAGCCTCTTTTTCCATTTGGCTCATTCTGCTTTTGAATGCATTCTTCTCCTCATTGGCTTTTTGAACCTCTTTTGCCAATTGAGTGAGCCTATTTTTCAAGGTGTTAATTTCCTCAGCATTTTTTTGGGTCTCCTTTACCAAGATATTGACCTTTTTTTCATACTCTTCTTGCATCTTTGTCATTTCTCTTCCCAGTCTTTCCTCCACCTGTCTAACTTGCTTTTCAAAATCCTTTTTAAGCTCTTCCAAGGCCTGAGCCCACCCAACACCCCCCTGGGGTGTCTGGGGTACTGAGGCCCCACCCTCCACATCTTTCCCTGATGGGAAAAATACGTTCTCGTCCTCCCCATCAGATCCGAAGGTTGGGATCATTTGCATTTGTTGGAAAAAACTCTCCAAAGTCTTATTTTTCTTCCCCTTTCTAGGCATTTTCCCAGCCAGTTACTTGATTTCTGAGATTCCTTTCCACCCCTGCCTGGATCCGCCCAGCTAGTGCTTGGCCTCTGAGATTCAAATGCGCTTTCCCACGGCAAACTTTAGTTCTGGCGCAAGGGTGGGGGCAGGGCTGCCTTCTAATCTTGGGCCCTCAGGGGCTTTCTGCAGAGACTTTCAGGAACGGAGCGGGTGGGGGTGGGGGGCCCCGCCTGCTGTGCTCAGCTCCCTTGGGGGTTTTATTCAGAGGCGTTCAGCAGTAGAGCAGGGTGGGGGCAGGGCGGTCTCCCCTACTCAGCTCCCTCAGGTTGGAAAGACCTTCAGTATTGAAGATCCTACCTGCTGCTGGGGGATTCCTGAGTCCCGGGCTGTTGCCGCCTCAGCCGCCCGCCCATGCCTCTGCCTCCGCTGCTTCCTGCCCCCGTCTCTGCCGCAGCCGCTTCCTCCCGAGGGGGCCCGAGTCACGGAGGCGCTCCGCTCCCCTCCCCTATCGCAGCTTTCTTTCTTACTGACCTGTAGCTTCTGTGGGCGGAGGGACTTTCCCGGCTGCCGGAGCTTCCCTTGGAGCTTTCCTCTCTGAAGTCTGCTGGGTCAGCTTCTCTGGGTCGCGGCCAGGGGTGGGGGTGGGGTCCGCTTTCCGGAGTGCGATGGACCCCGGGGACGGCTTTCCAGGGTTCAGTGGAACGGAAATCTCTTCCCCTATGTTTATGCACCCCCTGCAGAGATTCAGAGTTTATGGGGATCTCCTTTTACCTCAATTCCATGGGTTGTGGGTTCGGAGCTCGTAAATGTGCGTCCTTCTACTCCGCCATCTTGGCTCCGCCCCCCAGTACCAATAGTTTTGATGATTGCTGCTTTACAGTACAATTTAAGATCTGGTATGGGTAGGCCGCCTTCCCTAGCATTTCTTTTCATTAATTCCCTTGATATTCTGAACCTTTGGTTCTTGCAAATGAATTTTGTTATTATTTTTTCTAGCTCTATAAAATAATTTTTGGTAGTTTGATTGGCATGGCACTGAATAAGTAAATTAATTTAGGTAAAATTGTCATTTTTATTATATTAGCTTGGCCTACCCACAAGCAGCTGAAGTTTTTCCAGGTATTTAGATCTGACTTTATTTACGTGAAAAGTGTTTTGTAATCGTGTTCACATAGTTCCTAGGTTTGTTTTGGCAGGTAGACTCCCAGATATTTTACAATGTCTACAATAACTTTAAATGGAATTTCTCTTTCTGAACTTTGCTGTTGGACTTTGTTAGTAATATATAAGAATGCTGAAGATTTATTTGGGTTTATTTTATATCCTGCAGCTTTGCTAAAGTTATTTTATTTCAAGTAGTTTTTTTACTTTATTCTCTGGAATTCTCTAAGTATATCATCATAGAATCTGCAAAGATGAAGATTCCTTCAATTTCTTTTTTCTTCTCTTATTGCTAAAGCTAACATTTCTAGTACGTATTGAATATACATCTTAAAATTCTTAAAAATTGTTGAGGAACTTCTTTTCCCCTCAAAAGCTTTTGTTTATGTGGGTTATATCCATTGAGATTTACTATATCAGAAATTAAACATCTTAGTATTATTATGAAAATAGTTTTGACCTTACAGACCCTCTGGAAGGGTCTCTGGGGCCTGTAGGAGTCCCCAAGACCATGCTCTGAGAACTTCTGGTCTAAGCTAATCTCACTTTACAAATGAGGAAGCTAAGACCATAGTGGGTAAGTGAATTGTCCAAGATCACACAGAGATAGTGAGTTGGCAGACGTTAGACTTGAACCTATGTCCTATGATTCTATTAAGTCCTCTTTTCCGCAGCAACATGCTGCCAGTTCTCCATGGAGAGATTTCTAGAAAACTAGGAAAGAATTTTTACAACCAGTGTCTCTGATAAAGGCCTTGTTTCTAAAATATACAGAGCACTGAATCAAATGTATAAGACAGGTTCGATAAATGAATTAATATATGAATCAAAGGCATTTCTTATGCCTTTCCACACTTTCTTCACATTTGCTAAAATACCATAACTGTCTTGGCATTTTGGTTATCTAATATTATTCCCGAATACATTTTTTTCCAGAAAGTTGATTAGTTAATACAGAGTTTACTGGTTTTCTTTCAGAATTGGATGCACTTGGTGATGAACTCTTAGCTGATGAAGACAGCTCTTACTTAGATGAAGCAGCATCTGCACCAGCAATTCCTGAAGGTGTTCCCAGTGATGCAAAAAACAAGGTGGGAAGGGTTTTCTTGACAGGAAAATGAAGTTTTATTCTTGACAATCAGACATGAGAATGTGAAAAGCACTTATGAAGTATCACAGTGAGATGTGGTACGGTCTTTATTCCTTTAAGCTCAAGTTTAACTTAATTCAGTTTTCCTGCAGTTGAATATAAATGTAGTCCAATAGGTGATGGCATGCTGATACAGAAGTACTCCTATCCAGTAAACACTGCAGTCTGTGTTATCATGGTAAGATAACATAACATGATAAGTCAACATAAAAGAGATGCCAGTTTTTGACGTGTACTTTTATATTTCTCTCCAGCTATTGATGTAATTTGTTTTAAAATCGATTTACTTTGCTAATTATTTCCCAGATATTGAGTTTTCTTTGATAACTGCAAATTTTTTCCATAGGAACATAGACTTAGAATTGGAAGAGACTAGGTTTCATCTCTTCCAATTCCCTCATTTTATAGGTGAGGAAATAGACCCAGAGAGTTTAAATGACTTTCCCAAGGTCATACAGGCAGTAAGTGGAAGACCTAGATTCGAGCACAGGTCCTTCCACTCTTCATCATGCCTCTCATTTTATATTGGCCATTTACACTTACTGAATAGTGAAGGGCTTGCACTTAAGTTATCAATGAAGTCCCCATTAATATGCTTTTTGTGTGAGGTCTTTAATTTCTAACTGTTTATTAAAAGGCTTTGTTCCTTATTGAAAGATTTCAAGGCATCGTCAGTCAGGTGGTGAGAATTGAGAAGGGGATAGAACATAGGGGGGAGCCTAATACCATACCATGAGTTTGTTTTTATTTTTTACCAAGGTAGAGAGCCAAGAGGTGTACAGTCAGAAGGAATAGTTATCAGTCTTTGAAAACACTTCCTTCCTCCTCTTTATATAGGATGAATTGGGAAGACTGGCCTAGGTATGACTTCTAAAGGACCAATTCTTAATGAGGGAGAGGAAACTATATCCTGAGTTTTTGTAGGTCCTAAAGCTCCCTCTGTTCTGGTACATGGTTATCACATGCCCCTTTGCCTCCTGACCTTTCCCCTGTTCCAGCATTCTGTACAGATTGAGTCACTGGAATCTACACTCATCATTGGTAGAAATATTACAATATGTCATTTTCTACTGTAGTATATTAGCAAAGGTAGTTTCAATTTAGGTGAGTTGTTAGAATGATTCAGGAGACCAAGAAAGGAATATGCTTCACTGGAAAGTGAAGTGTTGTATGTGTGTATACATATCCAAAATAGATACATATAAATATATACATACACATATATTTAAATTAAAAAGTTACATTAGAGGGAAAAGACTTTGTCTCCCAGTTTTTTCTCTTTTAAATGTTATACCCTCTTTTTTCAACTGTATTTCTCTTTTATTTTCCCCTTTCCTTCATTTCCCTGTTCTCTATTCTATATTCTCCATTTTCTTCTCTTTTCCTACTGTGAATTTCTTTCTTGGTTCCTAATTGCTTCATTTTTCCATTTCTTTTCTCATTTCTTTAAAGGTTTTCCCCTTTATTTCCCTCTTTACTGATAATTGGGGATGGTTTGTTTTGCTTGATGAACTTTGGGAATAAGTTTTTTGCAAATGATTGGTTATAAATTTTTTACATTTGTGATGTTAAGAGATCCTTTTCCCCCTGCAGGATGGTGTCCTGGTGGATGAATTTGGACTGCCACAGATTCCAGCTACATAGAGCTCTGTCTTTAACAGTATGCTGTATTAATAAATACAAGTTATGGAAAAGTGGGAAATATTTTGCCTTTGCAATGTCACCATAGCAGTTTGCATATCCTTGTTCCTTTCCCTGAAAAAGTTTAGGACACTATGTTTTTTTTCATTTAGAGAACTGATTCATTTAATAGGAACTTTCTTTATGTAAGATTTTAAAATTCCTTCCATCTTACAAAAGAAAAACCTGTAAAATATTGGTGGTTATATAGGACTTCTGTTTTCCTTTATTTATATTTTATTTCTGAATTAAGTAAAACCAAGGATAGGTGATTTCTTTAAATTCTTTAATTTCCTAATAACTTGATAAAAGAAATGATGTATTTATAAGACCCTACTTCCTTATCAAGATTATTAAACTATTTTGGACCATTCTCGTAATTCTGAAAATAGTTCAAATATGTATACCATTGTGAAATCAGACACTAACTTAAAATGCCTTTAATTGAGATGTAGGTTTTGTTGTATCTTCATGTCAGGGAATCATCACTGTCTTCAGTATTTAAATTGGTTTTCTTCCTATGCTTTTGCCTTAAACCTGGATCATTCTAAGGTTTCTTCAATATTACAGTTGTTATAATCATTAATGAAGTTATATCCTAACACTTAAATGTATTTATACTCAATAAATATTTTTCAAAAGGATATAATTTAATAACATTTCCTCCAACCTAAAGGTTCCACTAAAAACCAAAATTTGCCAATGACAACGTGTCATGGACAGTGACAGTATGGTAGAAAATACACTAGATTGGGTGCCAGAAAACCTGGACCCTGGGTCTGTGTCTGTCAGCTGACTAGCTGGGTGACTTTGGATTAGTCATTTTATCTGGGCCTTAGTCATCCTGTCTGTAACATAGTGGTAATCGTAGCTTATCTGCCTATCTTACAGTTGTTGCAAAGATTAAATGAATTAATATAGGATTGTAGGTTTTAGAGCTGGAAGGGATCTTAAGAGATTTTCTAGTCTAACGTCATCATTTTACAGATGAGGAAAATGAGGCCTAGAGCAGTGAAGTGAGTTGCCCAAGGCCTCACAAGGTAGTAAGGAGGAGATCTGGGATTCCAACCTGAGTCTTCTAACCATAAGTCCAGCATTTTTTCCATGATAACATGCTATTTCACGTACGTGTTCAATAACATATGGACACATTTTTTGTAAATTACTTTACAGATGTAATGTTTTTACCACATTGTAAGTGCTCAATAAATATTTGTTAAATAAATATTGCTGTAAGAATTGCATGTAATGTTTATGATTGAGGTATTGGTTACAGTTTTTACTCTACCTTACGGTCTGTATTATCTTGCTGCATTGCTTTAATCTTATCTCTGTCAACTTATCCCTGATGCTGATTAACAGAGAAAAGGGCAACAAAAAAATGACATTTTAGTCCTCTAGGCCTATATTTTGGAAAGGTAACTCTAGTACAACATTTATAACTAAAACATGTGTTCAGTTTGCTTATTCTGTTTTTACTTTTTCAAGGTAAGTATTATGTTCTGAAAGCCTTCGACCAATAATGACTTTCAAACTACCCTGCATGTAAGTAGAGTCAAACTAAAATAGAAATTAGTTTACTGATAATTGACTTAGAAAACCACAAATTAACATTATCTGTGTTGTGTTGTATTTTTATTTGTTTTGTTAAACATTTTTCAACTACATTTCAATCTGAATTGAATCTAGTAGCAAGTTTGGCACTTCTGCTTTACATAACCCAAAGGAGCCATAGAATTAAATTCAAGATAGATATTAAATATCTACTTATTATGTGCAGTTCATTTAGGTGATTGAAGATGTACAAAGAAGAATGAAATTCCATATTCTTAGGTCATTTATATTAATAAGGGGAACAGGCAAGTATACAGATACTTATAATAAAAAGCCAGATATGATGTGCTATAAGGTGAGGTACAAATAAAATGCTATGGAGATTCAGAGGGAAAGATCCTACCCAGTTTGGGAGTGGGTCAGGAAAGACTTCGTAAAGAAGATGGCACTTGAGTTGGGCTTTGAATAGCAGACACAGAAAAGAACAGCTCTGTCAATAGAGAGGCCCAATTCTTCATGAAAGACTTAGCAAGAGAAAGGTCAGTAATAATCCTGCTCATGTAAACTGTCTACCCAGAAGTGTGTAGTTGTACATGAGTAATAAGGAAAACTAATTCCATCTCAGTTACTCCTGAAAGAAGGAAGTAATCAAACACTTCAAAGAAATTGTAGGCCTTTTTATCAAAAGAAGGCTACAAGAAAACATCGGTAATTACCAAGTCCTATGCCAACTTTGCCATCTTTGTAAAGTCTTTATAAATTTAGATTCAAATGAAAGTCATCTTTGAGGAAAATTTGAGAAGAAAATAAGCAGGCTTTTGCATACAACATTCTACAGCAAACCATATCTTTATAGTCACGACTAACTGAAAGGTAGAGAGAATATAAAAGCAAATGCTTAGTAGTGACTTTTTTTAAAGTATTTGATTTGCAGTATAAAGAACCATTTTAAAGGCTTTCCTCCAACAAAGTGTCTCCCGGCAACATGAAAAAAAAATCATAAAAGATTCCTTGAAACATCATTTTGACCTTCTAGTGTCAAGTGACATTAAACAGAGATGTGTGTTCAGCAGAGGTGTTCGTAAATGTCATGGAGGCCATCCAGCATGAAGCCCAAACAGAAGAAGACTTTCCTGTGTAAATGATAAATAAACCCAGATGCTCCTCTTTGCAGGCACCAGTGTAGATAGTCAAGTCCTGGAAAATATCAGAACCTCCTAAATGATCTTTTCGGTTTAATACCATGCTCACACTTGGGGACGTCTCCCTCCCCTCCAGCTTCCTTTTCTGCATTTTCCATTGGACTGTGAGCTCCTGGACAGCAATGACTGTCTTCCTTATATATATCTCTAACGTTTAACACAGTGCCTGGCACATTGTAGGTGTTTTATAAATGTTTATTGACTGTTTATATGACTCAGGTCTCAGCCTAACTGTTCACACAGGAGAAATCTAATCATGAGGAATCAAAGAAGCAATAGCATTTAATAAGCCTCCCCTACGTGCCAAGCATGGTGCTATGCTGTGGAGATTCAGAGCCAAAAATGAAACACTGTTGGGAGAGACAACCTCTACACACATAAATATACAAGGTACATTTTCTGTGGAGCTCTTGTAAGAAGCCTCAATCTGCACAGAGCTTTGAAGGAACCTAGGAAGTCTAAGAAATGAAGATGAGGGAGGAATGTATTCCAGGCGCGAGGAAGCCTGCAGAAAAGTATAAAGAAGGGGGATGCGTGTCTTGTGAGGGTAACTGTAGGGCTAGTTTGGCTTGACAGAAGGGTGTGTAAAGGAGAATAATGTATAGTAATAGCTGGAAGGATAGTTTTTTACAAAGGAGGGGGGATATATTAGAGCCTAGAGATAGTAGGGCAGTGCTGGAGCAAGGGAGGGATAAAGTCATACCTCTGCCTTAGGAATATAACTTCCATAGCTAGGTGGAGGATGGATTAGAAAAGAGTTTTGAGGCAAGGGTGACCAATCAGAAGGCTATTGTAGTTACCTAGTTGAGAGTGATGAGGGCCTGAACTGGGGTGGTGGCCAATTGAGTAGAGGAGATAGGTGTGAAATATGTTGGGCAGGGAGAATCAACAAAAGAGAATGCATTCCAAATGGAGATGGGGTGGAGGGGAGTACAGCTGGTGCAAACCCTGGGAGAGAAGAGATTAGCATTTAAGTACCTGCTTTGTAACAAACGCTAATCACTGGGAACCCACATGGAAAACAGTTTGGCTGGGCCATTCAGTACATGACTCTCAATGAAAAAATGTCCATCAGATGTCAGGATGTTACTGGCGCTTGTGACTCATTACTGGAATATAGCAATGAGAGGGTTTGCTTTATTCAGAAGGCAGATATTGGGTAGAAGGATTATTGGGAGTAAGTAGTAGTAGATGTGAAAATAGTTATAGATATCTATATTTGTATATATCCATCACTTTAAGGAGATAACCAGGAAAAGGAAGGCATGAGTGTCTCTGTTTCTGTCTCATCTCTCTATGTCTTTATCTCACTGTCTCTGTTTCTCTCCTCTCTGTTTCTGTCTCTCTCATCTCTCTGTCTCTGTCCCACTGTCTGTCACTCTCTCTCTCTCTCTCTCTCTGTCTCTCAGCTAATGCTTGACTTGCCTTGAAGACAAGTTCTTAAGGTTCTTCCACATTCTTAAGGTAGAAGAAGTGATAAGAACTGCTATTCTGGATCCAGTTCTGCCCAACTGAAGTAGAAATAATGGGACTTTTAGGAAGAAGTGACCATTTCAACATGGAGTTCTTGATATATAAGGAGAAGAAAAGCTAGACACAGCTGAAAGATGAAAGATTTCAAAGGATCCTAGACTACCATGGCCTGTGTTCTATAGGGGACATCAGCTTAGGAGGGATGAGATACTCTCAGAATTTTGGTGATGTAAACACAAAAAATTCTAATGAGGAAAAAAGGACCGTCAAAATCAATCAAAGGAGGCTGATATGACCACATGGAACTTATCAAATACATTTTTTTAAAAAATATACACAGGAAATAGAAGCATGGACAGGTGAATGAAGAGGAACACTGTTCTATAAGAATAATGTCAAGGATATAAAGAGAAGACAGAAAAAAGGACAGGTAAGTGAAAACGAACTTATGGGAACTGTAAGAATAATTTCAGAAACACTAAGGCTCAGAATTAGCTGAGGCTTAGAATAAGAACAAGAAAAAAGACTTAAAAATAAGTATATTGAGGTCTAAGGGGAGATCATAACAAGGAAAGGACCGCTGATTGCCAAGGAATTAGAATTACTGAACTTCTGGTTTGTTTTTTATCAAGAATAATCTTCGGACTGGGAAGTACAAAACGAAAACAATAAGAGAGCTGAAATCTAAGAAAAATGAAAGAACTTAGAGATGTGACTGCTATCACTGTCTTTAAAAAACTGGAGAATGTTAAAGGACTAGAGATAGGCAAATGTCCTATACTTTTTAATTCGAAAAAAAGGTGGATGCTTTTAAATTTCACTTCAGTTCATAGCCAAAAAATCTCATGCAATTCCATGGTTTACAAGACTTAGAAAAGTGGTATTCTCTAGGGACCAAAAGCAGGTTCGTCAATACAGTAATGCCAGATTGTGATCCCTGTAATCTTTTAATTGTTCAATGTTATAGTTCTCATTATTGGATTCCAAAATGGAGTTACTTAGGCTAAGTGGTCCAAATGTCCGTAAACGCATAAGCAAAGACAGACAGAATGGTACTTCACAGATCTGATCTATGTTAACTCCATCACAGGCAGTTAATGCTCACAGCTTCTAACTGGATAAAACTCCTGACCAACTGTGGTGGTCTCTAAGTCATTCCTCTACTGCTGCCTTAGTTAAGTCAACCCAGACCCTCTCAAGTTTCTAGTCCCAATAAAGAAACTTCCCCTACCCAAGCCTGGTATTGATAAGTGACCACAAAAACTTCACCACATCTGGGTCTGATTAGGAATGCTCCCTCTCACATCTGGCACTGATTACCTGTTCTCCACCAACCTCATTTGTAAGGTATATAACTTCACTACCTGAACTCCAACTCTGAGTGTGTTTTCTGCCTGACACATCTTCCCCTTGCGCTGGGCAACATTCGTACATCTGAGGGATGAACATCTGTTTAATTGCCATGTAGGGTGTGAGTGTGTGTGTGTGTGTGTGTTTGCCTGCTTGCTGCACCAAATAATAAAACTCTTGGTTGTACCAGTTTCCTGAGCACTCATTTCCTATAAATTCCTGGAATTAGTTCTTTCCTTTCACCCAAAATATGAGGTCAAATAATGCAAAGACCAACCTCTTTTTTCTTTTTTGACTGATAGAGCAGGGAGGAAGAGGCCATAAATATGGTGTACTTGGAACTCATAAAGGCATAATGAAAAAGTGGCACTCTGGCAGACAAGGTGGAGAAATCAAGGCTGGGTAATAGTATAGTTAGGTGGATAGAAGACTGTTTGAATGACCAAACCCAAAGGATGATTGCAATTAACCTGAAAATAAAGTGCTTAATAAATTGTCACAAGTGCTTTGTCACTGACACTGTTCCATTCAGTGTTTTTTATCATGGACTAGAATAAAATAGGTGTTATGATTCCCAAATCTGGGGAATGATACAAAGTAGATAATTAACATATTGAATGGAATAACTGATATGTTGAACAAAAGAAATAGGGTCCAGAAGAACCATATAGGCAAAAATCCTGGACTGAATCTAAGATGAAGTTTTATAGGGGTAAATATAAATTCCTATACTTTGGTTCAAAAATTAATTGCACAAATACAAGATAGGAGAGGTGTGGCTAGGTGGCATCTTGCTCATGTAAAAAAGATCCAGGAGTTTTTAGTTGGACTCAATATGAGTCAACAATGTGACATGGAATGCAAAACTCATGAATGGAAAGATAGGATCCAGAGCAAGCAACCTATATTCAAGTGCTGGGGAATACACTTAAGTATTCAAATAGATCTGTGATCTCATCAATTTGGGAATTCCCTCCAACACAGATTGTACCCTTCCCTGCCATGAATGTCTGTGTTCTTCCATAAGTTTGCTACAGGGCACACCCCCCACCCAGTGTGCCAAAGGCCTTCCTCCCTGCTGACACTGTGAGAGTACCAGTGGAATACTCTGACTGTCAACCTGTCATCCCTCCCCATGTAATCAAGACATTTTCTCTTCCTAACATACATTTCCTTGATATTATTTCTTAGAAGTTCCTCATTGGTTATCTGTTACAATCTCCTCATATCAAGTGCCTCTATCTTATCCTCTGATATTTAATTCAAGAATTAATGAATCATGAAAACATGTACTTTGCTTATTTTTTTTTTTAAAGAATTCACACTTTCCTGATTAAAGTACACAAAAATCTCACTTGAAGTCTTTTTAAAGCACCAGGCCTTTATCTCTTCCCTCTGTCCCTCATTATAGTCCAGATGGCAAATCTGAGTGAAGCTTGAATATTCTGGTGAAGACATTAACAGTGTTATTTATGAACACTTTTTATAACATTTTACCACTTGTGGGTTTTATGCCTGGGCGATGGGAAACAGCTTCTTTAATGGAAACTTGGAAAATAATAAAAATTCTTCATGAATATCTTTGCTCTGTCAGTGAAAGCTGAAGAGACTGACAAAGTTAAAAATAATGACATATTTGCATATGCCTAAAGTTTTCGGAGTTCTTGGCACTTGATCAGAATCTTCTCAATGTATAAATAATTCCATGTGTCACCACCATACAGCAATACTGGTAGAATGTTAATGAAAAAGGATACAATAGGATTGCATAACTTAAGTAGCTAGGTCTTTGTTTCCATGGGAAACTTGATGTCATTAATGGAACTTTGCAGTTTCCAGAAGGTAATCTAGCCATCTCTCCTCCTGTTCAACTTTGGCCCCCAGTCACTGTCCATCTGTCTGTATTGCCTGCTTCAGATATACCTACTGACAGACAGACTTCATAAATTTTTCACAAATCTCCTTTTCATAAACTAGGCAAAAGACATTCTTCCTCTCCTTGACCTTTCCTGTGCAGGTGATCACTCCTCTAAGTGTTTCTTGCCAAGGAGACTCTGCTGATGCAGCTAGTACAATATTATCCACAAACAGGGGCACTAAGAAGACATTACCACATACAGAAAAATACTCTTCAACTTGTACTCTGTACTGTATCTTCTCTATAATAGTGGCAAGCATGATGGGGAAGTATTTCCCTGTTATGTACCTTGCCTGATGTTTATGTTATTTTAGATATTTCAAATCTTGTGTCTTTCAAGGAATCTTGAACGATATTGATGTATGACTGGGAGACATATTGTTGGAAAAGAGTATGTAAAGGCAGTATTTTGTTAAATCAAATATTGTATCAGTCAACAAGCAGCTAAGTACAATGAAATTGTGTGTTCTCTAAATTTTTCAGTCAATTGCAAATACCTGAGATATGAAACAAAAAGGCAACAAACACTTATTAAGTGCTTCCTATGTGCCAGATCCTATGCTCAGTGTTGAGGACATAAATAAAAGCCACAAAAGGAAATAGTTCCTGTCCTCAAGAAGTTTACACTCTAATGGAGAAAGATAACATACAAAAAGGAGGCGAATATAGTGGTCGAGAAGGAGGGCAAGTATCCACTTAAGAATTTAGTATCAAAGAGTCAGAAGTGGAACTTGGAAGGGAATGAAGGAAAGGTGGCCTGGGCCCCTCCACAAAATGAAGGTCCCAAGAAGAAATCACTGATAGAAGTGACCAGCATGTTGGAGAAGGTCAGAGGCATTTAGGAAAGTTCCATCATGATATGGCATCTGAGGCAGAGTCTGGAATGTCCCAAGGAGAGATGGGAGGTGAATGAAGGCTGGCCTAGGTCCCTGCCCAACATGGAAGTCCCAGGAGGAGCTCACCAATGAAAAAAGAAATGTTCCAAGGTGATATGGTAACAATGGGAGAAGGGGAACCAATACAGTGAAAGGCTTTCCCAAGGTAAGAAGGCCTTGGGTACTGAGGGAATTTCTGGCAGCCAAGGCATGGAGGAAAAGTCTGGAATGGCAGCAGCATGACCCAGAGGGGAATGAAGGATGATCTCAGGGAGCTTACATTGTAAAGAGGGAGATAACATGTACAATACATATATACATTTATATATGCTTGTGTATACATAAACATATATATGAACTACAAGTAATTTTGGAGGGAGACACTAGCAGTTGAAGATACCAGTAAAGGAAGGACTCTTTCAAGAGATGATCCTGAAATTAAAGGAAAGTAGGAATTCTGAATAGAAAAAGAGAGGATAGAACGCATTGGGACTTAGAGAACCTAGGTTCAAACTGGGGATCTACAAACTATCTTTGTGACTCTGAGCAAGTCACTTAACATTTCTAAGCCTCATTTTCCTCATCTTCAAAAGTGAGTGGCCATATAAAACATCAGCATTTCTATATATTACCAACAAAGTCCAGCAGGAAGAGTTAGAAAGAGAAATTCCATTTAAAATAACTGCAGACAATATAAAATACTTGAGAATCTACCTGCCAAGACACACTGAGGAACTATATGAACTCAATTACAAAATGCTTTTCACACAAATAAAGATCAATCTAAACAATTAGAAAGATATTAATTGCTCAAAAGTGGGCCAAACCAATATAACAAAAATGATGGTTCTACCTAAATTAATTAATTTATTCATTGCCAAATACCAATCAAACTACTAAAAAATTATTTTATAGAGCTAGAAAAGATAATAACAAAATTTACCTGGAAGAACAGGTCAAGAATATCAAGGGAATTAATGAAAAAAAAATGCAAAGGAAGGTGACCTAACTACCAGATCTCAAACTATATAATAAAGCAGTAATCCTCAGAACTACTTGGTACTGGCTAAGAAACAGAGTGGTGAATCAGTGGAATAGGTTAGGTACAAATTACATTATAGTAAATGACCATAGTAATCCAGTATTTGATAAACCCAGAGACCCCAGCTTCTTGGACAAGAACTCACTATTTGACAAAAACTGCTTGGAAAACTGGAAAATAGTATGGCAGAAACATAGACCAACATCATATATTATATGCCAAGATAAGGTCAAAATGGGGACATAATTTAGACAAAGGGTGATAATCATAAGCAAATTAGGAGAGCAAAAAGTAGTTTACCTGTCAGATCTATGGAGAAGGGAAGAAGTTATGACCAAACAAGATACTTAGCATTACAAGATATAAAATGGATAATTTGATTATATTAAATTAAAAAGGTTTTGCCCAAACAAAACTGA
Source organism: Bettongia penicillata ogilbyi (assembly GCA_023548195.1). NCBI lineage: Eukaryota > Metazoa > Chordata > Mammalia > Diprotodontia > Potoroidae > Bettongia > Bettongia penicillata. Next base: position 1,568,736 of record JAJHZJ010000202.1, read on the forward strand.
TGCAACCAAGATTAGAAGAAAAGCAAAAGACTGGGAAACAATTTTTATAGCAAATGTCTCTAATAAAGGTCTCATTTCTCCAAAAAGTTAGAAAACAGTCAAATTTATAAGAATATAAGTCATTTCTCTATTGATAAATGGTCAAAGGATATGAACAAGCAATTTTCAGATGAAGAAATCAAAGCAATCTATAGTAATATGGGAAAATGCTTTAAAATCACTATTGATTAGAGAAATACAAATACCTCAGGTACTGCTTTACACCTATCAGATTGCCTAACATGACAAAAAGGAAAATGATAAATGGTGGAGGGGATGTGGGAAAACTGGAACACTAATGTGATCTTGGTGGAGTTGTGAACTTATCCAACCAATCTGGAGAGTAATTTGGAACTATGCCCAAAGGGCAATCAAGCTGTACGTGCCTTTTGATCCAGAAATATCATTGTTAGGCCTGTATCCCAAGGAGATTTTTTTTATTTAAAAAAAAGGGAAAGAACCTATCTGTACAAAAATTTTTATAACTGCTCTTTTTGTAGTGGCAAAGGACTGGAAATTGAAGGGATGCCCTTCAACTGGGGAATGGCTGAACAAGCTGTGGTATATAAATGTAATGGAATACTATTGTGCTATACGAAGTGTCAAGAAGACAGAAAAATTTCAGAAAAATGAATTTCAGAAAGACTTACATGAACTGATGCAAAATGAAGTGAACAGAACCAGGACACCATTGTACACAGTAACAGCAATATTGTGCTATGATCAGCTATGAATGACTTAGCTATTCTCAGCATACAATGATCCAATACAATTCCCAAGGACTCATGTTGAAAAATGCTATTCACTTCCAGAAAAAGAACTAATGGAGTCTGAATGCATATTGAAGCATACTATTTTCACTTTATTTTTTTCATGATTTTTTTCTTTTGGTCTGTTTCTTCTTTTACAACATGACTAATATGGAAATATGTTTTACATAATTGCACTTATATAACATATCGAATTGCTTACTGTCTTAGGGATGGGGAGGTGAGGGAGGAAGAAAATTTGGAATTTAAAATAAAAAAATGAATGCTAAAATTTGTCTTTATATGTAATTAAAAAATTTAAAAACAAAAAAGATTTCAAAGCTATATATAGTCATACAAAATGCTTTAAATTACTATTGATTGGAGAAATGCAAATTAAAACAACTCTGAGGAATCACTTCACACCTATCAGAAGTAAGCAGAACCAGGAGAACATTGTACACAGGAACAGTAATATTATATGATGATCATCTATTAATGACAGCTATTCTGACCAATACAATGATCTAAGATAATTCTGAAGGACTCATGATGAAAAATACTACCCACCTCCAGTGAAAGACCTGATGGTGTCTGAATATAGATTGAAGTATAATTTTTCACTTTATTTTTCTTGCTCTTTAAAAAAAACAACATGGCTAATATGGAAATATTTTGCATGATTTTATATGTATAATTGACATCACAATTCTTGCTTTCAAATGGGTGGGGAAGGGGTGAAAGGGAGGGAGAGAAATTTGGAATTTAAAATGTTTTAGTGAATATCAAAAACTATTAAGTTTTTTCAAAAGTGAGGGGGGCATTGTGGGATTCTGGAGGATTAACGACAAAGTATGCTTCTTTGCTTCCTGGAAAAGAGTTGATTGACTCAAGATGAAGAATGAAATATGATACTGGACACTGCCAACATCCAAACATACTGCGTATGTTACAAGGATTTTCTTTTTCTTCTAATGGTGGGGGTGGGGAGTGGGAAGGAGAGAAATTAAAGGTTTTAATGAGGGAGCATGAGGAAGAGTGAACTAGATGACTTCTACGAGCTCCTCCTGTTCTAATTCTGTTTTTACCAAGGGGATCAACATGTATGATTATAAGCATATAAAAAAAATACAAGCTACTGGAGGTAGAGGGAGATTTCTACTAACAAGGGATCTGTAAAGCCTTATGTAAGAAGTAGTATGCACCAAGATTTAAAGGAAACTAGGGATTTTGGAAGAGTTGAAGGCAAGGAGTCAGTGCATTCTATTTACAGAGTACGATCTGGACTATCACTTTGGCAGTTGTATGGACAATGGTTAAAAGAGGGGAGGAGATCCAATGAATAACCTCTACTCCATTCATGAAGATTTCCTCACTGTCCCCTACATATGCTATGGTTACTATTGCTTACTTGTATCTCCCTATATTTTTGCCCAAGTTACCCTGTTGTCTATCTTCATGCTATTATCCAGTCTCTTTGTCCACTCCAAGTACTTTTTTCTGAATCTGTTTCTCTTGGAGGAACAATCCAATCTCCTTAATTTCTCCCTTCTCTTGTTTTCTACCCCATGTGTCTAAATGAAGAATTTTTGGCTAGGCATTATCTTGGGTTCCTCTTCCTTTATCCATGTAGCCATTTTTTTTTTTATTATTGATATTGCCTTGAAAAGATGTGAATCCTTTTTCTTGTCTTGGTTACAAAGAAATCTTGTAAAGCCTAAGAATTCTTCAGAATGTTTTCAAATGGATTGTATAAAATACATAAGATTACAAAGAAAATGAAAGATAAAGATATGATTACTTTCCCATTGAAGTTTATGGATTCTTCTCCCCACCCCTAACAAAATCTATCCATGGGCCCTTTAGGGTTTTGTGCACGCTACATTAAGAATTGAGGACAAAATCTCAAAGAAAATCACACAGAGATGTGCCATAAGTTCTACTGAGATTCCTGGAAGAAATGAAGCAAGAGTTTTAAAATTATAATATGAATGAAATGAGAGTTCTATAGGAAAGAATGGGAAATGAAATGATAGTTATTGAGGAAAGAATTGGGAGGAGATTAAACAGTTTATTTAGTATAAGAGATTATTCAGTCAGTCCGCAAGCATTTATTGTCATGCTTTGTGCTAGTATTGGAGATACAAATATGAGCAAAAATAAAAATAATCTGTCTTCAAGAAGTTCACATTTTAATTGGGGAAGACAACACATAAAAAGGGAGCTGAAATATGTATGCGTATGTATATGTGTTTTTGGGAAGGAGGTCCTCAGAGAGAGTATAGAACTTAAGGGTGGCTGCCCCTCTCTACCCTCCCATTCCTCCCACCATCTTCTTTTTTGTGAGGGAAAAAAGGGTGGGGGAAGGCTTTGTAGCCAATATGCATAGTGAAGCAAAAATAAAAATCTCTACATTGGCTATATGTGAAAATATATGTCTTATTCTGCATCTTGGGTCTATCACTTCTAGCCTTCTTGCTTTCCCTTTTCTTCTGCTCCTGCAGTTGCTTCTTGGCAGGTTTCCCATTGTCCCCACCCTATGCTGGAGTCTCAGGTAATGGTTAGAGTCTAGAGGGGCATGTTTGGCACTGGAAACTGGTCAGAGCAACAGACTTGAGTCTGATCCCATCTATAGCTTTGCAGGAAGATACCAAAGAAGTCACCTTTGAGTTTGGCCTCTGTGAATGTGGTAGTTTTGTGCAGGTAACTCTAGATTGGTTGATATTCTGCATAAGCCTATCCTACAGACCAAGTCCAGAAAGAAACCTTGCAGTCCTAAGGACTAATCTGACAAGTTCCCATTGAGTGTCCCTATCCCAGGGGGCACAATATGTTAGCTGAGCCAACCAACTTATTGTGGGTACCATAGTTTCTGAAAAAAAACTTGGCTTCTCACTCCACCTGATAAATGATTACTTATGTACTGAAAGAACCTCATCTAGATTCCATCTGTGTGATGTAGGCCATTTTCAGGTTGAAATATACACAGGCAGCCATGTGACCCTGAGGCTTTTTGTTGGTCACATTGACCCCAAACAAGAACTCTGAACTCTGTTATAAACTACCATGGGAACTCAGTAGATGGAGTCTGTAGTGCCTCTTAAGCGTTTAGGACCCTAGCCTTAAGCCAGACAGACACTCTCTAGTTCACAGTCAGTATGTCCCATTTTTTGTTGATACCCAGAGTCTGATGTACATTATATACCATCTGAAGGTCACTGTTGCTGATCAGGCTCCAGACCAAACAAACAAAGCCTCTTCCTTCAGCAAGTCCACCAATAACTGGTTTCCAGTAGAAGGTAATGTTGACATCTGCTGATGCTACACCACCAAAAATGGCACAAACCCAGTTTAATCTAGGAGACTGCCTCCTATGAATAAGACTCCTGAAAAGCACTGGAAAAGAACTCAGCATGGTGGCAGGTATCACGGTTGAGCTCATTTTCTTAGCAGAGAACGTCAGTCACCACACCCTAAATGGGCCTTCCCAGATTTCATGGAAACGTACATGACCCTTGGCCTGAGTTTGTCTCAAAATGATGTAACGATTCTCATCTTAGTCATCATGGACTTGGTTTTTCTCTGCAGGAAACACAGTAGTGCCTCCTGACCTATGAAGCACTTTTTATCTACCAGACAATTTAAAAAATGACTCCTCCCAAAATCATGGTTGGTCATTGCACTAATCAGTTTGTGAGACTTTCAAAGTTGTTTTTTTCTATAATGTTGTTATTGTATAGTTTATTCTCCTAGTTCTGCTCACTTCACTCTGCAAACTTCATACAAGTTTTTCCAGGTTTATCTGAAATCACTCCTTTCCTTATTACTTACAAGCACAATTGCATCTCATTATGTTTATATGCCATAATTTGTTCAGTCATCCATTCCCCAGTTGTGGGTCTGTGCCCACTTATAAAGGCCAGTGTCAATGGCATAAATGGCAGTATAATTATCAGTCAAATGATAGCATAAAGTGAGCAGAAATGGAAAACTGTGTACTATAACAATGTAATTGAAAAGAACATTATGATGAAATTGAATGCTATGTAGTGATAATGACCATTCTTGGGGTCTTTTTCTTGATCCTTAAGAAAACAGATGAACCTTTTTGTGTTAAGATGCAGGGTATTCTGGGTATGGAATATTACATACATCAATGGTGTCAAACAAATAGCAATAAGGGCTTCTAATCTATATACAAGGATTCCTGTGGGTCACATATTGTCTTAGTTTTACAATGTAATATTATTTGTGTTTTATCGTATTTTTATTTATTTTGTTAAATAATTCCCAATTACATTTTAATCTGGTTTGGGCAGCATGTGGGAGTGTTGTGGTTTGCAGTGTCTAACACCTCTGACATACATGGTCATAGCTGAATGTGTCATTTGGTTTTAATTGACTTTTTCTTTGCCTTTGTTGTAAGATAAAAAAATGGAAGGGTGAGAGAAGCTAAGACATATTCAGAAATGACTGTAAAATAAAAAAGCATCAATAAAACTTTAAGAAAAATAAAAATATCTACAAAAATCATTGATAATCATGTTAATATGACAAGTACCTAGAATAAGGCAACAAAACTTTTGAAAATATATAATTTATTTTTCAGTTTTCAACATTGATTTCCACAAGAATTTGAGTTACAAATTTTCTCCCCATCTCTCTCACCTCCATCCCAGGACAGTATGTACCCTATCCATCCCTTCCTCCAGACTGTCCTCCCTTCTATCATCCTCCCTTCTTCAATCCCCCTCTTCCATCCACTTCTCCTCTATTTTTCTGTAAAGCAAACAATTTACACCTTATCAAGGAGACATTATTAATGCAAAAGAAAAGGTTCATTAGCCCCAGAATTTATACCTTGTTATAGGCTGTGGCAAACTAAGTGGAAACATATTGCCACTCATACTGTATTCATTCAAACCTTTGTCCAAATCACCATTTCATTTTTTTGTTTTCTTCTTATAATATCATTACTCTGCAGTGATTTTTTTAAAAGCTATTGTCACAGTCAAGAACATCAGGAACAAATTATGTCCAAGCCCACTTGAGAGAGGTCTATGTGAACTTGGGGCTGTTGGGCTCAATTTTTCTAAAGATTTTCTATAATAGTATATACATTATACAACTGTGTCATGACATTCAATGTGACAACTTGATTTTATGTATTTTTATCTTGTTTGGTAATATCCATGATGAAACCTCACCAAATATCACACTATTCTTTTGTGATGTTGTATGGCTCTGAGTCATGAGGCACTATAGTCTCTGAAAAACTGAAGTGGAGGCCCACCCAAAGGGCAATCGAGAGGCATATGATGGGTGTGAGCTGGCTCTAATTCTTTGGAAAGAGAATAATGCAAAAGTGACATGGAAGATGCCATCAGAGAAATGAAAAATGTGCTTGGACATGTGGCAAGAGGGAAGGATAAAGCATGGACAGCTCGTGTCCTCCTTCGCTATCCTCGAGATACAAGCAGAACTTAATCAATGCCAGGGTATGTCAGGTAGAGCTGCTGTGGCAAACTTATGGCACAGCATAAACAAGTGTTGCATGGGATGGGTAGACTTGGGTGGGTTATTATATGCATTATTAGAGGGGATACCTACCTTGATAAGATGATCCACTGGGATACTGGGAGACAACATCCACATTAGAACAAAGTTGCATCAGTGGGAGCCAACACATGCCAGGGTACACAGTCTATATCAGTATTCTATAATTTGGCACTTAATTGTTCTTTAATTGGCTCCTGTATTTAAAATAAACACTAAGCACCTATGGAATTCAAGGCATTGGTGGTAAACTGCTTTAGCCAGGAAAATGAAAAAATGGGAGAGTTCCTGTTCTAAAAGAGGCTACAATGTATCAAGAATATTAGATACAATGACACTAGTTTATATTTATATAGTAGCTTTCAAGCAGCTTGCTTCACAACATCGTGGAGGGGGGTAGCACAATATTACTGTTACCATGTTAGAGAGAAGGAAACATGTTCTGAGAGCAACTGGTCAACAGATTACAAAGTAAACTCTTTGACCTTCCGACTTTTGAGAGGCATCATGGCATGCTGTTATGAAATTATATGCCTGGGTAAGCAATTTAATCTCTCTGAACCTCAGATTCTTCAACTGTAAAACCAAGAATTGGACTCACTGACCTTTAAGGTCTCGTCTAGCTCTAGATCTATGATCTTATAATTCCAAGTCTGATGTATTTTATGTTACGCCATACTATCCTTCCACATGCACAGATATCAATGCAAGATCAAAGGGAACAATATGAAATTTAATAAAAATAGGATCCCTTCTCATTGGGAAATCAAGGAAGGCTTCATGGAAAGAGCGGCACCTGAACTTTGCCCTAAAGGAAGAAAAGGATTTCAGCGGGTGAAGAGATAGGGTGTGAGAGGACACAACCTCGGGGAACAAGGATTAGTAAGGAGTCCCCTTTATGCTAGAATCCAGTTAGGCTCACTTAGATTAGGGGAAGGATAAAGCATAAAATGAGGCAAAAAAGTAAATATTTAGAGCTAAATTTTGGAAGGCTACATGCTAACTAGATGACCTGGGCAAGTAATTTTAACCTTTTAAGCCCCTTTTCTCCTCTCAGTAAAAAGAGGACATTGAATCCTACAGTCTTATTTTTATTAATTATGTTCTCTTTGCTCCAGAGGATAAAACTAAGAACAGTGGGTAGTAATGGAAAAGAGGCAGATTAGGCTTGATGCAATTGATGAAAATTTGGCTATCAGAGAGTGGAATAGGTGGATGGCCCTGGCAAACAGCGAGATCCCCCAGACTGGAGGTCTTAAAGCAAAGGCTAGATGAGCACTTGGTAATGCTGTAGAGAAAAATTTTGGTCTAATTACAACCTCTACAGAGATAATTCCTGGAATACATATCTAACCCTAGTCTCTCTGAACTCCAGTCACAGATTGCCAATTTCATTAGATATTTCAAACAATGTATCCTGCAGGCAGCTCAAACTTAACCACGTTCAAGGCAAAACTCATTATCTTTCCCTTCAAACCTACCCCTCTTCCAAACTTTTCTATTTTTGTTAATGGTGAGCTTATCTTTCCAGTAAACCCGGTTTATAACCTTGGAACCACCTTCAACTCTTCCTCATCTTACTTATTCAAGCAGTTTCCAAGTTTTGTTGAGTTTCCCTTCCCATCCCCCATATCCATCCTCTTCTCTCCACCCACATAGCCATTACCCTGGTTCAAGCCCCCACATCACTTAACTGCTCTGTTTTCTTATCTCTTCTCTCTTCTTCCCCATTCACCCTCCACACAACTGCCAAAGTGATATTCCTAAAGCACAGATCCTAACCCTGTCATTCTCCTACACCAGAAACACCAGCGGCTCCCTTTTACCTGTCGGGTTAAATAAAAATTTCTGTTTGGTATTTACAAGCGCTGCACAATTTAGCTCTAACCTCCCTTTGAAGGTTTAACCTCACTTCATGTCATTTACTCTCTGGCCTCACACAAGACGTTCTAAACCCTGCCTCCTTGCCTTTGCAAAAGCTCTCCCCCCCTCCCCCCGCGCCTGGAATGAACTCTCTCATCTCCACCATTCATAATCTCCAGCTTCTTTCAAAGTTCAGATCAAACACTACCTCATCTTCCTGGTTTCCTTCAAGTTTCAGCTAAAGTCTCACCTTCTAAGAAGCCTTTCTAAGTTCTCCTTAACCTCAGTGCCTTTCCTTGGTAAATTCTTACTGACTTGCTTCCGCGATGCCTCCCCCGCCCTGTTCTGCAAATTACCTTTCATTTACTCTGCATGTACTTCTATGTAGATACATTATCTCACCCAAATAGAGGCCACTACTTTAACAGCAAGAATTGTTTCATTTTTGTCCGTGCATCCCCAGCGCCTTTAAAGGCTTGAGGCATAACTTGGGGGGCCCGGACAGTTCCCCGCAGGCAGACACTGCAAAGCGCCGCTCCGTCCCGAGCATGGGCGCCCTAGATCAATCAAGTCCGCTTGCCTGGATCTCTCAATGGAACCAGAGAGGGGACGAAGGCCGTCCGAAGTATGACGTCACCCCTTCCTCGTCCCCATTGGTCGGCAGCCTCACCCCGCCTCCTTTCTCTTCCCTAGGCCCGCCCTCCCCGGAAGCCTGGGGCCACGTGACAGGAGAAGGCCTGGCTCCGCCGTCGTCGTGTCCGCTCACTAGAGGGAATGGCGGAGGCGCCGCCTGTTTCAGGTAGAGTTCTGGCCCGGCCCGCGGGCTTTTCTTTTCCTATTCTCCCGTTCCGCCCTCCCCCCTTCCTCAGGCTGCGGCCGCCCTTTTCCCGCGAGCGGAAGGAGGGTCCCTGAACCTGGTTGAATTTCTCGCTCCGCTCGCGGTGACTCCAGCGGTTAATGTCGCGAGAGGGGCCGGCGAGGTTCCCGGGGGCGGCTGGCGCCGGACCGGACCGGACCGGGGGTGGGGGCAGGGAACGGAGGCCCCGAGGGGCCGAACGGGGCGGGAGGCCGGGGCCGGCGAGCGCCCTCTCCGGCCGGAATTCCCGGACCTCTCCCACTCCCCCTGCCCCCAGCCCCCTCACGTTTTTCTCCCTTATCCCCCAAGAATGCGGGTTTGCATTTCTCTGAGCCCTGGGGTTTTATGCCCCTTTAGCGCAGTATATAGCTTTGTTTGAATTGGCGTTGTTGCCAGAGCGCAGGGGCGTCTTAGTAACTCTCCTAGAGGAGGGAAAGGAAGATACTTAGTAACATCAGGGAGCACCTGTAAGATAAAATATGCATGTGCTCTGTGTGTGGCTTTTAAATCTTTGAGAGATCTTATAATGCTCCTATGTCTAGAATGGACACTCTCCGTTACATCTCCATTGGGGTGCTGAGAGCAGGCAGTGATTCTCTCCCTCCCTACCCTCTCCACCCTCCCCACGCCCTTTTAGTCCGGTCCAAGTCGGGGATCCGAGAGCTGGACGGTCCCTAAAGGCAGAAAGTGCAAAGCCTGGGACTCTAGATCAGATCTAGTGTCTTTAGTATCTGTCAAATGCCTTTCACGTAGGTGCTTCATGTTTGTTGAATCCAACCCGTGAATTCCCTCCCTTAACTCCGCAGTTCAGGTGCTTTCTTCATGACAGCTTTTCCCCATCTGATCTTTCCTTTCTCTTAGCTGAAATCGATCGCTCCCTTCAAGTTTCTGGTGATAACCTACCCAGACCTTGGCACTTTTCTCTCTTGTCTCCAAATTTTCTGTTATGTCTCTACCCTTGTCCTCGTCCCCATTACATTAGAAGCACTTTGAAAGCAAGGTTCACAGAACATCTGTCTGTGTATGTTTTGCTAGGGCTTAATAAATATTTCATTGACTTGAATCCTGATGAATGTGTTCTTTTCCTCATCTCTGTTTCTGACAGCCTGTCTGGGACCTTTGAGTCTGTTTTGAGGCAGACTATTAACTTACTCTCCAATGATGCTTTTGCTGTTGTTGTTCTAAGCCTTTATTCTTTCCTGGATTAACTCATTTTTAGAAACTATTTCCTTCTTCTTACTGTCCTGACTTTCATTAATCAGGTTACTCTGCTCAAGAGTTTTTGGCTCAAAACCCTTTGGCTCAAGAGCCTAATGGGTTTTGTTAAGCCATTTCTGTCTCCAAGCCTTCTCTCAAGCTAAACCATATGCCTTAACTACTCTTTTGGCTACACCCCATGTTTGTCAAACTAAACTGCCTTGTTCTAGCAGCTCCTGGAATTCTGCCTTTGTAAAATCTTTCACCATTTCTCAATGCAGCCCGTTCTATTTTGGAGCAATTCTAATTATTAGGAAACTCCCCCAAATACTGAGTAAGAATCTGCCTTCTCATGGTAACTTTCATTAGCTGGTGTTCGGTTTTGTGTGGAGTCACGCAGGAGAAATATGATGCCTTTCTGCCTGACAATCCTTGAGATATTTGAAAAGTAGCTTTCGTGTCCCCTGTCAAGCCGTGTCCTCCAGGCTAATCATTCAGCTGTTCCTTGCATAACATAATTCTGAGTTTTTCTTTCCCACCTCCCCTTTTTTTGTGGTTGTTGTGCTCCATTGTGTCAGTGTCTCTTCTCAGTTGTGGTGCCCAGAATTGAGCACAGGACTTCACACACTGTCAGTTTGAGGGTCAAGTGCTTTTCTTGTTTTATACACTCTCATAATGCTAGCCAGGAGCTCAGTAGGTTTTCTGGCTGCTGAGTGTCACTGCTGATTAAGGTGGTAGTATACCAAGCCCCTAGATTTCTTTAATTAAAATGAGCTGCTTTCTAGACATATTTTCCCCATCTTATACAATGATTTTTTTTAACTTCTATGCCCATTATCCCTATTAATATAATCATATTTGCTTCAGTTCACTATTCTAGCCTGTCAGGATCTTTTGGGAGCCTAATTCTGGCATGCCATCTTTTTCTGCTTCACATTACCTGTATATTTACATCTTTAGGCAGATGTCTTGTATGTCTTTATCCGAGTCAGTAATTAAATACTTACTCCATGCAAGGCATTGGGCTGGATATACAAAGACAAAAAGAAGACAAATGGAACTTGTGTTCTGTTGGAAGATGTACCAGGCACACGGATAAGCAAGGCAGTTTGAGGAGAGGTCGTAGAGTTTTATAGGGTAGTCATTCAGTCTAACCCTCTTATTTTCAAATGGGGAAACTGAAGCACAGAGAGGTTAAATGTCTTACCTGGTAAAAGCTGGTAGGATTGGAGCAGGTCTTCCTGACTTCAAGTCCAGCACTCTGCTTAATTACATTTATATAACCTTTCTCACAGGGAGAAAGGACTGACAACCAAGTGGAAAGTAAAATGATTCTGAGAGGTGGAGGTGAGGAAGGAGTACATTCCACGGCATGGAAAAAACATTCTTCTTATGCACAGGCAGAGAAGCTGGAAACTGAATCCTAAATTCAAGAAATAGCTGATAATTCAGTTTGATAGGAATGTAGTGTGTGTGAAGGGGATTTACATGAAATAAATTGGGAAAGGTAGCCTGGAACCAAATTGGAGATAACTTTAAATTCTAGACTGAAGACTGTAGGCTAGAGACATCCAGAAGCATCTGTAAATTGAACAGAACAGGACCAAGGACGAGCCTTTGGTATTCAGTTAAAGATGTCTTTCCCCATAGATGTCAATTAATTAACAGTCTTGGAGCTAAGGGGCCAACCTATTCAGAATTACATAACTATATTGTTATCCAGTTTATATTTCTCCATCTTCTTTATGAGGAGACTTTGCTAGATGCTATTTTGGAATCTAGGTGTATCGTGTACCTTGATCTACCACCATTTAGCACTGGGAGAGAGAAAAAGTTTAGATCAAACAAAGTTGGGATAGGTCACTAACAGACAGCACTGAGGCACTGTTACATGATAAGTACCCAGGAGAGTCTCCCAGTGTTCTGTGAGGCCTGAGGGACCACCAGATGGCTTCCTGGAGGAGGTGGGCTTTAAAGGATGGGTAAAAGTTTAGCAAGCAAAGGAGTTGAGGACATTCCAGACATAGAAAGCAGTCTAAACTTCATGCTTGGAAGCATGCAAACGCTGCACGATGGAGGTCTGGCTGGAGTATAGAGTGTGTAGAACACAGCAATGTAAGCTTAAGTTGGAAAAGTGCTTTTTGGAGACATTAAGTGCCAGGCAGAAGAGTTTGAACTTGAAAGGCATTAGAGAACCACTTGAGATTTTTGCTAACAGGATGGGGAGTAGAATTTGATAGTCCAGTTTCTGGTTTGTTGAAGCGTCATGAAGGTTGTTTCCCAACAGAGGAACTGCCATCACAGTGGATGTTCAGAGAACATTGTGGCGATTCTAAAGAAATGTAGAATATAGCATATACATATGCATTCATTTATTAGGACCTAAGAAAACAGCTACCCTATTAGTTCACATAGAGAGTTTGCCCCCAAAATATGGCTTGTGGAAAACTCAAGTACAGCCTGTTGTGTTCTTAAATTTAATAGATGTATCTTAATCTTTGCCAGTGACCTGCTGCTCTTGTTGCCAAGGAAGTGAAGCAAATCCCTTCTACGTTCTCTTAGAGTGGTTACTTTACTACCTGCTATCTCTGCCCAAATCCCTAATGTTTGCTCATTAACTTTCCCCTCTTTTTCTACTCTACCTTCCACCTTCTTCCCAGGCTGGAGAAGGGTCGTAGCTGAGTGGGTATCCCCAGGAATCTTCATCTGGAAAGAGCGTGCACTTTGTCATTGAGCTGATATTCTGAGCTCACTTTTAAATAGATGACTAGACGGCTGTTCCTTGGAAATGTAGACCTAGCTTCTTGGAGCTTGGTATCATGGAGGGGAAAGGCAGCAGAAAAAGAGACTAAGCTGGTGAATCCTAGTAGTAAGGTGTTTTTCCAGATTTAACAACCCTGTGAAGAGCTGCCTAGGAGTTGAGTGAGAGAAGGAGGTAGTGGGGAAAATGGAATTTTGTTGTTTATTTCCTCCCTAACCTTCCAAACAAAACCCCCAAAATTGTTTGTTATTGTTATTCTAAAATTTACTACTTTCTTATATTCCCTTTAATTTATTCTAATGCCCTATGTTTTTGTGTAGCAAAAGCTTAAACTTTTTGGTGGGAAGAAATCATAACAGTAATTTTGTGTAATTATTTTTCAGTTTCTACATATATGTATATATTTTTTCCTTTCAGAGACATCTCATTTTAGGGGTATGGCCTGTATTCAGACCAGTATGGCCTGGCCCAGATTCTCCTGGATCTTCACTGGTTACTAATTTAGTGACTGACATGTCAATTTTTCATCTAATAGGTACTTTAAGTGTCAGTACAGACACAGCTGATTTCATTCCACATGAAAGACAAAATCCTGATCTAAATTGCAGAATTCAGAGAAGACTGGAATCCAGTAGGATTCACAATAGAAGTAATAATTCACCACCTTTTTGTCAGCTTTCTAGTCAAGATCGTCACCATGAAGATTCACCAAGTCAACACAGTTATAATAATCAAGGAAGCAAATATAAGGGCAAGTCAAGTTCTTTCCAGCCTTCTAGTAAAACACCAAAGAATCATGGCTTCCAAAACCAACAGTGGCATAAATGGAGAAGTGACAGGAATTACACCAGAACCCAGGCAGTCCAGGCTCCTCCTGACCAAGGAGCAGGACTAGATGTCTCAGAAATAGTAGCAGGGTCAGAATGCGAAGCAAATCCTAGTGAACTCAGCAATGTATACTCTTCAGAGAGTGAGAAAGAAGTAGCTAGTATGGACCACAAAGGTGCAAAGCCAAAGAAAATGGCATATATGGCGTCTGTTTCAGGACGGGGCCCTAAAACAAAGGGGGGGAAGCCAAGGTATGAAGGGACTAACAGAATGACACCTAAACAGAAAGATAGGGTGTCTGAGACCATGAGACCTGTAGGTGCTGGCCAAGTTGACTCTTCAGAAGCAGTCACAGAAAAATTGCCCTTTGATGTATCTAGAAACAATGACCATAAAAGATATATAAATAGAAATTATCCCTGGGAGACTGTGTGGAATAAGCCACAGCCAGACAGAGAGATTCAGAAAATGCATGAAGGTCAAAAGAATAAAAATACAAGACTTAGAAATTCTCTTTCCTATATTACAAAAGACAAATGTAATGAAAGACCTAAAAAATCTCTTGGTGATGATCGGAACTTGGCAACCACCAGCAAATCTCATAAAAGGTTTGAAATGGAGAAATGTTCTGGAAGACGATTCCAGAAAGAATCTAAAGCGGCCTCTCATCTCGTTTGGAACAAACAGAACGATGTGCCAAAAAATAAAGAAACACATACAGGTAAATTCAACTGAAGAGGTTTTTAAAAATTAAAATTTATTTTTTTATTTTTTTCCAGTGAACAAAAGTCTATTTAATCTCCCTTCCCTCCTAAACCCCATCATCAAAACAAAAGGTTAATGTAAATGTCCAGCTTTGCAGTCTTTATAGTCAGAGGGTCTCCGGATGGCATAGAGGAACAGGGCACGCCGCTGCCGGTGAGGCCATCGTGGGGAGGTTATAAAGGCACTGAAAACAGGGTGGAGGAGAAGGATGAGTCATCATATATTTATATAGTACTTTAAGCTTTATGAAGCACTTAACTCATTAGACTTATTTAATCTTTATAATAATCTGGCAAGGGAAGTAATGAAATTATTAATCTCATTTTATAGGCAAGGAAACAGGCTTAGAGGGATTAAGTTCTTTACTCAAGGTCACATGACTGACAAGTGAAAGAACTGGGATTCAACTAGAAACCTAAGATCTCTGAGAATTGAAAGAGCCCTCAGAGGTCATCTAGTCCAACAGTTGCCTAAACAGAAATTCCTCATACAGTATTTCTGGCCAGTCAAGTCAACAAGCAAGTGTTTAATGCACTTGTTACAGTGTCTGCCTCTGTGCTAAGAGCTAGAAGTACAAATAGAAGTAGAGCCAACAGTCCTTGCCTTCAACGAATTTATTTACTAATGGGGCAAGACAACACATAAAAGGAAGATCCAAGAGAAGGACAAGGTACCTGGCTCTGGTCATGGTAGGAAAAGTCCTCTGGAGATGAGTCAGCCATGCAGCACAGAGGAATGAAGACGTGTTTGGCATGCACCTCCTCCTTAAAGTGAAGGTTCTAGAAGGCACCAGACAATTAGAGGGAGAGACTATTGGTCAGAGTTGGATGCTTCTAGAATGAGAAGCGTCACTTAGTCCAAGCATGGAGTGAGTTTCCAGAGGTAAGAGATTTCTGTGACATGGTAGAGAAGTTCCTGCAATATGGTCTGGAAAGGAATGAGGATGAGGAATGAGCCTCTTTGAAATGGAGCTTATTGGAGAAACAAGCCCATCAGAAGATGAGGTAACAGGGAAGAGAGGGTGCTTCCAATGTGAGAAGTAGTCCTTCGGCCTTCAGTGTTGGAGAGCCTTATTACATCCAGAGGCAGCTTACTCTGTTTGGCACAGCTCTAATTTTCTGGAGGTTTATCTTTAAACTGAGCCTAAATTGATCTTTTTGTAACTTCCAATTGGCCTTTATACTCTCCTCCCTATGAGAGGCTTTCCAGTGTATGCCCAGTCCTGACTTTGAAAGATTGGACCTTCCAGACGGTCAGTAACTCCTCACACTTGATAGTTCCTGTCAGTGATGGTTCTCATTCACTGTAACCCAGAGCCTCCAGTTTTCTAAATTTTATTGTCAACTGTACAGCAGACAAATTTTAGCCTTGGCTTCTGTGACTGATAAGATCTCTTCAGTAATATAAAGCTCTTGCTATGTATGAAGCACTATGCTAAGTGCTGGGAATACAAAGACAAAAATGAAATTCCCCAGCTCAAAAGCCAAACCTTTCTTACCTTTCTAGAGATGCTTCAGATATCTGGGAACAGTCTGGCTGGGCGGGCCTCTGGAAGTTCATCAAACCAACCTCCTCTACAGGACCCATAACTTTAGGGTAGTTTTAGAATCTCCTATTCTCGAGGTGACCCTGGGGAATTCCTATAGTAAAGTGTCATGGTAAATGTTCTTGTGCTGCAGGAGTCATGCAAGCTATAGCTTGAGCCTTGCCACTAAATATAAAAACTGGTTGGTTACTAGGCAACCTCTAGGCAGTGTTCATTTATCCATGAAAATACACACCTGTGAGTATCCTTTTTCTAAAAGCTCCACCTCAAAATATTCCTTGGTTTCGTATTCCTGGCCCCAGATTTGGGCTCGTTTCCTTCTCAAAATACCTTAAACATATCTGTTAATACTTACATATTGAACTGTATGTAACATAGGGAACTAAATTATATCTATCTATATATAATGACTTGATCACTGTATGTGTGTTTTTTTTAAGGGTCTTTAATAGAACAGTTAACCACAGAGAAATATGAATGTATGGTATGTTGTGAAGTGGTTCGAATGATGGCACCAGTTTGGAGTTGTCAGAGCTGTTATCATGTATTTCATTTGAACTGCATTAAGAAATGGGCAAGATCACCAGCTTCACAAGCAGAAGGTCTGTGTGTTTTCTACTGTGACATTGATTTTACCACTTGTTGATAGTTTCAGATTTGAAACTCAAACTACTCTAGTAGTGCTACCCTTGCTATGTCATCTGAAATGTTGAGATTAAATCAGACTGAAGTGCTGTTACAAATCTTTGGTTAGTAAATAAATAAATGTTTAAACATAGTAACATTAAAGAGTACTTTATTAAAAGATGAGACTACTAGAGGAAGATTTAAGGAAATTAATTTCTAGCTAGATCTATTTGGTGCCTCTCTGATTGATCCACAATCATAAAATCCTAACAGTCTAATTCTGGTCCTACTTCCGGAACTGATTAGATACTCCTTTGTAATTCTCTCCGAATCTTTATTTTGAAGTCAGATTCCTTCTGGGACCTGGCACAAGCTACTAGTCTGGTGTCTAAAGCTCTTTAAACTTTATTAGCTGCCATTGTTTTTCTTGTCTCAGGTAGCAACTGAGAAGGTTGAGTGTTTAGACTGTTGGAATTAAAGGGATAGCCTTCCAGTTTCCATCTTGGATAGGGTCATTTTTCTGCGTCTGCTTTCTCCAAATGTCTATAATGAGAGCTGAAATCCTTGTAGTCAGAACTCCTTTTCAGCAGCATGAAACTTGTACAAGTGTCATCCAGTCAGAAGTACTTTTTGCCCTGTATTAAAGAATTAAGAAACACACTTCCAAACATATTTCCAGTTGTACCTAGCACTAGTTTAAATTTAAATGAAGTAGTAAGGTTTAAACTTTTAAGTAGTGGTTTGGACTCATAAGCCTTGTTTCAGAATGTTTTCTTTTACAACATTTCCAATTATACTCAATCAGATTTTAAAATGGTTTTGTGACATTGATCACATCTTTTGGAAACTAAGTTTAATTATTTTTAGAAGAAAAAATAGCCATTTTTCAGTTATACAGAAGTGAATTATCCCTGTAGCAGATACTCATTATGGAGTAAGGCTTTTTAATTAGAAAAGGCAAAGAAGATTAATTTTCCATACTTTCAGGAACAGCAATTAAAACCAGTAAGAGAATATATTTACTTAGGTTACTGCTTTCTATCAGTCTCCTAAAGATTTATTTCTACATTCACTACACTATCATTAAAAAGATTTGAAAAACATATTTTCCATACAGTCTTAACTACTAAGGGGACAGAGATCCTTTTTTCTGAATATGAATATTAGATTTTGTGATGTTTTTAAAAATGTGAGGTATGGGAAAAAATCCGTGCTTTAAAATATGCCTTGTCATTGGATGAAATGAAAGACAAGATCTATCTTTCTATTTATCTATACACATACGCACATGTATATGTGCAGACATACATATATGTGTGTGTGTCCATATACATTACCCTGTGCCACTCTTCACCCTCTCTTAGTTCCACACTAAGAGGACTGGCATTTTTAGTGGTAAACCCAATCTGAAATGACAAGTTGGGGTCAGGGATAAAATATATATTCAGTCTTAGAGACAAGCTTAATTCCTCCATGGGTTATGTGCCTCAAGGTTAGGGTATTGAATGCGAGAAGCATGGTATGACATTTAGGGAGCTTAGAATCTGTGTTAAGGGAAAATTGTGGTTTAGATAAACATCTAGTCAGTTCCGAGGTAATGTACTTCCTTGCTTTTTTCCTCATGGAGGCTAACTTTCATGAGCAAGAACTAGAGGAAGGCAGATTTTTTTCTCATGGACTAAAGAGCTTCTTAAATGCCTCGTAGTAGGGAGGTAACCCTGGGTTTCTAAACGTTAATCAACAGCATGTAAGCTCCCTTGGGCAGAAGAGGTTTCAGGTAAGGGCCTAGACTAACTTGATTTTCTGAGGACCAACTTAGGAGGGGTTCGTTTCCAGGTTGGCTAACAAGGTGGTGTCTCTTGGCCCCAGCAGTTCTCAAAGACCATTTACTGCAGAGGGGGTGCGGTTGTTACTGGTGAAAGGTGTACGCACGCCAAGGAAATTAGAGATCCTTTACAGAAGGATCTGTGGTGTTTTTACAGAAGACTTGTGGTATTCTTCATAAAGGATTCATTATAATCAGATCAAGAAATACTGTTATCAAAGAAAGAATCCATCAATATTCTGCCAGTTACCTGGCTAGGGAAGGCAATATTTCCTTTATTGATTACATATAGTTTCATAAGAGAGACCCACTGAAGGGAAGGGAATAAGCATTTATATAACACCTGCTATATGCCAAGCACTGTGCTTGTTTCACTTGATTCTCCCATCCTGTGAGATAGGTGTCATTATTTTCCTCATTTTACAGTTGTAGAGACTGAGGCAAACAGAGGTTAAGAGACTTACCTAGGGTCACATAGACTTGTCTTTCTGATTCTAGACCCAGAGCAGTATACCCCCAGACAAATTTGGTCTGAGTAAAAATCTCTCAGTAAATGATACAAAGTAGAGTTTTTTTTATAGTCTTGGAGAAACAAAACCAAATAATAGATACAGTACAGAAAAGGGAAAGCATTGGATTTACGGGAGATTGATGAAACTATATGTGAAATCAGTGGGTATGTTCAGAGATGAACCACTGAGGTTTTTAGCAGTCTCCTCCAGTATATTCAGAGAAAGGAAAACTGTTAATAGATAATGGACAGTTTTTGATAATCTAAGCCAGTTATCACAAGCCTTTCATTATTCTACATAGAGGTAACAAGGTTTTCCTTAGTTTCTTCAGGTGAGCAGAACCTAAATCTCACCATAGACCTTTGTAGTAATGTCAAAGTTCTTTAGATGCACAACAGAAGAAGTAATCTTTCCACTGGGATTTTTGAATTTCTTTGTTTTATTAGACTGCTTTATTATAATTAATATGTCATAAGAGATTTTCTTAAAATTTGTTCACTTTTGTCTATAAAGCAAATGTTGTTGGTGTTTGAATCAGAACTCATTCTTCCTACTTCCATGGTGTGCATAGATTTTTTTTTTTACCTTAATTTGCATTTACACTCATGAATTGTGTTACTAATACTTAAATTATCAGACAAACTTAATGTGGAAAATGTTTTTATTGGTTCTACTTGAATTTATGAATTACAGTGTGCTTTTGAAAGAAACGAAATTCATTTTACTTAATATTTTCCTTGGCAGATGCTCACAGAGGCTGGCGATGTCCAGCTTGTCAGAATGTTTCAGCACAAGTTCCTAGTACATATACTTGCTTCTGTGGTGAGTATTGATTATATCTGATAGAAGCCTTGAGTGAGTTACTCCTAAGCTAGTTTCATAGCCCAGACTATAGGACAGTATCCTAACACTATCCAATCAAAGGAAGCTTATGGACTTAACTTTTTTGGCCTTTGGGATCCTTATGGTTCTTATCAGGGTGGACCTGAAATAAGAGGAAGTGGTCCCAAAAGATCAACCTTGATGGTATTAGTTCTGGCTGTTAAGTACCTGCTACTTCCATGCCTCCCGGATACAATTTTTATTGCTAATCATTGGACACCCCTGGGTCCAAGGGATGACTAGATTTGTCTGCCCACAGTACAAACCTGTATCCTGAAGTGAAAGCACTCTGGTTATGCCATAGTTCTCCATTTCAGCAATCCCTGGGACTGATGATAGACTGCCTAGGAATGATTAATTAGCCTTTCTAATGAAGAAAAAGTATTCCTGTTATGATACTACAAAACCCACTGTGCCTTTTTACCAGGAAGTCCATGGAAACCAAAACTCCTCAGAGGTGACCATGTTGACACTGTCTCCTCTCTCCCTCTTCCTTTTCCCTCCTTCCAACAGCTTCTCCCTCCTTCCTTTTCTTCAGCAATATCAAACTCTTTGATTCTCTCCCAACTACTTCTTCTCTCCCTTCACTTGTTCCTTGTCTACTTCCTGACCTCCTATTATGACTGTTCTGATATGTACTTGTTCATCTTTTTTCCCTTGAAAACCTCATTCACTCCCATGGTTTCAGCTGTCATCTTGATTTTTACATATAAACATATTTGGAAGCAAAGGAAATAACATGAGCTACTTCACCATTTTGCTTATACTTGACCTTCCCTTCTCTCTTATTTCCTGAGAATTTATTTAACAAACATTTACTGAACAACTAATCTGTAGTAGATATTAGGGTTGGTGTATATAACAGGTGTATAAGTCTCAAGGGACTTAAAGTATTGTATAGGAGATAGAGTTTATCATGCTGCCTTGAATTGCAGGTGTTTGTAAGTGATTTAAGAACTACAAAACGTAAAATATCACTTTTCCCTGGGATGGCAGGGAAGGCTTTGTGGAAGAGGTGGCATTTGAGCAGGATTTGGAAGAATAAGCCAAAATTTGGGATATGGAGAAGAGAGGGTGTGAATAAAGTGCAGAGCTGGGAAAGCGAGGCATATTTGGGGAAAAGCAAGAAGCTGGATGTGATTGGAGCATTTGTAATTAGTTAGGAGTAAATGGCCTGTAGATGTTAAAAACCTTGATTACTAGGGCCAGTAAGTTTATAGTAAATGTCCTAGTAAAGAGGAGCACTTGAAGGTTTTAAGTAGCAAAGGGATAAGACCTGTGGCTTTTTAAGAAGATTGAGTTGTCAGTGATGTGCAAATAAATTGGCAAGCAGGGAGATTGTTAAAAGGCTGCTAGGGTAATCGAGATAAGAGCTGCTCTAGGGTTGGGAGAATGGAGGGGATGGAACAAACCTATGGAAGTTGCCCCAGCTCCTAGAAATTTAAAAAGAGAAGTGCCTTAACTCAAACTGGGGTGAGTCCCTCATTTGTAGAATATGTTCAGGAGATACAGTTATCACCTTTAGGATCTTCCCCCAAGTCACCTTGACACTGAGCAGTGCGTTGGGACTCTATTTCTTGCCTGGATTTTTCTAAGGGAACAAAGCTCCTCTTTTTTTTTCTTCCCTCTCTTCCTTCCTTCCTTCCTTCCTTCCTTCCTTCCTTCCTTCCTTCCTTCCTTCCTTCCTTTCTTCCTTCCTTCCTTCCTTCCTTTCTTCCTTCCTTCCTCCCTTTCTTTCTTCCTTCCTTCCTTCCTTCCTTCCTTCCTTCCTTCCTTCCTTCCTTCCTTCCTTCCTTCCTTCCTTCCTTCCTTTCTTGCTTCATTCCTTCCTTCCTTCTTTCTTTCTTTTTTTTTTTTTTTAAAGATGTTCACTCCTATTGGATTTCTGCCCACACATATTTTCGGGTCACTCCTAAATACTTCCCAACACCTTGAGTTTATCATACCATTTCATGTCCATACTTCTAGAATGTTGCCCCTTCTACATCACCATCAACTCCTTATAATATGACTTCTCTGTTCTTTCTATTGAAACTTCTTTTTCGTAGCTCACTTAATTGCCAATGCAATTGGCCATTTTTTCCAGGTTTATCTTTGACCTTTCTCTAACCAAGATACTAGAGACCACTTCATGAAAACCTCAGTCCCATTAATTCAACCTTGTTCCCAGCTTGCCTCTGATTATTCCTTTGTTTCTGTTAGCTCTTTTTCTTGCTACTAAATATTGGTGTTTCTCAAGGTTTTCTGTTTATTTCTCTTTGTGTGCTCTTTAATCTCATCAGCTAGCATGGCATCGACCATTACTTCTCTGACTTCCAAATATTAACTCCAGCTCTAACATCTCACCTAAACTCTAAGTGCCTGTTTTTATCTGGATGCTAGACTGCTTCATTTGGATTCCCCACTAGAAATTCAACCTCAGCATATTTGAAACCAGATTTATTGTCATCTCTGTGCTCCTCTCTTACTGCTTCCACTGAACTAGAATTTGCCAAGAAGAATGGTAGTGCCTTTTCAGCCTCATTTTCCTTTACGTTGCTTCTTTTCATGCCTGCTACTAACAGATTAGTCTTCCTTGTATGCTTTTCGTTGGGTCACTTCTCAAAAGTTCAATTCCATTTTGAAATTTTCCTTTTTTTAATAATTTTGGTTAGCACAGAAATTCCTATGTAAGGTGAATCACTGCAATAGCTAGTTTTATTTCAAGTATGTATTACAGTGGACATAGTAATAATACCAGCACTGCTTTGCTGGTCTGTGTCCTTTTCTGAACTTCTTTCTCTTTTTTTTAAAATGTTTCTTTGATATACTTTTCTTTATTGCATCACTCTCTTTTTCTTTATCTGTCTTCTGCTTCTTCTGAAAATCCCACTTGTTTTTAATTCTTTTTTTCCCCCAACTACATGTAAAGAGTTTTTAACATTCATTTTTCTCCCTTTTTCACCTCCTCTTGCAGACTGAAAGCAGTTTGTTAAAAGTTATACTAAATGTTCAGTCATGCAAAACCATATTAGACATGTCGCGAAAGAAGATTCAGGAAACACACACACACAGAAAATGAAAAATACCGTACTTCAGTCTGCTTTCAGACTCCATCAGTTCTCTCTCTGAAGATAGATAGCATTTTTCATCATGAGTCCTTTGGAATTTGTCTTGGACCATTGTAGTCCTGAGAATAGCTAAGTCATTCGCAGTTGATCCTCATACAGTGTTGCTGTTACTTGTAAAATGTTCCCCCTGGTTCTGCTCACTTCAGTTTGCCTCAGTTTGTGTAAGCCTTTCTTTCCACTTATCCTAACTTTCTATCAGGCTAAAATGTTCAGTTCCTGCGATTCAGCCTCATCCAGCATAATTTCTTGGCTCTGTATTCTAGTCATCTGCCTCTAGATGCAGACCAACTTTTTAGTGCCTTTCGCCATGTTCTGGATGTAATCCAGTCAGGGCCGAGAACAGCAGGACTTTCACACTTGCACTTCTGTACATTACGCCTGTCAGTGCAGCTTAAGCTCTCATTAACCTTTTTGTCTGCCAGTATATGGACTTCTTTTGACTTTTGCTGTCTGTTGAGATCTCAGCTGTTTTTCACAGGGATTACTATCTACTCAGATCTTTATCTTAGATTTGTCAACCCAGTCATAAGGCTTTACATTTACCTATGACAGAAACAGTAACATTTTACATACTTGATCCTCACAGTAACCTGTGGGTTAAGTACCCATTTTATAGATGAGGAAACTGAGGCTCACAGAAGAGAAATGATTTATCTACAGTCATACTCATGCATTTACTACTACTACTAAGTTACATAGACATGACTTGAATGCCTCTCTTCTGACTCCAGTTCTCGTTTTATACCAAAAGTTTCTTAATCTTTTCTTTATCATAGATTCCCTTTGATAGTTTGTTAAAGGTTATAAATCTCTTCTAAGAATTATGTTTTTACGTGCATAAAATACATAGGATTACAAAAGAAGCCAATTATATTGAAATGCAATTATAAAAATATTTTTAAAACAAATTCATAGACCCCAGGTTAGGAAACCCTGCTCTTATTAACAGTGGGGATTCATTGAAGACTTTTGATAAAGGGAATAAAAATCAGATTGATGCTTTAGGAAGATTTATCTGGCAACATTGTGCACCTGAGTTGGAGTAGAGAGAGACTGGAGGCAGGGAGATTATTCAGGCGACGACTGTAGTAATCCTTATCAAGAAAACACTACATTCTGAACTAAGTTGTTGATGTTATAAGGTGAGGGTCATCTATTCCAAACAAAATGGTGAGCATGTTGAGGGAAGAACTATGTAGATTTTCATTTCCTTGACATTGACTGGTATGTTATTTGCCTAGTAAACATTTGATGAATTGTAAAATAAGCTATATTCGTCTGACATGTTGCTTTCATGCAAGAAAATTTTGATGTTTCCAGTTTTTCACTCCCCAAATAATGATCTCATTTTCAAGGAGGGTTTATATCCTTTCCATATATTCTTCTGTGACACATGGCCCCATGCTGCTCTTTTTTTTTTTTTTTTTTTTTTTTAAGAAAGCATGTTGCAGTGGAAAGAGCATGGGCTATAGGGTCAGACCACTTCAATGTATATCCCTCCTCTGATGCTTAGTACCTGTATAACCTTGATCAAGTCACTAGGCCTCAGTTTCTTTATCTGCAAAATTATGTGCAAGGAGTGGGCTCTGAGGACATTCCTAGCTCTAGATTTATGGTGTTGAATCATGCAGGCAAAGGATATAGGAGGTAAAAAAAATACAAATGAAACACTATTTTAAGTTTTAAAATCAAATATAACCATTATTCAGAGATGGCTGTTACATGAATAAATACATCTTCAACTAGTCAAGGGACTTTATTTGATGACTAGAATTGCATTAATATATGTTTTTGAATTTTAAATGCAAAATTTTTTAACCAGTGAAAGCTAATACTGATGCTTCATTTTGGTTCCATAACTGCTTTGTAATTTTAAAAACAGAAGTGTTAGTTTAAGTTTCTGCGATTTAATTTTTGATCTGATGTGTTTCAGGTAAAGTAAAGAATCCTGAATGGAACAGAAATGAAATACCACATAGTTGTGGTGAGGTTTGTAGAAGGAAACAACCTGGCCAGGACTGTCCACACTCATGTAACCTGTAAGTTTAAATTCTAGACATCTGAAGAATATTAAGGAGCATTTTGTGGTTGTTAACCTTAGATTCTCATATCTTATTAGTATTTAATTAGCGGAGGAAATAGAAATCTTCTGCCAAGTGACAGCAAGCTAAATGACGTTTGACTTGCAGACTCTGCTCTTTTCCTTTTTTTAGAATAAATCAGGACATTTGCTTATCTCCAGCCGTACCACTTTCATCATTTTGCTTGGAGCCAGGATATTCTTTCTTCCGAGGCTCTCCTTGTTTTTCTTGTGGAAGTACTCTCTTCTTCTGTGCTTACCTCTTGGGCTTCTTATAACATAGTGTCTCTTTTGGTAGTTGAAGTTTTCTTTAACTCCTTATGTCCAGCCTTGGTTCCTGAATTAGGACTTTGTTCTATGGTGGGCTGGGGAACCTGTGGCCTTGAAGCCACATGTGGCCCTGTATGTCCTCCCATATGTCCCTTTGACTTCACATTTGTTCTGTGAAGTTTGGATTCAATCAGAGGGCTAGACTTAAGGACCTAGAGGGCCACATGTGATCTCGAGGCTGCAGGTTCTGCAGCTTAGTAGGGACCAAGTTTTGCTCCCTCTCACACACTTGGGTGATGGAGTTGCTAGGCCGTGATCTTATCCCTTTTGTGACTGCCCTGCCACAGTTCTGGAAGGGGTGATTGGTTCTAGAGACCCAGGCACCGCTTGCCTCCCTCCCTATCTTCTGCTTCCATGTTCTGTTGTCTTAATACAGAGACCAGCTCCTGCCCTGTCTGTCTCTGACACAGTCACCAGCTGGGAGTTGGCTTTGTCTCCTGCTAGAACCTTGCTGGTTCCAGATCTCTTGGAGTATGGGCAGACGGGTCTGGACCACTTGTCTTCTTGATCCCTTGCTTCATGCTCTTCTTAAAGGCTTTGGATGGAGGAGCTTTGGCTTTTTTCTTCTGTTTGCATACTTTGGTCTTCCTTGTCACCAAAACAGGGTTCTATAGTCTGACTCTTTTTCGAGTTTTTGCTTATTTCCCAGCCATTTACTTGACTTGTGAGCTCTTTTTCAAGGTAGTTCTCTGCTTCGAGTTCCTCCGCTCCTTCCCCCCTCTGCCACCCTGGATCTGGGGCTGGAGCACTCCACTCTCCTGCACTGGTCCCACAGGCTCTTCCCATTGACCTTCCAATTTATCCCCAGCATTTTAGGGTCACGAAGTCTGGAAACCGCCACAGATTTGAGAGACTCAGTCTCCCCAAGGCCTGCCCAGGTTCCCTCTGTGTATTCACGGTTCACACTGGACTGCACTCTGCTCTCAGCATGACACAGTAGACACTTCCCATCGACCTTCCAGGCTGTCATGGGCTGGAGATTTGCTTTACTCCACGGTTCTGTGGGTTCTGCAGCTCCAGAATTTGTTTAGAGTCATTTTTTACAGGTATTTGGCTAGGCTTGGTGGGAGTGCTCTAGAAAATCCATGTTGTTCACGATTGTTATCAAAGTCATTTGCAAAACTACACAGATATGGCCTATATTGAATTGCCTGCCTTCCCAAAGGGAATGGGTGGGGAGGGAGGGATGGGGAGAATTTGGAACTCAAAGTTTTAGGAACAACTGTTTAGTATTGTTGTTGCTACTAGGAAATAAGAAATACAGTTAATGGGGAATAGAAAGTCATCTGGCCCTACAGGACAAAAGAGAAGATGGGGACAAGAGAAGGGAGGGATGATAGAAGAGAGGGCAGATTGGTGATAGGGAAAATTAGAATGCTTGGTGTATTGGGGTGGGGGGAGGGGATAAATGGGGAGAAAATTTGGAACCCAAAATTTTGTGAAAATGAATGTAAAAAGTTAAATAAATAAATTTATATTTAAAAAAAGAAAAGAAAAAGGCTAGGGAAAATAGCATCATTGAATCCTATATTTGAACAAATTCTTATGTAGACTCATTAAAAAAAATCAGCTTCATAAATATATGAAGATTAAAAAAAAAAAGAAAGAAAAAAAGAAAATCCATGTTGTTACTCTGCCATCTTGGTTCCGCCCCAGTCCCTTGCTTTAGTCACCCAGAATCAGAAAGGAACCTGGTTTCAGACAAGAGCTTCTATCACTGCCCTCCCCAGCAGGAGTTACTTTTGAGTAGGGATTATTTCATTCTTTTCCTTATATCGCTAGGGCTTAGCACAGTGCCTGGCAAATAGGCATCTAATATGTGCTTGTTGATTAAGTACTTCTGCCCTCTCTCCCAGACTCCCACTGAGAACTGACTTTGTCTCTTGCTAGGTTTCTGACAGGTGGGCACTAAGCTCCCGTTGACTTTGAAACTGTCTACTAGAGATTGCATTGGGTTGAGGCCCATGTGCATTTTTAACTGCTTTGTGCAGCTCTGGACTAGATGGAAGAGCTTGCTGCTGTTTCTCTTTGGTTTTATTTTATTACCCTGACACCCTCTTAAATTTATGCTGGAGGGTTTTGGTTCTTAAGGGAAATGGGCTTGGCTATTACCTTTCCTGCCTCCATTTTTACTAGAAGTCTGCCCTCCTCCTCCGGGATCTTTGAAGGATCATCCTGAGTGGCTCCATAATTTGCTCAGTGGCTACATCTGCAAGAACTTCCAGAACCTGAAGATGTTATTTTCTGGTTCTGGGATTGTGAATTTGTCCGGGCTGTTCTCTGTTTCTCTCCTTACCCATATTGGGTATCAGTTGTGTATTAGCCACTTTGTTTTCTTTCCAGTGCAAAGATCATTCTCCTTGGCAGAGAAAACAGAAACAAAGTAAGAGTGGGACAGCTCCTCTTTTGTTCCTTTCCATCTATTTTTTGCATCATGTCCTCTCCAGTGAGCAGTACTACTTGGTGTCTCTGTTGCAATCCTTTCTTCCCTCAGGAAGCTTTTTTGAAAACTCTTTTTCCTTATCTTCCCTCACCAGCTGCAAGTCACTGTAGACTGAATCTCTTTTTATGGGACAGTGCCACCAGAATGTCTTTACCCTCCTGACTCTCACCCTTTGTATCTCTTTCAAAAATCTAAATTGATTGGTTAGTTTCCCATGTGTAGACTTCATTCTCTTTAGGGAGTAGCCCCCTTTTTTGGGAATTGTTTATCTTTGTCTTTTCTTGAGAGTTTTCCTTCCTTCCTGGGATGATCTCCCCTACAGAATTTTAGTTCATGGCATGCTACCCTCCTTTTTTATAGCTTTTGAAATCTGCTTTCCTAAAAATTAGGTTGCATGTCACTCTGTGACTAGCTTCCTCCATTCTTACTAATTCTGAAATGGAGAGGCCACTATCATCCGAAGCCCTCACCATTTCCTACACAGCATCTGATTCATCCCTGCTGATAAGAATGAGAATCTGATTTAGAACTTCACTTCAGTAGTTCCTTTGCCTTTTGAAGGAAGGGAGTAGTAGTAAAACAGATGAAAAAATTATTTGCCTTTGTACTTTAGACAGGGAGCACCCATATTTTTCTGTATAGTTAGAGTTCCCTTATGTTCTGTACCAGTCTTGTAATCTGTTCCTCATATTCTTCAACTTTTTCCTCTTTTGTCATACTATCAATAATATGCTCTAATAATTATTACTTTTCTTTCTCCAGCTTTTATCTGCCACATATTCTCCACTTTGCTTCTGCCTTCTGGTTCCTAAATTCCCTCACATTAATTGTCATCTTAATATACAAAGCTGCTACTCCTTCATTTTTACCTATCTTGTTCTGTTGGAAAAAGGGATACTCTTCAGTGATGAGTCCTATCCCAGAAGTCTCAGGGTAGCTATGAGATCAGACTTGTTTCCCGTTGTCAGGATTTTTAGTTTGTCTTGTTTGTTACTCATACTTTATGTATTTTGTGTGTTGACTTGGGTTTTATTTTTGTTTCTTTTCTTGGATTTTTTTCCTCTGCACTTCTGGGGATCTATATTGGTATTCTTCTTACATTGTAGCCAGTCTCTATGGTATCTGACTTGGATACATGTGGGAAGCTTTTTCTCTCCTCCTTCCTTTTTAGTTTAAAGCCCTTTTAATTAGTTTCAAGATACCAGGCAATTATATTTTTAGATATACTTCATCTTTAGCCAGAAGCCTGCCATTTCTATATCGGTCTAGAACAGTTCTTAACCTGGAGCCTCTAAACTTTTTGGAAAAAAAAATTTGGTGACTGTATTTCTGTATAATTAGTTTTCTCTGTGATTCTATTTATTCTGTTTTATGCATTTAAAAAAAAAAACTATTCTGAGAAGGGGTTCAGAAGCATTACCAGACTGTCAGAGGGGTTCATGATATGAAAACGCTTAAGAACCATTGCTGTAGAACAAGTGTCACAGTCAGACACCAGCTTCTTAATCAGCTGTTCACTTCCCAAATCTGTCTTTATCTCCTAAAGTTCTGGCTGTATTTGGAAGCAGGGAATTAATTTTTCACTTAAAATTTTTAGCAAAAAAAGGCACACTTAATTTGATCATTTTATTATTCAGATTTGGCTCCTTTGGTCTGTTTATAAAAAAATCAGTCACCTTCAGAGGACAAGGACATCCCCGGATGGAGGATATTCAGAAAAATATGTGATCAATTCCAAAAGTGTGTTTTGAATAATTATAATACATAGGTAACCTTGATGGTTCCTACTTTGAAGGAGATAGCACTTCTTTGAATGTGTAACTTTGGGCATATTAATTTTTAAAGATCATTCATTAATATCGTATCTTGTATGTAAAATAGTAAAGCTAGAGGTCAAAATTTTGGCATTGTAGCACAAAACTAGTGTCTTTCTCTTCCCTTGAGCCACTGTGACCTACCTGTTATAGACCAGTACTGTCACCCAACTATTATTCCCCCCCGCTTTTTTTTTGGTCTTTGAATCCTTGTTAACAACTCATCAGTTGTGTGTTCCCTTCACTTCCTAGTTGAGTAAGTGGCTGGTAAGAGGTTTTATGTTGTATAAAGTGGGTCCCACTCTGAACAGGCCTAAAGTGCTTCAGTGATCACCTAGAAAGCTGAGAGAGTCTGTTTTTGTGATCATGGACCTCTGTGATATTGACAGTGCATTTCTATTTAAATAGGAATTAAGAGTAGACAAATTCTGATTGAACACTTCAAATAATAAATTTGATTTGCCTTATCACTCTTTTATAATAGAATTTATGGAGGTTGTTATTGAATTAATTATCAAAATAATCCTTTGTTCATTGTATTTCTTTTTAAGTCTTTGCCATCCAGGACCTTGCCCGTCATGCCCTGCCTTTATGACTAAGACGTGTGAATGTGGACGAACAAGGTGAGGTTAGAATTTTGTTTAATAGAAAAAGAATTGTCATGTTAATCTCTACTTGTGAATTTAAGTTATATTGTAAAGGTCATGAGGACAACCTTTTTGCTTATAATGAGTAAACTGCTTACTTGTTTCATCCTGATTTTTATAGTAACAAAATACCTTGGGTTTTCTAGGAGGTTTTGAGTATTGTTTCAGTAAACCAGCAAAATATGTGGATATGCCCACAGAATCCATGCACAGTCAGTACATTGGGCTTTTCTTATCTGTTTTGACACTCTTGTTCACAAATCACTTGAATGTGTTTCGGGAACTTTTGGTTTGGGAATTGCCTCTAACACTGCACCTCTCACCTTAAGATACCTCACTGCATGCTCAGAGATGTCATACGACTTGTCTTTAGCTGTTAAGTGGCAGAGGAAAGTTTGGACCCAGATCTTCCTGACTTCAAGTACTATACGTTTTGTCCAAGACTATACTGCATACCATTTATACATAATAATTTTTAAAATTTCCTCAATGTTTAAAAAAAATCAGTAAAAATTGGCCTTGAGAACAAAATATTGCCAGGATGAGAGATTATTTTGCTATGCTTATAACTCACATTTATATGACATTTTCTGATTGTATTATTTGACTCTGCAGTCCTGTGGGTGAGCAATCCAGTTATTGCCATCATTGTACAGATGAAATAGGCTCACATAAGTGGCTTTCATTGGTAAATGTTAGAGCTCGATCTCAGTCTCAGGTATTCAAAGTCCAAATCCAGTTTTTTTCTACAAAAACAGTGTTATCTCTAATCAACCATTTGTTGATCGTAACAAAAACACAGACACAGGAACAGTTTGCTGAGGTTTTTTTCCTCATCAGCAGACATTAAGCAATTGACAGATATTAGTTATAAAGCACATTATTAAATGATGTGAAGGCCTGAAGAACTTCAAGCACATTCGAAAGACAGCTTACTCTTTATTTAGTACAAGAATACATGTCTATGAATCTGGTCTAAATAAGTTTAATCCAGCGACCTCTGTAACAGATTTTATTGGGTGTATCTTTGAGATCTCTAAGAATATGTATTCTTAATACTTCATTGAGGGTGAGTGTATGTTGTTCAGATTCATAAGAAGTAGTCTGAGCACTTACGTTCTCTAGCTCTTTGAAGGTAGGTGAGTCCTTTAACCTCTGTGGGCCTCAGACATCCTCCTAAGACTTATACGGCATCTAAACGTTATGTAAGCATTATATGACATAACACCCTTACATGTCATGTTAAAGAGGGAATTCTTTACAAAAGGGGAGGTTAGATAGTACTGTGAAGATGTCAAGAATAGAAATGGAAATATTAAAGTATCTGTGCAGTGTCTAGAGTAGTTCATGCAGGTAGCATCCAGATAATTGGCACTCACCCTCCTGTCTCTTTGATTACCCCAGCTTTCTCAAAGGTTATATATCCCAAAGAAACTTTGACTGACTCAAAACTGATTAAGGCTGAGATGCTATCAATGTACGTAGTACAATGTACAGCTCACAAGGACCTGTGTTATTTGAACCTTAGGAATTTGGACAGGCCAAAAGAACAGTTTACTGCAAGGCATCCTTCCCAAAGGGTGATAGGGATTGGGGCTTGGCTTGTGATTTCATTGATACAGGGAATTTCCGTACATGGAAATGCCCTGTAGGAACATGGACCAGCACCTTCTCTGCAGCTTACAGTCTTAAGAGAATTGTGCAGAGAGATTAATCGACTTGCCTAGGATCACTCAGCCACTATGTCGGAGGCCACACTCGAACCCAGGCCTTCTCTGGCACTCCTCTATTTACTGCACCACACTACCTCTCCACCCTCACACAAGATGGTTTTTATACATGTAACTTAATTTAAGCAAACGTGATACACAAAAATCTAAGCATATGAAACAGCTTGATTAGGAAGTTATTATTTTAAGAGGACTCTTCACTTCTCTGAAGTCAGAAAATACCAGAATTGGAAGAGGCATCTGGATTTAAGGGGTCTATCTCTTATCTGCTCCACACTATAGTATTTTTGCCAAGTTGTCCAGCTTCTACTTAAATACTTCCATTTTCGGGGCAACGTATTTATGAAGAAATGCCTCTCTTCTTCTGACAACTCTAACTCTTGGAGAGTTCTGCCTTAGCTGGAATCCTTTTCCTTGTAATTTCTACCCATTGGTCCTAGTTCATTCTTGTAGAACCAAAGCGATTAAGTCACCTTTCCA
This sequence comes from Bettongia penicillata ogilbyi, assembly GCA_023548195.1. Taxonomy (NCBI): domain Eukaryota; kingdom Metazoa; phylum Chordata; class Mammalia; order Diprotodontia; family Potoroidae; genus Bettongia; species Bettongia penicillata. The sequence goes on from JAJHZJ010000202.1 coordinate 1,601,376, forward strand.
CATTGTGTCTCTGTAGATATAAGAAGTCAACTATTAAATTTCCCTTAAGACTTCTCTGTGTCAGGCTTAACATACCTAATTCCTTCATCCATTCCTTATATGGCATGGTTTTAATCCCCATGCTATCCTAACGGGCCTTCCAGATACTCTTGCAAAGTTTGTCAGCATGTGTCTTACAATGTGACTGCCAGAACAGAAAAACGATATTTTAAATGTAGTTGGACTGTCACAGAATGCAGTCGTGCTCTCCCTTTCCTTTGCGTGGATGGTGCACCATTAATGTGGCCTCGTTATGTCTCTGAGCAGATACTTCACCCTGCTGACTCTTAGGTCACTGTCAGGTCAACAACAGCAGCGTGTACGTTGTCTTTTCTATATAAACAGCTGTCTGGTTACATCTCTCCTACCCTTTACTTGGTTAGTTGTCAGGTTTTTTTAACCTAAGGAAAGAAACGTTTTTTAAATTAGAGATATTCTTTCATTCATCTAACATATGAACAGTTATTCTTTCCATCAGCCAGGCATTATTTAATTGAAAAAGCATGTTGTCAGTGCCTTCATTGATTAAAATGTTGATCAAATAGAGCCAGGAACAGCGTCTTATATGGTGGTCAATGGAAACCTCGTGTCCAGATGGACATAGATCCTTTCATAAATACAAATCAGTCGCTGTCACTTTTGTTGCCCTCACATTTCTTACCTGTGCCCATAATGACACAGAAGACATGTGAGATGTCATCTCCCAGACGAGGGCTTAGATGGACATGCCTCGAGCAGGGTGGACCTCCCTTCACAGAGCCCATCACCTCCTCCATCCTTTGTGTGGGCTTCTCATCCGTCCTGTTCTATAATCTCCAAAGGGGAACCACCCATCGTTTTGGTTCGCTTAGTGTCTTAGGAGAACCCCTCAGCCATCCATTTGGTGCCTCTCATTATTGCCATGTGACTAGCCAATCTTACATGTCCTGGACTTACTCTGGGCCACTTTTCACACACATGTCCTAGTTAGAGCAGGCTGCTGCCTGGTTTCCCCCATAATGGACCTTTCTTCTAGTAACCCTTGGGTCGCCTGCAACTTTAAGGCTGCAGATGTTCCATGATTGACATTCATCACAGCTTTCCTTCAAAACTCAGGCAGCAAGTGTTGTTGCTTAGTCTAGCTGTTGGCTACCTTCTACATTCTAGTTGCCTTCACCCCTTGGGATGCTGCATTACCATGGTTACCATCAAGCATAGGGGAAGGTGTCATTTTGTAAGTGCAGTAAGTATTTGGTTAAAAAAAAAAGTACATTTCAAAGAAATACATATTGTGTAAGTTCACCAAGAGGTAGCTTGTGCTGTGGGAAAAAGTGCCTTGTTAACCATCAGAGGCCCTGGATCATTTTCTGGTTTTGTTATTTACTAGCCCATGGGCATGTCACTTACAATCTATCAGTCTTAGGGTTGATGAACTCTTAGATCCCTTTCAGTTTTCTGTCTGTGGTCTACTGATCTTTTAAGTGAATAATTAAATATTATAGTATAATGTGGAAAGGAGAAAAATGGAGACACATCCAGTATGCTACAGACAGGATTAGGAAGAGAGCCTCTAAGATTTTTGGTAAATGCTATACTGCGTTTACTTGGGTTATGGACTGTGATTTTAAGTGATATTAATTGGAAGTGAGATACTTGCTAACACGATATTTGTTATATCCAGTCATTCAGTTCGCTGTGGTCAGTCCACCTCAATTCACTGTTCTAATGTGTGTGGCAATATTCTGAATTGTGGTAAGCACAACTGTGCCGAACTTTGCCATGCAGGTGCATGCCAACCATGCCGTCTCATAGTACGTCAAGGTAAGTATTTTTATTCTCTTACTATCTTATTATCATCTAATTTTCTGAGAATGCCACATAACAATTGTTCTGTTGTGAAAGTTTTCCCATTAGTTTCTGTCAAAAATTTACTAAGATTACAAAACAGAATGAAGTCTGTTATTTATCCTAAAAGTGCTATTTATGACTTATTTTTATCACATTCTCAATCTACTAGCATCTGCATTTTTCTTTATTAAACACAAAGAATGAAACTAAAAGGTTTTTTTTTAAAGTTGTAAATAACCTAATAACCGCATTTCTTTAGAAGGATGTGTAAGCTGTCATTACAGATTTACATATTGAAATTTTAAAAATATAAATATTCAGGACCAGAACTTGTCAGGTTCATGTACTTTTTGCCAAGGCAGCTAGAGTGAAAAGATAGATAAATTGATGGAACATATAATTCCTAGTAGAATCATATAGCTTTATATAATATTTCTATATAATATTGTAATGTGACCAGGAGCATAAGTCTTCAACATGAAAAAAAATTAATTGCTAAACACAGGAAACTGGGCACTTAATTTTTTGAGCATTTAGCATTAAAAAAGTAACAATTTTAGTTTGGATGCATCTTACAACATGCAAGCAGGAACAGTACTTTTTTTTTATTCATTGAAAATTCATGTGACTAAAATTTGGAGTTAGTGAAATATAACATTTTATATCAAAATGCTTTAGCATATTTGTCACAAAATAACATGATTAGAACTGTTGGTCTTACACAACATGACTATCATGGAAGTCATTTGCAAAACTACACAGATATGGCCTGTATTGAATTGCCTGCCTTCCCAAAGGGAATGGGTGGGGAGGGAGGGATAGGGAGAATTTGGAACTCAAAGTTTTAGGAACAACTGTTTAGTATTGTTGTTGCTACTAGGAAAGAAGACATACAGTTAATGAGGAATAGAAAGTCATCGGCCTTACAGGACAAAAGAGAAGATGGGGACAAGAGAAGGGAGGGATGACAGAAGAGAGGGCAGATTGGAGATAGGGAAAATTAGATTGCTTGGTGTACTGGGGTGGGGGGAGGGGATAAAAGGGGAGAAAATTTGGAACCCAAAATTTTGTGAAAATGAATGTAAAAAGTTAAATAAATAAATAAATATTTAAAAAAAAATGAACACTGGCAATTAAGAGAGTGAAAACCAAGGAAGTATTTTACAAAAACCTCTTTCTCTGTTACTATATAAAGTAAATAAATAATCTGTAGCTAAAATAAAAAAAGAAAAAGAAAAAGAAAGATGTGTTGGCCTCTTACTATAATGCTGTCTTTGAGAACTCTGTTATTAATGAAAGTGTTATGTAACATGGTCCATTTAGTATTGCCAGTAATTTTTTTCTTCAAGTAGGCCAGTGAATTTCATCATTGTAGGAAGATACCAATAACAAACTTTCTCTACCAGTATATCTTCTCTGCAACTTATTGTGTTTTTCCGTTTATGAACTCCTTAAACACAGAGGACTAAGACAGAATTGTCTTATGCCAAAGTCTTTATAGGTTCTTCTGTAACAAAACACCAGTGAATATTTTTTGTGTTTTTCTGGGTAACTTAAGATTTTTTGCATCTCCTTTTTAAAAAATTTGTTTTTGTTATGTTTGTTGTGTTGGAACTCATTTCTGAAATTATTTTGTTTAAGTGTGCTACTGTGGGGCCACTTCCCAAGATGTATTATGTGGAACCAATGTAGGACAGTCTGATGAATTTGGAGACTTCAGTTGTTTAAAGATATGTGGCAAGTAAGGCTTTATTTCATCTTAAATGTAAGCAGTAAAATTGTATCTTATTAATAGTCATGTAATAGTCTATTGTTTTTCTTAACAGGAAATTGAAATGTGGGAACCATACATGTTCACAGTTATGCCACACTCAGGCCTGCCAGTTGTGTCCACGACTTCCACAGTTAGTGCAAACATGCCCTTGTGGTCAGACTCCTCTTAACAAATTACTAGAACTTGGATGTGTTGAACGTAAAACATGTTTGGATCCTATACCATCATGTGGAAAAATATGTGGCAAACCTCTATCTTGTGGCTCCTTTGGTAACTAAATGAAATTCATTATCTTTAAAGGTTTGAATGTGTTGCAATGTGAAAAAGCCAAGTGGAATATCACGTTTCAGTAGATAGATGTTTCTATAAGTATTTGAAAGAAATTGTTTGTCATTGTAACATTTTCTTTCCAAACACACACAGTTCTCCAAGTTGTATCCCATCTACTCAAATAATTTTCCTTTTTTATTCACAGATATTTTACCTATAGAATTGAATAATTAGGCTGTGATAATGTTCTAGGTGGAACTATAATTTCTCTCAGCAGACTACTTTGTTATAAGCTCTTCTGACTATGAGATTTCAAGTTTCCTTGTATAAACAGTGTTTTAGAAGGTTAAATGTATTTGGATTTTGAACAAAATGACTCTGGATATCTTGTGAATAAATCTATGGCTGTTCTGCTTCTAGCAGATACACTGTAAAAAGATTCCCTTGCAGTTGATGTTGATATAGTGTGTGTTTTGTAAATCATAGAAAAGATAGATAAAAAGAGGTACAGGGTCTCATAGAGATAATGAGAGCTGTCATGTTGGAAAAGGTCAAAGTTTGCGAGTTCATGGCAATCACGGGTAAGCTTAGATAATAAGCACTTATTGAGCAAACCATGAGTTCCATTATTCAGTCTTTTTTTTAAAAATAAGTTTTATTGATGCCACTTCAGTCCTGCTGATGGGTGTCCTTTGAGACGCTGTGTAAAATGTCACGTGTGCTGTAGTGGAGACACCGGAATGAGCTAGCTTCGAGTACTGCCATTGGTTATGCTGGCTCTGTGAACCTGAGTCTGTCACTTCAACTGACATTTCTCTAGTTAGTTCTAGACTCTGAATTTTAGAAAAGCTGATCCCACTCGGGGCTTCCCCCTAACAGTGAAATCATAGGTCCAGTCCCTGTCCCTACCACTGTTAGTAGTAGAAATAGTGATAGTAGAAATATTGAAAATTATAGAGAAGCAGGTGGCAAACTGTTTCTTTAAAGTTTTTCTGAATCCTTTGGATAGTTTCAGTCTTTAGGAAACAGGAATCAGGCCAGATTGTAGATGCTCTGAAGGTCTTACTCAATACTTTGGAGATCCCTGGAGAGGAGAGCAACTCAGCTGTAAGATAGACAGCTGTGTGAATATATGCGTAGTCCTTACTTAGATTTGTAGATTACATAGGTCTTTCTGTTTGCAGTTTGTTCTGGCAGAGAGGGAAGAAGGTGCCCTTCCACAGTCCCATAGACAGACCCAGTACAGCAAAAGGAATGTTCATGTTAAGTGTTTGCCAACCTTTGCTTAACCCCTATCCATGACGGAGCTTTTTCCCTCACAAAATAGCCCTTTCAATTTGTGGGATTGCTGTGATCCAAACAAGTGTTCTTCGAAGTTTGGATTCAGTCAAACGGCTGCACTTGAGGACCTAGAGGGCTACATGTGGCCTCAAGGCCACAGGTTCCCCACCCCTGTAAATCTGGGGCATTTCCCAGGGAGGTGGGAGAAACTGAATTGGGGCTGTTGTCTTCTTTGCATGTCGTCTTGATGAGGAAGTAGAGCAAGTTTGGGATGGATATAGGTGAATAAATTTGAGGGGCATGTCAATAGAATTTTTAAAAAAAATTGTAGGGTGAGGGCTTGGGGGATTATCTTATAGGATTAAAGTTATAGATTTAGAGCTGGAAGAGACCACAGAGATCTTGTAGTCCTCTCATTTTATAGATATGAGAGCAGAGGCCCTATAAGAGAAAGTGGTTGCCCTGGGGTCACAGAGGTAGTATTTTTTTTATTTTTAATGTTTATTTGTTTCATTTTTATGTTTTATCCCTTCCCCATAAAACCTTCCTGATAAAGAAAAACAAGCAAAAAATCTAATATAGTGATTGCATCTGACAGTGAAGGTAGTATTATTTTCTAATAATCCTCCTTATTATTAAGTATTATCTTTTCTCCTTTGTTTTAAAAAAATTACATTTTGACTTATAAGCAGTAATTGGATGACTGAATTAATAGTTAAAAATTTTAATGTGAGATTTTAATTTTTATTAGATTTCATTCATACATGTGAAAACCTCTGCCATGAAGGAGAATGTGGGCCTTGTTCTCGCACATCCGTTATTTCCTGCAGATGTACTTTCAGAACAAAGGTAAACTCATTTCAAATGATTGCTGCAGACACATTTGCCATCATAGAATCAGGGTAATGTGGAATTTCTTGTTTTTCAAGATGTGATTTTTAAAGTATAGTTTTTTAGGTATCTTATCAGCAGAACTGAAAAATGAACTGCTTTGACTCATGACTTACTCTCAGTTGTTATTACTGTTTTAAGAAGGAATAGGATTTGAAAATTCTCATCAGGATTTTCAGAAAATCAGATTAGTATTCTTTAGTATTGAAATTTTCATTTTATAGTGCTCTTTTTCAAGGAAAATCAAATAATTGTTATTTTTGCAGATAGGAGAGAAGACAGGGCTTGTTTTCCCACTTTGCTGTATGGTCAGAGTGTGTGGGATCAGAGCACATGAGACACCTCAGATATTGTGCATGACTATGGGAGGTGCTCCCTCCAGGCTGTGACTTGGGCGGGCCTCTTGAGTTCTGTCTGCTACCTGCTTATTTTATATTACCAAACTGCGTACAGAAGCAAAGATAGAGTTTAAGTCTGTTGACTCTGTCATGTTCAAAAGAGGTGGAAATATTAAGTATGAAGATTGTTAGTTGATACTAAAAGTCTCGACTCATAAAATCATATATTTAGAATTGAAAAAGAGGGACCTCAGAAGCTTACATTACAGATGAGGAAACTGAGGGCCCAAGAGGTTAGGTAAGTGATTTAGTGGAGTGTCACATAGATGACAAAATCAGGATTTGAACTTGGAGCCTCTCTTTTCTAGCCCACGTTAGCCCTGAGTTATTCCTTGTTACCCCCACTAATCACTCCTTTTTTGGGGGAGGGGGTCCAGACCTTTGTTTTAATTGATATGTAGATCAATCAATAAAGTGGAAACTTTCCATTTTATTGCTCTGGGAATTCTCTGCCATGATGGCAACTGGTACTTCATCTCCAGTTTATAATCCTGGAGAATTGCCTGGGAACGTTAGCACTGTCAGCTTTATAGCTACCTAGGTTCAAAGCCTGAGTAATCTCATTGTTGCCTTCCTTCCGTTATTATCCAGACCTCAAGTCGTGTTGATTCTACTTCTTTGGTGTTTCCCATTCATTCCTTTCTCTCCCCTTATGTGGTCACTGCCCTAACTGGGCCCTCACTATCTCTTGAAGCTAGGTGGTACAGAGCTTAGAATGCTAGACCTGGAATCAGAAAGACCTGAGTTCAGATTCTGCCTCAGATGCTTACTATGTGTGTGACTCTGGTTAAGTCACAACCTCAACTCAAACTGCTTCAGTTTCCTAAGTTGTGGGCACAATAGCACCTACTTCAAAGTAGCACCTCCCTCTCAGGGTTGTTATGAGGGCCAAATGAAATCATATTTGTAAAGCACTTAGCCATTGCCTGGCACGTGGTAGAGTGGCAGCTTAGGTGGTTAAGAGGATAGAGCACTGGCCTAGAATTAAGAAGTCTAGCTCAGATCTAGCCTCAGACACTACCTGTGTGACCCTGGGCAAGGTACTTAACCTCTCTTTGCCTTAATCCAGTAGAGGACTAAATGGCAAACTTCTGATCCCACACATTGACCATACACCAAAGAGAGAAAACAGCCCCTACCTTCGCTCCTATCTGCAAAAATAAAAATTTTTTGATTTTCCTTGAAAATGAACACTAAAAAATGAAAATTTCAGTAATAAAGAACACTAACTTGATTTTCTGAAAATCCTGGCAAGACTTTTTTTTTTAAATCAATTTATTTGTTTTTGAGTTTCAACTATCACTTCCATAAGTCTTAAATTTTCTCCCCCTCCCCAAGATGGCATGCAGTCTTATATGGATTCTACACATACATTCTTATAAAACACATTTTCACATTAGTCATGTTGCATAGAAAAATTGAAAAGAAAAGGAGAAACCAAACCTAACCAAAACACAACACAAGAGAAAATAGTCTACTTCATTCTGAGTTCCAGTTCCATAGTTCTTTCTCTAGATGTGGATGGCATTTTGCCTCAATAGTTCTTTGGGAATGTTTTAGGTCCTTGCATTGCTGTGAAGGGTTTAGTCTATCAGAAGCAGTCCTTGCACACTGTGGGAATTTTTTAAGTCCTTGCATTGCAATACTGTAGTTCTAAGTCTACCAGAAAATACCCTCTCACGCTCTGGTTGTTGCTCTGTACAAAGTTCTCCTGGTTCTGCTCCTTTCACTCAGCATCAGTTCATAAATCCTATATGATTATAAATTTCTCTGGGATGTGGGAAAATAGGGATGCTGATACACTGGGCAATGGAGTTGTGAAGTGGTCTACTCGTTCTGGAGAAAAGTTTGGAACTAAGGGTCTATCACACTGTGAATACCCTTTAACCCAGCGAGGAGATTAAATAAAAAGACAAAAGGATCCCTGTGTACAAAAATATTTATAGCAGCTCTTTGTGGTGTCGAAGACTAGAAACTTGAGGGGTTATCTGTCCATTAGGGAATGGCTGAAGAAGTTGTGGTGTATGAATGTGATGGAATACTGTAGTACTGTGTGTATTGATGAAGGTGATGCCTTCAGAAAAAACCTGGAAAGATTAACATGAACTAATGCACAGTGAATTGAGCAGAACCAGGGAAGCATTGTATGCAGTAACCACAGTATTGTCAGAATAATCAACTGCAAAAAACTTAGCTACTCTGTTCTAAGACTCATGTCCAAAGGACTCAGGATGTGAGATGCTCTCCACCTCCAGAGAGAGAGTTGATAGTCTCAGAATACAGATTGAAGCATACTTTTTTTCCTTTTTAAAATTTTCTTTGTTTTTTTCTTTTCCTTTTTTTTTTTTTGGATCATGGCTAATGGGAAAATATGTTTTGCATGACTTCACATTTATAATGGATGCCATATTTCTTCTTTTCTCATTGGGTCAGAAAGGGGGTGGAGGGAACTTGGAGCTGAAAATAAGAAATTAAATTATATTTTAAAAAACCAAAACAACTTCTCCTCTGTTCCTCCTGGGGCCTCCCTCCTCACCATTTCTAATGTAAGCTTGTTGAAGGGAGGGACAGTTTGATTTTTGTCTTTGTATCTACATCACCTAACACAGAACTTGGCACATAACATGCTCCTAATGAACACTTACTGACTTTGACCACAAAAAAGTTGCTATATTTATTTACATGTGAATCCTTTTCTTTTTTTTCTGATCTTACAGTATTGGGTCAAAGGATATGCAGTTTAATGACTTTGGGGGAAAGTTCCAAACTGCTTTCTAAATTGTCTGTACCAATTCACAATTTTACTAACCTGTATTAATAATGTACATGTTTTCCCACAATCCTCTGACAGCTATAATTTTTCTTTGAGGGATGTATCTTGGAACCAAATGCCTATAGCAGCCTCCCCCCACTTTTCACTACCTTTTAAAATTTGTTGTAAGCTAACATATCAGAAAAATAAGCTTCTTTTTAAAAGCATGTTTAAAGTGTGATCTAATGACTCTTTGGGGAACGTCATGGCTTAGTAGCTAGGGTGCTAAGCCAGAAAGACCTGGGTTTGAATCTTACTCTGACACTTAGCACTATGTGATTGGAGTCAGACCAGTTAATCTCTCCAAGCCTCAATTTCTTTATATGCAAAATTGTGATCGTACCTCCTGCCTTATAGAGAACCTTGACCCACAAACAAAGTATTGTACAAAAAGCATCTTGTAAGCTTCAAAGTGCTGTAAAAATGACAGCTATTGTTAAAAGACTACATGAGTTTTGTAGTCTGCTTTGACCATTTAGAGCCTTTGTTCCTTATTTTCTGATTTTTATCTATGTTCTTGTTAATTGAAAGTTCATATATAGATAAAATGTTTAGTGTTATAGTTACTTTGTTTCAAATATGACTACTAATGATTATAATTTCTTTATTTTCTAGGAGCTGCCATGTGCTAGCCTCAAAACAGAAGGTAAATAATATAATGAAACACCTTTACTCCCTAAATGTAGCCAGGAAGTGGGCAGAAAAATTCTTTTTAGGTCTAGAGTATACTCAGATTAAGTGTCATAATAAATCAATATCAATGTCAATAATAATTAAAATTTAAGGTGAACAAAACACTACTATACTTAGGTGTTTGGATTTCTTGCAGTTTTCTTTTTTAGTTGTCTTTTACTAATACATTTTTAAGCAATATTAGCAGTCATATTTGTTAGACTCTAAAATGAATCCATCATTTCATCACATTGGTGGTTCTTTTTAGGACACAAACCATCTTTACCTTGTTCAGCTGTTAGTTATATCATCCTTTCAGTTCACCGCGGCAGCTCCATCCAACATGTTGGGATCTCTTCTCGCTTTCGCCTGCCATTGCGAGCATGGAAAGCAATGTTGCAGCTGTGTGCCTGCCCCAATTCACCCTCTGAGATACATGACCAGCTCATCTTTTCTTCCCACGACTCATTGTTTTTCTCTGAAGTTCTCATTGGTTATATATTTCAGAGTCTTCATAGCCACCATGTGCCTCTCCTTTGTCCTGTGTGTGGTTGTCATCTTAAATTCTTCAAAGACTATAATGTGCTATGTCTCACTGTGATAGAGGGTGCCCCAAAGGTCTTACTGTAGTTTTCATCTATTAAAGCACAAAAGTTCACTAAGACTTTTAGGGTACCTATATTACAGCAGAGGTAGAATAAAATAGTAATAAAAGATGGGCCTTTGTTTACTTGAGAATTTGAGTCATTTAGAGAGCTTTGTAGTTTCCTAGGATTGTTGATCTGTCCTTTCTGTTCCATAGTAACATACTGATGAAGAAACAAGCTCTATAGGTTGCCTTCAAATGCATATTATAATCTGGGATATACACATACACACACACACATAAATGTATATGTGTGTATATATGTATATATATATATATATTTAAGTAGTGTTTTATTTTTTCCACTTGCATGTAGACAATTTTTAGCATCTTTTAAAAAATTACTGAGTTTGAAATTTTTCTCCCTCTCCCCTTTTTAAAATGGTAAGCAATTAATATAGGTTATATATATATATATATGTATATATATGTGCAGTCATGTAAAATATTTCCATGTTAGTCATGTGAAAGAAGAAACAGATCAAAAAGAAAAAAACATAAAAAAATAAAATGAAAGTAGTTTACATTCGGACTCATGTCAGTTCTTTCTCTGTACGTGGATAGCATTTTCCATTATGAATCCTTTGGAATTGTCTTGGATCATTGTATTGTTGAAAAGAGCTAAGTCTTTCATAGTTGATCATTGAGCAATGTTGCTGTTATTGTATACAGTGTGTTCTGGATCTGCTCATTTCACTTTGCATCAGTGTATTTAAGCCCAGGTTTTTCTGAAATCTGCCTGCTCATCATTTATTATAGCACAGTAGGATTCTATTACATTCATATGCCACAACTTGTTCAGCCATTTCCTAGTTGATGGGCACCACTCAATTTCCAGTTGGTCTGCTACCACAAAAAGAGCTGCTAGGCAATATATATTTTTCATCCACTTGGCCACATCCATTTCCTGTGTGGATTGTCAAACCCATCTCTATTAAGTAGGTATAAATTTCTTCTAGGAAGCTCTGTAGTGTTCCAGGACTTACACAACAAGCACACTGTTGTCTGCAAATAGGGCATATTGAGTACCTCTCCAGCTGAGAGGAGTCGTTCTTCAACTTTGACTTTGTACTAGATGTCCTCCATCACACTGGTAAATACCTTTTGAGTTTTTTTAGCTCCTTTTAACTTCCCTTCTTGTAGCTATCTTGCATATTGCTTCCTTAGCACATTTTGCATTGTCACCTCTAGCGTGATTCTCCTCTATACATGCTTAGAGTAGGCCGGTCCACATCAGTAACAAGTATTTTCAAGATAGCATCTGATTTTTGTGTGTATGTGTTTTTTGAAGAAAGTATTCATGGTATAAAGGATGATGATAATAGACAAGTTGTTGGATTCTCTCTCTCCTGAGCCTTGCCTTTGTGTACATCTATACATTTTGACTTGTTTCCAGTTTTGCCTTCCAGTATCAGAATGTAGGGAGAGGTATTGGGCTCATAATTAGGGAAATTCCAAATATGGAAACTCCTTCCACCAGTAGAGGTAGGCATCTTCTTTGTAAGTTATGACCTCAAGAAAGTTGCCTACATCACTGAGAGGACGACTGACTTGTACAAAGTCACAGCCAGTCGATGTCAGAGGCAAAACTTGAACTCCAAGCTCTGAGGCCAGTTTTTCCTCACTTCACATGTGTTAATTTTAATTTTTTTAAAAAGCCTTTTTAAATAATTCTGAAGTTAAACACTAAAAAGGTCGTTTCCAAGAGGATTTTCTATGAACCTATGAATCTCTGTTTCATCTTTCTTGCTTTAAAAATATGCATGTGTATATCTGCATGTGTGGGTGTATATACCTATGTATGTATATGTATAGTGTGTGTGTGTATATCGCACATATGTATATGCGCCACATTCAGCACACTACTTGGAATGCAGCTCTGCTTGTCAGCGCTTCCTTTGAACTTCTTTCTGTTCTCTTAGGGTAGTTTTATAGTTCTGCTCTCTGCACTCGGCACCAATGTGATTCTGAAAGCTGCCTGTTCATCCTTCCTTTTTTAAAAATTAATTTATTACTTTTTAGTTTTCAGCATTCACTTTTATAAGATTTTGAGTTCAAAATTTCCCCATTCTTCCCCCTTCCCCAAGATGACATGCAATCTTATATAGGCTATACATGTAAAATCGTATTAAGCATATTTCCACTTTGGTCATGTGAAAGTGGAAAACTATGAAAAAGAAAAAACAAAAAAGAGAAACTCATATACGTTGATCTGCATTCAGACTCTATAGTTCTTGACTCTATGCATACCTCCATGCCACCTCTAATCATATGCTGTGGTGCTAGTCTATTTATTTGTATACATAACAATGTTCATCAGTACCAAAATCTAACATTTTAGGTATTAATAAGTGCCTTTTTTTCTTTTTAATTTGACAATAGCTGATGCTACATTTTTGTGTGACAAGCGATGCAGTAAGAAACGATTGTGTGGACGACACAAATGTAACGAAATATGCTGTGTGGTAAGTTTACATAATTGTCAGGTGTGATAAACATTTTACTAGGATGCCATAGACTTGAGTATTGTATCTTGTATTAATTACAATCCATTCCAGTAAACATTTATTAATCAGCTACTATGCATCAGGAAATATGCTAAAGCACTGGGGATACAATTAATAGAAATAAAGACAGTCCCCGCCCTCAAACAATTTAGAATAGAAGGAGGTGAGGGAAGGACAATACATAAAAGGAGGCAGAAAAGCAGGGGGAGGAAGGGGACACCAGGGTAGCCAGCATGGGGACCTCATCTTCTGTGGAGCTGAAACCAGGTAGGACAGCAGATGCAGAGTAGAACGAGCTCTATAAAGGAAAGCACTGGAAGGAATTTGGTACTCCACCCTCCAGCCTCCAGTCAGAGGGGAGAGGAACTGAAGGAGGTGGTGTCAGGCAAGGCTTAAGTCAGCAGCGTGGCGGAGAGATCAGAGGGGAAAGCAGCAAGAGCTGCAGAGGTAGACTGGAGTGAGCTGTCGGACAAAGCAGACCAGCACATGTGCCACGTCTGCCCCTCGCTGTGATTCTGATCTGCCCCTCTGTCAGTAAATAGAGCTTATGTTTACTCCCAGAGTGGACAGGAACACACCATTGCTTCACTGAGCAACATTCTGAATGAAGCCTTTAGCATTTTCCTTCATATTGTTGTGGTCACTGTGTCAGATGTTCTGGTTCTCCTTCTGTTTGCATAAATTCACAGAAGTCTGCCCACATTTCTCAGAATTCTTCATATTCGGTATTTTTTCTCACATTATTAGTCATGTACCACAATTTGTTTAACTGTTCTTCAGTTGATTGACACTTTGTAGCCATTTCTTTCAGTTCAAAGTAAAAAAGATCTAGCATAATAGTCTTTTAGGTTTATTCATTAAGTGCTTGTAATAACAGTGATAACTGTGCTCAAAAAATCTACAAATTAAAATTTACATTATGTGATTATAAAATGTAAAATTTTATTCTACTGATAATTATGAAAACTCTAAATAGAAAATTATAAAACTAATTATAAAATACCTTTGTGGGACATTGTGTAAGAATTAAAGAAGTAATCCAGCAAGAACTCATATGCTTACAAGTATCTGCAAGTCTTTATATTAAATTTCTTTATCCTACATTTTTCGATGTGAGTTAGTGAATATTATTAATTTTATATCAATAAAATACATTTATACTAATATTAATGAAATAACAGCTTAGAAGATGTTTAATATAATACAATAATCATATATAAATATAATTTTAACATTCAGCTTTTAATTTGAATAAAGATTTGCAGTGTTTGACACAACACCAGACAGTGCAGTTGTCTAGTTCACTGTCAAGCTTATTTAAAATAAAATAAAATGAAAATACTCACTGGCACAAATACTTAAAAAATGGTAACAGGATTTTCTAAGTTCTTTTGAGGCCGAGTGTACACGCATGTGTCTGACCCCCTATTGGGAAGCATGTGGTAATGAAGTGTTGAACTGTGGGTACATGTTGTAATTATAAGAAGGTCTGTACACAAACACCAGAATTCTCATGCACATGATTGTGTCTGTTTGAGTCACTGCAGCAACAAACCTATAGTGTCTCAGTCATGCTTGTGCTGGGAAAAAATAACATTTTTAAGATAATTAGGCAATTTTTTGACTACTTAAAGTGCCATTAAAGAATTCTTATTCTGACCCCTCCAGATGGGAACCACTGAATTGAGTGATGAAATCAAAGTGCAGAGGGCTGACATGTGAGTGAGAGAAAAAGAGGGGAGGCAACAAGGCTTTCTAGGAGCTTGGCTGTGAAAGGGAGGAGAGTTATAAAAGGATGGTGGAGACAAGTTAATTGTTTTTTCTTTTCAAAAAAAATTCTGAACTTAGCCAACACCAGGTAAGATTTCCATACAAAACAGAATAGAAGAAAGAACATTGTGTGAAGCCGTTTATCTGTATTATGAAAGATTTGCTTTTTGGTTTCCCGTCAGCCTGTTTTCTCATGGCTGTTATACTTATCTCTTGTTCTGTACCCATTATTTCCTCCTAGCAATCAGTTCTTCTCTTTTAGCAAGAATCAGGAGCAGATTTCTCCCTTTTAAGAATGAAATCAGGTAAATATTAGCAGTTCTCCTTTAGGCAGAGAGAGCCCTCGCAGAGTCTGAATAATTGAAGTCCGCCGTTACAGCTAAATCATGTCTTTGAAGTCAGGCTCCCCTTCCCTCTTACCTTTTGCATAACATGCCCCATCTGGAGGCACATGCCAGGCACAGTTTTGATCCCACCACATCTTAGTTAAGCCTTTGAGATCAAATTTTGTTTTTGTATTTCTGTTGTCTATGCTCCATGCCCACATTTGGGGTGTTCTTGGCAAAGGCACTGGAATGGTCACCTTCTTACTAAGTGCCACATGTTCTTGCAGCCTATCATCAGATGTTTACAAACCACCCTCCAGGTTCAGCATTTTAGTACAGAGCCTTTCCCAGTGAAAGGTTAGACACAAGTATGGACCCTCATTCTCAAAAGAGCTTACGAAATCATCTTCCCACTTTCTGACATACTTGTATAAGTGAGGATTTTCATTTGATTCTTGTTTTAAATAAGCTTGATGTAGAACCAGATTTAACTGTATCTATCTGAGGTTGTATGAAACATTGCAGTGTCCTTCTCCAAGTTTTTTATACAGATGAGGAACCAGAGGCAAACAGGGTCACACAACCAGGAAGTGTCTGAAGCCAGATTTGAACTCACAAAGATGAGTCCTTCTGATTCCAGGCCTGGCACTCTGTCTGCTGCACTCGAGATTAAATTTGCTTCCTTGCATATTAGGACTTCTCGGGGGTTATGTTGTTTGCTGCCTCTGCTTTTTATTTGCCATGGGTTTTTCTTACTCTTTTCTTAGAGTTTACCCTTTGTGGTTTCTGATCTGTTCACCTGCTTGTCTTTTTTCCTTTGTTATAACTGCCCTCTGTTGTATCTAGCTTAGGGGATAATGCTTAAGCAGTTTTTTTCCTTCCCCATCCTCTTTAGTTTAAGTGTTCTGACTAAGGGTGCCATTATCAGGTAAATATTGTCTTACTGGTCAGTGGTGTGTGCCCTCTGTCTGTGGCCAGCAGCGTTTTATTACACTGACATCTAGAAAAACAGTCTCAGTATCAGATAATTTTGTTTCTTAAATTAATTTTTCTTCTGTGTCCTTTAACCCTCATTGGCCAATAGTGAAGAAAATACCTGTCTCTGCCCCTGTGGTTCCTTACATGAGGCTTTGTAATCTTGGGAAGTGCTTTCTGGGTTCCTTCTGGTCGTGCCCACTGTGAATTACTGGAGTATGAGCAGTAGCCATCTGTTTTGATAATCTTGGGAGTTCTCTGTTATTATACCTTGAGCGTACAAATTCAGGAAGGACTACCAACCTCTTTTGTTATTAGAGTATGACAAATATCTCTCAGCAGAAATTTACTTTACCACTTACTCACTTTGACCTTTATTGGGTATTTTCTCACCTTACAGTTTCTATGGCTCTGCTTCGTTTCTTGTTATATGTATATTTGGTGAACCAAGTGCTTCTCAATTCCCTGGCTGAATCTTGGCCCTGCCAGTCTCACTTCTAAGCATCAGTGCCAGCTCATATACCCAGTTAACTTATGCCCCACAATGTATAGTATTTCTTTAAAATCCTTCATTGATTTTATATAAGAAATAGAATTTTCTTGGGGTTTTTTGTGCATTTAAAGCCTTTTATAGTCTCTCTAGCCTGTCTTTTTAGACTGGTTCTAGCTATTCCATATTACACGCTTTGTACTACAGCAGCCATATTGGTCAGTTGTTTCCCTTACTAATGTTTCGCGTTTTGACCTGTGCCTTGGCATGTGCCTGAAAACTTTCCTTCCTCTCTTTTACCTCATGGAACCTCTAGCTCCCCCTCAAGAGTTCAAGTATTCCCTCCTTCCTATCAGTATGTATTTATTTTGTATATATCTTGAATTGACTTATCTGTGAACAAGTTATATGCTTCAGGGAAATATAAACCCCTTAAAAGCAAGTATTGTCTCATTTTTATCTTTATATCTCTCAGTACTTAGCATAGTACTTGGTATAGAGTAGGTGCTTAATAAATGCTTGTTGATTGCCTTGTGGAAGGATCATTTGGTTAATTCAGTTCATTTTATAAAAGAAGTCAATTCTTTCTTCCCAAGGATAAAGAGCACAGGTGTTCCTTAATTTGTGGACGAAAACTCAACTGTGGCCTTCATAGGTGCGAAGAGCCTTGTCACCGGGGGAACTGTCAGACGTGCTGGCAAACGAGTGAGTGCTGCGTGCTTGTTTCTGATATGTCCCTTTGATAAGTGGTTTGCTTGGACAGAAACATTGGAAATTTGGTTTTTGATTTATATATTTGTTTAATTCACTTTTTAAGATGCTGGTTTCATGTATGTGTGTGTATACATGTGTATATACATATGCATAATAAACACAGGTTTATTTTCACTGTTTGAGTTTACTAAGTTTATTTTTAAAAAATGTTTTATTATCACAGATTTATTTTTCCAAGTCAGCTACTTTTGATAATAAATAACTTATGTGCCTTTAAAGTATTTCAGTATTTTGATTTTGTTCAAATATTTCTTGTGTCATGGTATCACTGAGTTCAGTTTGCACCTTTCTGCTGTTCAGTGAGTCCCCCACTTGGGTAAGATTTTTCCATTTTTTCTAGGCAAATGATTCTCTTTCTGACTCTTTCTTTGAGAAATTTTCATTTTTTACCTTTTGTTTAGTTTCTTCAGGATCAGGAGGGAAAAGAAAAGCACTTATTATGACCCTCTATGTACCTGGCCCTGTTCTAAGGGCTTAACAAATATCTCATTTGATCCAGCCCCTCTTAGAGTCCTTGTGGCAAGCCATTTTTTAAAAATTTCTCTGAGGTTCCTTGTAACTTGTGGGATTACTTTATTTTGCTTTTGCATCTTGAACTTTTCTTAACCCATAAGGTTACTTCATTTTAATCATTGTTTGTTTCTTTTTACTGATACCTCCAACCTCAGTTCCTAGATAGGAACTTTCTGCCAGGATCAGGCACCACCTCTAGAATAGATATGTCCTTGGCAGGCCTGTCCCCTTAGTCTGGAAGCTGCTGGCACTGTTACCAAATGAGATGGCTGGCATTAAGACTGCCCTCTGCCACCATCCTCTTCTGGTGACCTGACTCATTTCTTGTCATCAGCCCTGTTTTCATCTGCTTCTCCTTGCATGGTCCCCATCAGTTGACTCCATCCCTTGCTGGGGCTCTAACTTCCCTTAATTCTAATTCTGGTATTTCCTTGGCTCTGCTGGCTAGAACTCTGGACTTTGGATGTGTGGGACTTTGTACTAGTTTCATGTTTCTCCCTCCTCAGAGCTCCCCAAGTTGTGAGCCCATTTATTAGCAATCACCTGGCTTTGGCCTTCCTTGCTGTGACCCTTCTACAAATCTCCACAGGCTTTTGGCCATCATCGTGCATAGCCTTGGGCTTGATAGCAGAGCTCACTGCTGTTTCTCTCCGGTCTTCTTAAGCATTATTCCATCTGAGAACTTTGTTGGAGCGTTGGGCTTCTCCACTCTCTTTACTATCAGACATTCTATGTTTATTGTTAATGGCCCCACCATTCGATCTTCAGAGTCCTCCTTGACTTTTTTCTTCCTCTTGTCCCTTACATTCATTCTGTTGCCAGGTCCTCTCAGTTTCTGTCCCTGATAATACATATATCTGGCCCCTTCCTTTCCACTGCGACCTCCACTATCCCAGGTCAGAACCTCTTTGGTTTTTTTTTTTTATTTTTTAATAAAAATTTATTTATTTAGCTTTTTACATTCATTTTCACAAAATTTTGGGTTCCAAATTTTCTCCCCTTTTATCCCCTCCCCCCAGTACACCAAGCAATCTAATTTTCCCTATCTCCAATCTGCCCTCTCTTCTATCATCCCTCCCTTCTCTTGTCCCCATCTTCTCTTTTGTCCTGTAGGGCCAGATGACTTTCTATTTCTCATTAACTGTATGTCTTCTTTCCTAGTAGCAACAACAATACTAAACAGTTGTTCCTAAAACTTTGAGTTCCAAATTCTCCCCATCCCTCCCTCCCCACCCATTCCCTTTGGTACGGCAGGCAATTCATTATAGGCCATATCTGTGTAGCTTTGCAAATGACCTTCCTGATAGTCGTATTGTGTAAGACTAACTGAATTACCCTCCGTCCTATCCTGCCCCTCATTGTTTCTATTCTGTCTTTTGATCCTGTCCCTCCCCGAGTATTGACTTCAAATTGCTCCCTCCTCCCATTGCCCTCCTTTCCATCATCCCCCCCCTTGCTTATCTCCTTCTCCTCCACTTTCCTGTACTGTAAGATAGGTTTTCATACCAAAATGAGTGTGTATTTTATTCCTTCCTTTAGTCAAATGTGATGAGGGTAAACTTCTTGTTTTTCTTCTCAGCTCTCCTCTTTTCCCCTCCACTAAAAAGTCTCCTGCTTGCCTCTTGAATGAGAGATAATTTACCCCATTCCATTTCACCCTCTTTCCTCCCCCTACCTTTCTCTCTCACCTTTTACCTTAATTTCTTTTAAGATATGGTCCCATCCTATTCAATTCACTCTGTGCTCTCTGTCTCTGTATGTGCGTGCATGTGTGTATGTGTGTGTGCATGCACATGTGTACGTGTGTGTGTGTATGTGTGTGTGTGATCCCACCAACTGCCCAGATACTGAAAAGTTTTAAGAGTTACAAATATTGTCTTTCCATGTAGGAATGTAAACAGTTCACTTTTGGTAAGTCCCTTCTGATTTCTCTTTGCTGTTTACTTTTTCATGCTTCTTCTCATTCTTGTGTTTGAAAGTCAGATTCTCTTTTCAGCTCTGGTCTTTTCATCAAGAATGCTTGAAAGTCCTCTGTTTCATTGAAAGACCATATTTTCCTCTGAAGTATTATACTCAGTTTTGCTGGGTAGGTGATTCTTGGTTTGAGTCCTAGTTCCTTTGACTTCTGGAATATCCTATTCCACGCCCTTCGATCCCTTAATGTAGAAGCTGCTAGATCTTGAGTTATCCTGATTGTATTTCCACAATACTGGAATTGTTTCTTTCTAGTTGCTTGCAAGATTTTCTCCTTGACCTGGGAGTTCTGGAATTTGGCCACAATGTTCCTAGGAGTTTCTCTTTTTGGATCTCTTTCAGGTGGTGATCGATGGATTCTTTCAATACTTATTTTGCCCTCTGGTTGTAGAATGTCAGGGCAGTTTTCCTTGATAATTTCATGGAAGATGATGTCTAGGCTCTTTTTTTGATCATGGCTTTCAGGTCGTCCCATAATTTTTAAATTGTCTCTCCTGGATCTATTTTCCAGGTCAGTTGTTTTTCCCATGAGCTATTTCACATTCTCTTCCATTTTTTCATTCTTTTGGTTTTGTTTGGTGATTTCTTGGTTTCTCATAAAGTCATTAGACTCCATCTGTTCCATTCTAATTTTGAGAGAACTATTATCTTCAGTGAGCTTTTGAACCTCTTTTTCCATTTGGCTAACTCTGCTTTTGAAAGCATTCTTGTCCTCATTGGCTTTTTGAACCTCTTTTGCCAATTGAGTGAGCCTATTTTTCAAGGTGTTATTTTCTTCAGCATTTTTTTGGGTCTCCTTTACCAAGGTATTGACCCTTTTTTCATACTTTTCTTGCATCTCTCCCATTTCTCTTCCCAGTTTTCCCTCCACCTGTCTAACTTGCTTTTCAAAATCCTTTTTGAGCTCTTCCAAGGCCTGAGCCCACCCGACATCCCCCTGGGATGTCTGTGATACAGAGGCCCCGCCCACCACGTCTTTCCCTGATGGTAAGAATATTTCCTCGTCATCAAAATTGAAAGGCGGGAACATTTGCACCTGCTCAAAGAAGCTCTCTATAGTCTTATTTTTCTTCCCTTTTCTGGGCATTCTCCCAGCCAGTTACTTGACTTCTGAGATTCCTGTCCACCCCTGCCTAGATTCGCCCAGCTAGTGCTTGGGGTCTGAGATTCAAATGGGCTTTCCGCGGCAGGAGCGGCTGCTATTCAATGTGAGCTTAAGTTCTGGTGCTCAGGTGGGGGCAGGGCTGTCTCCCAGGCTCAGTTCCCTCAGGGGCTTTATGCAGAGACCTTCAGTAATGGAGCAGGTGGGGGCAGGGCTGTCTCCCAGGCTCAGCTCCCTCAGGGGTTTATGCAGACACCTGAAGTTCTACCTGCTGCTCGGGGAGTCCCCGGCCGGCCGCCACTGCCTCTGCCGCTGCCCCCGCCTCTGCCTCCACCGCTTCCTGCCTCTGCCTCTGCTGCTGCCTTCCGAGGGGGCCCGAGCCACGGAGACACCCCGCTCCCCTCTTGGCCAGCCCAGACGTCTCTCTCACTGACCTGTAGCGTCTGTGGGCGGAGGGACCTTCCCGGCCGCCGGAGGTTCCATCCCTGAAGCCTGCTCAGATCTGCTCCTCTTGGCCACGCGGCCAGGGCAGCGCTGGGGTGGGCTCTGCTTTCCGGGGCGTGACGGACCCTGGGGACCTCTCTCCAGGGCTCTCTGGAACGGAAATCTCTTCCATTGTGTTTCTGCACACCGTGCAGTGATCCAGAACTTGTGGGGAGCTCTTCTTACATTAAATCCATGGGCTGTGGGTTCGGAGCTAGCATGCCTGAATCTTTCTACTCCGCCATCTTGACTCCACCCCCCCCCCCTTTTTTTTTTATGAACCATTGAATTTTTCTACCTCCATTCTTACACTTGCTTATCTATCCTGGTACCAGGATAATTTTCCTGAGAAAATTTTTTGTTCAGCAACTTTTCGTAGCTTCCCGAATAAAATCCATATACCTTAGTCTGTCACTCAAGGCTGTTTATAGCCTGGCCATCCAAGTCTTCATTGCTCTCTTAAACTCCACCTTCTCTCCCTCCCTTTCCCCCTCCCTCAACTTCTCAGATAAGTTTTATGTCTTGTTTTCCACTTTGAAAATGTAAAGTCCTCAAGGGCAGGAACTGTTTTTCTTTCTCCTAATAATTGTGTTCCTAGTGCTTAGCACGGCATCTGGCGCATGGTAAGTGTGTGATAAATGTTTCTTGACTTGACGTGGCTCTGGCCTCCCTTTCCATATCATTTCTCTGCCTAGAATGTCCTTTACCAAAGAATACCTGGAATTCCCAAACTTTCTAACTCAAGTACAGAATGATGAATTCTTATCTGGAATACCCAGATTTGCTCTGTTCATAGAGCCCTTTGTGTCTCAGTAATTTTTTTATGGCACCCCTTAACCAAAAGAAATATCTATCAGTTCCATTTATTAAATAGTTTGGTCCAAACAACCTAGTAATTATTTATGTCTTAACAACTTAGCTTTGTTGTTCAGTCGTTTCAGTCATGTCCGACACTTCTCAACCCATTTAGGATTTTCATGGCAAAGATAATGCAGTGTTTCCTTCTCCACCTCATTTACAGAGGAGGAAACTGAGGCAAACAGTTAAGTGACTTGCCAGGGTCACACGTCTAGGAAGCGTCTGAGGTCACATTTGAACTCAGGTCCTCCTGACTCCAGGCCTAGTATTCTGTCCACTCAGCCACCTACCTGCCAACAACCTAGTAGCCATTTGAAAAATAGCACACACATTGAAAGAAAAAAACCGATATTTTCATTTCATTCTTAATCATGATTACTTGAGCATGTGCTTGTTAGGCAATACACAGTTTCTCAAACCTTGGAATTATATTGGGCACCACCACCTTCATTTCCTGTTCTATACTGATTTTTAGCAGTCCTTGCTTTTTATCACAGCAACAACGGAAAATCCAGCTTTGCAAAAGCTATGAGAGAACTTAAACCAGACCATTTCTCATATTCAAGGCCATCCTTCAAAGGGATACAGTGCCATCTAATGTTGTCTGTGATAACTCCCTGGAGCATGGTTCTTGAGGCATGTGACAGATACTGAGTGTTACTCTTCCTCCCAAAGTTTAAATTGTCCCTAGGACACCTCAACATGCACTTGGAGAGGTATAACCCTGTGCCTTCATGGCCACTGTTGAAGCTGTGAAGGCTTGAGAGCAGAAAGAGACTTAGAGATCATCTGCTCTTGCCCCATCATATGTCAGAGGAGGAAGCTGCAGTCTAGAGTTTGTGGAGTGGCTTTTTCAAAGTCGTACAGCAAGGCAGTGCTCCAGACACAGACACAGGTACATCATATGAGCAATGAGGTCTTTCTGCTTTGCCACATTTCCTCTACTTCATTGAAGATCTCCCAGATGGAAGTGATCTTTTTCTTTGTATTTCCACACCTCTCATGAAACTTCTTATTTTTTGTTTTTTCTATTTGTGTACATGTCTTATTTATCCTTTCTAGTAGATTTTATGCTCTGGGGTAAGAACTCTATTTGTCACTGCACTTTTAGCCATAGCTAGAGCTCAAGAGTTATTTGGATGAATGAATATAGGAGATTTCACAAGGCAATTAAATGCATGATTAATTTACAGATGCCTGGGATAGACAAAATACGTGATCAGAGAAGAGAGTGGTCACTTCGAGTTAGAATGGTATAGGAAGTCTTTAGGAAGGAGGAGGGATTCTGCTGACACCTTTTCTTTCCTGCATACACTTCTGACTTAGTTTTTCCCAAACTATTTTACATGGAATTTGGGGGCATGCATGGATCGTTTACATTTTCTGCAGTTTTTTTACGTAAAATTTAAAGTTTCTGAACCAAAATACGTTAATTTAAGACAGATCACATTATCCTCTGATTCCTAAAGTTCCATGGGTTCCCTGCTGAAACACAAAGAGGTGATGTTTATAAAATATGATAGCCAACTTTTGTAGTATTATGTGGGAGGATAATTTTGGCCTGGCTCCTGGCTTTTGTAGCTCTAGTTGATTTTCCTCCCTACTCAGCTAAAGACTTTACTGAGGCCATGAATTAGAGAAGCCACCCTGCCTAAGCTGAGAAGTGTCATCCAGACTGTAGCTCTCAAAAGACGAAGAGCCTCAAGTGGTGCTTTATAGGCAGGTAACAGTTATACAGTTTGGCAGTAATACTTCTTTAGAAAGCATGTCTATGTTTTATCTGGCGTATACTGATTTAAAATAATGTTAAAACTCACAAGTATAGTTATGCTTCTCATTTCTGCCTTGTGTTTCTGCTGTAGGAACATGTCTTATGCATTTCAAAATTTAAATTGTTGCAGTAGTCCAACCTCAAATTTATGATTTGTTTATGTTGTCAGAGAAAAAACATTAATTCTCTGTGCACTCTGTGTTTTATGCACAAGGCTTCCAGGAACAGTTTTTTAAATTTAACACTATAATTTATAATTATAAATGATAACATAACATTATAATTTAAATTTAACATCTGGGCATTCACTCTCGAAGAGTGAAATGTCCAGACTGGCAGAGTGTTCTCTGATGCCCTCCATCATCTGTGTACCCCAAGGCAATTTGAGTTAGCCCTCAATAGAAGTTTTGAACAAGGAATAGGTCACAAGATATTAAGCACAATTTTGGGGTCAACATTCTAGAATAATATTAACTTAATCTATTAAACCTGCTCTACCTACTAAAGATTGATAGGGCTTCTTCCCTATGATCCATGTTCTCATCTTTGGGGCAGCTAAGTGGTGCAGTGGATAGAACACTGGCCCTGGAGTCAGAAGGACCTGAGTTCCAGTCTGGCCTCAAACACTTGACAGTTACTAGCTGTGCAGCCCTGGACAAGTCACTTGACCCCAGTTGCCTTGGCTTCCTCCCCGTTTTTTTTGTATTTCCATACACACACACACACACACATTTTTTCTTAATCCTTTCTGAATACAGAGAAGAGGGCATTCCCCTTGGGTAGGTTGTAAGTATTCCCCAAAAGGATGGGGAAATCATTGAAGTTACTAGACAAAATAGTAGTTTTTGTTCCAACTTTGGCTACCACCTATAATTCATTTTCTCAAAGACTTAGGCTGTTTCATTCTTTACCCTCTATGCACTTTGATAAACGGAAGTCTGGGAAAGACCTAAAGAAGTATTTATTTATTAATGTTTTCAGTTGAACTAACAAAGGAAGTTTTTATTAATATGTTTCCACACTATGATTTGAACTAATTTGGGAACACATTTGTTTTTGCCAGATACACTGAAAAGAATGATTAGTTACCTGGACAAAGTTTTATGATGGAACACGTTTTTAACTCAGGCTGCTGGCTGGTTTACCCCCTTAACGTTCAAAAGCCCTTTAACGAATTCCCACAAACTGAATGAAAACTGAACTCTCTCAATAGTTGTTTCACTTTCCTTCTGCCTTAGGTTTCGATGAATTAACATGCTATTGTGGAGAGTCGGTGATTTTCCCTCCAGTTCCCTGTGGTACTAAGCCCCCAGAGTGTAAAAATACTTGTACAAGACTCCATGAATGTGATCATCCTGGTGAGTTCCTATACACTTATTTTAATTTGAACTTTATGAACTACAAATCAATCACATTTTCCCCCATTACTTATACGTATTTATTGCTGTCTTCAATGCTCATAGTTTGCACTTCACAATTACCACTTAACACAGTATGGCAGATTATGTAACCTCTTCCACATTAGACATATTTAGAAATTGTTGTTTACTTTAGGACTGTAAAATTTTATTTGTGGACTATGATGGATTATATTTCTCTGACTGTTAGACCTAGTGTCTGAAAAAGAAATTACCACCCTTAAGATGCAGCATTACAAGTTCGTCGGTGCTACTGTAACTCCCCAGTGGACCTTTCTTATACCACCATGGTTTTAAAAGATGCTCTTTGGGCACCTTTACATGTTTTTGTTCCCCCCTCCCATCATGGCTTAACCCTTTTCAGGTAACTTTAGAGTAGCAGTATTGAGTGCACCAGTTGTACTGGTTTGGGAGTCAGGAAGACCGTGTGGTGTCCAGAGCCTTTCCTAACCTGTTCCCATGCTACATTTCCAGGCTCTTGTCATCCCCTGTTCAGTAACTTGGCGGACAGTTGGAAGAGAGGATGTGGGAGGGATACAAGGGGGGAAAAGTTTAAAACTTACTGAAGTGAATCTTGAAAGCTAAAAGTAAATAAATTAAGAAAAAACTTCCTCCATGATTGGGGATCAGATTCTCATTATTAAGGAAGAACTAGTTGTTAAAAAAGAAATGATGGGAAAAAGTGACTGCTGTTTTAGAATCTGTTAGGAGGAAGAAAATCTGAGCACTCTTGATTTTAGAATAGCACATTTTAAAAGGTTTAGAAGAATAGGCAGGATCCTGAGGACTATAATTCTATAGGAAAAAAAAGTCCCACCGGAAGAGATGGAAACGTCTCAAATATAAAATGACAAAGACAGCCAGATGAAGAAAGGGCCTTGCCTGAAAAGACTGCTTTTGTGCACTGTGAACTTTGCCTTACATTTTAAATGGACAAGTAAGGAAAATGGAAGCAAGTGTAGGTAGCGGATGGTAGTGCAGGATTAATGGAGAAGTGCGGCAGTGTCCTACAAGAGTGTCAGGAATGCTGAAACTCAAGAAAGGCAGTCTGGGGGAGCCCCTGGATTCCCTCGGGTGAGCGTCTCCTCTTAGTATCCTTGTTTCTACATTTCTTCCGATGAGGGGCAGGGGGTTGGTTTTCTTTGTACTCCTTTCCTTTCCCCCTGAAACTAATTTTTCCACTTGTGTGGTATTTACTGATTATGTGATTATCATTTCATGAGAAAATAACTTACTACCTCTGATTTTAAAAGATATAAACAGTACACAAGATATAAAATTTACATGTGTGCAATTCTTTTTATAAAAAGCTTTCCTTATTTTCCCTTTGTTTTAATACAGTATTCCATTCCTGTCACAGTGAGGTGAAGTGCCCCCCTTGTACTTACCTTACTCAGAAGTGGTGCATGGGCAAACATGAGGTAAGTTTTGTCTTCCCAGTTGTTAATGGTGATCACTGCCCAAAAACGCCATGCTAAAGCTCAACTCTTTGTTTTCTAGCTCAGCTACTTAAAATCTGTGCCGTCTTGGGCAAATTCACTTAATTTTTCTGGGCTTCTTTTCTTTATTTTTTTTTTTAAACTATGACTTCTGTGGTTCCTTCCAGCTGTGCATCTGTGGTCTTATGGTTTATTCACATTCAGTTTATTTTCTGCTAGCTCAGTATGCCAGCTTCTTTTGGGTCCTCGCTTCTTGGTGTGCCTGCTGCCCCTTCCAGCGTGATACCCTCTGCAGATTTGATACATGTGCCACCATCTATGATTTTCTTCTAAGTCATTAACAAAAATGGTAACGCAACTCAGAGCCAAGGATGTGTAGGCATCTTTCTGTGGTTTGTACAGAGCATGAGGAAAGCTGTCTGTATCATTCCTAGACACCTTAGGTAAAGTGCTGAACTTGGAGTCAGGAAGATCTGAGTTCAAACCCTGCCTCACACAATTATTAATTGTGTGACCTGTGGCAGGTCACTTCACCTCTCTCAGCCTTGGTTTCCTCAACTCTGCAGTGAGAGTAATAGTGCCTGCCTCACATGTACAGTACTTATTTAGTATTTATAAATACTTTTCCAAAAGGTGACACTTCCAGAAAGAGTTGTGAGGTTATTCTGACATTACCTGTTCTTAATGAAGCCATGCTAACTCTTTTTGAATTCACTTGCTTGTTTCCGGACCTAGATTCCCCTCTGTAAAGTCTTGTCACAGCATCTTAGTCTAAAGAGATAGCACATAAACATTCTGAAATGTCTGACCCTTACTTAACGCAATGGTAATACTATGACAGAATTTAGAAGGAGGGCAGTGAGGTAGTGCCAGTGGCAGCAGTGGATGGAGCTCCAGGCCTGGAGTCAGGAAACTGACCTCAGACACTGGCCGTGTATCCCTGGGCAAGTCACTGAACTCTGTTTGCCTCAGTTTCCTCATCTGAAAAATGAGCTGGAGAAGGAATGGCAAACCACTGTAGTGTGTTTGCCCAGAAAACTTCAGATGGGTTCATGAAGAGTCAGGTACCCCTGAAAAACAACTAAGTGACAGATATTAAGAGGACGTGCCCAGCTGAGGGCATCCAGGGGCTTACCCAGAGTAACTTTAGTTTGACTTTAAGGTTCTGAGTTTCAGCGTTCCTGACGCTCTTGTAGGGCACTGCCGCACTTCTCCTTTAATCCTCCACTGTCATCCGCTGCCTACACTAGCTTCCGTTTTCCTTACTTGTCCATTTAAAACGTAAGGCAAAGTTCACAGTGCATCGAAAGCAGTCTTTTTAGACAAGGCCCTTTCTTCATCTTTAGTTGTCAACATTCATTTCCATAAGTTTTAAACTTTTCCTCCCTTCCTCTCTCCCCCTCTCAAGACAGCATGTTAAAACAATTTTTAAACATTTTTTAAAAAAGTTTTGAGTGCCCAACAATGCAGTGATCCAAGACAATTCTGTAGGACTTATGATAAAAGGTGCTGTTCATTTCCAGAGAAATAACTGGTAAAGCCTGAATGCAGATCAAAGATATTTTTTCTTTATTTTCTTTCTTTTTCTTGGGTTTTTCTTTTTTTTTTGGTTTATGTTTTCTTTCACAGAATGATTTATATGGAAATGACTATGTATAACCTATGTCAAATTGCTTGCCTTCTCAATGGCGAGGGGAGAGAGGGAGAGAATGTGGAACCCGAAATTTGGAGGGAAAATGTTAAAAAGGTTTTAACATGTAATTGTGAAAAAATAAAATAAGGAAAAAAGTTTTAATTCCAAATTCTATCCTTGTCCCCCTCCCACTCCCTGAGATGGTAAGCAGTCAGATAGAGGTTATATATAGGCAGTTATGGAAAACATTTCCACATTAGTCATTTTGACCAAGAAGACTTTAATAAGAGAAAAAAATATTCAAACAGTATCAGTTCTTTTTCTGGAGGCAGATACTGTGCTTCATCATTAGTCTGTTGCTGAGAATAGCTAAGTCATTCACAGTTCTTCATCCTGCAGTGTTGCTGTTACTTGTGTATAACGTTCTCCTTGCTCTGTTCATTTCACTTTGCGTCAGTGCATGTCTTTCCAGGTTTTTCTGAAGTCATCCTGCTTGTCATTTCTTAGAGCGCATTAATATTCAGTATAATCATACACCACAGCTTGTTTAACCATTTCCTGATTGGTGAGCATCCCTTTGATTTCCAAATCTTAGTGACCGTAGAAAGAGCTCTTATAAATATTTTTGTACAAATAGGTCCCTGTACCTTTTTTTGGCATGTTTTTGAGACATAGACCTGGCAATGGTATTTTTGGGTCAAAGGATACACACAGTGTGATTGCCCTTTGGCCATAGTTTTAAATTGTTCTCCAGAATGGTTGGATCAGTTCACAACTCTACCAGTAGTGCATTAGTGCCCCAATTTTCCCACATCCCCTCCAGCATTTCCTGTGTTTGTCATATTAGTCAGTCTGATGGGTGTGAGGTGGTGCCTCAGGTCATCTCAGCCTCTTGAAGGCTGAGATATATATATATATATATATAAATTCTGTAAATCACTTAGCATCTCTCCTTAATGTTCCCATTTTAATTGTTCTCTATATTATCTAGCTTAGTTGATGTTCCAGTTTTCCTCTTTATACTTTCTCTTCAGGTTTTTTTAAAAGTACCTTTGTTTCCTTTTGTCAGACTCCAGGCAGATGTTCTTCTGAGTCCTTGTTAGGTGCATTCCCCTTTGTGAGCCCATTATTCTTTTATTTTAAACTATGATCTGGAAATCTAAATCCAGCTTTCAGATACTATCTTATAAAATAGCTGTTCACTTCCCCAAATGGGCTTTTTTTCCCCGAACTCTTGCCTTCATTTGGGAGCATCCATGATAAAAATACTTTCTTTGTTTCTAAGGGCTTCAATGTAGGAAGTTTAGTTTAGCTCAGGGCTTTTAATCTTTAGTGACATGTTCTATTTTGCATGTCACGGAATCACTTGGGCTAACGTGAATCTCCAGAAGTGGATAATCCAGCTAGCCAGTTCTTAGGCTCTCATGTCTGGAACACATGCAGACATTTCCACTGTTATTTTCAGGTTGACAAATAGCTGTCACTACCTTTCCACAGGGAGGGTCACTACCCAACATTATTTGTCTCATTTCTCCATTCCTTACTAGATGATCTTTTTCCTGAAAGCACTTGTGTTAATTCATCATTTCTTATAATTCAGGAAGCCACTTCTTGAAGTGGATCTAACTCCCTCTTCTCTGGGAAGACTGTTGTATCTATTACTTCACTCCAAATGTTCTGGGATCTTCCCCCTCCCTTTTCTTCCTGCTACATCCTTCTGCCTTCCGGTTTCCTGACATGGGTCAGGATTCTTCACTGGCTTTTCAAACCCTTTGTCTTATTGTCTTTTATTGTGAAGTCTTTTTCCTCTTTTTAAAGGAATACTTGATAACCTTATGAGTGGAAAAGTATTCCTCCAGCCTTTTTACTTTCTGTTCTACAAAGAAGACTAAAACTTGTATTTTGAACATAGATAGAAGTTATTTTGCTGTAACAGAAAGGTGAGCACCATGAACTGTGTGCAAGTTAGGGTTTGACAAACACTAGTGAATGGTCAACACAGTGTGCATTACTTTGATCAAATTGTCCAGAATTGGCTTCCACTCTCTTCTTTTTCTGGGCAAAATGGATTGATTGTGCTACACTATATTGAGGGATGGTTTCTAGGCATCATGTAGTTCATTTTTGTGGACAGATAAAATGCTATTTCCTTTCCAGCCCCTTAAGCCACTTCATTTTATAGGTTATAGAAGGATAGGTATGTCAAATAATAATGTTACAGATAGTCTTGGGCCTGGATACCTGTACTAACTTTGGACACCATTAAGTCTGCCTTACTGAGTATCAGAGCTGTTGGTCTGTCTTGGCACATAGAAAAGAAGGAAAATATTAACTTGTTTATCTAGGTATTAACATGGATTGAAATGGGAGGTTTGCTTTAGTAATAGCAATTCTTAAGATCCCATAAAAAATAATTACTTCATTCAGTATTGATGGTTGGTCCACTTTTGAAAGATTTTGACTCAAGTAACATTGACTTTTCTTTTTAAATTAATTTTCCATTTCAGCATAATTTTTATGTCCTTTCTAGATACGCTACAACATTCCTTGTCATCTAACTGAAATCTCTTGTGGACTTCTCTGCAATCAAATGTTAAAATGTGGAATGCATAAATGTAAAAGGATTTGTCACAAAGGGGAGTGTCTTATAGATGAGGTCTGCAAACAGCCCTGTACAATCGCTAGAACTGACTGTAATCACCCTTGTATGGCTTTGTGCCATCCGTCTTCACCTTGCCCTATGAATTCTTGTAAAGCAAAGGTAGGTAAGCCAATTAACGGAAAAACCTTTTTAGCAGTTGTAAACAGTCGTCAGCCACAGTGTTACCTGCTGCCTGTTTGGGAGGTGCTCTCACTACCGCTTTAAGTTTG
The DNA here is from genome assembly GCA_023548195.1 of Bettongia penicillata ogilbyi. Taxonomy (NCBI): domain Eukaryota; kingdom Metazoa; phylum Chordata; class Mammalia; order Diprotodontia; family Potoroidae; genus Bettongia; species Bettongia penicillata. The sequence continues at coordinate 1,632,890 of JAJHZJ010000202.1, forward strand.
CTTCCGTCGGCACGCTCTTCCTCTTTACTCTGTAATTTTTCCAACTGTTTTCTGTTGAAACTCAGTGTCTTCTGTCTATCTCTGTGTATCTGAATGAAGATGCCTTCTTTATACTTGGTGGACATGAACACAAGCATAGAGACAGAAGTGAACATGTCATATGGGGGCAGTAAGGACACTGAGCTGAATAAAATGGAAGGTATGCTTTGGAGAGTGTCAAGAGGTAAGGTTAGAAAACTATGGGAAAAAGTTGTCCTGGTCTTAGGGTCTGTCTCTTTCTCCTTGGATAATCCAGTGTTCCCCTAAGTCCAACATGCCCACAATCAAATTCCTTCGTTTTAACCCCTTGTTCTCCATTGCTGTCAGTGATACCACCATTTCAGTGTCCCAAACCAAAAATCTACAGTCATCTCTGACTCTTCTTTTTTCTTCTCTTTCAAGTTATGGGCCACTCTGCTGTTAGGAAATGATCTAGGATAACTTTGCTCTGTCTGAAACACATGGATGATCCATCTAGCTAAACAGTTTGAAGCTTTTTTCTTAAATGTAAATAAATTTCACTTCAGATTTGGTGAAACGACTCAGTTGACTATCTTTAGGACCTTTCAGCATGAGAGCGAAAGCGCAGTAATTGTAGGCTGAGGATCTCGGTGTGACATTTATGAGCACTTCTGCCTTCTGGAAGGAAAAGGAAAGGTCTTAATGCTGCCAGGTTTGATGCCCAGAAGCCTGGAAATATGAGATTAGTAAATAAATGGGAATTAGTGAAGACAGATCCATTCACATTCCAGGAAGGTCAGCGATAACTCTATGACTGTAGAGTTACAATTTTTTTGCAACATGCCCATTTTTACTATTTTTCCCTAAAGTTCCCAGTTGTAAAAACCCTTAGAAAAGTTTATTTGGAATTGTGTGCTTCTGTAAGGTCAGGAGGGGCAGAAGAGAAGCTAGGAAATGACTGGGCCAGGGAGGAGAAGCGCTCAGACAGAGGAACAGGTGGTGGTGGCCCCAGGCCTGAGCAGTGACCCGTGCACTCGTCCCTGGTATCAGTGGTCTTTTTTACCAGCACTCACCGGGCTCTGTTCTTTCTGACTCTGTGATGTTCTCAGTTTGCCCTTTCCTTTCCTTTAATACCATTACCCTAACCTGGGCCGTGATGATCAGCCCCTTCCCTCCCTGTGACATTCATAGCTGTCTATCTGCTCACTGTGTCTCCTCCTTCCATCTTATTACTCCTCTGCCCAAGAACCTCAGTATCCAGTTCCAACCCTTCTTCCTGACTTTCAGAGTCTTCTCTAATCCACTTATCTCCCTTTATCCTGTACTTCAGTGTGAAGTGCTGGAACAGACCTTAGGAATCATAAAGTCCGGTTTCTTCATCTTAGAGATGAAGAAACGGAGGCCCGGAGAGGCCAAATTATTTGCCCAAGGGTTCCTAGCCATTGGTAGCAAGCTTTCAGTTGGAATTCAACTTTCTTGCTCCCGTTGCTTTTTCTGCTGTGTCAGACTCCTCCTTCTGTGCTATTCATCACATCCTCCCAGTTTTTCTGTACTGTCGGATACACCACCATCCTCACCGTTAATTCCTGTCTGTATCCTCTGAGTCACCTCTGTCTCCCTGCCACAGTCCCTCATGCCACGTAGCTAGATCATTTGCTAAATCCTGCCAGTTCTACTTCTGTATCATCTCGCGTTCAGTCCCTTCTCTCCTTCTGAAGTATTGCCGTTTCCTCCGCAGCTGTGGCCGTCCTCCGCACATCTGCCAAAAGCCCAAGTGTGAGAACGTCACTCCCTTGTTCCCTCTTGCCTCAAGGATCAAATACAGACTGTTTGTTGTTGATATTTCCTATCTTTCACAACTTGGCTGCAGCCTAGAGTTCCAGACTTACTGCACATTTGCGCATTCTCACACTGACCCTGTTCTTCACTTACGACATTCTGTAACCTGACCTTGTGCCATTGCACAGCCTGTCCCCGTTTCTGGCATGTACTCCTCACATCTCTGCTTCATATTTGTACATGTTTCCCTCTCAAGCTCACATTCTGCTAAAAGAGCAGGCAAGTTTGTAGCTACAAGTGCCTCCCATGCTGAAATTAAGTTGCATTTGTATTGTTTGTATTTTGAATTTACTGGTCCGTGTACGTTTTGTTTCCCATGATAGATTGTAAGCTCTTTGTGGGCAGGGATAGTTTCATTTTTGCTTGGTATCCCGATACCTAGTAGCGTGTGTCAGTACACAGTAGGCACTTAATGCTTGTTGCATTTATTCGTTTTCTCTTACCAATTCGATGTTTGGGATCAGTCTTTTGCGGGTTTTCCATGGTCCATCCCACAGTGTTGGGAATCACTCAATAAATATTTGTTGAGGGAGTCTCATTTACTCATGTGGATTGAACCAATGTTGAAATTTTATACGAAGGGGACTTTCTCAATCCAGTTATTTTTAAAGCAATTTTAAATCTTCTAGGAACTAAAATTTTCCTTAAAATCATTGTCTCCATGTTGCAAACGAAGAAGCTGAAGCTCAAGAACAAGTTAAAAAATGACAGATGGGATGTCCTGAAAAGCTAAGCTGGAAACACTGGGATTGCGTAGTGCTCAGGCTGTGCTGATGTCCCCTGTGGCTGTCTGCTGACAACTGATGAATTGTGATATAATTGTAGGTGGAGCTACAGTGTGAATGTGGAAGAAGAAAAGAGACCATGGTTTGCTCTGAGGCGTCTAGTACCTATCAGAGGTTGGTGCTGTCCAGCTTTCCCTTCTCCCCAAACTGTCACAGTCTGAATAATACTTCTCAGTTTGCAAAGTGGTTTCTTTCATTTCATTTTTTCATAACACTGAAGAAGTTCATAAGATCCCACTTTACAGATGAGAGTGAAGGGTAGACAGAGAAAATGACTTTAAAATCCCACTGCGCTTTAGCAGTAGAGGTAGCATTGAGACTTCAGCTTTTGGACTTCACTCCTGTGGTCACCTCCAGTATGAAAACCCTAGCTAGCCATGAGTGAAGAGAAGGGGACCTTCATTTTCTCCTAGGCTTTAGAAGCCTCCAGGCATGGAAAATAGAGATGATCAAAGTGAAATTCTGGAGCAGAGCTGGAGAGACAAGTGAGACAGGCATTAAGAGTGACTGGATAAGGCTTCGAAAGATCGAACAGTAGACACCAGCATTTTGGCTGGTGTTCTTTGCACTGAATTATGCTGGAGGTAAAATTAAGCCTTGTCTTGTAGACCTTCATTTATCTTGTAATTGAGTGCCTACTGTGTGTATCACCTATATTAGTGAAGGCTGGAGTATGGGGGATGCAGAGAAGGTTAAGTGAGAGTGGAACTCAGTCTGGTCAGGGAAACAAAACTAATAAATACCCTTGAAATAATTAGAGAGTAATACGAGGCACTTTGTAATCAAATGCTGATAGTAAAAAGTAAGTTCAGAGAATGGAGAGAGAGCAGTTGGTTCTTAATAGTTCAACAAAAGAGATTCCTGTGATCCATTATGTTTGTGATACAATAATTAGGTAATGTTTAGAGAGTTTTTGATACTCACTAATAGCAGCCATGAAGACTATTTTCTGTAGGACAACAAAACCTCTTGAATTCAGGCTGCTTTGGCTCTTGGTTCATTAATTTTGCATAAAGGCAGTATAGGTCAGTAGCTGCACATCTTTCATTCCATTTTTATGAGAAAGAGGCAACCAAACTCCAGGCAACCTGATAGGGACTTTTTTTTAAAAAAGCAAGTTTCACAGCTGCTTGCAAGAGTCATTGCCCTATTTTCTATGTTACCTGTATCTATGGGACTGTCCAATACAGTGATATTTATAGTAATAAAATGGAACCATTTAGGTGATATTAAACATAGGCTATAGAACTTTAGAGAATTATATTTTATATTTTAGAATTCCAATTTTAAAAGTGAAAAAATATTGTAGAGTGTGAAGGGTTCACTCCTCAATCAAAGGTGGTTCAAACAGAATACTTTAATCCATGGTGATATGGGAATAATAGTCAGTAAACATTTGTTGTGCCCTTACACACAAAGTGCCAGATACCATGCTAAGTGCTGGGGATAGAAAGAAGATAATGTAATAGAGGTTTTATTATATATGGTTTATACCCTGAAATTCCCTCTAAGTTAAATTTTGCTCTAGCTCTTGAATATGAGTTGTACTGTGATAGATCACAAAGGAGAAAGATTTACTGACATATTGGGAGTGGAGAAAGGCCAGGACGCAGAAATGTGTTTTTCCTGCGTTGACAGCAGTGGAGACTGAAATCTGATATCTGCCAGAGACAGAATGGATGTCCTAGTTTGTCAGTCAGCATCTAGTATGCTCTCTACCTCACAAAGTAATTCAGTTCATTGTTTCACAACTGTATTTGTTAGAAATTTCTGCCATTTCCTGATCCTTCCTCTGCCCTCTGGGGAGTGTCCCATGCCTCTTCTGCATGAATCAGGAAGACCTGAGTTCAAATCCTAACTAGCCATGTGATCCTACACAAGTCGCTTCACCTCTTGGCCTCGATTTCCTCATCTGTAAAATGGGGATAGTAGTAGCATCTACGTCAGAAGGTTGTTGTGAAGATCCAGTGAGATAACAGATGTAAAGCACATTGCAAAGCTTAAAGCACTGTACAAGTGTAGTCCGTTGTGTGAAGCCAGTCAGCTAGAAGACTTTCCTTTGATTTCCCTTTTCCTAGATCTGGCCTTAATGATTTTATTCATCGTATTAGCTTTTCTTTCTAGCTTGGTGTCATATGCAGTTTTGAGGAACATATCTTCAAGATCCATCCAGGTTATTGGTTTAAAAAAAAGGTAAAAGTTTGAATAGGAAAAGAGTAAGAATGGAGCCTGGCAGCATGTGCTGTTGTCCTTCCCGTGGAATAGCTTTGAATCATTAATCAGCATTCTTTGTTGATGGTTATTCAGATATCCGCAAATCTCTCTAAGTGTATAGTTATCTCTTCTTTCTTCATTTTGTTCATTGTATCATGGGAAACTACGTTAAATAACTTGTTGAAATCAAGATTCAGCAGAGAGACAACATTCCCCTGATTTATTAAACTATATTCAACACTTCAAGGATCCATTATTTCATCAATATGGATGCTCTTTTAAAAAATAGTGTTTTGTTTTTTTCATTGAGCAAAAATCCACCTTCCCTCCTCCTTCAACCCCTTCTCTCAATCCATTTTACCACTGAGAATGAAGAAAAAAGAAAAGCCTTGTTACAAACATGTATATCTCATTCTGTATTCTGGAGTCCTTCACTTCCCCATCAGGAGATGGGTGGCCGTGTTTCATCATAGTCTTCTGGAACTGTGGCTGCTTATCACTGATTACAGCTCAGCATTGTTTGTCTTGACTATATTGTTGTCTTTGTGTAATTTATTCTCCTGGCTCTGCTGTCTTTGCTCTGTGCCATTTCATGTGGGTCTTCCCCAGGTTTCTCTGAAACCATCCCTTTTATTATTTCTTGCAGCACAATCATATTCCATCACGTTTGTTTACGTTAACTTACTCAGCCATTTCCCAGTTGATAGGTATTTCATGTCTAGGTCTTTAGTGGAAGTCTGGGATCATTTCTTTCTCTGGTTCTCAGCCTCTTTATGGGCACCATTGCACTTTGCACATTGCCTGCTCTGGATCAGACCCTATTCCCAAATGTCCACAGATCTCTCTGTCTCCCTATGTTGACCTTAGCTGGAAATGACTCACTGTGCCCTTTTCTTGAACTTCTCTGTGAGGATTCAGACTAGGGCATTTTCTAGATTTGTTTAGAGGAGTTTTAGATGAGGAGTTCCTTGCCACCCTGCTTCCTGTTACTGCACTATCTTTCTCCACCAATACTCTTCTTTCCTTAGTAGACAATCTTGGTGAATTTCTAAGGCCACACTAAATAATTTTTATTATCTCGTGTATAACTGTATGGTGCTGAAAATCTCTGCACTTCACTTGATCTACATAACACACTACTTACAAGGCTGTAGTTGGAACTTTCCTAGCTTGGCAGAGTTTGTACTCATTTGGCATAGCCCTTGAGAATCCAAGATCACCTGCGTACAGCAATAAAGCATAAAGGCTTAACTTTAGTGAAGGACAAGTCTTAAATCTTATAAAAATAGGAAATGAAGGGAAAAAAGGAAATAATTTGACATGACTTTATTAGTGAAGGTCAGATTAGGCCTGTGCACCCAGAAGACTTCCTACCCTAGCCCGTTTCATTCTGCACAGTGGCAGAACCAGAATCCCCAGTCTTCTTAGATATGTCATCTTTGGGTCCCCAGAATTCCATACCAAACTCTATCCTTATTTATGATACCTAGACTTTCTTTCTGGGGATCTTGGGATCTAAAGACTGCAGAGCTGGGAATCACAAAGTTGGAATGACAGGAGCTTTGAATTTTCCCTTTGGTCAAATGAGATTTGCCTCTTTAATCATGAGTCTATTTTTAGGCCTGGTTTGATATAATTGTTTTTGAGATACCACCTGGCAGACTTGGCATCTTTTTGCCATATTGTTTCACTTAAAAATGAGATTGATATTCAGTGATAAGGGATTTTTAGAGGATGTAAATTATTGAAGAGAAGCAGCATGGCTTAGGGAGTAGAGAGCTGGCTGTGGAAGGCCTGCATTCAGGTGCTGCGGTGGACCCACCAGGGTTGGGTGCCACTCTGTTGGTAGAGGCACTTCTCCTTATTAGAGGTTTTCTGTATCACTGAAATCATGAGTCTGGTCCTAATTAAATAAACTGTTGAAGTGGTTGTACTTGGAAAAACTTTTTCTAAAGTCATTACATTTGATCAAATATTTTTAGTCAAATTTAATACTTTTTTCCATTATTCTCAGGATTGCTGCTATTTCTATGGCCACTAAAATAACTGACTTACAACTTGGAGACTCAGTGGAGATAAGCAAGTTAATTACTAAAAAAGAAATTCACCAAACCAGGTAATTTTTTTTAAGGGAATAAAATGTACAGGTAGAGATAGTAATTCTCAAATAATTTTCAAAAGCAGAAAATAGCTTTAATTGTACAATAATTATGAAACAGATACATTAGATGAACCAGGTAATTTTTTTTAAGGGAAATAAAATGTACAGGTAGAGATAGTAATTCTCAAATAATTTTCAAAAGCAGAAAATAGCTTTAATTGTACAATAATTATGAAACAGATACATTAGATGAACACCCCTAGGTGCTTTTCCTCTTCTTTGGCTTTTCGATCAGATTATTTTCCCTCTATATCACTTTATGGGATTGGTATCACATTAAGGAAATGAGGATTTTGGTGGATGGAGAAGAATGTAATTTCAAAACGTGATACAGTAAATGTGAAGGAATAGTTTTGATGGGATGCTATGACTGGGGAATTTGGGTTACATCTGAGCATTGAATACTTGGGCAAGGGACGGTAGGAAATAACCAGAGATAAGTTTTTCCTTCCCTTCCTTCTAAGGACCAGAAAATGAATTCCTCCTGCTGCCTTGACTTATCCAAAGAGGCAGAGTAAATTGGCTTCTCTAGACTGCTGTTAAGTGAAGGATCTAGACCCCTGGGTTGCACCATGAAAGAGGAGGCTGTACCTTGGCTGGCCCAGGATGTTAGCTATGCACAGCATATGGAAGGTGCCACCAAGACATATTTAGTTGTTGGAAGTCAAATTAAGCAGTGCCTTAAAAGAATCAGCCCTTTAAGAAAAACAATATTACTATTTTTAAAAAAAATCTTCTTTTAGAGCAGATTTCTTGAATTCCATTTTTCAAAAATATGCTGTCAGCACACCTCATGGTTTGAATAGACTTGAACTTTGTGAATATGCTACAATATTTAATAGCTACATATTAAATTATGTGTACTTTGCACTGTTTTTAGATTTCATGCTAAAAGTATGCTGAGAAGCATTTATTCTGTTTTGGTTTTTTTTTTCATTTACTGATCAAGGCTTCATTGTGATGAAGAATGTTTAGCCCTAGAAAGGAAAAGGTAAGTTCTATGTCTTATCTACTTAAAGTTAGGTTTTATGGAACTAACTTTTTAAAATCTGTAAAGTGGGGATATGGGGAGAGGGAGCAGACTAGATCATCTTTCCCATTTTAGATGCTATCAAGTCTTTAAAGAAAATAGTTATTTGTCAAATCATCAAGTATTTTATTCAACAACTACTTAGATGTTTAACACTCTACCAGACATCATAGGGGCTGCAAGAGATACATTGATGAACTGTGTGTATTCAAGTAAGCAATAACTGAGGAGACTTTATAAATGTGATTATATACTTTCAATGTAATCCAGCTTCCCACAGCACAGTAATTTCAGACCAATACTCTTATTGATTCCATCTGAGAGGTTATTGATAAAGATGATAACTAATTTTGCAGCATACTTCTACACCAGGCCTGCACAATATATAGCCTATGGGCTGCATGTTGTGAAGGCCTGTTCTACACTGTGTCTTATGATCCACCCTCCCCAGTCCACTTCCTTCTTTGCACTTCCCCAGTGTATAATTAAGTGTTCCTCAGAGGGTACAGTAATGATAAATAACCATTCTCAAATTATAAGCATGTTTTGTGGTGAATTTTACTTGGATTAATCCTTTTTCAAGTAAAAAAAAAAACTTAATTTTTAAGTTCAGTAGTAGTGCCATCCAGAAAAACAGCTGACATCATTGGAAGTTATTAGCTTTATATTTTAAAAAGGCTTGGGACATATTCAGACAAGCAGTAGGGAGAATATATAATCATGAAAACATAAACATATTGTAATAGTAAAATGGAAATTTACCCTAGATAAAACATTATAAATTTCAATTGGATTTCCATTTTGAATCTACTTCAATTTACCTTGGTTGTTTATTTACCATTGTTTTAAGTTTTCCCTCAGTCTTAGACATTATTTAAAACCCTTCACTGCAAAGGTACCCTTATTAAAGCACTCTATTGTAATTTAATTAAGCTCATTGCCTCTCAGTGAAAATAAAGACCTGGTAACCAATTCCAATTTTTTTACTTCCTGAGTTTTCTCTTTTAAGCTAAATAAATAATTTATATTTAGCTTAAACTTTGCTCTGCATTCTTCATCTATATTTGCAAAAAAGCCAATTAATGCCCATTTAGTATTTGTCCTGTACTTTACTAATTTTGTTTTTCCCTTATCTCTGATAAACCAGTTATTGAATTTGCCCCTTTCTTTCTTAATTTTAGGAGACTAGCAGAGGCTCTCAATATCAGTGAGAGTTCTGACCCATTCAATGTACGGTCTGGGTCAAGATACAGCGATAGCCTAAAAGAGGATGCTCGGTAGGTGATTTCTTGTGCTTTGGGGCAAGTACTTTGAAGGGCAGTAGAACTATTAAATCATTTAGAATTTAGGATGATTTGTGAAGATATTAATAAAAATTCTGTTTCATTTTCTGTCATAACAAATTCTGTTGTGTTACAAATATTTTTCACTCTTAAAATTGCTCAGGAAATTGTTAAGAGATTGGAACTAATTAAACTTTGTCACTTTGTCTCAGTTAAGTTGCAAGAGCTAAACTAGAGTCTAGAGAGAGAGATTCCCAAAACTTGGTTGTGGCATTTTCAAATGGCAAAGAAAAAGCTGGTGAAGAAGCTGTATTTTATGATCTTATAAAGAGAACTGCAGAGGGATTGTGACCCTGCCTAGTTCAGAAAGGGACCCTGGAGGTGGTTCATCCAGGTGGGGAAATAGTGAGATTCTTCCCTGGCAAGAAAAACCTGCCCTGGAATAGAAGCGCCCCCAGAATGAGAAGGGAAGGGCGCGCTTAGAGCAGTAGGTGTGTGTGTGTTGGAACACTGCTGTTGGCTCTCAGATCGTACTGACACACACATACGTATGTTTACAAACCAGTTCATTGTTAGCTGCTTCCTTACTTAAATGAGTTAGTATCTGTACGAGACTTCCTTCCAAAATTCATTTTGTAACGTGACCAGACCTTCTCATTTTTGCCGCTCTTGTCTGTGGATCCTCCACGAAGAATATATTCATTTTGCTGGATATTTTCTCTGTGTCTCTTGATTTTAAGATTGGCATCAGTGAAATACACAGACTCTCTCACCATTGATCGTAGATGTCTTTTGATTTCTTTCAGGCATTTCATTTTTGGGTAATGTGCTGCAGCCTGGTAACACCCATTGTACATCTTACCACCCTTTCAGTGATCCATAATCTTTATTCTTCATAGGTTGTCAAGAAATTTGAAGGATATTTGGTGTTTTAAAAAGATGATTTTCTTTTTTTTCTGGAAGAAGCTTGGGGTTGTCAGAAGTACTCTACAATTTCCTAAATGCAATTCAACTTCCTTTTTCACTCTGGGCCCAGTTTTTTGTCCATCTGCATTGTCTGTCTGTTAGATATATATTAATGGTCATTCAGTGGTCTGTCCATCTAACTGCATAGTATAGTTTACACAATAAACATTCTTTATTCACCTGGGGTTTTTTCCCCTTTTTTGGATTATTAGGCTGAACTCTATCGTGATTTTAGATCTAATTTCGGCATCTAGAATTATAGGGCTTGTGCAATCAGCAGAATGTCAGGAGGACCTCACTATCTATAGAGAGACTTTTTGGATTTTTATTTATTTTTAATAAATCTTTTTTTATTTCTTTAAATATTTCCCAATTATATATAAAAATTTTTTAGCAATCCCTTTTTAAAATTTTGGCTTCCAAATTTTCTCCCTTTCTTGATGCTTGTCCCCCCTCTTTGAGAAGGCAAGCATTTTTATTTCCGTCACACATGTGAGGTCACACAAACTCTATTTCCATGTTAGCCATGTTGCAAAAGTAAACACAAATAGAACCATAAAAATAAAATAAAAGACAAGTAGCTTCATCTGCATCCAGAGTTCCTTAGTTCTCTCTCTGGAGGCAGAGAGCATCATCGTGAGTCCTTCGGATCATTGTCTTGATCAGGGTAGATAAGCCTTTCACAGCTGATTATCCTTACAGTATTGCTACTGTGTACAGTGTTCTCCTGGTTTTGCTCATTTCACTCAGCCTGAGTTCATATACATCTTCCCAGGTTTTTCTGAAACAGTCATCGTATTTCTTACGTGCTGTAGTGTTCCATCACAGTCTCGTTCCACAGCTTGTTCAGCCGTTCCTTAGTTGATGAGCATCCTACTTTAAATGTTTTGGTACAAATGGAGCATTTTCTCCTTTCTTTGATCTTTTGGGGGTACAATCCTAGTAGGTATTGCTGAGTAAAGGGTATGCGCAGTTTTATAGGCCTCTGGGCATAGTTCCACATTGTTCTCCAGAATGGTTGGGCCAGTTTACAGCTCTGCCAGCAGTACTTCAGTGTCCCACTTTTTCTACCTCCTCTCCAGCATTTGTCATTTTCCTCTTCTGTCATGATCATCAGTCTCATAGGTCTGAGGTGTCTCAGAGTTGTTTTAATTTTCCTTTTTCTAATCAGTAGTAATTTAGAGCATTTTGTCATGTGACTATAGAGAGTTTGCTTTCTTCTTCTGAAAACTGCTTGTTTATATCCTTTGACCATTTATCTACTGGGGAATGGCTCTTTTATAAAGTTGACTCAGTTCTATACTCAGTATATATATGAGAAATGAAGCCTTTATCAGAGAAACTTGCTGTAAAAGTTTTTGATATTATTTCATTGTCTATGGTACCTTTTACCAAAATGTAATTTCCTTGATTACCCTTTTAGGTTGATTTTTGTTTTTGCTTTGTTAGAGATCATGGTTGTCACCCCTGCCTTTTTTTTTTTTTCTTTTAGTTCAGCTGAAAACTATTAGTGCTCCATCCCCTTAGTTTGAGTGTGTGTTTGTCTTTGTGTTTCATGTGTCTCTCTTGTAAACAACATACTCTGGATTCTAGTTTTTAATCCATTCTGCTGTCCACATGGTTATGACTGTTAAGTGCATTTCTCTCCATCCCATTTTCTTCTGTTTCTTCTCCTGTCTCTCTTTTTATCCTGTTCCTCCTCAGAAGTCTGTTTTGCTTCTAGCCACTGCCTTTGTTAATTTTTCCTCTCTTTTATCATTTCCCCCATTCCCCTTTCTGCTCTCTACTTCTCTTCCTCTCATACTTCTGTACACAACTGAGTCTGTTTATATACTCTTTTGTCTTTGAACCCAGTTCCATTGAGAGCAAGCTTCAAGAGTTGCCCACAGCCACCATTTTCCCCTCCACTGTAAAAGCTCTTCCTTGCATAGCTCTTTCATTTGAGAAAATTTTTCCCATTCTATCTCTCCTCCTTTTCTTAGTACAGTCCTCTTTCTCACCCCTTTGTTGTTTTTGGAGATCATTACAACATAATCGACTTTGACACCCACTGTCTATGTAAACTCCTTTTAACTGCCCTAATAATGATGGTCTTGGGAATTATGTGTATCATCTTTCTATACAGGAAGGAATGTGAAAGTTTAACATTATTGTAATACTTAAAATTATTCTTTCATTTATACCTTTTTATACTTCTCTTGAGACTTGTGTTTCAATGTCAGATTTTCTATTCTGCTATGGTCTTTTCATCAGGAATGCTTGAAAGTCCTCTATTTCATTCAATATCTGTTTTACCCCCGAAAGACTATACTCAGTTTTGCTAAATAGGTTATTCTTGGTTGTAATACTAGCTCCTTTGCTTACCTAGAATATCATATTCCAAGCCCTCTACTCCTTTAAGGTGTCAGCTTAACTTACTAACACTAACTTTTGTGTGCTTTTGACTGTGGCTCCACAATATTTCAGTTGTTTCTTTCTGCCTGCTTGAAGTAATTTTCTTTTTAACCTGGGAGCTCAGGGATTTGGCTATAATATCCCTGGGAGTTTTTATTTTACTGTATCATTCAGATGATGACCATTGTATTCTTTCAGTTTCTATTTTACTCTCCGGACCTAAGATATCAGGGCAGTTTTCCTTGATAATTTCTTGAAATATACCGTTTAAGTTCTTTGATCATGGCTTTCAGATAGTCCAATAATTCTTAAATTATCTCTCCTTGAGCTATTTTCCAGGTCAGTAGTTTTTCCAATGAGATATTTCACATTTTCTTGTAGTTCTCATTCTTTTGACTTTGTTTTATTGTTTCTTGATGTCTCAGAGTCATTAACTTCCACTTGCTCAATTTTAATTTTTTAGGAATTATTATCTTTGGTAAGCTTTTGTACCTCTTCCATTTGGACCAATTCTGTTTTTTAAGTTCTTTTTTTCAGTGAATTGTTGTGCCATTTTTGCTATTAGGCCAATTCTCTTTCTTAAGGTGTTCTTTTCTTCAGCACTCTTTTGTGCCTCTTTTACAAAGCTGTTAATTTTCTTTTTATAATTTTCTTGCATCACTCTCATTTCTTTTCCCAGTTTTTCCTCTTATCACTTTTATCTCTTTAATTCTTGCAGGAATTCTTATTGGTGCAATCAAGCAGTTTTCTTTGAGGCTTTATTTGTAGCTGTTTTCACATTATTCTCCTTTTCTGAGTTTATGTCTTGATCTTCCCTGCTGTTCTAGTAGCTTTTTTTTTTTGTTTGCTCATTTTTCCAGTCTGTTTCCTAACTTTGAACTTATGTTCAAGTTGGGCCCAGCTTACTTAGGGGTGGGGAGGCACTGTCCCAAGCTTCTATCTTTTTTGTGCTAATGATTTCAGAGGCAGTTCTGGGAGTCTGCAAGTTTTTGTTGCTTCCAAGGTGGTGTGATCTGGGGAGACCTGACCTCCTGGTCTGCTCTCTGGTCTTTACCCAGAAAGGGCCCCTGGTTTCCTGCAGCCACAAGTGCTAGTGCTCTCTTTGCCTTGGAACTGCAACCAGGTCCCCTGCTCTCTTGTGGCTGACCCTCTCTGCCCTGCAACTGCTACCCAGAGCTACATATAGGCAGTAGAGTTGCCAATGAGTGACAGCTGTACCCAGTGCTAGCAGAGAGTCCCCTGTAATCTCTTTCTGACCACTTGTCTGACCCTTTAACCATCTCTGAGTAGAGAGCTCCTGAAGATGCTGCTGCTGCATCAGCTGTTGTGGCGATAGCACGTGTGGGCTCCAGACAGGCTCTCACTCTGGTGTCAGAAACTTCTGCTGACCTAAGTTTTCTTAGACTTGCTCCAAAATTTTATTTGAGGTGTTATTTCAAAGTTGTTTGGAAGACAATGTTGAGAGTTCAGCTGAGTTGCCTGTAATCCACCATCTTGGCTCTGCCCCCCTGCTTTCTATTTTTTCTAAAACTTATGTCACCAGGGAACTATTCACTGACTCCGGATAACAGAAAGGGCTTAGAAAAGGCCATGGGAGAGATAGTTCTTTCCTCAAATTCCTCCCTACGTAGCTGTCCACACTTCAGTGGGCCTTTGTTCCCTCCTTGCCCTTCCTTTTTCTCTGTCTTGCATTCTATCTCTTCCCCTCTCTCCAGCAGTTCTCAAGTAACTGACAGCTTTGCTCCTTTAGTTTTTCCCCTTTAGTTTTCCTTCCTTGTGTCCTTTTCATATTTGTTGGCCAGGGGTGGGAAGGTTATATTAAGTAAAATCAATTTTGCTAGAAAAAGTTTATGGATAAGATAATTAAAATAATTTTTAATTACAGGAAAGACTTAAAATTTGTCAGTGACATTGAGAAGGAAATGAAAGCCCTCGTGGAAGCTGTAAATAAGGTTGGTAGCAACAGTCTGAACCAATGCCAAAAACTCAACTTATAACGCAAAAAATTAGTCTCATCTGCATTGGAGTTTGTGGAACGGACTTGTGAAAAAGAAGTGGAAATAGGGAAAGATGCGTTTGTAGACAGCATGGCAAGCACAGAGAGGACATTGGCATTTCTAGCCAGCACAGAATGCCAACATTCAATCAGCAAGCATTCATTAAGTGTCTGCTGTGTGTCGAGCACTGTGCTGAGCCCTGGGGATACAAGTACAGAGAATGAAGCAAGTCCTGCTCTCCAGCTGAAGTATGAGCTGAGAGCTGCAGTTAGAAATGTAGAATAGAGGGCCTACGCATCAGAAGGCAAAACACAATTTTGTACATGTAGTTTTTAGCCCCTGATTTTAAAATCAGTTATGTAATCTAGATTTCTTAGCGAAACCTAGGTAACTGACTAAAATCTAAGTCAAAGGTGTTATTTGTGTTAGGAGTTATATTAAGAGTTTTCTAATTTCTGAGTGACTTAATTTATCTTGTGTCTCTTCTCTCTAACCCAGGGGAAGAATATTAAGAAGAGTCATTGCTACCCTCCTATGAACAGAGACCATCGGAAGCTCATCTATGAGCTGGCCCAAATTTATGGTATCGAGAGTGTGAGTTATGACAGTGAACCGAAGCGCAACGTTGTTATCACTGCAGTGAGGTATGTTACATCTTACTTTCCTATTCTGAGTTGTAGAGGAACCTAGAATAATTTTAAGGTTTTGAATAGTTCCTTCAGAAAGAGAAGATTTGCTTTTGCGTGGTAGCCTTACTCTATGAAAGTTCTAAGTTCTGAGAGTCTTTGCTTCACTTGGTGGAGTTGAATTATCCCAAATATGAACGAATATCTGGGGAAATTGTAGCAGTTTGAAACTGCACAGTCTGCTTTTATCAGATGTTTCTCCGGTGTCAGATGGGCTTTCCTGTCACCTGCCAGACGGTGGGATGCTGTGTGCAAGAGAACACAGTAAAGGGCTACCCCACCTGGAAGCCACTCCAGGGGACCTGCCCGCCACATCTGCCAGTCTTTTCATTTAAATATGTCTTGGTCATCAAGCATTTATTAAGTGCCTCTTGTATGGCTGGAAATTCATGTGTAAAAATGAACATATTGCTGTTCACAAGGAGCTTATGATCTCCTGAGGGAGAGAGATGTAAATTCATACAGATGAGTACAAGGTAGCTGAAAAAGGGCACCAGTAGTTGGGGAGATCAGGAAACGCTTCCTGGAGATAGCAGTGCATGAAGAGATGGGTGAGAAAGAAATGCAAAGGCCTGGAGACCAGAGATGGAATAAGTACTGTGTGGGAGAAGAGAAGGCCAGTGCAGAGAGAGGAGGGCAGGGATGCACAGTGAAGTCAGAGAAATAGGTTAGGGCCAAGCTGTGAAGGATATAGAAAGACAAAGGGAAGAGTTTTTATTGTATTCTAAAAGTAAGAGGAGTTTGTGGAATTGGGAAGTGGCCTTGTCAGATTGCTTGAGGAAAATTGCTTTCGGCAGCACTAGGGGGCATGGACTGGAGTAGTGAAAGTTGTGAAGCAGGGATGGAAAACTTGAATAAAAGGATAGCTTGATGCTCCCTCGGGAAGTCTTGTCTGGTACAAGGCTCATGATTACCACACAGCCAAGCCTCTTAGATAGATCATAGCTCTAAGGGCAACAGCTCAAGTCTTCCATTCCAAGGTTTCCCAAAAGGACCCTGTCCTTAGAATAGCCATGTTTCCTTAAGGCCTACAGCCTAGATGCAAGTAGCTGTTTATTATTCCTGCATAAGGAGAACTTGAGGCAGCTGGGTAGCACAATTGGATAGAGCGCTGGGCCTGGAGCCAAGAGGACTCATCTTCCTGAGTTCCTATCTTACCCCAGACACTAGCTGTGTGTCCCTAGGCAAGTCACTTAACCCTGTTGACCTCAGTTTCCTCATCTGTAAAATGAACTGGAGAAGGAAATAGCAAGTTGCTGTGGCATCTTTGCCAAGAAAACCCCAAGTGGGGTCACGAAGAGCTGGACACGACTGAAAATGACTGAACACAGCCAAGGAAAACTTACTACTCAGAGATTCCTAGATTGTTCCTGACCTGAAGGTGTTTGGTCCTTTTGCTGTGACTTATAGAACCTCCTTCTCTGTGGAGAGGCTGTTGTTTGGGGCTGTACAAAGATGTCCTGGGCCATATACTAAGGGCATGCCCTTAAGAATTGTTCCGTAGTCATCAGGCTATCAGAAAGTCAGAAGGAGCACAGAACTCAATTTTTGCTCAGCCTTACACCTTAAAACCAAATATTAAAACCATAGTTCTAATGTACATATCTGATACTTGGACAAAATATTAACGGTAACCATTGCTCATTCCTTATTAATCTTTAATTGGGTACAGCATTAAAATCTTGATACAGTACACATCCCAGTGCACCTTTATCATATACTTGTAAATGCATTGCTCTTGTGCGTTTTTTTAAACAGCCTTTTTTCCTGCCATCAATAGGTCAGCTTGGCCTTTGCAGATGTTATCTCATCTATCCTACCTTCAACATCCAAAACAAATTCTCTTAGAGAATTTTTTTCCTGGCTTTTCCCTTGGATATCTTAGAATTCATTTCAGGCCATTTCAAGTTATTAGCAGGACCAAGTGTTCCCTTCCTATTCCAGCTTTTATGGCATTTCCCCAAGAATTTAGTCAGGAAAATAGAAGAGAATCAAAAACTGTCAAAGGGGAAACTGAGTCAGTGGTTGAAAAATCAAAAGGAATAGGGAATACCTAGAGTCAGATACACTTATCCATTGTAAGTAGTTGGAATGAAGGAAATGGAAATTTTTAGGTGAGTTAGCATTACATGTAATAGACAGAGTACATTTATTAAGTATCTACTTTGAGCCAGGCACTCAAAGGGGGTATAAGGACAAAAATGCCCGTGAGGAATTTACATTCTATCAGGGGAAATAGGTACACACGTGTGTACACATTACATGTGCATATATGCAGACATGCAGACCTGTGATTTCATCAGGAGGGCGTCTACAGTGAAGAACTTCCTGTACCCGTGGAGATTGATACCTTCTCTCTAATTTATAGTCTTTTTGTTGCAGCAGATCGCTGAAAGCTTGAGGGATTTGTCCAAGATTATACAAGCTAATTTTTGTCGTAGATGGAATTCAGTCTGAGGTCTTCTTGATTTGTGTAGAAAATACACACACACACACACACACACACACATACACATATACACACACACATATACATACACACACACACACACAGAATAAAGTAATTTCCGAGAGGATCATGAAATGCCTGTTTTAGGAAACAAGTGATGCTGAGGGGGATATTTATATATTGTCTATCCCATTAGAATGTGCACTTCTCTTTTTTTAGTTTTCAATATTCACTTCTGTACGATTTTGCGTTCTAAGTTTTCTCCTTCTGCCCTGCTCCCAGACAGCATGCAGTGTGATCTAGGCTCTACATATACATTCATCTTAAATATATTTTCATGTTAGTCATGTTGTAAAGAAAAATTAGAACCCATTGGAGGAACCACGAGAAAGAAGGCACAAATCAAGGAGAGCCAGCATTGGGCTGTGACCTGCCTTCAGACTCCAGAGTTGTTTCTCTGAATGGGGACAGCATTCTCCATCACAAGTCTTGGAGTTGTGTTCGATCCTTCCTTTGCTGAGAAGAGCTGAGTCTGGTCATCGCAGACTGTTGGCTGTTACTTGGCATCAGTTCATAGAAGTCTGCCTGCTAATCATTTCTTATGGAACGATAGTATTCCATTACGTAGAATGTACACTTCTTGAGGGCAGAAAATACCCTCATATAGTAAGTACAGAATAAAGGTTTGCTGACCAAGTGATTATTTAACATTTTGTGTTTTCTTTTATTAGAGGGAAGTCTCTTTGCCCTCCTACAACTCTCACAGATGTATTGGAGAAGGAAATGCAGTCACGACCTCCACCACCAATTCCTCATCACAAACAACAAACAGATAAGTAAGAATTCTTTATTTATGCTAATAGAAATAGAGAATTATCCAAGGCTCTCTTAAAGTACACCTCAGTCTTGAACTCTGATTACTTGGATGTTTTCTTCCTGCGGCACAAATAGCTTCTGTCAGAGAACCACAGAATGTTAAGGCTACAAAAGACCTTGAATATATTCTGACCTCGCTTGTATTGATAAGGAAACAGAGGCCCAGATAGGTAAAGAGGAAAGCAAGATAGCATCAGAGCTGGGATTGGAACCCAGGTCCGCTTTGTTATGATGCTGGTATATTAGAAATGTTTCAAAAAGAGGCCACTCAACCTTTGTCCACTTCTTTGAGAGGACCCACTAAGTATACTAGGGACTTTCCTCTTAATCTCTGGATGTTGTGTACACATCAGTGGAGTTTCTGAGCTCCAGTTTTCCCTTGCTCTCCCTATATAGCTGCCTTCCTGGTAATGTCCTTTACACTACATCTCTTGAGAAGTTTTAGGTGTTGCAGTAACATATCCCCCCACCATTGTCCTTTAGGTGTCCCAGAACTACAGTTCCTCAGAGATTGGTATTTTTTGATTTGAAGCTATACAGCATCACTGGAAGAGTATTGATGTTAAAAAGATGGAGAAACTGCACAATTTCTAAAAGTAATGCAGCTCACTTTCTTGCTAGGTAGCTGGTGTGGCCCCATAGATAACAACCATTTTAACTGAAGCCTCAGACACCTGAAAGCCTTGTAACCCTGGGCAAGACAGTTAGCCTTCATCTGCCTTGTTTTCCTCATCTATAAAATGGGGATAATAGCACCTTCCCAGGGCTGTTGTGAGGATAAAGTGACGTAACGTTTTAAAGTGCTTCGTAAATTTTAAAGCATTATGTAAACGTTAGCCTATATATATATATAGATAGAATGGAAGACCTTATTGAATTCTTGACTTTCTCTTCCACTTTATTCTGTTTAATTGATGTTGGCATAAAAGTTGCAGTTATTGGTAGATTTTTTTGGCAAGTATTTATCATGAACTCTGCAATATGAGAAAACCAAGTATCTCCCTAAATGATAACCACTTGTTGCCCTTGGATCAGTATAAAACTCACTCCATCAGCTCCTTTATTTGTCTTTCTAAGGAGAATGATATAGCCACCCTTCCATTTAGCTGTAATACATTTGTTTAATCAATTAAAAACCCCGTTAGTCAGAATTTTGGAAATATGTTCATTATTTTTTGCATTAAAAAAATAAGATGTGAAATAATTATCTTTTTAAAAATGCAATCATTTGGAATATTGGGACAACTTTTTGTTCTTGCTCAGCTATTTAATGCACATTGCATACTAGAACGTTGATGTTTTATATCCTTCATTTCCATTGAATTTAATTTTTATTAAATGTTTTTTAAATAAGGTGCTACATAAAATTGCTGTGGAAGGGTGAGCTTGGCATATGTAATAGATTGAACTGTTGAACTTGGAATCAAAAGATCTTGGTTTGAATCTGGTTGACTATTTAATAATAGCCTTATGACTGTATCTTTTTTTTTTCCCTTATGACTTTAGGTAAGTAAGCTAGCCTTCAGAACTTAATTTCCTTATAGATAGAAAGTACTACTTGCCCTTGCCTATTTGGCAATGTGGGTATAATTAAATGAGATAATGGCTTTGAAAGAGCTTTGTTACTATGTTAATATTGTTACTATTAATGCATTTAAGTTATATAATATGTATGTAAACTGATGAGGTTATTCTCATCACTCATACACAAATTCTTATTTTAAAGTCACACTTTGTACATATTAAATAGTGTAATGGTTCTGATATATTGAAGCCATTTTACAAAGTTTGGCAAATGGTAAATTAATCAACTTCCAGAAAATAGACAACTCCTCCAAAACATCATTTTCCCCCCAAAACCTAATTCTCATCACATAATTGTTTCTATTTCAGGAATCCTGGTAGCAGCGGACTGCAGAAAGTAGCAAAGGAACCAGTGATTGACTACTTTGATGTTCAAGATTGAGGAAATAATTTGCCAATCAGAAGTCTGATACAGATGAAATGAAAAGACTGTTTCATTTACCAACTGACATAATCATCATGCAAGTTTTTAACCTCCATATAATCAGTGCTTAGCACACTGTTTTGTACTCCTAAGTCCAGAGCATGAGTGTGCTCAGAAATTTGTTGACTATTATTCCTGCCTGTACAGAGAGTTTCAGTGTAATTCAAACTCTGCTTGTATATTTACTGAGTACCTTATTATCCTCTCCCACCCCTCCCTCTTTTGTTTTAGCCACTTACTGTACTTTAGTACTACTTAGTACTTGCTGTACAGTTACAATGCTAATTAGAAAGGGGAAGGGAAAGTGTTGGTTTGGATTTTTTTTTAAAGAAACCAGAACTGCCGTTTGATTTTATTATCTGTTGCATTATTGTAATTTTAATGGAATTGGAAATCTTAATTACTTGTGATGAAATTGAGATATATGGTTTTCACTGGAATATTGACTTTGCAAATTGCATTCAGCACTAATTCGAGTTTTCGTTATGCTTATTTATCTGGAAGTAATTATCACTAGTTTATGCATCTAGCTCAATAAGTTATCCATTTCTAGTAATCTTTAGAAAAAAGTAAGCAAATTCTCTAGTCTACTGAGTAAGTCTTTTTCGTCTCTATCTAGGGGGTGGGAAAATGAATTCTTCATCTAAAATGTCATCAAATTTGCTGAAAAATTGGACAAATCTACAGCTGATGCACCTGACACATTTAATACAATTACATAAATCTTGGTCAGAGAAAGCATCAGATTTCTAGAACTTATTTTTCTATGATCCACACAGAATCTAATTGTACCATCTATTTCAGCCACAAACATTTATTAAATGCCTGTGTTCAAGTCACTGTGCTATATCCTGAGGGTACTGAATCATAAACAAAACAGCCCACATTGAAGAAACTTGTATTTTATGAGGGAAGACAAGGACCCCTGAAGAGTTGGGGTGGGACCATCTGGTGAACTTTCCTCCAGTCAGTTCAAGCCTCCCAGAAGATACAAGTTAGGTGGGTACCAAAAGAGTATGGCTTTATGGATATTGATTAGCATCAGGCAGCATCTCTCTAGTTATTTATAATTACCGTTCTTTTCACCAGAAACAACTCATCTGATTTCTTTAGTGCATCTCCCATGCCTAAATTCAGCCTCTGGGAAAGGTTCTTTCCCGTTTAGGCTGAGGCTTAAACTGCACAGACTCTGTAGCTTCATCTTCACCTCTTTCAGGGTCCCTCTGGTTTTGGCCCCATAAGTTTACTCCTATTTGGAGCCCAGGTTCTTCTTAAAAGCATTTTCTTCCTTTCCCATATTTAAATTCAGAGCCTTTTTACAGTAATAAAAGGGCAAGAAATCAGTGGAAGCAAAGAGATTGAAAAAGAGAAGGAGAATGATGGTGGAAGGAAGGGCTGCACCTCAAAGGAGAGAGAAAACGAAGACGAGGAACTTTTGAATTGCGGAGGCAGAGAGTTGTGGGAGCTCATCCTAATTGCTGTAGTTTTCTAGACGTACCAGGACACAGGGACCGTAGGCAGGTCTTTTAAATCTTCGCTGTTTCAGATAACTCGACAGGTTGCTGGTCTGCCCCAGTGAGCTTGTACACACTGCAGCAGTGACATCACAGGGATGGGCCTTTCCTCTACTCGCCCACCCCTCCACAATGGAGTAATTGGTAGCAGTGAGGAGTAATGGCTTAGGGTTGAGTACTTAATTTCGAGCAGAAGTCCTAAGTTCAAATCCTGGTTCTCTCACCCCTGTGACCTTTTTTTGTTGTGTTTCAGTCGTGTCTGATTCTTCGTGACCCCATTTGGGATTTTTTTGGCAAAGATACTGGAGTGGTTTGTCATTTTCTTCTCCAGGTCATTTTACAGATGAAGAAATTGAGACAAACAGGGACCTGGCCAGGACCACGCAGCTAGTAAGTGTCAGGCCAGATCTGAACTTAGGTCTTCCTGATCCAGATGCGGCAGTCTGTCTTTAGGCCTAGTTGTCTCATTTCTTAAATGAGTGAGCTGCACTGGATAACATCTAAAGTCCCTTCTAGGTCAAAAATCTACTACCCGATGAGAACTGCTGGGAAAGACAACGGATATGGGGGAAATGAAATCTGTCAAAGGAGACTCAGCAAGACCACTGAGAAATCCAAGCATTATTCTAGCATGATTATGGATCCCAGTGGTGAGCCCAGAAATACATGAAGACATTTCCATTCCATACAGGAAAATGTGAAAAAGATGACAGAGCGTGGTTTAGGCTCTTTTTCCACAGGTCCACTGTGGCTGTGGCACTTGTTGGCTGGCTGGAGAACCCAACCCAGTCATCCCCATTTTTGCCTTTCTCAGTAGTCTTGCAGTAAGATACCTCCTTTTTCGCTGCCTCCTGTTGTTCTGACCAGGATTTTTTATCCTGGCCCACTGGAAAGTCTTACAGTGTCTTGCAGAATATTTACCTAAGGAAACCAGGCTAGGAAATGCTCCCTGCAAAACCAGTCTTAGAGGACTCAACAACTTGGAGGCAAGGAAGTAAATAATCCTGAGCAACTGTTGGAAGGTAGAAGAGGAAGAAGATCCTTTCTGGGATGGGCAGCAGAGAGGTAAGAGGTTAATCAAAGGAGCTGTGGTTCTGGGGTCACTGTTCTTTGTACAAATTTCCCTAGAGTGGTATTGAGGAGGGCTGGAAGCGGGGGTGGGGGTGGGGGGGGATTCCCTGTGGGGCAGTCTGAAGGAAAATTTGCAGATTCACGCATTGTTGAGGTCAAGGAAAAGATTTATTTACACTTTTCAGCGGGCAAGAGTTTTTGGGGAACCTGCAACATTAGAGGGGTGTGGGTAAAATTTATATAGGATATCCTATAGTATAGCATGTGCCAAATATGCTAATTAGGTGATTCAGGGTGAGATTAGGGAGTGGTTAAAGAGTGGTCAATTCTTAAAGGGACATGCACTTTTGGTATCTGCTGCACAGGTATTGGGAAATAGCCCAAGGTGGGCACTACATGGAGATGTGGTTTTAGACCTGAAACTTCACTACATCAACTAACAGGGCTGACTCAGGAATACCCAAGCTGTTCTCACCGATGTCTTAGACAAGGTAAACGTAAGGGAGTGTATGGATGTCTAAGCCTGGGATGCATATGATTGGTCAGTGAGTAGCAAATGTCGTTATGACCCAGTGCACAGCCAGTTCAATCAGTGCGCAGCTGGTTCAGACTAATAAGTGCTATAGGTACAGCTGACTGCTGTGGCAGGAGGGGAGATATGACTGATCAAATGGAATAAAATGAAAATTCAAGAGCCTATGGGGGAAATCGCCAGAAGGTATCTAAGGCAACCCCCTCATTTTATAGATGAGGAAAGTTAAGTGACTTGTCCTGGGTCAGATTTGACCTTAAATCCTTTGGACTCGGAGCAAGTGCTCAGTCTACTGGGCTTCGTATCTCCCTCAAAAATAAAACAGATGTATTATTTTACTTCCTACCTCTTCCTGGGTATCCCAGTCCAGTACCCTATTCACTGTGTCACACACTCAAAGACCATGAAGACTTCTACCTAATCCAGGGAATCTAATTAATTTCATAATTTCTAAATCTTGAGTTACCCCTGAAGTAACCAGGGTTACTGAGAGGTTAAGTTGCTTGCCCAAGCCTCATAGGTGTCTCAGAGGCTGCATTTGAACCAAATTCTTACTTCCAAAATTTTTTCTCTTTCCACCATATTCCAAGTAGACAGCAACTTGGTTTAGCGTATTGATTCAAGTCCCTAGACACATTGCTAATTTGGAGATTGATTAATGCTGCAAGGTAGATGCCATAGCTTAACTGTGTAGTTATTACTGTAAACAATTAACTGTGTATCTGCTCATCCACTTATTAAAACACTCCTTCCTTGACATTTGCACTTTCTATGTTCTGCCTTTCTGCCTACTTTCACTGCCTCAAATCTGACTATTCCCCAGTACTCAGTACTTGGCCCTCTGCTCTTTCCTCTACATTCCCATGGTGAATTGAGTCTCGGTTTCAGACATCACCTCTGCAGAAGATGATATACATCTGACTGAGCTCTGGTACCATATTTCTTCCTTCCTGCAGGAAATCTTCATGTTTTACCATCACTTTAATTTTAAAATACCTCAAACAGAACTTATTTCCCCCTGGAAACAAGTTTCTTGGCTCTATCAGTAAGCATCAGCATTCTCCCGGTGGCTCAAAGTTCAGTACTTCCCTTTCTCTGACTAGACCCAGGCACCAAGTGTTCCTCTGAAATGTATCACATTTCTCCCTTCATGCTGTTACTTCATCCAAATCCTTATTATCTAAATAAGCTAACTTCTCTGCTTTGCCTTTTTCCCTGTTCCATTTATCTTCACTGCTACCTAGTATAATCTGGTTTAGCCTCATTGCCCCACTTTGCTTGACTCTCCAGCGGGCCAGGTATGTTGGTGTGTGCCTGTAGTCCCTGCAGCCGAGGAGGCTAAAGCTGGTAAATCTGGGAGTTCTGAGCTTCAGGAAAGCTAAAGGTAATCAAATGCCCTTATTATCCAGGCAACAATATGGGAGCCCTTCTGGGAGAGGAGGGTCACCAGAGCTGCCTAAGGAGGGGCAAACCAGCCCAGGTAGAAAAAGTGAAGCAGGTTAAAACTTCCCTGCTTATCAGGATTGGTATTGGGTTAGCAAGTGACCCTGGCTTACCCTTGCAGCCTGAGTGAGATGGGAAGACTTAAAAAAAACCCAAAAACCCAACCTCCGATGGCTTCTTAGTCAAAGCGCAAGCCTAGAATTCAAAGCTGTTCTTAATCTAGCCTTAACCAGTCTTCCCAGCCTCATGTCCCGCTAGAAACCACACTCATCCAAGCTTTCGTACCTGTTCGCACTTGGAATGCCCACTTGGCCACTCCAGCTCACAGCGCTCCCCCCCAAGATTCTTGTTCGCAAATGGGCATTGTTCAGATCTAGCCTCATACGTTCGCTTGCTCTGTCACTTATTTCTGTTAGCTGCCTCGGCTTCTTCACCCTCCCCAGGTTTTTGCGAAGATAAGATAAACAGCACTTCCATTAGTTCTCATCAGCATCATCATTTCCCCAAACTTGATCTTAAATTCCTAGAGTAGGAATCCTGTCAGTATGGTTCTTTTGGGTCTCCCCTTTCCCGTTGTCCAGCATGGTGCTATGGAGAGCTTAGGACTCTAGAGACGCCGCAGCATCTGCAATGTAGCTATAGCTACAGTTACATTGTATGCAATATGTATGTGATGGGCTATTCTTGTCATCGCAGACTTATTAATCACTTATGGGCAAGGGGCAGTTGATGGAAGAAAAGAGACACAATCCTTGCCATTCTGGAGCTTCCGTGGGGGAGGGGGAGAGGGTTCAGCCCCGAAACAGACACGAAGCGTTGTTTGGAGAAGATCACACTAACGGGTTGGCAGGACGTCAGTGAGAACAGAGGAGCCGGCCCTGAGGACTGTGTCAGAGGCGGGCGCATTCAGGCCAGGCCAGGCCAAGTCTGACGAGGGGCCACAGGGGAGCGCTTCACAAGAGCTGCCTTCTATCCGGGGGCAGGGGTTCTCAGCCCTTTTGGCACCGCGGACCCCCTCGAACCCCTGCAGTGGTTCGGTGAGCCTGTGAACCCCTCCTCAGAAGGTTCTCAAGGAATAGTTCTTTTTAAGGATTAAAATAATTAATTAAATTAAAATTAAACTACATAGAATTATAAAGGAAACCAACTGCATTGAAATAGTTATCGAAATGCTTTCTAAAAAATTCAGGGAGTCTCAATGCTTTGAATGCACAAATTACGTATTACGTAAGCTTACAAAGGAGACCAATTATACTGAAGTGGTTATAAAAATACTTAAAAAAAAATAAGTTCAAGCACTCCCCATGTTTTTAATAAAGCATAAAGGCCAAAGAATTCCAAAGGAAACCAAGGACGCTGAACTAGCCAACGTGGGCCGCCAGGTGGCGCAGCGTACGGCCCGCGGCCCTTCCCGCCGGGCGACCCCTGGGGAGGAGCTTTGACCGCGTCGGCCTCGGTCTCCTCCCGGTAAAACGAGCAGGAGTCTCTGCCAAGGAAACCTCGGCATGGGCTCACGAAGGGTCGGCGCCACCGGAACGGTGAACAGCAGTCCAAAATGCTTTGAAAAGCAAACTCGAGGTTTTTAAAAAATGAATTGCATTGAAGTATGTTGTTGAGAGTATTGGAATAATACTTCTGAAAAACGTGGAAATGTATTTAAAACAGTTTTTAAGTTAAGGACCCCGCTGGCTGTCATCAGGGCGCCGCGTCTCGGGGACTTCTCGCTGCGGAGGATGTCGCAGCGTCGGGGACGCGGAGGCCGGAGCCCCCTCTGTCGGGAGGCTACTGCGGCAGCCGGCTGACCCCACAAAAGCCCCGCCACCAAAGCCTCGAGCCCCGCCCACAGCCAGGCTCGGCTCTCATTGGCTCCGCGGCCACAAGCCTTCCCCGCCCCCTATCAGCTGGTTTGTGTAGGGGGCGGAGAGGGGGAAGCCGGGGAGAGGAGGCTTCTGGGAATTGTAGTCACCAGAGGTGCGGGAGGTGGTGGAAACTCTCACTCCCAGGAGCCTCCGGGGCCGCCCTTCCAGCCCTCTCCCCTCCAATCAGCGATCGGCAAGTCTGGAAGAACTACAACTCCCGGCAGGCCGCCGGGCACCGCGTTTTGAAGTCTAGGCTCGGGACCTTTGGGGAGGTTCCTCCTGCACCTTCCCTCCGCGACTCCCCGGCGGTAAGCGGAGTCGGGGGGCCAAGAGCCATGGAGGAGAAGGTGCTGCCCCCTTTGGGCAACACCAAACCGCACCTGGAGAAACTGACCCTCGGGATCACCCGTATCTTGGGTACGGAGGGGGAGGGAGGATGAGGAAGAGGAGGGGCGGGGCGGGGAGCCGGATTGATGGGGGAGGGTGCGAGGCCTGCGAGGATGCACCTGGCTAGTCACGTGCTAGTGTCTGTTCCCGTAGGTGGCGGAGGGAGGGGGGACGCGGCGGGCGGGGGTGGTCGCCCCTGAGGCGGGGGGGCCAAGGCCGGACCAGCGGCCCCCGCCTGGGAAACCTTGCCTTAGCGGCCGAGGAGGCGGTGGGGGAATGGCCGGGGCTGTGTCCCGCGCCGCGCGCCCCCGCGAGCCCCGCGAGCCCCGCGAGTCCCCGGCCTCCCAGCCCTGCGCGCTCCGTTCCAGGGTCCATCCTCGGCAGGCTGACCGGGGGGGGCGGGGCTTCTATTAGATTGCTAATAGCCGTAGCTCTCCGTAGACCGCGCTTTAATAGCACTGACAAGCACCTGACGCCGTGCCAGGCCCTCCGCGGTCACTGACAGCGGCTGACACGTACGTGACGTTCACTGTGTGCCGGGCACCGGGACAGAGCTAGTATTCCTAATGGTCGCTGACGTTTATGTGTTGCTACTGTGCGCCAGGCGCCGCGCTAAGGGCTTTATGGTTACTGTTCCGTTTAATGCTCACCGCAGCCCGGGAGGCGGGTGCTGCCATTCCATGAGGAGCCTGAGGCAAGGCAGTGGTTTTGTTCCTTTTTTAAGGGAATGACCCAATCACAGCTAGTATGTGTCTGAGTTCAGGTTTGAAATCAGGTTTTCCTGAATCCAGGCCCAGTGTCCATTCTGTCCGCTTCTGCATCTGGCTGTATGTTCATATGGATAGGGATCGATGCGTGTATTGCCTGTGTCCGTACGTGTGCGTACGCATAATGTGCATTCACATATGCACAGATAAGAGTTATTCAGTATCCCAAACGTCTTAGTGCAGTTTTAAGCTAAGGGATCTCCTCCCAGGAGGAGCTTCCTACAGTCTACGAAGAGATAATATATACATACTATAGACATACATCTATAGTGTCCCAAAAGTCTTAGTACAGTTTAAGTTATTAGAGCTTTACACTAGATTAAGACTTTTGGGACACCATATATAGGTATATGTATGTGTATACCTATATATGTATATATAATTGTATATATATAATATATATACACACACATAAGGATGTATGTGTGTCCTGTATACATACCTACACAACATATATACAGATCATATGTTTCTTGACCAGATCTGTAATTTTATAGGTTGTAGGGAGCACCCTGGAACTCCCACTTAAAAGTTGTATCTTCAGCTTCTCTGTCACTTATAGTTTTATAGACTTGTTGAGATAGTTGCTTAAAGCCAGTAGATATCAGAGGTGAGAATCTGGACTCAAACCAAGGTCTTTCTGACTGCGAGACTGACTCTCTGTCCACTAAAGCCATACTGCCTCTCCTATGTTATATGTTACATAACAATTACTGTTGCACTTTAAATGTCCTAAACGGTTTTTAAAAATTCCTGACCTTGTAGATTATGAGATTTCTCTTTTTTTAAAATAACGAATGTTTTTGTGGCCCATTGCAATGTTCGCAAAGAGCTTTACTTAAATTATCCCATTTGACCCTCACAATAATCCAGTGAGATGAGCTCTATCTACAGATGTTATTGTCTTGTCTTTACAGATGAAGAAACAATCCGAAGGGTGTGAAGTGACTTACCTAGGATCACACAGCTAAAGTGTGTCTGAGTGAGAATTCAACCCAGGTCTTCCCTAATTCCAGGTTCTGTGACTGGACTGTGCTGTCTTTTAGCATCCATGATAATAGTTGGACACTGATTGAGAAAATACCTGATGACATTAATTCAGTAAGGTTTAAGAAATGAGTTTATTAACAGTGCTTTCAGTTCATTAAATACGTATCTACCTACATTTGAAATGTAGTGATACACATATGTCCAACCACGTGTGTGTAGCCTTACATGCAGTAGGCACTTAAATATGCTTATCAAGTAGAACCAAATATGCAAGAGACACTTTATTCAGTCTGAGTTATACTTCCTTCTTTATTATATTGAATCATTTAACAAAGTAAAAGCTAGGGATCCTCAGCCTACAGGTTGGGATCTACTTATCTAGACTAGAAGAGCCTCCAAGCTGCCACTGTCTTCTGTCTTCTGTCTTCTGTCTGTCCCATTCCCCTTTTCATAATACTTAGTACAGTCCTCTGCAAACAGTGAGAGAGAGCTCATGTTGTTTGTTGTCTTACAAAGTATATGAATGATCCGGGTGATTGCTGATGGCTAGGCATGCCATCATCAGACTGTTACTCCCTGACACCTGGCCTGTGTGTTGTTGATCAATATCTCAATCAGTTAGGCAACCTAATGTGAAGTTCTTCTGCAGTCATGGATGGTCCCAACAGCAGCCTGTACAGTAACTGCCAACGATACAACATGGTCCTGACTGCTGTAAGCTCATAGCAGCTTGTACAGCAAGAGAATATTATTAATTACCTGAGTGTGTGACTTGTGACTCTTCAGTAGCTCCTAGACTTCACTGGGGCTCCTCATCAAGTGACATCAACCAACCAGAAATTGTTGTGTTTTTTTTTCAAATCAATTAGCAAAACATTTATCAAGTACCTACAATATCCTGAGTATTGTGCTCAGTTTGGACTCTCAGATTCAAGCAAAATAGTCCCTGCCCACAGTAAGCTTATAACTTTAAAGATTGGAATTCTTAACCTGGGATTTGTATGAACTTCTTAAAAAATATATTTTGAAAATTGTTTCAGCATGATTGGTTTTCTTTTAATCCTATGTATTTTATTCCTTAAAAAAAAATTCTGAGAAGAGGTCCATAGGCTTCACCAAATGACTGAAGGGGTCCATGACACACACAGAAAAGTAAAGAATCCCAGTACTAGGGAAATAGAACACATTCACAAATAATTATCCAAAGGACACGTACACCAAAAACAATACACATTGATAGATGATGGGACTAGCAGCTCAGGGAATGAGGAAAGGGTCTTTTGCAGGAAGTGACACTTAAGCTGAGGCCAGAAGGGATCAAGAGCAGGGGTGGGGAATCTGTGGCCTCGAGATCACATGTGGCCCTCTGGATCCTCTAAGGTGGGTGACTGAATCCAGACTTCACAGAACAAATTCACAGATTCCCCACCTCTGATCTAGGGGGTTCAATAGGTGAAGGTGAAGAGGGAGATCATTTCAGGTATCGGAATATCCTATGCAGGTTGGCGGTGGAAGATGAAACATCGTCTGTGGGAAACAAGACGGAGGCCAGTTTGACTGGAGCATGAAGTTTGAGAGGGGAAGTAATATATAATCAACGGGAGCCTGGAAGGGATTAGGCTGGTCTAAGTGTTTATGACAGTAGGAAGTATGGGCCGGAAAGGGTGCTTTGGTCTAGACAGTCTTGGACTCAGAATCATAGAGATTCTACATGGAGTCATAAGCAGTGGTGATGTTGACTTGATATGGTAACAGGAATGATAATAAATAGCTGCAGGACATTTAAGGTAAGATGCCAGCACTGGCTGCTGGCTTAGCTGGTGTCCTTGTGGGATGACTAGAGGAACCAGAGATCATTTTGGGGTCTTTTAGGTTTAGAGGGATTCTACCCTTCCGTCCACATGGGGGCAGCTCTGCCCCAGGATGAGCCCCAGAGGGGAGTAGATTCACTTGCTCTGATTGAGGGGCAGGGTCTCTGGAAGTTAGATGGTCACTATTCCTGATGGTGAGGGGCAGGAGATGACATAGTACTTGGCAAGATGCTGCCACTTTCTAAACCTTTTCGTCCCACCAGCTGAGTGGCTGGAGACTTAAGTGAAGTCTCACCTGGGTTACCCTGGTTTAGGGACAGTAGTTTGAGCTGAGTAATAGCTGATTATTAGGGGGTAAGACAGTGGAGTGTGATCCTGTGAAGCATTTGAAAAATCTGCACATCTCCTCGGAAGTCGAGTGAGTGGGATTACAACCCCAAAGGACAGACAGGTCCTTCCCTCTATAATCTGCCCAAGGTTACACAGATGCAAAGTGTCAGGTCCTGTGAATATGAACCCAGCATCTGGTAGGGGAAGAGATTGTGATGGAAAATGCTGAATGTTAGAAGGGTTCCTGTAGTACTACTAAACAATCGGCAAGGCTCGATTAATCACCTAGTAAGACAAGGCAAAGCTCTAAGCACCAAGGATATAAAGAAAAGTGAAAGAACTAGCTGTTTAAGGAGCTCATATCCTAATGGAGGAAACACAGCATATATATATATATATATATATCTCAGCGTATTAAAAAATATGCAAGGTAATTTGGTAGGAGGGCACCAGGAACTGGTGGCATCAGGAAAAGCTTCATGTAGAAGGGGGCACTTGAGCTGAGGCTCATGGGACACCAGGCATCCTGAGAAGCAGAGGAGGAGGAAGAGCATTCCAGGTATGGGAGACAAGTCACAGACGCAGGCCACGAGGTATCATGTGAGCAGCAGCTGGGAGGCCAGTGTGACAGTGGCTGAGGTCATGGAGGAGAGTAAACCAGATTAGAATGGTTAGTGATTTCATTCAATACTTGCCCCAGTGTAAGTGAAGGTAGGGGGTGAGAGTGGATGATTTCCTGAATTCTCTCTTACCTTCTAGGATATACGAAGACTCTCAAGTATGTTCATCTGTAAGACAGAGACAAACTTTTGAAATAATACTGTTTTTAAATTCCTATTCTTAGAAGGAAGAAGCTCATATTCAAGAAAATTTATGGTTCTGGGAGTGGTGACACATGCCTGTACTCTTGGCCACTGCCGGGGCTGGGGCTAGTAGAAGGCTTGGGCTCAGGGTGTTTGAGCTGTCATGAGGCCAGAGCTAATTGGGTATCTGTACTGAGTCCAGTGTGGAGAAGAGTGCCACCAGGCCACACAAAAAGGACCCCAACCAGCCCACGCTGGAAAAGGAATAGATTTAAAGCTTCCTTGCTAGTCTATAGCAGGATCGGGCCTGTGAATAACCACAGACAAGATAGCGAGAAAGACTCAGTCTCACAAAAAGAGAAAAGAAAAAAAATACATGGCTGAAATGAGGAAACATAGCAGATAGAAAGAGGTCTGGGCTTGGAGTGTCATCAGAGATCCTGTTTCTGTCACTTGTAGCAAGACGATCTTACAATCTAATTTTCTAACCTGTAAAATGGGAATGATAAACCAAAGAAACTAACTGGGAAATGGCTGAATAAATGATGAATGTAATGGAATATTACTTTGCAGTAAGGAATGACAAATATGAAGAATTCAGAGAAAGACGGAAAGATATAGAGCGATGCAGAGTGAAGAGAGGAGAACCGAAAGAACAACAGGCACAATGCCCGCAACGTGTTATATACATAAGGTCAGCACTGTGAGACAACAGGAACAGGGTCAAACATACTGGACAGTGTTTTGTTTTGGTTTGGGGTTTTTTTGGCTGATTTAAAAAAAATATTCCATTTTCTTTTTCCCTAGTTACATGTAATAACAATTTTTATAGTCATTTACAAAATTTTATTTTATTTTTAGTTTTCAATATTCATTTCCATAAGTTTTAAATTTTCTCTGCCTCCCTCCTTTACCCCCTCCCCAAGACTTTTCATTTTTTTTAAGATTCTGAGTTCCCAGGTCTCTCCCTCCCTTCTTCTCCCACCTCCTTGAGAAGGCAAACAATTTTTTCATACATTATACATGTGTAGTCATGCAGACATTTCTGTGTTTAGCCAGGTTGCAAAAGAAAACACAGACCACTTGAAAAAAAAGCAAGAAAAATAAAGTTTTAAAAAATATACTTCAGTCTGCATTCAGACTCCATCAGTTCTTTCTCTAGAACTGGACAGCATTTTTCATCATGAGTCCTTTGTAATTGGCTTGGATCATTGTATAGCAGAGAACAGCTAAGCCATTCTCACGTGATCATCATACAATATTGCTGTTACTCTGTACACTATTCCGGTTCTTCTTACTTCCCTTTGCATCAGTTCTTGTCAGTCTTTTCAGGTTTTCCAGAATCATCCTGCTCATCATTTCTTATAGCATAGTAGTGTTCCATCACAATTATATACTACAACTTGTTCTGCCGTTCCTCAGTTGATAGGCATCCCTCCCCTCAATTTCCAGTTCTTTGCCAACCACAAAAAGAACTGCTATAAATAGTTTTATACGTGTTAGTCCTTTTCCTTCCTTTTTTTTGTATCTCTTTGGGATACAAACCTAGTACTAGTACTGCTGGTTCAAAGGGTAGATAAAGTTTTATAGCCCTTTGAGCATAATATGGATGAGTGTTTTTACCGAACTGTTAAAGTTAGAGAATACAGCCTTTTTGTTAACAGTTATTAAACTTACACAAGTGTACATTGACATGTACTGTCTATCTTCTAATCAAGACAAATTGTATTAATTAAGTACTTAATATATTCCAACCACTGTAGTAAATAGTGGAGACACAAATAAAAAGCAAAAAAAGACCCCTTCCCTCAAGGAGCTTACATTTGAGTGGGGAGACAATGTATATGTACATCTATATGTCTGTACGTATATAATATGTGTGTATATACACACATATACACAAGTACAGTGTTTACATAAAAGATAAAAAGAAAGCTGTAAGTAGACACTATGTTCCTCAATAAACTCAAAATGGATATGCAACCTAAATATAAAAGGTCCCACCAAAAAAAATTAGAAAAGAACAAGTTCAAGTATCCTTTGCAACTATGACTATAACCAAACTAGGAACTGGACAGATAACAAAAGGTAAAACCCATAATTTTGATTATGCAGAGTTGGAAAGCTTTTGCTTTCCACCAAAAAGACTGTGTAGTCAAAAGGTATGAACAAATAGTTCTCAAAAGAATTATGAATTATGAAAAATTGAATGAAAACATTATTTAAGAAAAAAAAATCTGGGGCTTCCCTCACACCCCGCTAATTCACAAAGATGATAGAAAGTACTAGTCATTGTTGGAGGGGTCGTGGAGAGATGGGTACACTCCTTCACTCTTGTTGGAGCTGTGAATTGATCGATTCTGGAAAGCAGTCTGGCATTATGTTAAGAAAGTAATTGAAGTATGTTTGACTCAAAGATCTCGGTACTAGGTGTTCAAAGATAGAAGGGTTCTGTGTGCTCCAGTATAATAGTGGTAGCACTTTTTGTGGTCACCAAGAACGGGGGGGGGAAGGTAGATGCCTTTTAGGGAGAAGCTAGACAAATTGTAGCGCAAGACTGTAGAGGAATATTATTGCTCTGTAAGAACATGAAAAATTCAAACAAGCATGGAAAACATAAGAATTGAAGCAAGCAGAACCAGGAGAATATGAGACACAATAATTAGTGATTCAAACAGGAACATTTTGTTGTTCAGTCGCGTTCAGCTCTTTGTGATCCCATCATGGGTTTTCTTGGAAAAGATACTGGAATGCTGGGCCATTTCCTTCTCTAATGGATTAAGGCAAATACTGATGACAGTGAAGAGGACAGTTGTTTGGGCTGTTCAGCCCCTCATGTGAGGGCTTGCCAAGGCCTTTTCAGGGCTGCTTATCCACTTTTAGTACCCATCTTTTACCCACTTGACTCTTGACTCTGGCTTCAAAAAGCTGTAGCATATGCAGCGACCACACTCTGGTAAAAACTGGGCTAAACCAGGTTGAGAATAAATATCTAACAGGGCTCAAACCCATCAGTGAGTTAGGGGGATGTCTACCCAAAGCATGAGAAGAGTTCCTGTGGTGGAATGGCAGATGAGAACAATTTGTGCCATGAAGGTGACTGAGGCACATGATATGGAGCACTAAGAGCTTGGTCAGACATTGAAGATGCCAAGGTCTTCCACTGTATCCCAGAACACCGCCAGTCAGTTGTCCTGACTCTTGTCTTGCCACTGGACTTCAGTGGCCCTAGAAGAGAAAATGGGGATGACAACTTTGTGCATTTCTGCCTCATTTGAATCCAACTCCATGATGGCATCGGTCCTCTTCAAAGTGAAGGATGAACAAGGCAAATAGAGATCAAGTGACTTGCCCAGGGTCACACAGGTAATAAATGTTTGAGATCATATATGAATTCACAAAATTGAATCTTCCTGACTCTGGGCCTGGTAGTGTGAAGAAATTCCTCAAAGTTCAGCTCTTACACCTCGTAGTGAATTAGAGGTGATGGTGGGTTCTCAAATGCTGTGGCAGCAGAGAACAAAATCTAGTAAGTAATATCCTGCTGGCAAGACTTCAGAAATGGGCCTGGCAGCAACAGATCATGTTGGTATTCTGAGGACCAGCCTAGTTAAATATAGAGATACTCATCAAAAATAGGCTGAACACTTAATGATTTGTCCGTGGCAGCCTATGAAACAAAGAAATTGTTGGGATATGCTTGTTGCCTCAAAACAACATATGTAAATAAATTTTAGGAAGAAATGGAAAAGTAGAAGGGGTAGTCAAGTTATTTTCTTTCCTGACATCTCGGGAGACAGTATGGTATTTTAAAAAAGAAGCAAAATGGTGGTCAGCAACAAACTGGGCAGTCATCCCAGCCACAAAGTAGTAATATAGCTTGCATTTCTTTATGGAGAATGTGGTACATCTGATATGCTATGTCACTGTGTACTGAGCCCAGCAATGTAGGATGATGGTTCGTGACCAACAACCTTTGACACGCTAATGGAAGCTGGGAAAAGAGGCCTGGATTTAGAGTCAGAAGAATGGGTTCGAGTCCCAGGTCTGCTACTTACCACCTGTAAGTTTAGACCAGTCACTCAACCTCACTGTTCCCCAGTTTCTTATCTGTAAAATTCAGTAGTTGTAACTAGATGGTCTCAAAAGTCTTTTCCAATGCTAGCTCTAAAATCATATGACTAGATGACCTAAATCTAATTGGATGGAGAGGAATTCACAGAATACTCTGACTTCTATAAAACAGTCTGGGAAAATTTCTGTTGTCAGGAAAAAAAATGCTGTAAAGAGAAATTCCACTCAAGATAACTATAAAATGCTTAAAATAACTGGGAATCATTTAACCTACCAGTATTCAAGATACCAAATTCAACTACAAAACACTTTAAAAGATTTAAGTAATATAAGAGAGATTCATTATTCATGATTTGATTTCACAAAAATAGAAATGAGTCCCCACTCCTAGCTCAGTGGATGAACCCCTATGTTGTCATAATGAAACTGCATTGACAAGAGTCAGACCGTAAGTGCACACGGATGGGATGCCATCTGCATTGTCGGAGGGAGTACCCACACTGCCGAAGTTATGGATCCATTTGAATCCGCTACCTAATTTAGGGGTAGGTAGAACTAGACGAAATAATAACAAAATTCATTTAGAAAAGCCAGAAAGCTTAGAATCTCAAGATAATGAAAAGGAGGAGGGGGGAGCAGGAATGAAGAGGATGTAACCAGACCTCAGACATGATAGTCTTAATTCTCAAAACTCTGGTAGAAAAGTCAATCATTGGAACAGGTCAGATAAGCAAGACTGAAGCAACTGAATACAGAAGTTGTGTTGAGACTCAGCTGAGAGTATAAGCAGTTGGGGGAAAGACTCCTGGAATAATTGGGGGATAGTTTGGCAGAGGTTAAGTTTAGCCCAGACTCTTATACCATCTATTAGACGATACTGCTGTGCTCCAGTAGCACCTAGAGACACCATGGACAAAGTTCTGGGTCTAGAGTCGGGAAGATTTCCTGAGTTTAAAACACAGCCTCAGACACTTACTAGCTGTGTAACCCTGGCCGAATCACTTAAACCCTGTTTGCCTCAATTTCCTCATCTGTAAAATGAGCTGGAGAAGGAAATGGCAAAACACTCCAGTATCTTTACCAAGAAAACCTCAAACGGTGTCATGAAGAGTCAGACATGACAGAAACAACCGAACAACAACTATGTTCTAGGTAGACAGGAACTTAAATATAAAAGTTTGTGTAAAAAATTGGAAGACAGTAGGATGAAGGACCTTCACCAAGCAGGGAATAAAGGGAGTTGTAAAATACTTTTTTAAAAAGACAATTTTGATCAAAAAAGAAAATGTAAAGACTTTTGCAGAAACAAAATCTATGCAGCTAGGATAAATGAAGCTATCAATCAGGGAAAAGTTTTGATCAAATATACCAGACTGGATACTTAATATCCAAGATATATAGGGAACTGACAAGCCTAACCCTGTCGTTTTGCAGATGAAGAAAAAGTCCCTGGACCCTTGACTCCAAATCTGAGTGCTTTCCCCTGTATCACACTTTTTTGGAAGGGGCCAATGAGTTACTTATTAGATTCAGTTTCTTTAGGATGGACCACTAATATGGGAATGTCCCTGAGCAATAACCACACAGCCCTAGAGAGGGCTATCTGTTGCTGTAACCAAATTTCCTCTTTCTTTTCCAGAAGCATCTCCAGGAGTGACAAAGGTGAGGATCATGGAAAAGGAGCCTGCTGAGCGCCATATGATTGCTTCATGGGAGCTAGTAGGTATCTGCCATTACAAGATTATTACCTCTCCCTCCCAAGGAGAGAGCAACTTCAGAGAGAAAAGGAAAGAGATAACACAAATGATCTTCTATTTCACACTACAATTGGCGGTAGGGAATTCACCCTTGTCCCTCCCCATTGACTCTCAGGGCACTTAATTCTCATCCTATAATAGTTTTAAACTTAAAGAGTTTTTTCGGGAGGTATCTTATCTTTGAAATTCCCTTCTGATCCATCTAGGTCTGGTTTGGGAATCGCCATGTCCTTTTCATGTTTGGAATCCAGGATTTGTGATGAAGACTCTAGAGATGAAAGACATTTTTTTAGGAGATCAGTCATGATCCTTTGCAGCCCAGCAGAGCGGGTGGTATAGGGAGCGCTGGTTTGGGGCTCCCGTTGTAAAGGGGTGGAGTCTTATCTTCGGTGACTGGAAAAAACAGGATATGTATCTTAGAAATGCCAGCAGGCCCATGAAAGCAGAAGAGTAGGGAGGCAAGGAATGCCTTATCTGGGCTGTCAAGTCTTTACCGTCCTGCCATCCTACCATCCAGCTGCATCTTAGACTCCAGCACCCACAGGGGGTGATCCCTTTTTAGGGAATGCTTGTTTGCCATTCCTCTCATATAAAATGTCAGTGGAAACACAGGGTGTGAGAGCTAACAGACTTAAAGATTGTCTAGTCAACCCCTTCATTTATTGATAAACAAAGTGAAGCTCAGAAAAATTAAAATTCAGTTAAGTACTTTATGACTTGATAAAGGTCACACAACTAATCAGCCCCAGACATGGTGGATTAGAACCCAGGTTTCTGACTTGTAGACTCACAACTCTTCCTGATCTGTCCAAATAAACTGTCATTTTAGCTTTAAGAACTTATTAAATAGCTCCTCTACACTAGTAGAGGCACATAGTTTGGCTAATGCAGCACATGTCTATCTTATCAAATATCTACTATTCAGAAGACCTGGTGTGAGGGTTGGGGGTGGAAAAAGAGAGAAGGGTGAGCCCCTGGGATTACAAAGACAAAACAATTCTTGCCCCCAAGAGTTTGCATTTTATTGAATAGATAAGTCATGTAAATAAGAATGATAACTGCCCTTGTGGCACTTAAATCATAATCAATGACAGACACAGCCAGAAATAACTATTAATACATTCTTAGTTCATTAGAAAGGTATTGATCTAATTTTATTATTTTTTCAGTTAATAAACATTTTGTTTTTCCCCTTTCCCCCCAATGGAGCAAAAAGAAAAAGAAACATGATTAGAAAAAACAAAAAAGAAATCCTCCTAAACATACATACAGTAGTCAAAGCAAATGCATGTGAGAGCTGTACTAGATAAGGATCAAGGGAGAAAAAGGAAGCCATTGAAGAAGTGGGATATTAAAGAATAAATATTAATTCAACAGGTGAAAGGGGGAAGGAGGACATTGTAGGCAGAAAGAATAGTGCAGAGAAAAAGAAGAGAGGCCAGAATGGCTAGGTTGTGTTTGGGCCTAGAAGGGGCTCTGCATTGGCTGGGGCAGAGTGTGTAGAGAAGAAATGAATCTGGAAGGGTGGCATGGCAGCAGATTGAGTTCTACTGCAGTATCCGGAGGATGGTAGTGAGGGCCAGTGTTGGGCATCAGGAATAGATGTGGTCGAGGTAGAATCAATACAGCTCCGTCACTGACTGGATAGGAGAAGGGAGAGAAACTGGAGTCCAGGGTCATGCCAGGGTTTCAGACAAGATGCCCTGTGGTGCCTCTGGCAGATAGAAAAAAGAAAGGAGCTGGTTTAAGGAGAAAGCTATAAAGCAAGGCCAATACCCTATGGAGTTCGAGGTGCCAGTGGAGCATCTAGCTTCGAGTGTGAGTTTGGAGCTTTGACGAGAGCACAGGACCAGGGAAACAGATCACAGCGGTAGTAATGATAGCTCCCGTCGCTAAAGCACCCTCAGGGTTACAGAGTACTACACAAGAACCATGTGAGTTAGGTCTTAGTGTTATCACCATTTTGGAAATGATGAAACTGAGACTGAGAGAAGTTAGATGATTTGCCCAGGACCACGTGGTTAGTGAGTGTCTAAGGCTGGAATTGAACTCAGAGAAGAAACTGAAGCAGATGCATTTATTATACTCCCTTTACTACTCACTTTTCCAGGATACTGTGAGGAGTAAATTAGTGAGATAATATATGCATATAAAGACTTTATCTGTAACTTTAAAGAGTTATAGAATATGAGCCATTCCCCATCTTGACTTATAAAAAAGAATATGCCCTGTCAATATGAGCAAGATTCTTTAGCAGCCACTAATAAAGCAAAGAAGAGGAGCCCTTCCTCCAATAAAGCATTTCCTGTGCCCATTTTAGAGTAGGCAAGATCTTTGATAGAAGCCACCCCAGAAATACCTTGATTCTGCTTCTGTCACCCTTTTTTCCTTGGTCAATACTCTTACCGTTGACCAGAACTAAATCAAGCCAGTCTCATAGTTCAGTTTCAGAATTAGAATGTCTCGTTCAGTGTTGACTGACTGACCTTAGATGAACTACATCTAAGGAACAGGTATTAGATAATTGTCCTGCACCTGGAAGGTTCAGGGAGAGGTGTTCGATTCTGACCACGCCTGCATTCAAAGACTTTTATGTCCTAGAGTCTTCTCCATCAGTAGTACTTACAGGAAAGGCGGTGAGGAACTGTTGTGATACCAGCGGCTGAGATCCCTTGATGTTGGGTTGGGATAATTGGTAAGATATGAATGAACTTCAAATGCATCCCATGTTTTTATCTGTTTTCCTTAGCTTTATGGATTCTTTTTCTATATTAAATGTCTATCAATCCCCTGCCTTGTGCTTTCTGGTCACTACCAGTACAGATTTAGTACATTTAAAATAGCTTAAGCATTTTTGCTGTTTGCATTCTAAACTTTTAAAAAATCTTTTTATGTCATTTCTCTATCGCTTTGGTTCCCTAGAGTGACTTAGAGACATGGAACCAAAATTGATGGTATTGTCTATGCTGTACCGTCCACCTCAGGCCCACCTAGGGCCAGCTCCTTATCATTTAGCTGTTCTTCTTTCATCATCTTCTCTTTAAGTCTCCTCCCCATCTAATTCTCTTTGAGTTTCTTCTCTCTAGCTGTGAGACAAGATGACTAATTCCCCTCACCTGGTGCTAAGGGACTCAGCTTAGGTAGCAGAAGTTTTCCATGAGAGATGAAAGTCAGTCATTTTTTTCAACTATGCCATTGTTGCTGTCTCCTTTATAAATCATCTCACATCCATCTATCCATTCCTCAAATGTTTATTTCTCCTTTGTGCACATGGGTTGTGTTAGGGGCTGAGGTTATTTGGGGAAAGGGAAACATGGAGAATACTTAGATGAATTCACAGTCTCTGTTCTCAAGGAACTTACAGTCTAATAGTGGAGATGAGAAAAACAGCCAAACTAGTGATGCAGATTAGAATATGAAAAGAGCTTAAGAAAAATACAAAGTGTTAGGAGATCAAATGCTGAAAAGCAATCACTGACTGGGGGTGGGGGTGGAGGTCACAGAGTAGAAATTGCATCTTTGGGATGAGATAGAGGAGTTGGAAGAATTAAAAAACAAAGAGTAGGAAATTGAGAAAAGTATACCAGTTTCTAATGTGCTACATGTTATGTCTTCCCTCAGGATAAAGATAGAAATTGGCACTTTAGCTCTGGCTGCCTTACTCCAGAATAGCAATTGGAAGGACACAGTAGGAAGCAGTTTTTTTTGGAAGAGCAGGTACTTCCTACATATCCTTGGGTGGCCAACCCAGGAGTTTTCCAGAACTGAGCCAGATGAAGGCATAAATCTGATTGTGTCTCCAGGGATGATTTGTGATAGTTGGAAGTTTATCTTCAAAGATGCCCTTTGCAGTAACTTGAGCAGTGTATCGGTGCCTGGGTTTAGGAGACAGGAGGTGGTAAACAACGTTCCCTGCTGCAGCGCTCATCTTCTGGTTCGAGGCACACATTCACCCTTCTTAACCTACCCCATCCTCATGCTCTCCTGCTTTGTGATTGTAGAAAAATGACTGCGTAATGCCAGAGGACCTGAAGAATTTTTACCTGATGACAAATGGTTTCCACATGGTGTGGAGTGTAAAGCTTGATGGTAAGTTGGTCTCTTGCCCATTGTCATTTGCCCTGGCTACACTGTGCCCCCCTCTGAAATGTCTCTCAGCAGACAAGTGTTTCCCCTGAATCTAATCAGTATTTAACATGAGCTGTCTTCTACCTGCTCAGAAGTGCAAGAAGAGCAGTGTTCATTTCTATGGTTTCTGACCTTATTCCAGCCAAGTCACTAGGTAGAACTACCCAGAAAAGTCCAAAAACTAAAAAAAAATAAGAACTCAAATTCCCCCACAAAGTCATACTGTGTAGTACCTCATCAAAGGTTCTTGAAGGCGTGTAAGCTCTGTTAGGTTCTACCTTGCTGGAGAGGTATAGAATATGGACCTGGCAACAGACTAAGTCTGTTTTCAGAGAACCAATCTAGCTAATTAGGTTTGGAGAGAATCATGGCCAGTGGGCCGGCCACTTGGTGAGGAATTTTTGGCTGTGGTTACCTATGAAACAAAGAAAAGTACAAAATGGCGCCCAATCTTGTATGCCCCTTTCTGCTTCTACAGTGACTATGTCAGAGTGGCAGGGAAGAAGGCAGAGTACGCTAAGAATGGCACCATTTAAATTTGACTGTTAGTGTTCCAAATGTGAGATTGTTGCCGAGTGGACATATTGCTGAAGCAGCTGAAACCTATAGATCTTGACACACCTACTCTAAATGAAACCAGAGGAAAGAAGGAAGTTGCATCCAAATGGAAGGATGGCTCACAGGTGCTTCTTGGGGAGGTAAAGAAAAGATTTGAAGGAATAGGTTTTATCCCAAGAAATATTATTTCATGAGATTATTGGGTTATCATATATTATAATATTAATAAATATTTGCAGAAAAAACCTACCATTGAAATAATTGCACTTTCTACATTAACATCTTTTGCTGATGATGAAGAGGTAGAAATTCTTGAAGAAACAGAAGAAAATGAAAAAGATTGATAAAAATTATTATTACGCACTGCTCCATCAAGGACAGTGG
The DNA here is from genome assembly GCA_023548195.1 of Bettongia penicillata ogilbyi. Taxonomy (NCBI): domain Eukaryota; kingdom Metazoa; phylum Chordata; class Mammalia; order Diprotodontia; family Potoroidae; genus Bettongia; species Bettongia penicillata. Next base: position 1,675,986 of record JAJHZJ010000202.1, read on the forward strand.
AACAACCATGCTTGAACTGTGATGTCACAGTTTTAGCTGTGCTTATAGGAGCAGAAACAAATGGTCCTTAAATGAAAAAAGATAAAAAAAATAGCTCGATTATACTGAGTGCATCTGAAAGATCTGTGCAGGAGACAAAACAATTGTGAAGTCTTTGAGGTATCAGTATGGAAACTGTTGGAAGGAAAGAGAAGATACCAAAGACATGGGGAAAAAAAACTAAGACTGTACTAAAAAAGTAAAGAAAAGGAGATCTAGAACTGCCTTCTCTCCTTCCTATAGAAAATCTTAATGATAGTCATCTGTATGCAAATCAAGAGCACTCAGTGAGGACATTAGCAGAAGGAGGCTTTTTCAAATAATACTGAGCAATTGCCTGAAAGATGTAGAGAATATACTGTTGGTTGGTTGGGTATGAAAAGGCATTTAATTTGGGAGAGACAGTCAATAAGCACTAATTTGGCTCTTTTTTTAAAGAAGGTATCCCTTATCTAGACAGCAAATTCCCTAAAAATTCTTTGAAAGCTATAACAACAGATGATGAACATCAGACAAGGCATAAAACAGGGAAATGTATGTTCATGCTGTGAACATCTGGAGAAAATCCAGCCCAGAGTCCAAGTTGAAGAAGAATTCCTTGTGGATTGGTGTGGCCTTCCAGATGCTCCTGCCTCCATCTGCTCTTTGCAGATGACATTGTGCTGATCCCAGCAAAGCTAAAGACATTGCGAAGTCTTCTGGAAGAGATCTCTAATCGCTCGAAGGAATTTGACATGGTCATTCACACAGAAAAGACCAGGGGATGAAGAATGTCTATTGTCCAAATTACAACAGATGTTTGAATAGAAAACTTATAGAGCATGTCCATTAATATGTTTATCTCAGATGGACAGTATATATGGTCATTAGGCCCGGAGTTGACTAGGAGGAGAAGAACAGGCTAGTAGTTTCCTATCAGGAAATTTCAAGGCTTCTTTAATGACCCCAAGCTTCACATGAAGGCATAGGTCAGTCTTTTTGATACCAACATTTTACTAGTGTTGCTGTATGGCAGTGAAACATGGAATACAACAGACTCTGAAAAATGAAAAGTTAACATAGCACAGAGATCCCTGTAGGTATGAGCAGTCTATCACATATAACCAATGGGGAGATTTGAGAAGATCCAAAGTAAAAGAAGTTATTAAAGAACTGTATGATAAAAAAAGATGTTCTGATCAAATGGTGAGAGAGAAATGAATGAATGAGAAGTGTTCATTTGTTTGTTAAGTACTTGCTCTGGGGCAAGTCCCAGATTGAGGTGTTCTGGGATGCCCCAGCCTGGGGCCAGGTGAAGGTGCTTCGGTGATGGTGACCACCGTGGGGCCACAGTGTACCGCAATTACCCTCATGGTGTCAGGGGGAAGAAGTAAGTAAAGGAAAAAAGATCTCTTGCATGTGAAGTCAATTCCCAGTGATGAATTTCTGGGAGGATATGAATAAGACTGTCCCAAGATAAACAGGCACAGAAGGGTTGTGACCAGCATTGCTGAGGGGAACATCCTTCTTCGTGAGATCTCAGCTCCATTTGAGTAGGTCCAAGCTGGAACCCTAAGTTGACCCTACATGACAACCTCTTGCAGAAAATCAGACAACCTAGTCATTCAGGATAATGTTAAGACTCTTTTTCTGTGACACCCAGTTATTATGGGGCTACCCTTCCTCCAGATTCTCTTTTGGATTCCTAAGACTTCTAAATTACTTTGCTTTCTTGTCTATTTACAGGCAGAAATAGTGTTTGTAACAAAACTCAACATGTTGTTTTCAAAGGGTCCTGACTCAGGAAGCTAGTGCCTAACTGGTCTTCCTCTTTAACTCTAGTTGGGTGGACCTCAATGCCTTTCTCTACTTTATTATTCTTTAGGAAGTGTAACTTGAATTCTTAAAGGATCTGAAATTTCAACCACATGAATACTCTTCACTAATGCAGATCAGTCCTAAGCCCTCCTGATACAGTAGACCATGTCATCCATTGTTATGACCAAAAGATGAATGCCAAGCTTTGTCTGATGGACCTTTTCAAATTTAGCAAGACTGGTCCTTGCACCACCAATAGTGTATCACTGAGTCTGTCTTAGAAGTCTTCCCAGCTTCATAGAAACAGCCAGTGCCCTAGTGTGGTCCTGCAGAGCTCAGTCACCTCCACACAACAGGCAAACATTGAAGTAGGATTTTATTGGGCCAAACTTAATGAAAGTAATAAGTGTCTTCCTTCTCCTTCCTCTGTAGTTATAGAGATGGCAGAACTAAAGCTGCACTCTGAGACTTCTGCAGAAACAGAATCTGACAAGTGTAATTATTTTAACCATAATTTTGCCTGTACCAATTTCCCATGTACAGATACTAAATTACATTACAGTTACAGTTTTAAATCCTTGAAGTAAATTTGCCTCTCTGAAAGATGCTGTTTGCCTGGAGTTTCTTTTTGGAAGAAAATCCCCATGGAATGCAATTAAAAGGATATAGTCACATTTTTAGGATTTTAGCCAAGTTGCCAGCCTTCCCCATTTTCACTATCAACACTTTCATGATTTCCATTTCACTCCTCATAAAATATTATCAGTGGCTATACACTCTCAGGCCAGTCAGTGGGAGTGCAACAAGATTTTTCTCAGGCTGTAGACAAAAGACAGCATCCTGTTACACAAATGGCTGGCTTGGGAGTCAAGAATATCTGGGTAGCAGGATATACTCTGTGTATATATATATAATATATATATATATATGGCTAAGTCGCTTCTAAATGGTCCCAGGCAACATTCTATAACTAGGTTACAGAGACAAGTTGCTGACCTACTTCAGTAAAGGGAGTTTTTACACTTGGAGTTTCCTATACTGCCAAAATTACAGTTCTGGACCAAAAATAAGCTACCTGTGGGGCAGTAAACTCAAGGAATCCTAGAGTTCTCTGCTTGGAAGGGTCCTTGGATGCCATTTTGACCAGACTCCTGACATTACAGATGTCTTCAGAGGCCCAGGGCGGGGACTTACCCAAAGTCACATGCAAAGTCACATCCTTATCCAGAATTTAGACCTAGACCTTTTTCACTTTCTTTGCCACCATGGTCCCCCGTCTCTGCACACATGCCAGTTTTGTCAGCGTCCTTTTTGAAATGTGATGTCTAGTACTGCTGTGCTGTAGATCTGGTCTGACCAGCATAGAGTAGTCAGGAGTGTGTTGGTAAATGTTTAACAACCAGATTTCTAGGGTGGGGAACACATACAACATACTTTCAAGTTTAAGCTGCATTGTTAAAGTTTCCTCTGTCACTTTCTGAAGTCTTGACAATTAACAAAACAATGAAGGGTTTGCCCATTTCTGAAGTGTGGATACTCACACTGAAATTGTAACAGTTGACTCTCTTGAGCCTGTACAAGCTGGGTACCGCCTTTGTCCTCAGTGTCTGACTTCTGCCAGTGCAACCTGAGATGACGTTACTTTTTTGGTAGCCCCATCACTGTTGGCTCACTGAACTGACATCAAAGCCCATAGATCTTTTTTCACACAAACTTCTCCTATGTACAGGGAGTTGAGTTTTATCCTGCTTGGGCTGCAAATCTTACTGAGAACTCTTTTCTAAATATTTTAATAAAGTTATCAGAATCCAGTCCCATTCTGGCTTATGTCCTTCTCTCTCCCCAGGTCCCTGAAAAGTCAATCTGCTATGTCCCGTCCCCTTCCCTGTTTCTGCCCTGTGCAGGCTGACCTTTCCCTGACCTTTTCTGTCCCCTGAGAAAGCAGTCTATCATCTGATCACTAGCCCAGCTTCAGGGGTATTTCTGAACAAAGTCTCCTTGGTCCCCAAAGTGGATATAACTTGGTTCCCAGCTCCTAAGAGAAATAAATTTTCTCATGCATAGTCCTTTGCTCCCTACCTGGATGCCTGGTTTTTCTTTTGATCTGCCATTCAGGCTGGGACTCAGAGCATCTAGTTTTTCCTGTCAGTATCAGAGGTATCTGCTGTTTATCCATTGCCTCTTAATCCATCATTCACTCTGACTGTGGCATCCTTTATTCAGATCACACAGAAGGCAGCTGGAGGATGGTAGTTCACAGCTAGCTATTCCACGCATACCATGGAAAATTTTGTCACCCAGAGAGGGTCCCTTAGAACTCTATGGTGGTAGTAGGAAGAGGGTGGTACTTGGAGTCAGGAAAGACCTGGGTTCAAGTTTCACCTCTGACATTTACTGTGTGAACACTCACCTCTTCATTGGTGAAATGAGAATAGTAACAAGCTTAGGTATTTGCCTCACATGGTTGCTGTGAGACTCACCTGAGAAAACTCTGCAAACCTTAAAGCAAGTTGGTGATGGTGATGACAATGGCCCAGATTGCCCTTTGTCAAAGCATTCTTGTGTTCAAAGGGAATTGCCGGAACAGTCCTCAGAAGGAAAGGTGATGGCTTTGTCCACCCAAGTGCATCCACACTTCTCCTATGAGGAGGGATGCTAACACCCCCACCCTTCTCTCAATGCTCTTGCAGATCAGCCTGTGCCTTTGGGCTGCCTGACGATTAACAGCATCGCAAACTTGACTCAGCTCACGCAGTCCGCTATGTACACGCTTCCCAATTCACCAACTCTGGAGGATCTAGATGATGAAGAGGAAGAAGGTACTATGGGTGCCCCCAGGGGATTGTTGTCTGAACACAGCCTGCTGCCTTCCTGAGGAGAGTACTGAAAACACAGGGCATCCTTGTGGCATTTCACTTTTAATTCATTTGCAGAGCCTTGGAGATCTCTTTCACCTCTCTTCTTCTAAGTTTTGTTGTTTCTGCTTTGGAAAGATATCCATACTTTTTTTTTTCCATTCATTTCTCACTTCCATCATTTCATTCAACTGCCTTCCTCCAGTCTTCCCTTTCAGACCATCACATACCCCACCCCAGACCAGACTTCCTAAGACACTACCCAGATGTCTTGTCACCCTCCTGCTCAGGAGCCTCAAATGACCTCTATGTACCTTCAGGATAAAATCCGAGCTCCTCAAGGTGACTTACAAGGTCTTCCATAACCTTCCCCCATTCATCTTAGCCAGTGCAAACCTCCCACTCCAGCAAGACCATTCAGCAGATTTAGCACCCTCATGATCCATTCCCTTCTCCCTCCTATCTTGGAACATTTCTACTCTTTCTACGTTCCTTCATAGCCCAACTTGTCTCACCTCTTCCACAAAATCCACAATGTTCTGTCCCTTTTCTGAATTCTCATAACACTTACTGCCTAGACTAGTAGTTTCCAAACTTTTAAAAAAAATTTTTGGAAGGCTGTCAGGGTTAAGTGAATTGCCCAGGGTCACACAGCTAGTGTCTGAGGCTGGATTTGAATTCAGGTCCTCCTAACTCCAGGGCCAGTGCTCTATCCACTGTGTCACCTAGCTGCCCCATCTCCAAACTATTTTAACCCCTTTCAGGAAAATTGTTTTTAGCATGCTTACTCAGTACATGTGGATTTACTTATTTTAAAATTATATACATGCGCTACCGTACTAATAATGACATATTTTATAAAACTTACACAAAAATCAGACTTTAGAAAAGAATGAGGTAAAGATGAAACAATGTCTTACCCTAGAGTCAGTAGAGAGCCAGTGAAGTTTATTGGGTAGAGAAGTACTGTGGTCAGCCCTACGCTGTAGGAAAATCACTTCAGCAGCTTTGTGGAGGATTAAATTACAGAGGAAAAAGCTGTGGGGTAGGGAGACCAATGGCTATAGTCTAGGGTAGGGTGGCAGCTACATGAGCAAAGAGGGGACAGATGGGAGAGATCCTGGAAGCAGAAATGATCAAACGTGGTAGCTGATTGGATGTGTGGAGGTTAGAAAAACAAAGAGTCAAGACTAATGCCAAGGTTCCAAACCTAAACAACAGAAGGGAACAGCCACGGAAATAAGGAAGTTCAAAAGAGAGGTAGTTTTATTGGGGGGGACCAAGAGGAGAGTATTGAGTTCTTTTTTGGACATTTTGAATTTGAGGTATTTCTAGGTCATCAGGTTTAAAATGTCTAATAGATAATGATGTGGGTCTGGAGCTCAGGAGGGACAAAGGCTGAATAAATAGATATGGAAATCTATACATGTGATCATTAGAACCATGGGAGCTGATGAAGGAAGGGCCCAGGACAGATATGAGGGGCATATTTGCAATTACGAATCATGATCCAGTAAAGGAGACTGAGAAAGAGGAGTCAGGTGGGTAGGAGGGGAACCCCAGAGAGGAAAGAGTATCCAGGAGCAGAGGTCAACAAGTGACAAGTGCTGCAGAGGTCACGGATAAGGACTGAGTGAAGTCATCCAGGTGGCAATTAGGAGATCGCTGGTAGCTTTAAAGAAAGTTTCAGTTGAATGGGAAGTCAAGGCTTCTGAAGAGATTAAAAATATGTAGTTAATTGGAAGGATGTTAGTTTCCCCAAAGGAATTAAGGGTATTTGGAAGAAGGGAAAAAAGACAATGTAATCATAACCCATCCATTCCTATTCATTATGTGCAACTCATTGTTTTCTAATGAAAAATGAAAGGAGAATAGGAAGGGGGGACCACTACCTCAAAGAGCCACACTGAGGGGCACCTGTGGTGACCACAGCTGATGGGACATGGTGGGGTACATGGTGTGGGGACTTTGCCTTTGTAGCCGCTGAAGGTGCCTGGATCAGATTAGGTTATATCTGCCTGAGGGGCCCATGCCAGCTGTTGTGGTGGAAGGTCAGCCGAAGGAGAAGACAGAGGTAGAGACTGTTGATGGGAATGGTGTAGTTATGTATTGCCTTTGGGGCAGGAAGGGTATGAGAATGATATGTAAGGCATCCTCCTGCCCTCAAGTTGATTGATCGCATCTCTTCAGTTTAGAGCTCTGTTGGTTTCATTCCATGGCCCTCCCAGGGCTCCCAGAACCCACTTTGGAGACCAGTAGTATAGACCATAAAAGCTTGCCCTTGTTTCTGTTTGTTGTTCTGTCTGTCAGTTGTTTCCTGGATCTGAATATTTTCCCCCCATCTAAGTTGGAAGAAGACAAAGAACCATGTTTTCTATGTCAACCATTTAATAAATATTTATTCATAGGATTATGGATTTAGAGCTGGAAGGACCATATGGATCATTTTGCCCATCTACCACTTGTTATAAGTGAGGAAATTGAGGCCAAAAGAGGTTCATTGACTTGTTCAAGGTCCAGATAGTAAATGTCAGAGCCAGAATGTGAACCCACCATTCCAAATCCAGCTCTCTTTCCAGTATGCCAGTATGCTCTCCTCCAAAGAGGCCCAGCCTCACAGGCGGGAGGGACCTGTCTAGTGTCACATGCCTGTGCTTAAGAATGACTGATAGTGCTTCTGTGGCACCCTAGGGTTCACAGGGTGCTTTCTTCAGGGTAGCCCTGTAAGGCAGGCAGGCAGGTAGACAGGCAGACGGATAGTTTATCAAGTAATTAGGTGTCAGGTGCTGTGCTAAACCTCAGGGATACAGATACAAGCAAACGGGACATGTCCCCAAGCTGCTCATGACACTGAAAAGGGATTTGGAAAGGGATAAGGGCTGCATTGGGTCCGTGGTGTGGAGTTGGCCGGGATGGGGCTTGGAGGCTTGCTGCTAGGCAGTATTAGTGTTTGGAATGGGATTAGAATACCTAGAATATCTCATTTAAGAGTCCAGCTTCCCCACAGTACAAGTACTGTTGTTCCTATTTTACACATGAGAAAACTGAAGCTTGGAGAAGCAAAAGAGTTTATCCAGGGTCACAAGGCTATAAATGTCAGAGCTAGCATTCTTTTTATGTCATGGTGCTGCCCCTTTAAAAAAGCAGCCTACTTTCACATAGCTGTAAGATTTGCAAAGCCCTTTGCACTTTCCCCTTTTGATCCTCACAAAGACCCTGTGAGGTGAGTTCTGTAATTGTTGTAATACCCATGTTACAGATGAGGAAACTGTGGCTCCACTCCCAGAGATCAAGTGACTTGTACATGGTTGGACAACTCTTATGTATGAAAGGTAGGTCTTGAACCCAGGACTTCTGACTCTAAGTCCAGCACTTCATGCCCTCTACCGCACTGCTCCTCTGAGCCTCTGTTGCTCTCATCCGTAAGGCTCTGACTCTTCTTCTGTAAATTCAGTCCTCCATAGCCGCACTGTGGTGGACTCAAAAAAGACAGAATCTAAATAATGGTCAAATTGAATAGGAAACATGAGTTACAAAGGAGAGTTGGGATGGGAAATAGTGTCTTTACCTTTCAAAGTCAGCTGTTATGATCTGTCCCATCACAGCTGGTGGGTTTGGAGAGTTATGAGTTGGGGGAAGGGGAGAAGAATGAGAAAAATTTTTCCAGCGTCTCCATTCTGACAGTCTGGGAAGTCAAACTTACCTAACCTCAGGCTTTTTGGCAAGGGACAAGAAGGCAATGGCATGTAGCAAATCATACTCTAGAAAACTGATAAGATCTAGTCCCCTGACTTCAACCTTAGAAGTTTACAGAAATTCTAGTAGATCCTAATTCATCACTGATCATCGTATCGGCATATAATGTATATTGTGTCCTGTGTAGTATACAGAAAGGCAGCATGCCGTAGTGTATAGAGAACTTGGAATAGAAGTCCTGTCCCTGTCACACACACGTGTATGTAGATATATCTGTAGATCTATCGATCAATTTATAAGATAAAGATAGATATAAAAATATACATGAAGATACATACACACACAAGTCCCTTCTCAGTACTCTAGATAATTGTCTAAGATTATAAATTTCAGAAAAGGTACTGACCTACATTGATAGAAGGAGTTCTTTCCTCTGGGAGAAATCCCAGGTCCAGTGTCTATCCTTGTTATATAAATTATATTGCTAATAGGTGATATTTATAAAGCACTCTGATTTTACCTACACTATTTCATTTCATTTTCACAGCAGCTCGTTGAGTTCAGTAATATAGGCATCATTATCCATTTTACAGATTAAAAAAAAAACTGAGGGTCAGTTAAGGCTCTTGCTTATTGTCCCACAACTAGTGAGTGTCAGGGGCAGAATCCCTACTTGAGTCTCTTCTCACAACACCTGGCAAGGGCTACCCCAGGGTCTAAATAGAGAGGTCACTAAGACTGAATTCAGCACTTCTGTTTGTACCTAGATGTGAATTGCTGTCTCCTACAGGCAGCAAAGTGTGTCCTAAAGCAGATAAGCCTGAATACAAAGGAGAATAACGCATGGTCTTTCCCCTCCAGATTCTCACAGTCTTGTTGGGGAGGTAAAAACATACTTAGAAGCAGATGACGGAATAGCGTAAAACAGAATGTACTGAGTGCCTAAGTGTGGACTTCGCTGTGCTAGACTCAGAGAACAGCCAGAAGAGTCACGGAAAGTTTTGGGGTGGGGATAGGGTGGGGGGTGGCCTCAAAGATCGAGAGACCTTAGAGGAGCATCAGGTAAGTGTGCGTGAAGCTGTCCTGGTCCTATGCACTGCATAGAGAAAATTGTCGTGTTATTATTAGTGAGAAGAAATATTGAAAAACAATTTTTCAGAAGTAACATGGCATATTGGATAAGAGTTCCACCTCTGCCATGAACCAGCTGTGTGACCATGGGCAAGTCCCTTCACTTCTATGCACCTAAGGGGATTCTCTGGCATTTATCTGTTGAGTCTTAGATAAGTTGTCATCTGAAGTGTGAGTTACCACACAAGCAGTCTCCTGCACTGCAGAAATCACAAGTTCCTGGCATATTTGCTTGTGGTCATGAGATACATCAGGGACCTGGGTATTATGGATTAGGCACATAGGTGGTTTAATGAATAGGGTGTCAAATCACCCTTGTTTCCCTTAGAAGAAACATTCTGGTGAGAAAAAAAAAAGTATATTTTTTTAAAATTAAAAAAAAAACCACACGATTTTCAGTTGGTTTAGGAATTCCCTTACTTTTTTTCTCTATTGTTTAGTATATCCTTGAGAGTCTTTTGTATTGTGTGTTCATGTCCCACTCAGGAATTTTCAGTTGCCCACTGAATAGTCCCCATTTAAATCCTTCTACAGTTTGGCCTCCCTTTCCAGCCTCCTCCCTTACTTCATCCCTTCACATGTCCTAAACAGTCATTTCTTTGTACTCTTAACCCTGTAGCACTTTGTTGATACCTCCATTATGGCTCCTGCCAAGTTCTGCCTTGTACTAACATTACTGGTGTATTTGTTGTAATGTACCATAGCTCTCCCTGTAGACAGTAAGTTCCCTGAGGGCAGGAAGTGTGTCTCATTCAACATTGTGTCACCATGCACCTACAGGTATATACTTCCACCCCAAATCATGAATTGGCTTCAAAGAAGATAATGGGGTTAGGCAAAATGATATCTTAAGGTATTGTTGCTTGTATAGCAGCAATGCTGTAAGTGGGCAGTTGGCCAGATTTCATGGCAAGGTTCCACAGTTGGAGGGTTTTTTTATTATCATTAATAATGTTACTATGAACCAACTTGAGTCAGGGTCATGTTAAGTAATAGCTCACACTTACATAGTACTTTAAGGCTTACATAATTTTTCCTCACAACAATCCTGTGAGCTAGGCTGTGCAAGTATTATTCTCTCCATTTTAAAAATAAACTGTGTCTGAAAAAGTCTCCATGAGTAGGAAATGTCAGACTGGCCTCAGCCCCTTGTCTTCTAACTCCAGGTGCAGCACTGAGCCATTCAGTCAGTGTTTGTTCTAGGAGTAATCTTACTAGAGATTCCTTGAGTTCTTGTAACATTACTAAGTCTTCCGTAGCCCTGGTAATCTAACAGCACCCCCAGAGATTCCATTAACATTGCTGTGCCCCACCTTCCTTCTCGTTCCATCCCCATCACTTAGTGATGATGAGAGTGGGGAGAGCAGGGGTCATCCAGTGGGGGAGAGCTGGTTTATTCCCTTGTATTCAGAATTCACTTGGCTAAACTTGGGGGGAGGGGAACTTGCAAATATTTCTGTGATACTTAGGAAGCCTGCTGTGCCCTCTGCTCCATGCCTCCTGGCACCATCCCATTAAAGTCATGTGTTGGCATCTAAGCCCAGTCTCTTTAAGCTTAGTTGTGTGTTGGCCACTGTTTGAGTGTCCTTATTAATATCCGGGTTTGCAGCTAATGAAGACCAGCCAGAGAAGCCCCACTTTGATTCTCGAAGTATAATATTTGAGCTGGATTCCTGCAATGGGAATGGCAAAGTGTGCCTTGTCTACAGGAGGACTTTACCAGGTAAAATACAAGGGGAGGAAGGATATAGTAGAGAAGGTCTTAACTGGGGTTCCCTAAAAGTGCTGCTTCCCTTCTCCCACCAAGGCTTTTGTTTCCTTTTCCACATATGTAAGTCCCTTCTCTAAGATCATTCTTTGGAGCAGTTTACACTTTCTCCCAGAGTCATATTAGCATGACTCTAAAAGAGTCATTCCCCTTTGACTATCCCTTTATCATATTTACCTTTTAAAAAAAGCACTGAGCTTTTGCAAAACTTAGCCTTAGGAGCAAACTAACGAAAAACACTGAGACAATTAGAGAAGGGTAAGGAAATAGCCTAATTTCTCCTCCCCTTTGTAATGTGCACCTAATTTCATATGGTAGTCAGCCAGTAAACATTTATTAAGTGCCTACTATGTTGCAGGCACTGTGCTAAGCACTGGTGATATGAAAAAAAAAGCAAAGGACAGTCGCTACCCTCAAGGAGCTAAAATGTTGATGTGAACCAGCATGGGACAGCAGCCCCAGAGTGAAGACACTGGCCACAGAAGCAGAGAAGCCGGAGCGGGAAGTGAGAGGCACTGTGTGGACTTCCCCCTGGAAGGACAGCAGCCAGCAGTTTACTATATTGAAATACAGTTACCAAAATATTTAAAAAATAAGTTCACAGACCTCAAGTCAAGAACCCCTGATAACCCCTGATAATCCCTGAAGGATCCTTGGAAGGCAGAGTATGCTTAATAAATCATATATGTGTTTATATACCCCAGATAGATAGATGTCGATATGTATGTATAGGTGTGTAAAATGGATATTCCTCAGAGACTGTCTCTTTCTTTTATTCTGTCAGTAGCCAAAGAGAGCAAGATCTGGTTCTTGGACAGAGCTTTGTATTGGCACTTTCTCACAGACAGCTTCACTGCCTACTACCGCCTGCTGATCACTCACTTGGGCCTTCCCCAGTGGCAGTATGCCTTCACCAACTACGGTGTTAGCCCACAGGCTAAGGTAGGAGAAGAAGGTCAAGTTCCCTTGGGTCTTTTTGGCCCTTGAAGCATCTCTCCCAGATAATCTGGTATGCCTCCCTTTCACTCCCTATTCCTGCTCACCCTTATCTGGTTCCTCTCATCAGTGATCTCTAGTCTCCTGGAAAATGTGCTAAATAGGGTGGGGGTGGGAGCAAATCACTTAACCTCTCTGGGCCTCAGTTTCCTCCTCTCTCCAATGGCATTAATAATTCCTGCCATTCCTATCCCTATTATCACATGTTGTCAGGAGCCCAGTCATGCCGATGAGAAGCCAGGCAGTCAAGCAATGCACTGTGGGAGTTTGCAGGGTTGGTAGGTGCCAGTGATTAGCTTGATCTGTCCAGTTGACTTCTAGGAGTTGTGCATTGTCTGTAGGAAGAGTTAAATAGACATTGACTTTCTGGCTGAAGAGAAAATAATATAAATTAAGGAATGTCTCTCTATAGTCATGCGTATTAGGAAAGATAGAGTTCCTTAATAATACGGAAGGAATGATGCAAGAAGTGAAAGACTGAGAGGTGACAAAGGGGAATCAGAGCTAGCTGCAGGAGGTTGGCAACTGAAAAAGTGTGGGGGAAAGAGAACCACTCAGACTCTGTGTAGGCCAGCTCCTCTGATTTACTCTCGTACTCATGGGTTTAGTCTCCAGAGGGAGTTGCCATCCCAGCTTGTAGGGTGTCCTGTGAGTCTGGGCTTTTAACAGTACAGCTCATGAGCCCCCACTGGTATTTCCATTAATAGGAAAGAAGTAGATGCAACTAGTTCTTAGCAAAGAAATTTTATGTACAGACATGAAGTTAGACTATAATTGTAGTGAAACATACATGTAGATAACACGTGACTACGGCTACTCACGTCTCTAGTACTTCAGAGCCTTACTTCCTTTCAATAAGTACTTAATAAGTGCCTTCTATCTAAAAGGCAATCTGTTGAGCAATGGGAATCAGATTTTAAAAGCAAAATAATCCCTGCCCTCAATGACATGTTCTCCTAGGGTGAATATAAGGTATATGTCAATGAGCATATCAATATAAGATAATCTGAGAAGGGAGAGAGCGCTAACAAGTAGTGGCATCAAGGAAGGCTTCATAGAGAATGTGTCCGTCACGCTGAGCCTGAAAGAAAGTAAGGATTCGGAGAGGTAGAGGTGAGGAGGAAGGGAATTCTAGCCTTGGAGGAGCCTCATGAACATTGGCAAAGACAGATATAATGGCAACTTCAGGAAAAGCTTATACTCCATCATGGCTGGAACATAGAATATAGAAAGGGAATGTACAATGAAACAAGTCTAAAGATAATATGGAAACACTGAGGTTTTTAAGAAGATTGACTTGGTCATATTAGTGCCATAGGAAGATTATGTTGGCAGCCATATGAAAAATGGACTAGGAGATACTGGAAGCAGGAATACCATTTGAGGACAGTCACAGCAGTTAGGTGAGCAACACAGAGACGCTGAACCAGGGTCATGGTAAAGCAGTAGATGTGCAAGTAAGATCAGTGAGTAAATTCCCTGTAATTACCCTGATTCAGAGTTGGTCAAATTTGAACCGACCGTGTGTCAGTGAGATAGTGAAGGCTGTTCGCGCACAGGCTAGGAATTAGGCTAGATGCTCTCAGGGTCATTTCTGACTCTCTGTGATTCTGTGCAATGGCATTTGAGTAATAAAATCAAGGAAATTTCAAGCTAGAAGGACCCTTAGAAATTATTAAGTCAACTTTCATTTTTTTTTCAACAAGCATTTACTGTGTACCAGGCACACTGTTCTAGACTTTAGAGAGGGGACTTCTCTGCCTTCAAAGAAGTACAGTTCACTAGGGGGATGCAGTAATTCACAGATAATTAAATATAGGAGACATAAAAAATAGATACATGGTGATGTGCAGAGGTATAAACCACTAGCTCCTAGAGGAGGTAGCCTCTGAGCTACACTTTGAAGGGAGCTAGGGTTCCAGAAGGGCAGCGAAGGGCCTCTGGATAGAGTGCCAGACCTGGACTCAGGAAGACTCAACTTTGTGAGTTCAAATCTGGTCTCAGACACTTCCTAGCCGTAGGACCCTCTCAAAAGAGCTAGAAAAGGAAATGGCAAACCACTCCAGTATCTTTGCTGAGAAAACCCCAGAAGGGGTCACAGAGAGTTGGAAATGATTAGACAACCACAAAAGGGGTTCCAAGAAGTGGAGGTGAATGAGAACATTCCAGACATGTAGGCTAGATTGGGCAAAGGCAAGGAGGCAGGAAATCTAGACTGGAATCAGATTAAAAGCCAAACAGAAGAGTTTGTTCTTTATTCCAAAGACAGCAGGGAGCCACTGATGCTTCTTGGGCAAAAGAGTCCATAGTCACCGCTGCACTTTAAGTGCTGTCAGTCTGCTGCTTTGTGGAGAATAGATGTAGGGAGACCAAAGTGAGTGGTGGGGAGGACCTGGTCACCTCCTTCATCTTTACACATGAGAAACCTGAGCCCCAGAGAAGGTAAGTGACTTATTCTACAAGAGGAGGAGGCATTGTTAGACTGCAGCTTCCCAGAGACTCAGAGGAAGTGGCTTCGAGAAGGATCTGGTACTGAGACACTCCTCTTAGACGGGGGACATGTGAAGGGCAAATGTCTGGGCTTTGGGCACTCTCCCCCAGGGACAGCCTGCTGTCCTCCCCCAAGGATGGCCTGCTGTCCCCAGCAGCAAGGTCTGGGAGGCCAAGCTCTTGTTTGTCCCTGATCCCTAGAGCTTGGCACTGCATGGCACTGCTGTACAACACTGAGGACAGATGGGGCTTGTCATCACCCCTTAACTCAGAAAAGATGTGCCCTTTGGTGGTTGTTTCATAGTCTTTTCATCCTCCCCTCTCTGCCTCTGTGCCCCCAGCCCCATCTTCTCCCATGCTGAGCTGGCAGGGATCAGTTTCTCAAACTCTGATTGATGGTTCTTTGTGTGTGTGTCTCTCTCTCTCCTTCCATGCAGCAATGGTTCAACATGTATAAACCCATCACCTACAATACCCCGGTACTCACAGAAGAGAATGACTACTTTATAAACAAACTAGACCCCAGTAAGGTGTTCAAGAGTAAGACCAAAACCTCGGCCCCCACCAAAAGAGGGGGAACCCCGAACCCTCCAGGCTCCCAGAAAGGATCATCAAATTCCTCTTCCACCAAGTCTTCCTCTGCCTCTGGAAACCCTGCCAGAAAGTGAGCTCTTCGCTCTGCACTGGGAGAGTTCAAAGGCTCTTACATTCCCTCTCTCAGGGTGGGCCCAAATCTGAGAGCCTGGGTCCCACCCGAAGGCCCAGGACTGTGCAACCTAGCAAACGATTGTGTTATGTTGTTTTCACAACCCATCCGAGGGAACAAGGGACAGTTTACTCCCTTCTGGACTTTAGGAAGTATCTGACAAGACTGATCAGAGAATGCCTCATCCCATCCAGCAGTCATGAAAGCTCATCCTGAGTCACTCTAAGGAGTTAACAGTCTGTCATCTTCCATAGTGACGTAAGCCATAGTCATCTGCATTCCACCACCTCTGCTTTTTTCCCCTGCATGGAAGTAGTCCTGACACAAGAGAATATCCATTCAGTAACATATTGCTTAGCTGGGTTATTGCTGGATAAAAGCTTTGACAGCTGAGAAACCCCAGATCCTTTCCCTTAGAATTGCCAGACTCATCAGAAAGTCAGAAAAGCCCCCTGCATTTAATTCCCTGTTTGTTTTTCATTATCAATAGAGCCAAACCAAGAAAGTCTATTCTTCCCTGGTCTGGAGGTGCTTTTACCTCTCAGTGTCTCAAAGGGTTTAATTTTTCTATGGTTTACTGCTAAATATGAAATGTTTACCTCCGGAAAATTGTTTTGGAATAAAAATGAACCTGCCTAGCCATTTTAAACGGCTTCTGTCTAATTGCTTGGGAGAATTCACTGAGATTTTAACTTCTTTATTGCACTGAGTTAATAATCCCAGTACCTGGAGCAGATTTATTTCAGGATAAGAGATGGCCACGTGAATGCAGAGAATTGTGGGATGGATGGTGGACCCATCCCCCAGATAGCAAAAAAACCCAAAATAGTACTTATATAGTATGTTAAAGTTTCCAAAATATTTACATATTTTGTCTCATTTGATCCCCACAACAACCTGGCAAGATAGGTGCTGTCTCCATTTTACAGATGAGATGAATAGTCTGATGAGGTCACACAACTAGTAAATGTCCAAGGCAGGACTTGAACTCAAGTCTTACTGACCATTAATCTAGCGTTCTAGTTACTAATCCATCTCATTTTATGGATAGCCCAGAGAGGGGAATCAGATAATAACAGCCAGCATTTTTTTCATTTTTTCTTTTCTTTTTTAAATATTTTCCCCCCAATTATGTGTAAAAACAATTTCACCTTTTTTTTTTCAAGTTTTGAGTTCCAAATTCTCTCCCTCACTCTCTTCCCTCTCCCACGTTGAGAAGGCAAGTAATTTGACATGGGTTATTTATGTGTAGTCATGCAAAGCACATTTCCATGTAAGGCATACTGTGAAAGAAAATGCAGAACAAACCCCCCCCCCCAAAAAAAAAAATAAAGAAAAAGTGTCTTCGATCTGTATTCAGGCTTCACCAGTTCTTTCTCTGGAGATGGACAGCACCTTTCATCATAAGTCTTTCAGAATTGTCTTGGATCATTATACTGCTGAGGATAGCCAAGACATTCACAGTTCTCCATTGAACAATATTGCTGTTACTATGTACGATGTTCTCCTGGTTCTGTTCACTTCACTTTGCATCAGTTCATATAAGTCTTTCCAGATTTTTCTGAAAGTGTCTTGCTTGTTGTTTCTCATAGCACAGTAGTCTTGCATCAAAATCATATACTACAGCTTGTTTAGTCATTCCCCACTTGATGGGCATCCCCTCAATTTCCAATTCTTTGCCACTACTGAAAAAGCTGCTATAAATATTTTTGTTCTTTATCTCTTTAGTATATCGACCTAGTATTGCTGGGTCAAAGGGTGTGTGCATGGTATTATAGTCCTTTGGTCATAGTTCTAAATTGAAGAACCAGGATTTTAATCCAGGTCCTCAATCCAAATCCAGTGCTTTTCTACTGTGCTGTACTACCTCAACCTTGGACATGATCAGGTGATGTTTTAGATAACAGCTAATTTATCTCCCCAATTGTTTGACTCAGAGAAATATCCAGAACAGTTCTTAGATTTCTGGCTCATACTGATCATCAGGAGGATAGGGATGTATGGAGGGGAGGAAACCACTACTTGAAGGCATGAAAAGAAAAAAAAACCTTAAAGTTTTAAAAGATTTTTCAATAAATAAGCATTTGTTTTCTCTTCCTCCCATCTTCTCCCAATTAAAAAAAATAGAACTTTTGTAACAGTCAAGCACAAAAAGTCCCCCAAAAAGTGTGTTATGCACCTTGAGTCCATTAATGTGTTAAGAAGTGAATAAGCCTGCTTCATCTCAATCCTTTAGAATTCTGGTTAGCCACTATACTGATCAAATCCTGCCCCCAGACATTCAGGAGTTGTGTGACCCTAGGCATGTCACTTAACTTCTGTTTGTCTTAATCCACTGGAGAAGGAAATGGCAAA
This sequence comes from Bettongia penicillata ogilbyi, assembly GCA_023548195.1. NCBI lineage: Eukaryota > Metazoa > Chordata > Mammalia > Diprotodontia > Potoroidae > Bettongia > Bettongia penicillata. The sequence continues at coordinate 1,693,819 of JAJHZJ010000202.1, forward strand.
CCACTCCAACATCTAAACCCCATACGGGGCTGCGAAGTCAGACACAGCTAAATGATTGAACAGCTGCACTGATCAGAGTTCTTAAGACTTTCAAATGTATTTTTCTTCACCATGGATGGGCCATAGGCCTCCACATTCAGTTGGAATCAGCCTCTCAGGTGAGGAAGGACTCCTATCTCATCAGCCATCACCTGCTCCCCTACAGAGGATTCCCCGCCTCCCCCCCCCCCCCACATCATCCTGGCAAGTTGTGTGCCAGAGCCATTAGAGCAGGGGTGGGGAACCTCTGTCCTCAAGGCCACGTGTGACCCTCTAAGCCCTCAAGTCTGGCCCTTTGACAGAATCCAACCCTTAATAAAAGGATTTGTTCTGTAAAACTTAGTCAAAAGGACACACCCAGGGACCTAGAAGGCCACACATGTGACCTCAAGGCCACAAAATCCCCACCTCTGCCTTAGAGTTTCCCAAACAAGTAGCACCATCCAGTCACATGACCCATCACATAGTAACCTTCCTCCTGATTGAGGAAGGCAGTAGAGAGAATGTTGCAAAGAACTTCCACTTTGCAAGAAGGTGAAATTCAAAGTGATGAGAAAGAAAGGGAGGAAAAACAGAAGTACTGATAAAACAGGCTGTATCCAGTGTGTCTAGCAAAAAACCAGTTCTTTACAATGATAATTTAGTGACTATATTGTCCTCCTGGTTCCACTCACTTCGTCTGCATCGATTCATGCAAGTGTTTTCCGATTTCTCTGAAGCCATCCCTTTTATTGTTACTTATGGCATAACAGTATTCTTCTACATTTATGTATCTTCATTTTAAACCCACCTAAAGTTAAAAAGTGGCTCCAGATTGCTGTTACTGGTTAATCTATCCACAAATGTGGAGATTTGATTTGATTTCACTTTTTGATATTAACTCACATTAAAGTTTACAAAGCATTTTCCTCACAATTCTGCGATTTAGGTTGGGCAAATATTATCTTTTTTTACGGATGGGAGAGCAGCTTGGCATTATGCCCAGCAAGGTGACCTTGGAGCCAAGAAGACTCTAATTCAAATCCCATCTTTGATGCCTCCTGGCTGGGTCGCCTTGCAAGCCACTTAACCTCTGAGTACCCTAGATCGTGAGGGTCAAATTCAAATAGAAATGGAGGGCTACATATTGATTTAGAAAACCACAAATTGACATTGTGTTTTACTACATTTTTATATTTTTTGTTAAACATTGCCCCAATTACATTTTAATCTGGTTCTTCATTTAGTGGAATCTCTACCCTAGGTACAATATTGATGAACTTCTCTGGGCAACCAAATTTTGACATAATTTTCCATAAGGCCTCACAACTAACAGTGTCAAAAGCCTTGGTCAGATCTACAAACGTTGTGTACAGACCTCTCTTCCGCTCCTAGCATTTCTCCTGGAGTTGTTGGGCAGTAAACACTGGCCCTCTCTGAAATCTTAGGAAAATTCTGAGGATCACCTGGCAGGATAAGGTACCAGACGCTGAAGTCCTTGCTCGAGCAGAACTGCCAAGTATTCAAACTATGATTCAGAGAGCGCAACTCCAATGAGCTGGCCACGTTGTTCAAATGCAAAATGTATGCTTGCCAAAAAGACTATTTTATGGAGAACTCACGTGGGGCAGGAGATCACATGGTGGTCAGAAGAAACGATACAAGGACACTCTCAAGGTCTCAAGAACTTTGGATTTGACTGTGCAACATGGGAGACTCTAGCACAGGACCACTCAGCATAGCATGCCCACATAAGGAAAGATGCTGTGCTCTTTGAGCAAAGTAGAATTGAGACAGCACAAAGTAAATGCAGGATGTGCAAATTTGGGATATCCACCCCAAATATTCACATGGACTATCTGTGCCCAACTTATGGTGGAGCATTCCGAACTCATATTGGTCTGATCAGCCACAGTTGGACACACTGAACCTTGCGTTTATCATGGTGATGTCATTTTTGGTCCACTTGGAAGATGAAGGACAATAACCAACCAATCAACCCTAGGTAGAGCTGCCTTTAAGTCATAACTAAAATCCCACCTTCTACAGGAAGCTTTCCCTCATAATGCCAGTGTTTTCCCTTTTTTAATTATTTCCTATTAATCTTGTATTGGGATTATTATCCTGCTAGGGACAACTAAATGGTGCAGTGAATGGAGTGCTGGACCAGGAATTGAGAAGACTATCTTCCTGAATTCAAATCTGACCTCAGGCACTATAAACTGTGTGACCCTGGACAAGTCACTTCACCATTTGCCTCATTTCCTCATCTATAAAATGAGCTGGAGAAGGAAATGGCAAACCACTGCAGTATCTTTGCCAAGAAAACCTCAAATGGGGTCACAAAGAGTCGAACATAACTGAACAACAGTAACTTGCTGTGTGAGCGTGTATATGTGTGTGTACATAGATATGTATGTATATAGACATGCATTTGGTCTCCCCCATTAGACTCCTTGAGGAACTATCTTTTGTCTTTTTTTTTTGTATCCCCTGTGCTTAGCACAATGCCTGGCACCTAGTGGGTGTTTAATAAACGTTGATTGGTTGATTGATTGATAGACAACTCTCTGAGACAATAAATTTCAGAGAAAGTACCAGCCTGCATTGGTAGAAAATGTTTTCTCACCATTTTACAGTACTAATGAAATCACAGGCACAGGGAGTATGTAAATCTTTCAGGTTTACAAAGCACTTTATTCAATTCTCTTAGTTGTGTAGGGGGCAGCTAAGTGGTTCAGTGGATAGAGCAGGAGCCCTAGAGTCAGGTAGACCTGAGTTTAAATCTGAACTCAGATACTTACTAGCTGTGTGACCCTGAGCAAGTCACTTCACCTATTTGCCTCAGTTTGTCATTTGCCTCCTCTGTAAAATAAACTAAAGAAGCAAATGGCAAATCACTCCAGTATCGCTGCCATGGTCATGTAGAGTTGAACACAACTAAGCAATAGTGTCATTATCCCTATTTTATGGATAAGAAAACTGAAGTTCAGAAAAATGAAATGACTTGTGGAGACCAGGCGTCCAAGCTCATTAGTCTTATGAGAAATGTCTTTTCATACAGGGTTCTTAGGCCATCTTCTAGAGAAATGTGTCCACTTTATCCATGAGGAGTAGAAATATGATTCTCTACAGGGAGTACAGAACTAGAACCCAGATAAACCTATAAAGAACAGCTGTCTAAAGCTAAAGGTGTGGAATTCCACAGAGAAAGACCAAGAACAAGTGAGTCCTGAGACCAAGGAGTAAAGTTCATGTGGCGCCAAGCAGAGCATGTTAAAATGGTTAAGCACTTAATGACAATTGTGTGAATTCTCTCTCTTCCTCTCGGCTTCCTTCCTCCATTTTCATTACTAGACTGGTTGGCTGGGCAACCGATTCCCAACTTCATCACTTTTACCAAAAGAAGCATTGTCTCAGGCTGCCCTCCTCCATGGCCCAAGGCCAGGAATCCAGGCATCACTTGATTTCCTTGAGATTTCTGCTCTGTTGACCAGTGAGTTTAAATTTATTCTTTCTTTTTCTTCTTAAGTTGGGGAGTGGGGGATGGTGGAGGGAAGACAGGGAGGACTGTTTACCAAATCTTTTATAATCTAAGAGCTTAGAGCACTATCTTTAGAAATTTATGGACTATCTTCTCTTCTTCTCCACCCCCACCCCTCCTTCTCCCTTGGATTTGAATTCAAGCAACTTGGATTCAAATCCCAACACAGATGCTTGTCATGCGATCATGCACAAGTCAAGTGAACCCAAACCTCTATTTCTTTATCTGTAAAATGAGAAGAATTCTCGAATCATCTAGCTCACAGGTAATGAATGCTTTGTTAACATATAAATCTGAGTCATTATTAGTGCCCTTACGATTAGCCTCATTAGCCAAGGAGCAGTACCTAGAGTCCCAGGCTTCCCTGGTCCTTCCCAGCCTCCCCACAACAGCACCCAAGTGGAAAGTTCTTTGAATTGCTGTGGTAGTCCAAAAATCTTCCCTGATTGGGGGAGCCTAGTGTTACTTATGGCACTCCGGACCTACCTCATCTTCCTACTTAACATCACTTCTTTCTTGTTTTCTGAAACCTTTCATGTCTGTCCCATGTTTATAGAGAAGGGACCTAACCGGTGAGTCCCCAACACGCCCTGGTCTGTAACACCTAAAATGGGAAACCAGTCTTTCACCTTCTGGGATTTCTTCTGTGCCCTTTTTTGTTTGTCAGCAGTCATTTATTAAGTTCCTACGATGTGCCAGAAATTCAGAAATGTTGCTAACCTAGGGGGATACAAAGAAACCCCTCCCAGGAGCTCACGATCTGACGGGGGAGGGAGGGAAAGGGGGGAGATGACGTGCAAAGCACAACATATAGAACTAGTGATCCTCACAGGAGCAAGGTGCTGGCATTAAGGGGAACCCGGAAAGGCATCCTATAGAGGTTGAAATTTTAGCTCAGACTTCAAGGAAGCCAGGGAAGCCATAAGGAGAGAGAGCATTCTAGTAACAGATGTACCAAGTTGGGAGGTGAAGGGTCTTGGACAAGGAACAGAAAAATATTGCATGGGGTGGGGATGGGGCAAGTGGGGAGGCAGGAAAGGTTAGTACTGAGTTAGTTTGGTTTAGCACCCTGGTGATAGATAGTGAGCATCTGTCTAAGCCTTCTATCTATGGAAGAGAAATACTCTAGGAATTGGCTCTTAGGTAATCCGAGTTCCCTAGGTTGGGAGGTCAGGAACCAGACCCTCAGGTGGGGGGTGTGGTGTGTGAAGTGAGACAGAGAGAAAGAGAAAATATGAGAATTTTCTGATGGAGAGAGAAAAGGGTTTTGAACATGGTTCCTGTATAGTGCCTTGGTTGGAAAGCAGAGCCATCATATTCATTTTCAGTGGGATAAAATAAAGGCTGTCCCATAATCAGTATTTGTGCTGTACATCTAGAAGGTGAAAGGATTCCTTTATTTGAAGAAAACAAACAAGCTACAACTATGAACTTTATTTTGAAGATAGTCCTTGAATTTACTACATGTGGAAGAAATGGGCAAGAGAAAGACCTCTCTTGGAGATCTGTCCACCTCCAGGATCATACCCAGTTTCTGTGAGCCCAGAGTTCCTGAGGTGACCTCATTCACATATCACATTGACGATGTAAACTTTTATTCAACTAAACATCTGTTAATTGCTTACCAAAAACAAGACATTGTATTGTGGGGCTGTTGGATTTCATAATCAGGAGCCTCTTCTGAACTGCTTGCGCCTTCATTCATGGGATCATTGACTCAAAGTTGGCTTAGAGTACATAGGGTCCAAACTTTCACTTTACAAACAAGGAAATTGAGACAAACAGAAGTTCAGTGATTTGCCCAAGGTCACACAGCGAGTAAATGTCTGAGGTCAGAATCTGAATCCAGATCTCCTTGACTCCAAGTCTACCCACTAGACTAAACCAACCTGCCTCTGTAATAACCTTTCCCATTTCAGTGCAGTAGAACGTTTTAAAACCTCCCTAGTATACTTGCATATTATTTTGTATTTTATTTCTCCACGAATGTGTCATTTCCCCCAGTTCATTTGTAAGTGGCAAATAGGTTACGTAGTAGATAGAGTTGGGCCTGGAATCAGGAAGACATGAGTTAAAATCTGGCCTCAGATATTTACTGGGCAAATCTTTGCCTTAGTTTCCTGAACTGTAAAATGGGGATAACAACCTATCTCCCAGGGTTGTTGTGCGAGTCAGATGAGTTAATATTTGTAAAAGTGCTTAGCACAGTACCTGGCATATAGGCACTTATATAATAAAGGCTTACTGGTTTCCCTTTGAACACCTGTCAACACACCCTACTTTCTGGAATGCTCTGGACCTCTTCCATATTTCCCTATTTAAATTCCTCTCTGCCATTCACAGCCTTCTTTTCCTACAAATCTCACCCCCTAAGCCTTAACCAAATGTGATCTCTCCCTCTTTGGAATCTAGTACACTTTGTATCCCTGTGCTGACTCCCTATTCTGCCTCATAGTAGAGGCATTTCTGCATATGTGTAAAACAAGGGACTACTCATAGCGAACAAGTCCTTAGAAAGTGTGCTATCAGTTCTTCCTAGGACCTGTATATGTGAAGACTTGGGAGCCTGCATCTGGGACCACCGGACAGTGCATGATGGAAGGGCCCTGCTCCTCTTCAGACAATATGTAGGTATTCTGTGAATGTTTTATCAGCTAACTTCATGGTGACAGAAAGTCTCCCAAAGGTCATAAATCCACCCCCAAAGGTCTAGTGATGGGAGCCCATGGTGGAATCTGTCAGTAACTAAGCCTGGACTGACAGATGATCTGCTTGATCCAACCCAGCAATAGATTGACCAGGCAGCTGGAAAAAAATCTTTTACAAGTCATTCTAACCCCATCTTCCTGGAGGGCTCAGAGGGGCTTGCCGATTCTTGGGATCCAGGCCCAGAAGTTTCACAGTACCTCATCTTCTGGCACCGTTGTTCTTCTGAAGGCTGCTCTGGGACAGAAAACAACCAGCCTTGTTTCCAAATTCCAGGAGATTCTTTCTAGACTGAACCTCATTTTCCCAGTTCCCTCTGAATAGGATAGAACTCACTCTTCATCCCTTGCCACTTTAAGGCATGAACTACGAGCAGTGTGGTGTGATGCTTAGAGCCCTAGTCTGGACAAGGTACATGGAAGAGTCGGAGTGGAATCTTGTCTCAGACATTCATCACCCTCATTCTCATGGCTTTCTTCTCTACTTCCAACAAATGCGCTTGTGTTTCCCCATCCTCGTAAAATTCTCACTTGACCCATCCTTCACTGCCAGTTATCATTCCAGAACTCTCCTCTCTTTTGTGACTAGACTCCTCCTACAATACATAGAAAAAGTCACCTACAATAGGTACCTCCACTTCATCTCCACAGCCTGACTTCTGACCTCATCATTCAGCTCAAACTGCTCTCTCCAGAGTCAACAATGATCTCTCTCTCTCTTTCTTTTTTTTAGGCAATCAAGATTAAGTAATTACCCATGGTCACACAGCTGGTGTCTGAGGTCGGATCTGAACTCAGGTCTGTCCTGATTCCACTACACCACCAACCTGCCTCTACAATAGCTCTCTTTTTTTTTTTAAAAAAAAACAAAACAAAAAAATACAATATCTCTTAATCACAAAACCTAATGGCCTTTTATCAGTCCTCATACTTCTTAATTTTTCTGCAGCCTTTGATAGTCACCCTCTTCACCCTGATACTTTCATCTCTGTAGATTTTTGTGAAATGATACAGGTATTCCTCTTACCTGTATGACCATTGCCTCTTGATGCTCTTTGCTTTTCAAAAAAAATTACTAGGTACCTTCTTTCATCCTTTAATGAAATATTAAATTTTAATATATATGATATTTAATATATTATATAATATTTAAATTAAAATTTAATCATTTAATGAAATCATTTAATCATTTCAAAAAATGTAATTTTTTTAAATGACACATCTTAAATTTAATAATTTATTATAGATTTGAGGGGTTTTTCCTGCATTGAAATTTTAGTGATACAATATTGCATCATGTAACCATATAGCGTTGTGTTGCAAACAAATTGTTACATGAACATATTCCTGCCTATGCATGCTGAACTTCCTGATAATGTACAACATCCTCACCTGCCAACACTTGCTTGTTAAGACCTGTTGTCAGGCTTGACCACTAATCAGTTATAGCTTGCATTTTGTGTGTTTATCTGGAAAATAATGTAATCACTATGACTTTAACTCTGTTATACAACAGATGAAACATGTCCGAATGTTTTTTCAGAATTTTCTTCTCTTCTTTTCTTATGCTTCCACCACCCCTTATTTTTATTCAGGGCCCCCCAATTACACCAGAAGTTAATACCATTCCCCTCATTGATATAGCATCCCCCCCACTCAGAGGCAGTATTATTCACTTTGGAAACCTCTGAATTCACAAACTATGGGTATCCTCCAGGGCTTTGTCCTGGGCCTTCTTTCTATGTCCTGTTTTTCTTGATGATGCCAGCAGCTCCCATGGATGCAATTATGCTCTTTGTTCAGATGATTCTCGTATCTCCTTATCCAATCCTAACTTCTCTTTAGTCACATCTCCAAGTTCCTGTTGTATATCTCAAACTGGATATAACTTAAATATCTTAAACTCAGCACATCCAAGACTGAACTCATTCTCTTTCCTGCTCAAGTCCTCCTTCCTAACTTTTCTATTGTTGTTGCCGAGGACCTCACCATCCTCCCAGTCACCCATTTCCCAATCTAAGTGTCATCCTCAACTCCTCACTCTTGCCTTCATACCCAATCAGTGATCAAATCCTACCAGTTTTATCTTCATAATCTCTCATATATGTTCTCTACTCTGACACCTCCATCTCCCTACCCCCATAAAGACCCTTAAAACTTACTCCTGTACCTTATGATCTTTACTGGTTTGTTTCTGATCTTTATTAACCTCTTTGTTTTCACACAAGACACTCCATCTCCCAACTCTGTGTAATTTTCACAAGTTTTTCATCTTGCCTTGAATTTTCTCTCTCATCTCTGCCTCCTGGTTTGCCTAATTTCCTTCAAATCCCAACTAAAATCCTTCCCAATCCCCCTTAATACTAATGCTTTCCCTCTGTACCTGTATGTGTCTTGTTTACATGTTGTTTCTTCCATTAAATGTGAGCTTTTTGAGAACAAGGACTGCCTTTTGCTTTATTTTATATCCCTAGTACTTACTTAGCACATGCCTGACACATAATATGCTAGATGCTGACTGACCCTGAGCTAGTCACAGCCTCTTGAGGTCTCAGTTTCCTCATTTATAAAATGGGGTGGTTGAATTCTATAACGTCTAAAGTACACCCCCCCAGCTCTAAATCTATGATCTTATGAAAATTCTGGAGGAATACAAGTCTGAAGTCTTAGTCCTGCTCCAAATAGTGGTGAATCATGGTGAGGACAGATGCTATACACCAATGTCATATCAAGAAGTTGATCCAGGGAGTCCCCCCATGCCATGTACAAAATATCATTTGTATATTGACAATCTGGGTTCAACCACTTTCCTCTTTGGTCATCAGTCAGGTCATGTAAACTCTCTTCTAGCTTCATCTCTAAAATGAGAGGGTTGAACTAGACAACCCTTAGACCATTCAAGGTCCAAACCTGTGATCCCAGAGTCCCCTTTGGCCTCCCACAGTGTCCCAAATTCCACCATTGGAGAGTTAATGGAGATATTCATACACAGCCTGGCTGACCCCTTCCAGGGATTTGGTAGGGTTTGAGAAGTTGACTCAGATGATTCAGAAAAAATATAAGACTCTGATTCAATTCTGACTTTGCTTTCTTGTCTCCTTCTAAGCTGCAAATTTCCCAGGAAGGGAGAGCACCCTTCAGTCCCCAGTACCTCAAGATGAATGAATTTTATTAGACACTTTCTCTAGATCAAAAGGGTCTGTCTGGGGTTGTAAGATTGGGACTGCTGGGTGGAAGATTGAAAGGGACTGAAGGATGCAGAAAAAAGGAGGCAGTTTTGGGGATCAGTTCTTTTGCGGGGAGGCAACCCCACAACAAACACTCAAGAAGAGAGGCTTCTTTGAGATGACTTTATTTGTCTCCTTATCACATAAATGTGTCCTCTTCCTCTTTGACTCTAGGAGAAATAGATCTATATGAAAGGGGAATAGGGGAAGGGGGTGGGACAGGAGAAGCCTGGGGAGAATTCATATTTGAGTGAGAGGACAGGGAAGATAAAGGTGGATGATGAGGAGAGGGTATAACCACTTTATGCTTCATAGGCTGCAGGACTTGAGGTTTAGGTGCAGTAACCTCTACATTTCGGTTCTGAGGAAGGTTGCTGGATCCCACAAAGATTAGGTAGACAATGGCTCCCATGAGTGCTCCTAATGGTGGGGCAACCACAGGGACCCACCACCAGCTGTCTGCCGCTCTGCAAAGGAGACAGAAAAGTTAAGACGTTGAGGCACAGAAGAGAGAACTACCTGGGTGCGCAAGAGCCAGACGACATATGACTCCCCGGCCAAACAATCACAGTCAGAGTCCTCAGTTTTATATGCAACAGAGGGGGCTCATCTTGCCCTAACCATGGAATAACCCTAACCTACTTTCCACAGAGTGGGGAGGAAAGAAATCGCATCAGAGCTGGAGATAGTATCTAATAAAATTCATTCATCTTGAGGTATTGGGTACTGCATAAGAGGCTTAGAAATTAAATCCATGTCCCTCTTTTTTACAGATAGGGGAACTGAGGATGGGAGAGAGCAAAAGCACCTGCCCAAGGTCATGTGACTAAATTACTCCAGAGGTTAACTAGTAGCAAAGCTTGTACTAGAAATCAAGCCTGCCAACTCCCAGAATCTGTCTCTAATTCAGAATTCTGTATCTAAGTGAATCGAGAGCCAGCCCTGTAGTCAGGAAGGTTTAGGTCCTCCTGTCTCTGACACACATGAGCTATGGAACCATGAGAAAATCATTTTAAATTCTCAGAACCCCCTGACAAGTGTTGAAGTTGGGGGTGGTGTGGGAGTGGGGGAGACTGCTCAGGAAATGCTTGTTACATTTAATAGAACCAAATGAAATTGAATTACGTGAAGACTTCATTGCCCCAGCCAGCAATGCTCGTGAAGATCCTTGGGGGCAGGTCCCTGGATGGGTTGATGGCGTAACCTGTATTCATGCCCAGTGACAATCCTATTGTGACCACGAGGACACCTATAACCAAAGCATGGGTCCCTTGCAGAGCTGGGTTGTTCTTTTTGTCAGTGATGGCCAACAGGCATAGCTGGAGTATTCCGGTTAAGTATATCTATGGAAACCAAAAAAAAAAAAGAAACCTCACCCCAAGGAGCACCTGTTGGGAAGAGAACCTGACTCTGGAGAAGTGGCCCAGCAAACTAGAGGACACCATTTTCACCTGAATTTCCCTCTGTGATACTGAGCAGTAGAGATTGGAATAGGAATTCAGCAAAGGGGTAGGAGTTCATTCATTCATTCATTTTTTCATTTGTTCATTCATTTAACAAAGATTTGTTAAACACCTACTATGTACAAGGTACATGTACATGCTAACTCCTAGGGACAAAGAAAATAAATGTCACACACGGGAGTTTACAATCTTGTATGACCTGTATGATGGCCACTATACAAACATTATACAAATTTAAATATGATCACTTCCTAGGGGGAAGCTGTGGTTTAGTGGAAAGAGCACTCGATATGGAGTCAGAAGACCTGTGTTCAAATTCTGGTTCTTCCACTTACTGTCTATGTCCCCTTGGGCAAATAATTTCATTTTTTGTAGGACTGGGGAGTTTCTTCTTCTGTAAAATGAGGGGGTTGAGCAGAATGATCTTTAAGGTCCCTTGTAGTCCTAAATTGTATTATGTCATTTCACTTCTCAGAACCTCAGTTTTCCAATTTGTAAAGTGGGGAAAATAATATCTGCCCCACCAGCCTCATAGAATAATTGTGAGAATCAAATGAGATGAGGTATGTGTATGTGATTTATAAATTATCAAAGTCTATATAAATTTCAGCTATTAACATTACTATGAGAAAGAGCATGGCCAAGAGCAGTACATAGAAAGAACAGCAGCATTAGAGTTGGTAAGACCTGTCACCTCTGACATAGAATGGCTGTGTGACTCTGGGCAAGTACCCCAGATGTCTAAGAATATAAGTTATAGAACATTTACAGATATACATTAGTAGGGGGAATTTTCTCACTGGGAATATCACAAGTTAAGACACATATTCTCCTTCTCAAACCCCACCAGCCCCCCTTGCCAAATGTGCTATGAAAGATTCAAGAAAAGGAGAACTCACTTCCCAGTGGGAGGAATAGGGTAGACTTCTACAAGGAGGTGGAATCTCATTTGAGTCTCAAAATAAGGGAGGTGGTTTCAGAAAAGCCTGGGAAGACTTATATGAACTGATGCAAAGTGAAGTGAGCAGAACCAGGAGAACATTGTACACATTAGCAGCAATACCATACAATGATCAACTGAATGACTTAGCTGTTCTGATTAATATAATAATTCAAGCCAGTTCCAAAGGACTTTTGATGAACAATGCCATCCACCTCCAAAGAAGTTACTGATGGAGTCCAAATGCAGGCTGAAGCATGATTTTTTCACTTTATTTTTCTTGCTTTTTTTTTTTTTTTTTTGCCAACATGGCTAGTATGGAAGTATGTTTTGATGATTTCACATGAGGGAGTGAATCCAGAAATCAAGTTTTTTAAAAAAAAACCTGAATGTTAATAATAATAACTTTCCTTTTTTTTAAAGGGAAGGATGTAAATAAGAAACAATAGGAATTGGAAGGAGGCCACTTCAGCCATGAGGAGCATTCTGAACAAAGACGTGGGTGGGGGGTAGGTAAGGGTCAAAGCTCAGTGAGGAGATCAGATGGAGTCTTAACATAGTCAATGGGATTTTATGACATGGAGGCCATCCTAAAGTGGAGAATCATAATGTATGGAGTGGTAGGGCATTCTGGTGCTAGTGTATTAAGAGGAGAAACGTGGCACAGTGGCTAGACTTCTGGATCAGGAAGATCTGAGTTCAAATACTGCCAGGAGCAGTTAGTAGCTGTGTGAGACTTAACCTCTTTTACCCTCAGTTTCCTCATCTGTAAAAATAATAACACCTCCCCCACAGGGTTGTTGTGAGAATAAAAAGACATATAAAGGGCTTTACAAGCTTTAATGCAACTATATAAATGCTAGCTAGCTATTATGACTCAATTTATCAAAACCTTTCAGAGCCAGTGGAAGAAAACTACAGCTGGGATCTGCCTGGTGACTTGAGGAGGAGAGTGGCTCTATGAAAAACACTGGGATAACCCACTTAGGAGATCAGGATAGCAAGAAGTTAGGTGTTCAGAAACCAAATCATTCCTTAAAATGTGCAAGGGGAAAAAAGCAGCTCTCTTTCTCAACCCTACAGGTCACAAAAGGGAAGCTCAACATGTTTTTTGAAAACAATTCCATGACAATTTTGCACTTATCTGGGACTGATATGACTTACTCAAGACCAGTTGTGAAGGACAAGCTATTATGAAGGACAAGGAACTTGCTAGAAATTACAAGAACTAAAACTCAATGTGGGGAAAGTTTAGTCAGAATGATGGGAGATTCATCAAGAGAGATGGAAACTCAAGGAAGGAATTGTATTCAGTGTTGATTCTCCCTCTTGCTTTTTCCAATCCAATCCAAATCCAAGGTAATGGCACTATTCATGTGGGCACTTAATTCATGTGCCTACCATGTATAAGGCATTGCAAGGTGATACCGAAACATTCTACTCAGAGATATACCATGTAAACATAAACATACAGAAGATTCTTTGAAGGAAAGAATGCTAACATCTAGTGGAATCAGGAAGGCTTCCTGGGGAATGTGATAGGTAAGCCTTGCAGGAGATATACTTAGAGGCACAGGTGAGAGGACAGTGAATTCCAGGGATGGGGCACAGAGAGAAGAGATGGGATACTAAGTTTGGAGGGAAGTACATAGGACAGCAGGCCTGAAAGGGAGATGGTGTAAAAGAGAATAATATGATTTAAATCTGGAAAAACAGTCTGGAGCCAGATTGTGAAGGTCTTCAAAAGCCAGATTTCTAGAAGTAGAGAAGTTACTAAAAGTTTTCAAGCAGAGGCTTAACATGGTTGGACTTGTGTTTTAGGAATGTCAATTTAGTGAGATGTTAATGTGCTGTTGGGGTTGCGAATTAATTCATCCACTATATAGAGCAATTTGGAACTGTGCCTAAAGGGCTATAAAATCATGCATATACTTTGACCCAGCAATGCCATTACCAGGTCTGTATTCCAGAAGAGATTTTAAAAAAAAGGAAAAAGACTTCTATGTACAAAATATTTGTAGCAGCTCTTTTCTGGTTGCAAAGAATTGGAAATTGAGGGCATACCTGTCAATTGGAAAATGACTGAAGAAGCTGTGGTATATGATTGTAATGGAATACTATTGTGCTATAAGCAGGATGCTCTGAGAAAAACCTGGGAAGACCTACATGAACTGAGGTAAACTGAAATGAGCAGAACCAGTGCAACGTCATAACGGAGTAACAGCAATATTGTACGACAATCTACTGTGAATAACTTGGTTATTTCAGTAATACAACAATCCAGGGTAACTCTGAAGGACTTGTGATGAAAAATACTATCCATTCGCAGAGAAAGAACCGGTGGAGTCTGAATACAGATCAAAGTATTCTTTTTTACTTTCTTTACTTTTCTTATTTTGGGGGGAGTGTCTACGTTTTCTTTTACAACATGACTAAACTTATATATCAATAATTTTTTTAAAAAGGAATATCAATTTGGTAGCTAAGTGGAGGATAGATTGGCAAGTGAAGAGACTGGAAAGCAGGAGCATCATTAGAAAGTTGTTACACCCATTCTTGGCAAGTAGGCCTTAACCAGGATGGTGGCTATGTGGAGGTAATGGACGCAAGATATGCTGGGGAGGTACTATTGATCAGACTCAGCAACTGGTTGACTGTGTGGAATGAGGGCAAGGGAAGATTTAAGAATTGACCCTAACATAGCAAACCCTGAGTGGCTGGAGGGAGTGATAGTGCTCTCAACAGGAAGAAATATGCTTAGAGGAGGAGTAGATTTACAAGGGAAGATAAGGAGTTCTGTTTTGCACATATTGAGTTTGGGCTCTAACATCTAGTTAGACATGTCAGCTAGGCAGATGTGGGTCCTGGAGTTAGGGAAACAGAATAGAATCGGTTATATCAATCTGGGATAATTAAAGACATAAAAGCTGATGAGAAGGGGAGGAGAGAGTGAGAGGAGGAAGAGAGAGAGAAGAGAGAGAGAGGGAGAGAGAAACAGAGAGAGAGAGACAGAGACAGAGAGAGAGACAGAGACAGAGACAGAGAGAGAGAGAGAGGGAGGGAGGGAGAGGTATAATGGATAGAGCCCTGGGATCAGAGTGAGGAGGAACTTTGTTCAGATTTCACATCAAGCACACCTATTTGCTGTGTGATTCTGGCAAGTCATTTAACCTCAGTTTCCTAAACTGTAAAACGGGGATAATAATAGCACCTACCTCCTAGGCTTGTTGTGAGGATCAAATGAGATAGTATTTCTAAAGCTTTTAGCACAGTGCCTGGCACATAGTAGATATTTAATAAATGCTTGTTTCCTTCCTTCCTTCTTTCCTTCCTAGTCCAGAGTCTTGGAGGACACCTACAGTTGGGGGTGGGACAAAGGTGACCCAACAAAGGAGACTTACTAAATCCCTTCCCCTTCTTCTCTTACCACCCAGAACCTACCCATGATTCTCATAACCTAACTTAAGTCCTAACCATGAATTACACCCAAAACAGCCTCATTGATTTTCTCCTTCTCTGATTTTTTCCAAGCTCCCAAACTCGGGTTTCTTGATTCGATGCTGTTTTGCTGTGTTCTCTCTCTTCTGACGAAGCAAATCCTGCCTCCCTTTCTGTACTGTAAGCTCCCCAAGACCAAGACCACATGACCTCCAAGCCCTCTCATCTGCCTAGAACAAGAAAGGGCATAAAATCCTTGTTGAACTCAATCTACTTATTTGCTTCTTAAAGAAGACAATACCATATGAAAATGAATGAAACGCATGGAAGAATTTCAGTTAATGTGATAGTAAGCAAATAAGTGAATGAGATATTTCAGGGCCAGACGCCTTCTTGGGGCTTCTCAGATAACAGACCTTCTTTGTCCTTACATAGAGACAGTCCTGTTAGTGGACTGAAATATTGTCTCTGGGGCACATGTTCAGGGGAGTAGGGGAAGGGTTAAAGTTGACCCTCTATTTGGGTAGATTTGGTTTGAGGGAAACTGAAGTGTTCACCCTTCCCCTGAAATAGCTCTCCCTTCTTCCCAGATCCCACCCTTGGATTATTGGATGTACTAGCATAGTAGAGAGCACAGGCAGGGTTCTCTGGGTCCAGAAGACCCCTATATTTCATAAGTATGGAAGTGATCTAGGAGGGCCCTTAAATTTCTCCCATAGCACTTGAAGGTCCTACCCCCTTCTCATTTCCCCAACCTAGACTCCGAGCCCTGCACTCACCACTGACCTCATCTATGAATCCCCTCCACAGAGTCATGTGAGAGGCAGGATATGTAGCAAATATGCCTGCAGTTGCCCGGGGCCCAGTGACTGTCAGATTCCCGTCTGTGTACCGAATGAGAGCATCTGGGAAGAGAGGGTGAAAATCACAACTGGTTAGTCTTGGACTATTATGGACTCAAAGCAATCAAGAATCTAGGACCTATGACTCTTTCCCCTGCCCTAACCCCTAAGCCAGCTGGGAAACTAGACTTCAGGGCCCAGGAGGAGATGAGACAGTAGGTAGCCTGAGCTATTTTCCTTCCTATGTTACCCCCATAGTGTAGGGGCATAGGACTTGAAAGAGATATAGAATAAAGACTAGAAAACATCTCTCTGGTAAGCAAACAGAAATATTTACTTTAGGAAGGGAATACCTTCTTTATCAAGGGCAGAGGCTGAGGAAGACAGGCATGGTTATATACCCAATACCACCCATATCACAGATAGGGAGACAGAAGTCCAGAGTTGAGAAATGATTTGGAATCTTGAATATCAGAGCTTGAAGGGAACTTGGAAATCACCTAACCTCATAATTCTAATTTTACAGTTGAGGAATCAGGAGACTTGCCCTGGGTCACATAGTAAATTAATAGCAGAGCCTAGATCTTCTAACCTCAGATTTGTGAAAAGTTATATATATGTGTATATATATATATATACACATATATATATGCACACACATATATATATCTACACATATATGTATATATACATATATATGCATGTGTATTTATATACACACATATCTACTTAGTCTACTACAGACACATACACACATACATGCACACACACATATATGTATATATATGTGTATGCGTGTGTGTGTGTGTGTGTGTGTGTGTGTAGTAGACTAAGACCACAGAGCTCTGTCCATGGGACCTCCAGATTCTACTAGTGTGTGACTCACCATAAAAAAGGCCATATATGGTAACTGATGCTAAGAAGGATCCGAAGCACTGTCCCACTATGTAAACAGGAAATTTCTTCCAGGGCATCTGACCCAGGACACAGCTTGTAAACGTAATAGCACTGTTCATGTGGGCACCTAGAAGAAGGAGAGTAAGCAATGGGGCTTGTGGGGAAAGGGAACTTGGTCTGAAACACATCCCTAATGTCAGCCAGTTCAGACTGGTGAGTGTGACATAGACCCTGGGCTGGGGGAAGTAGGGGAAGGGAACTTAAGAAAAAGATCTAGGGGTGGAGCCTTCAGAGAAATTGTGGAGGAGGGGGAAGGAGAATTTGGAAAGGGAAGCTTCAGGGGAACTAGAAGGGAAGGTTGGGGAGGGGGGGTGGTTCCTGGAATGATTGGCAATCAGTGAAGGAGGATTAAGTTTTTTGGGTGGACTGGGAGGTCCCCAGTCAGAACTCTTTCTTACTTTGGACATGCAAAAATGATGTAGTGTTGGAGGGAAAAAAGATTGGAATCATCAGCTTATGTAGACAAATAAGGCAAATAAGGCAAGGGCTGATCTGTTTTAGAGGCAGGGTCTGATTCCCAGATACTCACCAGAGATTCCCCCAGCCACGTGGACCCCCATGGCAACACCAAAGCCAAATCCCAAGTTGATGCTGAGGTATGTGCCATAATCACTTCCCCCTAGGACCTTCTGAGCCACAGATCCCAAACCAAACACCTGGCTCCAAAAAGAGAACAAAAATTGGAGACCTCTGAGTCCTGCTGTCTCCTAAGCTTGGGCTACCCTTCGGGAACTCCCAAACTGGGTGACCCAAAGGGATAACCCAAATGGCTTAAGGAGGACCTATCTTGTGTGTTCACATCCCTCCCTCTGGATTCATCTTCATCCATCTTCATCCCCCCTACTTTCCAGCATCTCCCAAATGGGTGTTCATTGCCCCCATCACCCTGCCATACCCTTAGCAGTGTCAAAACACTTAATCTTTTGACTGTGATCTCATCAAACCCATCTCTGTACAGACCGCCCTGAATCCTGTTCCTTTTTACCAATAGGATGCTCTTTAGACCATCATACCCTGTCCTCTCCTTCCCACTGCCAAGATAGAAAAATAAGGAAGGGCTTTTCGGAGAAAGAGCATAGGAGGTGATGAATAAATATGTGTTGATTATTGAAAGGAGGAAAGCCAGGAACTGGAAAAGGACATTCCTTTGCGTGGAGACAACCACCAAGCTTGAAAACCTCTCTTATCCCCTCTGCTCAGAGCCTCCATAGGCCTAAAGGGAAGCTGCCTTTCTAATGAAAATAAGACATAAAAGAAACTAGTTGGTGGGGAAAAGAAATGAGACAGCAGCTTCTACTCTCCTCACCCAACCAAAGCTCCCTCATCTGTGCCTTAGGTTATCAACATCAGTTCTAAACTTAATCAAAACACAGTGCACCAGACCTACTCTGACCAAGGCTGTGCACCATGGAACCAAGCTGGGGGAGGCATGTGTGTGATCTCTACAGGGTTTGAAAATTGGCCTCCACTGTGTCTAACTATCCACCAGAGAATTTGCACCTTTGCTGTGACACCTGTATACATGGACTTGGCATGAAATACATATGTCCTCACCAGAGAGTAGTCTTTTTCCCCTCAATATTTATCTCTAATTCAATTTCAACCTCTTAGGTTCAGCTCATCATTAGAGCCTGAAAAGACCTTTTTTTATTTTGGATTCCATTTCTGTCTTTCAACATAGTCATTCTCTTTCCCAACTTTATAGCAGCTATAAATTTGATGAGAATGCAGGTTTTCAAATTAAGTGGGAAAAAATCAACAGTAGACGAGGGCAGTTACAAGATCACCGAATCTAGTCTGAGTCTTATGAGGCTGAGATGGGAAACGAAAAAGGAGAGGGCACTTCTATTTTTTTCTTCCAAAGAGCACCAGAGTAAGGCAGATCCGAAAGGTATATTCTGTACCTTTGGTTCCAAGGTTAACAGCCCTCATGGGGCTGGAATTCTTTAGTATCAATGAGTAACTGCCCCTTGATGGTTGAAATGGTAGAGAGCGTTTAAATCTGGGAGAGAGGAAGAGATTGGATCCAGGGACACTTCCTTGATAAGCCCCATCTCCTTAGGGATTTGGGATGAGTGCAAACGATGGGTTATCTAATCTATTTCTCCTCCCCTTTCTAATTAAGGTAGCCCTAAAGAAGAAGAAGGAGCTGTTGGATGATACAGTGGATAGAGCAATGGTCTTGGATTCAGGAAAACCTGAGTTCAAATCTGACCTCAGATATTTACTAGCTATGTGACCCTGGGCAAGTCACTCAACCCCTCTTTGCCTCCCCTCCTGACCTGTAAAATAGAGCACACTGGAGAAGAAAATGACAGCTCTAGTATCTTTGCCAAGGACTTATCACAACAAGTTGAACACAACTGCCCAATAACAAAAAATGGAAAAGGAGATAAAGGGGAGTTTTTTCTCTCATTTGCAAAAATCTCAAGGAATTATAACAACTGCTATCCATTATCTAATCAATACCTGACCATGTAACCAACCAGGGAACTGTTTAGGGACATTAGTTCCTCCCCACTCTCACCTCTGTCTTTCTCTAAAAGGTGGAGAAGAACACTGATTTGGAGTCCAAAGATGCTGTTTTAAACCCTTGCTTCCTATCTGTGTGACCTTGGACATATCAGTCATTTCCCCTCTCTCTGCCTCAGTGTCCTCATATGTCAAAAAGGGAATAATGCAACGCCTGCTTTACAGAATTGTTGAGGATCTAATGAGATAATGGGATGTGAAAGTCCTTTGAAGAAATTTATGTTGATTGTTTCCCTCTTTTTTTGTCTTCCTTGTCCACCACTTTTAGAAATATTAATTCAGAAAGGTAGCAATGCCATGTATTGTGAGTCACTCTGTGTCCCAACTCATAAAACTCTAGCCTACATCCTGCTGTCATCATGATCACTCTCTCCTTCTAAGGCCAAGTTTTATCATTTTTTATTTTATGCCTCCTCTTATTACCCTGGATGCTGACTGCCCTTGAGCACTCAAACCTCCTCCTGGGATGGGATGCACTCCTAGAAAGGAAAAATGTTTCTCCAAGAAAGTGGTCTCCTAATAAGCAAATCCCCCCAACCTCAATCCATTATAAGAGCCTAGATTCTCCCCACAGTCACCTTCCCCCTCCTCCTTACCAGGGTCCCTTCCCTTTCTACTCCCTGCCCCAGGAGCCTTCATTTTCTCATTCTGTTCTCCTATAGCCCTTACTCTTGTTGAGAAACTGAAGAAATTACTGTCCCTTCCCTGTTCACCTAGGGAGTGGGTGGGATGCATCTCCAGTACCCTTTTTGTCTCTTACCTCCTCTCTCCCCATTCCTGCAATTTCCCATATCCTTTCCCATTAAAAGATATTGATTTATTTAAAGTGGGCCACAGAATTTAGTCCATGAAAGACTTGAGAACACTACATTAAAGCTCTATGGAATTAATAATGCCCTATATTTGTATAGTGCTTACATATAAGCACTGTATAGATAGGGAAACTGAGGCCCAGAGAGATTAAATGACTTATCCAAAATTATACAGTGAAAGAACAAGGACTCCAATTCAACTCATGAGTCCTTAACTCCAAGTTCAATGCTATTACCTCCCTGAACTTTGGTCTGGTTTAGTGGGGAGAGACTAGCTGCCGACTTGTCTTTCTGTCCTCTACTGACCGGAGTTGGGTCATACCAGTATGACCCATATGGCACTAGTTATGGGCTAAATAGAAAGACTGGTTTTACTGACAATGGAGTAGCAGAAGTTAGGTGAATTTTATCTTGAACCACCTCATTTCTTAACACTTTGTAAGGTCTCCCCAGTCCCTTCCCCCATCACTTTGTTGGAACTGATCTCTCCAAGGTCATCAATGACCTAATTATCAAATCCAATCACTTCTCCATTCTCATCTTCTTCAACCTCCATGCAGTACCAGCTTTGACAAGTCACCTCCCCTCAGTTTCCTGATCTGTGAAGTACAAAATGAGGGAGGCCTGATTAGGTAGCAGGGGGTCTGAAAAAAAATCTGAGGGTTCAAGTGGCCCACAAGCTTGATATGTGTCAGCAGCCAAAAAAATAATAGATCTTGGGTTTCCTTAAGAGAAGCAGAAATTTCAGGAATAAGGAGGTAACTGTCACTCTGTGTTTCACCCTGGAGAGACTACTTCTGGGGTACTGTGTCCAGTTCAGGCCACCAGGACTTAGAAAGAGCATTTGAGGCCTTGGGTTCATGTCCTACACTAGATATTGTGCTGCATGTTCACACACATTACCAACAATAGTTCAGAAAAAATAGAGACATTTTCTCTAAGTGTTCAGGAATGTAAGTTTAAAAAATCATACTAGAGAGAGGGAGAAATGGAATGGGGCAAATTATCCCTCATAGAAGAGGCAGGCAGGAGACTTTTTAGTGGAGGGAAAAAGAGGGGATCTGAGAAAAAAACATGAAGTTTACTGTCATTACATTCGACTAAAGGAAGGAATAAAATGCACACTCATTTTGGTATGAAAACCTATCTCACAATACAGGAAAGTGGGGGAGAAGGAGACAAGCAGGGTGGGAGGGATGATGGGAGGGAGGGCAATGGGAGGAGGGAGCAATTTGAAGTCAACACTCTTGGGGAGGGACAGGATCAAAAGACAGAATAGAAACAATGGGGGGCAGGCTAGGATGGAGGGAAATATAGTTAGTCTTATACAACACAACTGTTGTCGAAGTCATTTGCAAAACTACACAGATAGGGCCTATATTGAATTGCCTGCCTTCCCAAAGGGAATGGGTGGGGAGGGAGGGATGGGGAGAATTTGGAACTCAAAGTTTTAGGAACAACTCTTTAGTATTGTTGTTGCTACTAGGAACAGAAAGTCATCTGGCCCTACAGGACAAAAGAGAAGATGGGGACAAGAGAAGGGAGGGATGACAGAAGAGAGGGCAGATTGGTGATAGGGAAAATTAGAATGATTGGTGTATTGGGGTGGGGGGAGGGGATAAATGGGGAGAAAATTTGGAACCCAAAATTTTGTGAAAATGAATGTAAAAAATTAAATAAATTTAACTAAAAAAAATAGTACTTGATTAAGATTCAACTATTTATCCAGGTTTATACTACAATTTAACAAAAATATATTACATAACATTTAATAAAATTAAATACATAAACTTCTTGACACTATGCAAAACCCCCTAAAAAAATTTAAATGCCATACATTGTATTCATTCAAGCCTAGCTTCAGTTTCAACTCTCCAGGGAAACCCTGTAATACTGTACCCAGCTCATACTGTCCTTTCTGTTCTCAGAACTCCTGTAGCAAGTAGGTTAAATCTGAGGCAAATATCCTAGCCTTTATTCACGTATTAGCCTGTGGTGTTCTCTAATTATTTCATACACATGGATCTTGTCTCCCCATTAGATTATGAGCTTCCCTTGGACAGGGGGATTATGTCCTCTCCCACTTCTCATTAGACCAAGTTTGTGTCTCCCCTTTCTCCTCGGCACCATCAACCTTCTTTCCAAAGGAAGCAAGGAGAAGGAACCCTGGGCTCCTGGCTCCCCTGGGGCACCTTTCTCTCATCTGGACCTCTAGAGACAATACCCACAGCATCCTTCTTTGTCCTCTGCCCACTGGAGATAAGAGGACAGCTATTCCCTAGATAGTCAAGATATCACACACACACACACACACACACATATATATATATACTCCCTTTCCTCTGACTAGGATGACTCCCTCCCTCACCCACCCCCCTTGACCCAGGCATCTGTAGGAGGAAGTAAGAATGGGTCCCTCCTTCATCACTGGCCTCTCACCATCATGACATATGTGCTCATGAATTCAGCCAAGAATTCTCTCATCATGTCTCCCCGCAAAACTTCCTGCATGCGCTGCATTACATCACTAGATGTCTGTAGTCTGCTTAAGGGTTGGTTTCTGGGTATAGCACTGGAAAGGCAGAGAGAAAAAGAGGAATGAGGTCCAGCTCCCTGTGTTGGCACTCTTTGCCCTCTCAGACTCTCATTTAAGCTCTTTTCTTGCCCTGCATCCACCAGGTTTAAAGCTTAACTTCCCCCACGCCCCCAATCACTCCTCCCCACTCATGCCTGGGGCCCTCTCTGGGACAAGCTAGCAGGGGAGGGTGTCCAGCTCTGTGTCCAATGCAGTTTCTGGAAAGACCAATAGAGAGTTCATGGAAAAAGTGAAGGACAGACAATTCCTGGGGCTTAATCAGGATACTCTTGTTGCATAGTATAGTGCTGGAGTAAAAAGGAAAAGTTTTGGCCATACCCATCTGACAGAGGGGAAGGATAAGGTGGAGGGTGGCTAGGTGTCACAGTGGATTGGAGTGAGTGAATGGATTGAGTCTTCTCCCTAGAGTAAAAGAGACCTTAGGCCCAGGTTTCCATTCCTTCAGTCAGGGGATTTCCATATAAGGCTACGTAGTGCATTAGCATCAGTGATTGGGTATGTCTCACTCACTCCTCAATATCTAATCTGCATATGTACACGCAGCCTGCAATCCTCACACAGGTCCGCCTGATTTGCATAAGTTCTCAATGTATTTGCATATATTTTCAATGCATAATTTGCATATAATGACGTGTATTTTCGTGAGCTTTGTAATGTCCCAGAAGTGGGAAATTTGAGCCAGGTTTCAAAAGGGATTGGTTAGATTTCGTGTCTAGAATGTAAGACCTTGCTTCTCAGCCAATGAGAATAATGGTCAGCTTCGTGAGAGGGATTTCCGAGTCAGGGTCTATATAAACTGCCATTCTGCTTCTGTAAAGCGCCTCCCGACTCCAGCTTTACTACTGAAGGGGCTACCTGCTTCTCCTAATAAAGGAGATTTTCTGTTTTGGCTTTGAGACACCTCTGAGCAGTCAATTTGAGTTGGGGGGCGGGGAGGAGGTGTCATGCTTCCCCCACACAAGTGCCAGGCCTGAAATCAGAAACTCATCTTCCTGAGTTCAGTCTGGTCCCAGATACTTCCTAAAGCTGTGTTGACCATTTGCCTCAGTTTACTCATTTGTAAAATGAGCTGGAGAGGAAATGGGTAAACTACACCTCATTATCTTTGCCAAGAAAACCTCAACTGGGGTCAGAAAGAATGAGACATGACTGAAATGCCTAAACAAGGATAACACTGAGCAGAAAGTCTGGAGGCAGCTAAGCAAAGTGGAAAACGAAACTTGAAATGATAAAGGGGAGATCTCAGAGGGAAAAAAGGGTGGGGGGGGGTTAGTTGTCAGAAATAATAGGTTCCATGTTTGTAAGCAAAAATTTGGTGCCAACCTCCATGGATGGGGAGGTGAGGATGGTGGTGGTGATGGTGATGGGGTGAGAGTAGAGCAGAAGAGGGAGTCAGATCAAAGGCAATCTCTGCAATCAGTGATGAATTCTGCAAATCTTGTGAAAACATCACTGAGATAAGTGTCAAAAGACTGTGAAGAGTAACAGTTACTCCAAAAAGCTGTGTTCTGCCAATAACCCTGACTTCCCTCAGACAGACATAGCAGCACCTGCGCTGAACTAAGGTGGTCCAGTGAGATACTAGTTTTAAACCTAGTTATCTATACTAATGGATTAAAAAGCAGAAGCACAGATAATCCAAAAGTGGCTACTAAACCGAAGATCATTTGTGCTTGGCTTTGATAAGTGTTTGCTCTCACAAGTGAATGGGGGATTGCGATAGCTGATCATACCATCATAGGGGTGAGGGTGAGGGGGGAGTCAGTGGGGATCACAGGTGATCTCCATGAGGAAGAAAAGGTGAGGCACTGAAAGAGACTTAACATGACTTCATAAGTCTAATAAATCTCTGAGAACCCAAATAAAGAGTTGATCTGGGAGTTCTCCTTAATCAGATTTGTTAAACACACAGAGGGATGAGACTTTGTTGAGAATTTAACAGGTCTCCCAGAGGGGGAGTCATTGTCCGTACTTTCAATTGCAACCTCCTATGGAGGGGGGAACGTGTCCATTGGCACCTTGTTGAGAAGGCTAATGACTTGATAAGATCTTAAGTGACAAGGGTTGCTCCCAAGATGCACCGCTCTATTTGGAGTTGCTGTTTGGCACCTCCTAAAGGATGGGCTGTCCTCTAAATAAATTGGTTCAGACCCTTGGGAAGATGAACTCTTATCAGAGCCATCCCTTCTCATTACCCTATAAAAATGTAAGTCCCAACTATTGTTCTGTAGGAAATGGTGAGGGGGGGACTTCAGAAAAACCTGGAAAGACTTGCATGAACTGATGCAGAGTGAACAGAACCAGGTCACAGTAACAGCAACATTGTACAATGACCCATTTTGTGTTAGCTCTTTTCAGCAATGCAGTGATCTAAGACAATTCCAAAAGACTTGTCATGGAAAATGCTATCCATATCCAGAGAAAAAACTATGGAATCTGAATGTAGATTGAAGCATGCTCTTTTCTTTTGTTTGTTTTTGTTTCTTCTTTCTTGTGGTTTTTCTCTTTTGTCCTGATTTTTCTTTTACATGACCAATGTAGAAGTATGTTTAATATGATTGCACATGTATAGCCTATATCAGATTCCACGCCATCTTGGGGAAGGGGGGAGGGAGGGAGGGGGGGAAATGTAGAACTCTAAACATATATATATATATATATATGGAGAGAGAGAGAGAGACAGAGACAGAGACAGAGAGAGTTAAATAAGTTCCATCAAGAACTCAGGGTCTTTTTGCCTTTCTCCTTCCTCCTTTCCTCCAGAATAATCCTGAGAGAAGAACAGGTAGGGATGGAAATGGGTTGGACATTGCCTACCTCCACCCCAAAGATCCACCTAACAGCAGAAGCAGTAATGGTTTTCTTTTCCCACATGACCCAAGAGAGAAGTCGGAAGCAGGGGGAAGATTTTAGGCACAGTGATATCAGAATCTAGACTTCCAGCCAGAAAATGGAGATGTCTGGCATAATGCCAGCCTCAGAGATTGCTTCATAAAAAACCTTAAGTTTGAGGGTCTGAGAAAGCCATACAAGCAAAGGGATCTTCTCAAAGTCTCTCTTGGAGATAAGAGAGGATTGCCCACATAACTCCTGGTACTGGATGGAGGAGGGACAAGGGACTAAAAGCCATGTCACCGAGAAAAAAAGGAACAGGCCTCTGCCCTGCACTATTACAGTAAGTTATTTGGATGGTGCAGATCCGATGTGAAGGAAGTTGCCTCTCTTACAGCCTCAAGTGTATTTCCTTTCCAAGAAAGATCACGCCCTCCAAAGGTTTCTGTGAAACAACAGAGGGAATTCACTGAAATGTCAGGTAGTTTCCTTCAAGGGAGGGGGAAAGGTTCAGACTACAGGATAACATGATGAGTCTGTTGTAGATTATGCAGAATTTTATGGGAAAGTAGTACTGACTGAAGAAGGAGAGGAACATTAATTTTTTTATGGACTGTTACAAGTCCCTTAATAAGGTTTCTGCATTTCTTTATGGGTTCCTGTAATTTCACTGCATCTTCTTCATTTTCTTTGGGGTGAGATCAAAGCTACCCTGTACCCCGAATCTATCTATTATCCTGAGTACTTGTATGGAAAGGGATGACCTTTTTAACCCATATCTCTAAGACTGAGGCACAATCTATATTCAGCTATTTCCCAGAATAAACTCCAAGTCAGAAAAGATACAAGCCAAAAAGAAGCAACATTTATAGGACTGACTCCACGACTAGACCTTGGTTCATATGAACCAAGAGTCCAGAATTCTGGGCCATGGGTTACAAAAAAATGTAAAAATAAATACAAATATCCACCCCTTGCTGCCAATCTGACCTCCCAACTCAAGATGTGGAAAGCCTCCAGAGTGAAAAGGAGAAACTTTGCCTTTGATCTCCCTTGCTCCTGCTGTGCCTATCCCTTTTTAGGGAAGTGAAAGAGGAAAGTCATCAGTGAGTGGACTTTCATTTCCTGCTGTGTCATCTTCTGCCTAATCTCCAGCCCTTAGAGGGACTAATAGTAGTGAAACAGGGCTTCTCATTCGACTGTCTGGCCATCTGACCATCTGACCTCATGTTACACTTGAGTCTCATGCCTGATCTCCAGCCTCCTCTCTGAAGAGGCAATGATGAACATTCTCACGCCTGATCATATCTGATGCATCCCAGTGGTTGTGAGCCCTCATCCTCCAAACTCCTTTCCCCATTCCTCACCACCTAATTCTTTATTCCCATTCCCCCTCAACCCTCCCATCCCAATGTCCCAACCAAATGCCATTCATTCCTTCCATATGTGCCCTCTGGAATGCCTGTTCCATAGGCAAAAAACTTCCCTTCATTCTAAATCTTTTCATCTTCTAACAGTCACTGAAACCTGGCTCCCCTGCTGGCCACTCCTTCCACTACTGGATTTAATTATTCCCCTCTGCTCATTGGTTGAAGAAGGGGAATTGGAATACTCCTTGTTCCCCCATTGTCACTTCCAGGTTCTCCCCCCTTCCTCCACCACTCAATAACCTCACCTCCTTTGAATTTCATGCTATTCATGGTAACTCAATCAAAATCCTGATAGCTGTTGTGTGTACTCACTCTCCTTTCTCAATGAGTTTGGTACCTGGCTCACAATTTTTCTCTCCTTCCCAACTCCTGCCTTTGAGACTATGTCTCAAACCCCCTAACTACTTAGTTTCTAAAACTATTCACTTCTCATGATCTGTTCCCCCACCTTACCATAGTCACACACAAAGATGGTCATGCCCTTGAACTTGCCATCACCCCAAATGCATTACACCTCCATGTTCCAGAATTGTTAAATTCCCTTATCTGACTCTAGTCTATTTTCTTCCCACCACTCCCTCTGGCCTTCTTGACCTCTGGTATCTTAGTTCTTTCTCAGACTGTCTTCCCTGTACTAGCCAGTCTTCTCTTTTCTCTATCTTGACCCCTTGGGTCAACTATTTCAATTCTATTCTGTCCTATTCTCTTGAGTCCCCAGCTCCTTAGGTCTCCAGTTGAATCCTGCCAAATCTCAGACTCTCACTATCTGCCATCTTCTAAACAAAGGTGGGGAAAATCATGAAACCATTCTGAGTCCCCTACAAATTTATGTATACAATTTCAAGGAGGCCTCCCTTCTGCTAGGCAGTTCTATACCAGCCTTATCAACTCACTGTCTCATTTTCTACTGTAGCACTTCTAAACGTTTTCATCCCTCCTCAGATCTCTCTTTTAGCTGAGAACCTTGTTTCGTGTTTGACAGAAAAAAATTTGAGGCCATTTGTTCTCTCTTCTCCACTCTTCTAGTGTCTTCTGCCACCATCTCCTTCAGCCCTGTCCCTTACGGTGAGGTGGCCTTACTCTTTATAAGGTCTATTCCTCTACCTGCACAAGTGATCCCCCTCCTATCTCCTCCAAAAGATTGCCCCCTCTGTCATCCCCACTCTGAAACTTGGATTCTATCTCCTATTATCTACAAATTCCTTTCCTATTGCCTATAAACGTACATACCCATGTCTCTCCCAGAACCTTCCATCCCCGCTAATTATCATCCTATATCTCTTCTGCACTTTGTGACTAAATATCTTGAAAAGGTTGTGTATAGTAAGTGCTTCCACCTTTTCTCCTCACTTGTTAACCCTTTACAGTCCAACTTCTGACTCCATTATCCCACCAAAACTTCTCTTTCCAGACTTACCAGTGATCTCTTAATTGACAATTCCAATGGCCTTTTCTCAATTCTCATTCTTGACCTCTTTGCAGCTTTTGGCACTGTTGATGACGACTTCTTGATACTCTCTCTTTTCTCTAGGTTTTCAGAACACCATTTTTTCCCTGGTTCTCCTTCTACCTTTCAGACCACTTTACTTCTCAGTCTCCTTTGCTGGATCCTCCTCCAGATCACTCCTTCTAATGCTTCCACAAGCTTCTGTCCTGGACTCTTCTCTCTCCTCTCCTCCCCTCCCCTTTGTTCCCACCCCCCTTTTTCCTCTCCTCTCCTCTCCCTTCTCCCCTCTTCTCCCCTTCTCCTTTTCTCCTCTCCTCTCTTCTCCTCTCTTCTCTTCTTCTCTTCTCTTTTCTTCTTCTCCTCTCTTCTCCCTTCTCCCCTTTTCTTCCCCTCTCCTTTTCTCTCCTCTCCTCTCCTCTCTTCTCCTCTCCTCTCTTCTCTTCTCTTTTCCTCTTCTCCTTTCCTCTCCTCTTCTCTCCCCTCTTCTTCTCTCTCTATACTACTAGTGATCTCCTCACCTCCCATGGATTTAATTACCATTTCTAAGCTGATGATTCTCAGATCTACCTATACTGCCTTCACATCTCTACTGCTCTCCAAAACCAATCTTTTTTAGCTTAGTAGGACAAAACTGAGATTGTTTTCTCCTCAGACAACCTTTGAGAGAGAGTTCAGGGCCATTTCCAGGATACAGTGATGAATGATGCCTTAACAAAGTTCTATTCAATTCAACAAGTATTTGTGAATTTAGGCACATCTCATATTTTAGATACCAGTTTAGAACATAAAATTCTTTATAAAATCTTATGAAGGAAGATAGTGAATGATTATGCTGGTTCATAAAAGAAATAATGGAGAGGAAAATGAATTTATAGAAATTCACTATGCAAGAAGAAGAAAATCAGCCCAAGAGCATTCAATAATAAAACTGGATGGAAAACAACCATGACAAAGGAAGCAGACGTGCCAAGATTTCTATAACAAACAATTCTTTCCATCAGGAGTCTCAGAGAGAGTGCATAAGGAAGTAGAAGAAATGGCATTAAAAAGCACAGAAAGATACAAGCAAACAAGAACAAAGATGGGAACAAAGATGGGTAAAAGTACCCATGGAGGAAGGCTACACTAGAAGTAAAATATTTCAAGGATGTTGAGGAATAAATTTTCTAGATACCCTTGAAAGAGGAGGGAATGTTAAATTCTTGGAAAAGTTTACTATAAAAACATTAAGAAAATATCAGTAACCACATGCCTTCCTTCTGACTTCTACATGATCTTTATGGAAATAAATCACACATTTATCAAGGACATCCTTGACAAAAAATATGGGAAAGCAGAGAGTTAGTTTTTATAGAGGATATTCTAGACTGGATCACATTTTTACAGCCACACAATTGCCCCAAAGGCACAAAGAATATAAAATTCCACTGTACCCATATTTCTGTGGACTAAATAAAAAATTATTTGACTCAGTAGAGCTAGATTCTACCTTAAAGACCAGTATTCTCTGACAAAGTATCTTCCATGCCTAGGTTAAAATCATACATACTTCCTTAAAAGATGAAATGACTTTGACAATCCCCTGAATATCATCTACCTCAAGTGAGGCGCGTAAGTCAGTGAGACATGCCCACCAAGGTTTTTTTTTGTCACTGTGGAGGGTGTCTAGCACAGATAAAATGAAAGAACTGCCTTCTAGATTGTGAGGTTTTCCAAAGGTTCCTATCTGTGGATTTCTGAAATATGGTAGAATGTCTGAAATGAGGTCCACAACCACTCCAAAGTATTTGGCCCAATTGTCCACATGGACAGAAACAAAAAACGTGGAAGAGCAGCCCCTATGATAGGCATTTGGGTGGATAATTGTAAGTACTGTTGCTATCTTTTAGTCACGTCTGACTCTCTGTGACCCCTTTTGGAATTTTCTTGGCAAAGATACTGGAGTGGTTTGCCATTTCCTTCTCCAGGTCATTTTATAGATGAGGAAACTGAGACAAACGAATTAAGTGACTTACTCTGGGTCACACAGCTACTAAGTGTCTGAGGTCAGATTTGAATTCAGGAAGATGAGTCTTCCTGACTCCAGGCTCAGTGCTCCATCCGCTTCAACACGTAGATGCCCAATTGTAAGTATAAACACTTGTGATATCATTGGCATAGGGAACTCGAAGGTCAGGAAACTGCATGTACCCAGGCAGTCCAGTACTTTCTGGGAGATGTAAAGAGTCTTTGAGATTTTCCAAGGACTCAGAGGTTAAGGAACTTGTTCAGGGTCACACAACCAGTATAAGTTAAAGATGAGACTTGAACCCAGGCCTTTGAAGCTTTGAAGCCAGTTCTTTATCCATGATGACACCCTTTCTCTCCTGGGTCTATAGAACTGGCCTATCAATGTATACATCTTAGAGGATCCTTGCAAAAGGGCAAAGAGCTAGGCCCAAAATTCACCAGCAAGAGCAAAGGGGAGTTAGACGGCATCTGGGGAATTGTGCAGTGTTTTTAATATTTCCAGCTTCCTCCCTGAAACAAGGACCCATCTTTTTAGCAAAAATATTCTTACAGTAAGGTTGTATTGCTATGAACCATGGAAGTGTCCAAAGAATTGAAACTGAAGTTCACCTAAAATGCAGGTGGTGAGGCACGTGACCTTACACAAATTATACAAGTGAAGAGATATAAACTAGCAAAGAGGATGCAGGCCAGCCATGCATCAAGAGCAAGGCATGACCAAGAGACAGTGGTCAAGTCAAGGTGACAAGCATTTTATCTACTATGTACCAGGCACCGTATTAAACACTGGATGTACAAAGAAAGGCAAAACACCAATGCACAGAAAGTCTGCATGGGTACTCATGAAATGTCAAGACATTCCCATCAGAGAAGTTTATGGGAGGGGCATGTGCAAGAGATGTGCTTGATGAGCAGGAGGTCTATAGGTTATAATCTATACAATTGGAGGAATTACTGATGTTGGTGAGATGGATGATCCCCTTAATTTCGGAAGAATGGCGTTGGGAGGTGAGGATGATAAAGATGGAAAGAAATAACAGCACCTGATCTTGAGAGGTTTACAACAAAACAGGGCAGGCTAGGTGGTGCCCTGGAGTCGGGAGGACCTGAGTTCAAATCTGGTCTCAGACACTCGCTATGTGACCCTGAGCAAGTCACCTAACCCTGTTTGCCTCACTATCCTCTAATATAAAATGAGCAGGAGAAGAAAATGGCAAACCGCTTCAGTATCTTTGCCAAGAAAACCCCAAATGGGCTCACAAAGAGTTGGACACAACTAATTAACACAACAAGAATAAGACATGATTAAATAGCTGGTACACAAGCGAGAAATGTGGCAAGAGAGGAAGCAATTTTAGATGGCGATCATGTCTCATCCTTGGCAAAGATTTTGATCAAGCCTGATACATCTATTCTTGTGGAAAGGAAGGAGAGAGTGGGGCCAGGTGCCAGTAACTTTAGATGGGTTTTGAACTAGTTGAATGGTCAGATCCAAAAATCTAATAATGGCTTGATGTTATCATGGAAGGTGGTCTCCACTGGAGGAGCTGAGGGAGCTGTGTTTGGCCCTGTGCTATTTTTATCAGTGAGCTAGGTAAAGCACCCTTATCAAATTTGCAGGTGGCAAATTAAGAACCATACAAAAGTGAAGTGTACTGCTTCAGGAGGTTTTCCCTCTCACTGGAAATTTTCAAGGAAAGTCAACATCCACTTTTTGAGTATGCGGTAGAAGAGATTCTTGCATGTATGAATTGGCCTAGATGGCTTCGAGGCAAATTGCCTACTTGGAGAATTTTCTGGGGGGCATCTGAGGTGGTCTCATGGAGAAAGAGCTTTTGAGTTGAGTCTTTAAGGAAAAGGGTAGATAGTCACCTATAGTAGGAGGGGGGTTAATATATTTGTTGAAATGAATTCACTTGAGGAAGAGGGGCAGGTTTTGAAGAGATGAAGAGCTAACTTTTGGACTTGAGTTTGAAATGCCAACTGGACATCTGTTTCTCCATAAAATGAGGGATGTGGTGCTGGGGTCTTTTCTGGCTCTACATTTATCTTCTTATGAGCCTATATCTTCTGTGGGCCTTCGTCTTTCTCATCTGTGCAATGTTTCCTAGAGGACAACTTTCTCAGGAGACCACTAGACTTGTTCAAAGATGGGCGATGAGTCAAAGGTGGAACGGAGATGAAAGTTCACAGATAGAGATTAAAATCTGGAGCCATCTGTACAAAGGAAATCTAGAAGGGACATCTAGAGTGAGAAGACTAGATCATCTATGGTACCAAAGGAGAAAATGGGGAACCACACACAGAATTTGTCAACCAACTCATCCATGAGTTTACAAGCAATTCTCTACTGAACCCTCTGTGCACCCAACCCCATCCTCTGTTACTTTTTGGGTAAGATAACAGAAAGCACAGACCTATTCCTTACCCTGAAGGCACTCTAAGTATGGTTGGAGAAAAGAGATTTGCATCCAGTGGAGATACTACAACAATTCAGTTCAAAACTGTAGGAACAGATGAATCAACCAATGAAAGAAGGGAAACAGGGAATAAGGAAGAGGAAAGGGATGAAAGTGGGAGAGGAGCCAATGGGTGTCCTTTCCTGTCAGGGAAGGTTAAAATTCTGAGGAAGAGACTGGAGTCACATAGAACTGTGATGGTAACCATAGCTTACATTTCTATGTTGCTTTACATACAGGATTTCATTTGATCCTTAGGAGGTAGCCTGATACATTATGCCCATTTTACAGAAGAGCACATTGAGGGGGAGAAAGGTTAAATGAATTGTCCAGTCACACAGCTAATATTTGAACTGGTTGCTTTTTTTATTTTTAATTTTTTTTGAACTGTGCATTTCTTGACCCCAAGTCCAGTGCTGCACTCACTAAACCACCTAGCTGTCTAACAGGCCATTATGAAAAGCACCCCTGCTCATTCATTCCCCTTTAGTCCTATTTGCCATCAGTTCCTCTCAAATCGATGAAAAGTGAAGGGAGAAGGAGAGGAATAGGAGAAAAGGAGAGGCAATAAAGAGACTTACTATCTTTGTGGTGGGGTGTTCTCCATGGTGTAACTACTTCCACCCTGCAAGAATAGAGAAAAAGAAGTAACAGCATTAAGTTAGGAGACTGTGGAGAGTTCCTGTGGTTCTCCAACTCCCTCCCACCCTTGGCATATTACCCATCTTTGAGCAAAAGTCCAGGCGTCTCCTGCAGAAGTTGTCTTCTGGGAAAAGACTATGGCCAGCAGAGGATTGGGACTTACATTTCCAAACATCCTAGGGCATCAGGAGAGAGCCTCTCTCCTTTCTAAATTCTCTACCAGGCTCCAAACACACACACACACACACACACACACACACACACACACACACACACACACACACACACACACACTATGCTCCAGATCTAGGCTCTCCACAAGCTTCATCCCCTTCACTGTCCTGTTTAGACACAGACCTAAGTCTTGGGAATTTACCCCAAAAAGGGATGTAAAGATGGGGAGGGAACAGGGTAAGTAAGGCTCTTGGGACTGTAATCTTCTCACGGGGAATCACACCGGGGTAGGGGTTGATGGAGATTGTCTTGCCTCAACATGTTGCCCATTCATGAGCCAGGAAGTCCTCTATTTAATATAACCTCAATCTCTCTTGCTGCTAACAAAATGTTAAACCTTTGATCTCCTTCTCTCCCTTTTCCCCATCCATAAATGGAGGGGGGAATGTGTGTGTGGACGGACAGCAGTCCTGAGAACTCATTTAATCCATGCCCCTGCCTCAGGACGCCATCACCTTCACCTCCTCCTGAAGAGCTGTAATCTCACTATTTTCCTCCCAAACCTGCCAGGACAGAAGGCCTGCCTCCCCACCCCTTCTCCAAGACTTGCCTAATTCTCTTAATCTGTGTGGTAAAACCACACCCCTAAAACTCTGGACCCAAAGCCCCTCCTTTCCCTAGCACCTCCAGTCTATTACAGGTTATCCAAGGAGAAACCCCTTTTTTTCCTGACGGGATTTCAGCCTGTTGGGATCATTACCCCCCTCAATATCATAATTCCTCAAAGCAGGGATCTCTTTCATCTCTTTCATGCCTGAACATTTCCCATACCCCATTTTTTCTGCAGATCTAGGGGGCTGGAGGACTGGAAATTCTGGTTACCCACCCTTTAATAACAACACCTCCCACTTGTAGAAACTTCATGCTTTCCAAACCCCTGTCACATCTGTGCTCTCATGTAATCCTTATGCTAACCCTATGTGGTAAGTAGATTACTAGCCCCATTTTACAGATAACAACACAGAGGTTAAGTTTTTCAATCAGTAAAAGATCTAGAACCCAAATCTCCTGTTTCCTAGGCACTTATCTTTCCACCATACCTCTGAACCCTCCCTATCTTTTTGTACTTGGGTAAGAATGATTTTCTTTTCATTATCCATTTTTTTAAAAGAAACCACCCACATCTGGTACATGTAATGGACAGATAACTATAATCTGCTTCTGTTCTCCCCTCCCTTTCCCCCATGTGCAAGGAAGGCATACACAGGTCTTATATCTAAGTCAAACAGCCTTCGCTCACCCTTCCGCCCCTGGCTTACCCTGAAGGCCTGGGCCCACTGCCAGCTCAGTTCCACTCTCCCACGTCTGTGTTCTCAGTTCGCATAGAGAGGAACTTTGTAGTTATAGCTGGTACCCCCAGAACTGGGTCTTCCATAGAGAGGACTCTCCCTGGTGTGCCTTGGTTTATGGTGCTTAAGCTCAGGAAGCCAGAGCAGGATTGGTCCTTCCTGTCTCCTGTCCCCTTTCTACACTTGCCCAAGGTCCAGTGCCTCTTAGACACACAAAGAGGAAGGAGGCTCTGTCCTAGCTGCCTCTCTTGGGGAGAGGTCAGCAGGACAGAGGTATTAATAGCTACTCATGAGACACATTAAAAAACCAGGCAGCCAAAATAACATGACTCCAGGAGCCAGCAGTAGCTGTTCCACTTTCTCCCCCAAGAGGGGGTCCAGGTACTGTGAAAACAAAACACCAAAGCCAACAGTTTCCCTTACCTCCCTTTGTGAGGTCAGGACCGTAGTCCTGTGCTTAGGCTGAGGTCATACAATCACAGCATTTGAGCCATCAAGGGCCCCAGAGGTCAAGTTCATTTCCCACAGAAGCAAAAATACCCTCGATAAATTTCTCTTCTGTTTGAAGAAGACCTCCACTCAGAAGAGACCCATCATTTCCTGAGCTAGCCCATTTCACTTTTGGATAGCTCTAATTACTATGATAATTGGACAGTTCTAATTATTTGGGAGCAGCTAGCTGGTGCAATAAATAAGAATGCTGAGCCTAGGATCAGGAAGACTCATCTTTGGGTGTTCAAATCTGGCCTCAGACACTTACTAGCTGTGTGACCCTGTGGAGAAAACCCCAAACGGGTCCTGAAGAGTCAGACACAACTGAAATGAATGAGCATCAACAATAAAAGTTATTAGGAATTTCTTTTCTGTTCTTACATCAAGACAAAATCTTCCTCGTTGTAATTTTTACCTTTTCCCTGGGACCAACCGATTGATTAATCTTATCTGTCAACATGCTGTTTTACTATGTGCCTACTATACGCTAGGTCCTGGGGACTCAAACACCCAGAAAAGAAACCATTTCCTGACTTCAAGGAACTAACTGGGAGGAAACAATGTAGATATTTATGTAAATGCATAGACACATATATGTTATATATGTGTCTATGCATATACATACATACATACATACATTACATATGTGTGTTTATGTAAGTATGTGTATGTAAAATGCAAAGTCATTGAGGGAGAAGATAAGGAAAAATACTAAAAGCTGAAGGAAAGGTCTCATGTAGCAGGTGACATCTTAGTTGGCTTTGAAATAAGCTAAAGGTTTTAAAAGGCCAAGGTGAAGAGGGAGTGTCTTCCCGGCCCTGGAATGAAGGCACATGATGTCATGGGTGAGAGACAGCAGTAAGGGGGCCAGTTTGGCTAGACCAGGGAGCACATGAAAGGGAGTAAGGCTGACCACGCTTGTGAAATACATGCTATGCAGAGAAGTTTGTCCTTGATCCTAATGGTTATAGAGAGCCACTGGAGTTTCAACAGTGAGTCAGACCTGTGCTTTATGAATATCACTTTGAAGCAATGTAGAGGCTAATTTGGATGGGGGGAAAGAGTGAGACAGGGAGACAAGGCAGGGATGGTCACTTAACCTTTACCTGCTTTGTTTCTCCCCCTGTAAAAACAAGGATAATAATAGCACCCGATCTCCACCCAGGGTTGTTGTGAGGAGAAAATGAGATGTTTATAAAATGTTTAAAGTGTTATAAAATGCCATATTATATGTTATATTATAACACTATATTATATAATATTATAATGCTGTATTACATGTTATATTAAATGTTATACAAGTGTTATATATAGCTATTATTGCTATCACCATTATTTGTATTATCAGCTTAGGTGGTGGTCATTCGATGGGAGAGAAGAGGATGGATCTGCAACATGTTGTTGAGGTAGAATTGACAAGGACTGGAAGCCCAGAGAAATCGAGGATGACTCCAAGGTTGCTAACATTGGTGAAGTCGGATGTGCCCTCTACAGAACAGGAGAATCTCAGAAGAAAGTTAGGTGTAGAGGGAAAGATAATGAGTTCTGCCTTGGGGGTGTTAAATTTGAGTTGCCTATGGGACATCCAGTTGGAAATAGGAGAAAGACCATGGAAAGTTAGGTAGATCTGGGAGTCATCTGGGTAGAGAAAGAATTGAACTCACAAGAGATGATGAAATTAATGAGAGAGAAAAAATAGAAGAGGATGGAGGACAAAGTCTTTGGGAACTTCCATAGTTGTTGCTGTTATATTGTGGTTGTCTGTCCTTGATTCTCGGAGAAGACCATGACATCAGGGAAATGATGCCATGACATGCCAGTGAATTGGATTTAAGTGAGGGAAGGGCTGTGAGAGTAGGACAAAGGAAACTGAGAAGGAAGGGTCAGGCATGTAGCAGAACCAAGCACAAGCAGAGGAATAAAGTTCCGGAGAGGAGAGTTTAATAACAATAGCTAGCATCTAGGCAGTGCTTTATGGTTTGCAAGCGCTTTGCAAACATTATCTCATTGAATCCCTCAACAATCCTTCAAGGTAGGTTCCATTATTATGGCCATTTCACAGGTGAGGAAACCGAGGCAAATACAAGGTAAGTGACTTGTCCAGAGTCCCACAGCTAATATGTATTAGAGGCTGGATTTGAACTCAGGTCTTTCTGACTCCAAGTCCAAAGGTCTCTCCACCATGCAGTGTTAACTGCTATAAAAAGTTCAAGAAGGATGAAAATTGAGAAAAGGCCATCAGATTGATCAATTAAGCGATCATTGTCTAACCACACCCAAAGGCAGAAAGATCAATATCTTTACATCTTTTCCATAATGCCAAGGAACTATAAAATAAAGCGAATGCCCATCACAATTATGAAATGATCAAACAGATTGTAGTAATGAATTAGTGAAATATTACTGCTCTATAAAAACACAACACCACAAAACAAAAACCAAGCAAACTCCAACCCAACAGGAATGATTCAGAGACTCATGGGAAGACTGATGGAAAGTAAAATAAAGAGAACCAGGAAAACAATATGCATAATGGTAACAGTTATGTAAATGGAAAGGAAAAAGCCTGAAACGGAATACAATGTAGTTATAATGACCAAGATTGTCCTCAATGATGAGATGATACCTTTCTGTTGAGGTGGGGGGCTATGGGTATAGAACACAGCATACAGTTAAACTCAGTTATTGGGTTAATTTTGCAGAATTGTTTTTCCTTGTTTTTATTCTTTGTTATAAATGATGACTCTCTGAGCAGGAGGTGGAAAGCTGTATTTGAAATTAAGGACATAAGAGAACAGAAGATATGAATAAAAATTAAAACTCAAAAACATTCCATGTAACTTGAAAAAGAGCAGTTTCAATTGAGTGATAAGATCTAAGCCTTCTTTTGCAGGATCAGACTTCAAATATTTAGGCATCTCACTGGATAAAGCACTTTGGGTTTGGAGTCAGGAAGAGCTGTGTTCAAATCCAGCTGCAGACAATTACCAGGTGTGTGAGCCTGGACAATAACTTCTGTCTCTTTAATCTCCTCAATTGGATAGCATTATTAATTAATATTAATATTAATATCCACCCTGCAGGGTTACTATAACAATCAAAGGAGATAGTATTTGTAAAGCGCTTACTTGGTTCAGTGATTAGCACCTAGTAGGCACTTAATAAACGTTTGCTTCTTCCCTTCTCCACTTGAAGACCATTAATCTATTCCCTTCTTTAGGCTATGTCCACAATTTCTTCAAGCAAACTTGGGGCATGATCTGGAGGACCGCACCACCTTGGTCACCCTCCCCTGGACACTCTCCTAACTGCCACAGTCTTTTCTAAGAGAAGGTTCCCAGAACCCATCACATTACTGCCTCTATGGCCAAAAAAAGGCAGAGTACAGAAGGGCTATCATGTCCTTGGTCATGGGATGCTGGGTGTCAACCTTGAAATGACCTTAGAGGCCATCTAGTCCTAGTGGTACAGTACGGATAGAGTGCTGGACCTGAAGTCAGGAAGACCTGAGTTCAAAGTCAACCTTAGACACACTTACTAGCTGTGTGAACTTGAGCAAATGATTGAACTTCAGCTTCCTCATCATAATAACAGTAGTACCTATCTCCCAGGTTAAATCAGATCAAATGAGATATTATTTGCAAAGCATTTAGTACAGTGCCTGGCATGTATTAAATACTATATAAATGCTAGCTGTTACTACTATTATAACTACTACCACTACTACCACCACCACCACCGCTACTACCACCGCCACCACCGCCACCACCACCACCACCACCGCCGCCACCACCGCCACCACCACCACCACCACCACCACCACCACCACCATCACCACCATCACCACCACCACCGCTACTACCACCACCACCACCACCACCGCTACTACCATCACCACCACCACCACTACTACCACCATCATCACCACCACCACCATCACCACCACCACCACCACCACCGCTATTACCACCACCACCACCACCACCACCGCCACCACCAACGCTACCACCACCGCCACCACCACCACCACCACCACCGCCACCACCGCCGCCACCACCACCGCCACCACCGCCGCCACCACCACCACCGCCACCGCCACCACTGCCACCACCACCACCGCCGCCACCACCAACGCTACCACCACCGCCACCACCACCGCTACCGCCACCCACCACCACCATCACCACCACCACCACCACCACCACCACCGCTACTACCACCACCACCACCACCACCGCTACTACCACCACCACCACCACCACCACCGCTACCACCGCCACCACCGCCACCACCACCACCACCACCGCCGCCACCACCGCCACCACCACCATCACCACCATCACCACCACCACCGCTACTACCACCACCACCACCACCACCGCTACTACCATCACCACCACCACCACCGCTACCACCATCATCACCACCACCACCATCACCACCATCACCACCACCACCGCTACTACCACCACCACCACCACCACCGCTACTACCATCACCACCACCACCACTACTACCACCATCATCACCACCACCACCATCACCACCACCACCACCACCACCGCTATTACCACCACCACCACCACCACCACCGCCACCACCAACGCTACCACCACCGCCACCACCACCACCACCACCACCGCCACCACCAACGCTACCACCACCGCCACCACCACCACCACCACCACCGCCACCACCGCCGCCACCACCACCGCCACCACCACCGCCACCACCACCACCGCCACCGCCACCACTGCCACCACCACCACCGCCGCCACCACCAACGCTACCACCACCGCCACCACCACCGCTACCGCCACCACCACCACCATCACCACCACCACCACCACCACCACCACCGCTACTACCACCACCACCACCACCACCGCTACTACCACCACCACCACCACCACCACCACCACCACTACTACTACTACTACTACTACTACTACTACTATTACTACTAATTCAATTCCTTCATTTTACAGACGAAAAAACTTAGAGGTATAGTTCTTACTTAAGGTCATATGGATAGCAAGTGACAGATGGGAACATTGGAACCCAGATCTTCTGGTTCTAATGTGCCATGCTGCCTAGAAGATAGGACAGATTCTTAACCTATAGGTAGACTGTGGATAGATTTCAGAGGGTCCATGAACCTAGACGAGGAAAAAAGATCCATTTTTATTTTTGCTAATTCCTAACTGAAATGGAGAATTTCTTCCCGTTATTTAAAAAATATATATTATTCTGAAAAATGTTCATAAACACTAGACTGTCAAAGGAACCTGTAACTCAAAGAAAGGTTAAAAATCCCTGAGATAGTTCTATCTATCTATCTAGGCCTTTCACTAATTAAAAAGTCACTTAATTCCTCTGAGTTGACTTCCCAGTCAATCAAGTGAGGTAATCTCATAACTTCATAGGGTTCTCGTGAGCATTAGCTAAAATAATTGGCGTGAAAGTACTTTGGAAATCATGAAGCCTCCTAAATGTGAGGAGTTATTATATATTAGAGCAATATCTTACTTTGAAAAACTTCAACAAATCCCTGCCTTAGGTAGTTCTTAAGCTATGTACTCCCACTGCAGATCAGCCACCCATCCACACCTTCTCCTATAGGGGCTCTTCTTGTCAATGCCTTCCCAAAAATCCTTTACCAGAAGTCCACCCAAAGTGGTGGGGGCCTTCCTCTAGATCTCTGGACGTTCCACCAGTTGCAGTGCTGCCAGGGTAGATGGTGCAGTGCATAGCATATTAGGCCTGAAGTAGGAAGAGTTCAGATCTGGCCTCAGACACTTACTGGTTACATCACTTTGGGCAAGTAACTCAAACCTCTGTTTGCCTCGGTTTCCCCAACTTCAAAATGAGGATAGTAATGCCTACCTCCCAGGGTTTCTGTGAAGACCAAATGAGACATAGTTGTAAAGTACTTAGAACATAGAAAGCACTATATAAATGTTGGCTGTTATCATCATCACCACCATCTTCCCTTTTCTATATATTAGTTCACTTCTTTTTTCCTGATTATATCTCTCTTGGATGATATATTTTATGCTAACTTCATCTTTCACAGTAGGTTGTTTATTCCTATTCTGCTGCTCTCAGTGAACCATCTTTATGACTTCTCAGAGATGCTGGTATTGAAAATGAAAAGTGAAAAGATTTTACCATTGTCCCTTTTAAATTTCATTTTAGTGCAGAGGTTCCCAAACTTATTTTACCCACCTTCCTCTTTAAAAAAAATTACTCAGTGCCCCCTTGGAAATCTACTTTCTTTAACCCATTAGTGGTTTTAAAAAAATTCACGTCATTTCAAAAAAATATAATTTTTGAAATGACATCTTAAATTTAATAATTTATTGTAAATTTGTGGGATTTTTCTTGCATTGAAATTTTGATGATGTGTAACCATATAGTATCATATTGTAAGCAAATCATTACACACACATATTACTTCAGAATGCATGCTAGACCTTCCGACAATGCACAGCATGCTCATCTGCCAACACTTGCTTGTCAAGATCTATTGGTGTACTTGACCACTAATTGATTATAACTTGCATTTTGTCTGTTTATTTGGAAAATAATGTAATTACTACTACTTCAACTCTATAACAGATGAAACA
The DNA here is from genome assembly GCA_023548195.1 of Bettongia penicillata ogilbyi. Lineage (NCBI taxonomy): Eukaryota > Metazoa > Chordata > Mammalia > Diprotodontia > Potoroidae > Bettongia > Bettongia penicillata. The sequence goes on from JAJHZJ010000202.1 coordinate 1,736,357, forward strand.
TGTATGCTTTTTCAAAATTTTCTTCTCTTCTTTCCACCACCCCTTTATTTTTATTCACTGCCTCCCCAATCCCCACATTGCACATGAGGCTACTACTGCCCCCCTGGATCATTCTAGTGCCCCCTCCCAGGGGATGGTATTGCCCACTTTGAGATTTTCTATTGAGATTTTCTCAATTTTATTCTCTCATTTAACATGTTAGCTAATCCTCCCACCTTTGAGTCTCTATGCAAATTTGGTAAGCATGGACATTGATATCTTTAACTAAATCTTTGGGGGGAAAAATGAGAGGGGCAACATGGTAGAATGAAAAGAATGTTAGATTTTGAAGTACAAAAAATTGAAGTTTAAGACCCATGCCTGGCATTTATCCAGCTGTGTTACTTCAAATGAGTCTCTTATTTTAACATTTCCATGCCTCAGTTTCCTTACCTGTAAAATGAGAGGACTGGAATAAATGGCCTCTAGAGTCTCTTCAGATCAAAATCAAGGGTCAAGCATATACTCCTGGGACTCTTAACTGGAGGTCCTCTTTAAAATTGACATAGAACCATTGATGACTATTCTTTGAGTCAACCATTTTCTGAATCCACCTAGCCCTATCATCATCTGGTTCATATTTTATATATAATATATATGTATGTATATGTATATATGTATATGTATATATATATGTGATTATATGTATATATGATTATATATATGATTTGAATGCAAGTCTTCCTGGTTTTGAGGCTTTGAAGCTATCTCTCTATCCACTATACCACATGGCTTTTTGGGAAACATTTGTCATGAAATACTTGGTCAGATGTTTTGTTATAATCCCAAATCTCAGTTAACTGTATGCATAGCATTCCTCTGATTTGCTGATCTTGTAATCCTGTTAGAAAAGGAAATGAGGTTAATCGTAACCATCATAATTTGTTCTTGATGAAGACTTCTTAGCACTTTTTTTATTACTTCTTTTTCCTGAATGTTCCCTGACCATCCCTTTAATGATATATTTTTTAATTTGTCAGGAATTGAAATCGGACTCACTGGTCTCTGATTTTCAGACTTTACTCATTCCTTTATTTGAAAACTAGGAGGGAAAGTTTAAAAAAAAAGAAATATAATTATAAGAAATGATGAACTCAATGTTTTAGAAAAGCATGGAAATAATTCTGTGAAATAATAAAGAGCCAAATGAGCAGAACCAAGAGAACATTGTCTACAGTAACAGCTATATTATTTTATTTTTTTCTTAATAGTATTTTATTTTATTTTTTCTTTTTTTTAATATTTTATTTATTTTACGTTTTCAACATTTATTTCCACAAAATTTTGAGTTCCAAATTTTCTCCCCATCTCTCCCCTCCCTCACCCCAAAATGCCTTGCATTCTGATTGCCCCTTCCACCAATATGCTGTCCCAACACCCCCTCCTTTCCCTTATCCCCATCTTCTCTCTTGTCTGTAGCGCAAGATAAATTCCCATACCCCATTACCTGTATTTCTTATATCCAAGTTATATGCAAAAACAATTCTCAACCTTTGTTCCTAAAATTTTGAGTTCCAATTTCTCTTCCTTCCTCCCTGCCCACCCATCCCCAATGAGAAGGCAAGCAATTCAATATAGGCTGGAGTTTTGCAAATGACTTCCATAATAGTCATGTTGTGTAAGACTAACTATATTTCCCTCCATCCTATCCTGCCCCCCCCCGTTGCTTCTATTCTCTCTTTTGACTTTGTCCCTCCCCAAGAGTGTTTGCTTCTATTTGCTCCCTCCTCCCGTTTACCCTCCCTTCCATCATCCCCCCCACCCCACTCTGCTTGTCCCTTTCTTCCCTACTTTCCTGTAGGGTAAGATAGATTTTCATACTAAATTGAGTGTGTATCTTATTCCTTCCTTGAGCCAAATGTGATGAGAGTAGACTTTTTCCCTCTCATTTCCCCCCTTTTCCCCTCCATTGGAAAAGCTTTTTCCTGCCTCTTATATGGGAGATAATTTGCCCCATTCAATTTCTCCCTTTCTCCTCCCAATATATTCTTCTCTCATCCCTTAATTTTATTTTTTAGATATGATCCCTTCCTATTCAACTCACCCTGTGCTCTCTCTCTCTCTCTCTCTCTCTCTCTCTCTCTCTCTCTGTCTCTCTCTGTCTCTCTCTCTCTCTCTCTCTCTCTCTGTATAATCCCTCCAACTACCCAGATACTGAGAAAAGTTTCAAGAGTTACAAATATTATTTTTCCATGTAGGAATGTAAACAGTTCAACTTTAGTAAGTCCTTTGTGATTTCTCTTTTCTGTTTACCTTCTTATGTTTCTCTTCATTCTTGTATTTGAAAGTCAAATTTTCTTTACAGCTCTGGTCTTTTCATCAAGAATGCTTGGAAGTCCTCTATTTCATTGAATGACTATTTTTTTCCCCTGAAGTATTATACTCAGTTTTTCTGGGTATGTGATTCTTGGTTTAAATCCTAGCTCCTTTGACTTCTAGAATATCATATTCCACACCCTTCGATCCCTTAATGTAGAAGCTGCTAGATCTTGTGTTATCCTGATTGTATTTCCACAATACTTGAATTGTTTCTTTCTAGCTGCTTGCAAGATTTTCTCCTTGACCTGAGAACTCTGGAATTTGGCCACAGTATTTCTAAGAGTTTCTCTTTTTGGATCTCTTTCAGGTGGTGATTAGTGGATTCTTTCAATATTTATTTTGCCTTCTGGTTCTAGAATATCAGGGCAGTTTTCCTTGATAATTTCATGAAAGGTAATGTCTAGGCTCTTTTTTTGATCATGGCTTTCAGGGAGTTCCATGATTTTTAAATTGTCTCTCCTGGATCTATTTTCCAGGTCAGTTGTTTTTCCAATGAGATACATTATCTTCCATTTTTTCATTCTTTTGGTTTTGTTTTGTAATTTCTTGGTTTCTCATAAAGTCATTAGCCTCCATCTGTGCCATTGTAATTTTTAAAGAAATATTTTCTTCAGTGAACTTTTGAACCTCCTTTTACATTTGGCTAATTCTGCCTTTTAAAGCATTCTTCTCCTCATTGACTTTTTGGACTTCTTTTTCCAATTGAGTAAGGCTATTTGTAAAGGTGTGATTTTCCTCAGCATTTTTTTGGGTCTCCTTTAGCAAGCTGTTGACTCACTTTTCATGATTTTCTTGCATCGCTCTCATTTCTCTTCCCAAGTTTTCCTCCACCTTTCTTACTTGATTTTCAAAATCCTTTTTGAGCTCTTCCATTCTCTGGGACCGTTGCATATTTATTTTGGAGGTTTTGGATGCAGAAGACTCTACTGTTATGTCTTCCCCTGATGATAAACATTTTTCTTCCTCATTTGAAAGAATGAGAGAGAATCCTGTTGACCAAGAAAGTAATCTTTTATAGTCTTATTTTTTATCCCTTTTTTGGACATTTTCCCAACCAGTTACTTGACTTTTGAGTCATTTCTCAAGAGTAGGGTATACTCTGGGGACCTGTAAGATCTCAGTTCCTTCAAGGTGGCACAATCAAGGGAGAGGAGTTTACTCCCCAGCCTGGCTCATGGCTAAGATTTAGACTAGCTGCTCAATTCCCACAGGGGCTTAAGATGAAGCTCCAACAATGGAAACCAGCCACTGCCTTCCACAGCCACCATAACCACTGCCTGCCCACTACTCCTGGTGTTGCTGCACCAGCCAGAGGCCACCATTGTTGCCAGGGGCTGGGGCTAGGGAAGGACCCTGCTCCCTTGTCATGGAGGTGAAAAAGCTCTCTCACTGACCTTTGAAGTATCTTTGTCACCTGTGGGTTGAGGGATCTGAGAACCTCCACCTTTGCTGCTGGGGATTCTGCCCCTGAGGCCTGCCCCAATCCTGCTCCTCTCAGAGCCATGCAGCCAAGGCTGGGCTGGGCTCTGCTCTGAGTCCAGTGCCACAGACCTTTCCCATCAGCCTTCCAAGTCACCCTGAGCTGGAAATCTCCTCCACTCCTTCATTCTGTGGCTTCTGCTGCTCTAGAATTTGTTGTCTTTCTTTACAGGTATTTTATGGGCTGTGGGAGAAGAGCTAGAGTATGTATATCTTTCTACTCCCCAGCTATATTATTTTAAAAACAACTTTGAGCAAATAAATTATTTTGACTAATATAAAAACCTCAATTAACTATAAAGGACATATGAAGATGCTATGCATCCAGAGAAAGAACTGGTAGAAGTATGTATAGAATAATTTTACATATATATACCTATTTTTGTCTATTGGTAGCCATCTCTAGGGTGGGTGGGGAGGGAAGAAATTTACATGATAATTTTGTTGTGTATTTGAAAGGAATAGCAAATTGTACTTAGTAGATTTGCAGTTTCATGTGCAACATCTTTTTTTATTGTTCTGTGTTATAGAAATACTTGTTTATTCCATAAATTAAGTGTGTGTATATGTACATATATGTAAGTATATATATGTATATGTGTGTGTGTGTGTGTATATATATATATATATATGTATGTATGTATTTAAATTGGGATGTTTGTCCTTCTACAATCCTATGACACTTCTCCTATTCTTTACAAAGACCAGGCATTGACACTGTCTGAGTAATCACCTCAATCCCTTCTTCCAATCTGCTGGATCATAGATTTCCTGGACTTGCTCATTTGAATTCATCAGTGGCATCTAATTACTTCCTTACTGTCTCCTTACTTATTCACTATTAGAGAACATGAAGGTGTACCTGAATGTCAGGGGACCTAGGAACTTTGATGGGAAAAAAAATTACCTTTATATTTTCATTAACCTCTAACTGAAATAGTTCATTTCCTTCAATTACTTAAGAACATTATTCTGAGTCAATAGGTATCACCAGATTGATAACTGTCATGATGCAAAAAAAAGTTAAAAGCTCCTGAACTACAGAATACCCAGAAGATGGTGACTAAGATGATTCATTGTTCTGTAAAGCTAGAAATTCCTTTCTCCCATTCGTGAGGTACTCAAAAAGTTCCCTGTAAGCGTGGGAAATCTGTATCTAGTTTGTCCTTGGCTCCAGATGCAGACATTGTAACCTTTCAGATTACCTTAGAAGGCTTTTAGAACACATATGGCAAATTCAACATCCTCTGGACCCTTTGGAGTTGGAAGCTCTTCCTCCAGTTAAAAGGGGAGAGAGAAATATATATCCAAGGCTTAAGTCAATGCCTCCTATTTCCTCCAGGCAATTCCCACTTAAGGATGTGCTAGAAAGCCATATGCTCCAATTTATGAAAGCCTATCCCTTTAAAACTCACTCAATCCCAAAGGGAATGGGTGGGGAGGGAGGGATGGGGAGAATTTGGAACTCAAAGTTGTAGGAACAACTGTTGAGTATTGCTGTTGCTACTAGGAAATAAGAAATACAGTTAATGGGGAATAGAAAGATATCTGGCCCTACAGGACAAAAGAGAAGATGGGGACAAGAGAAGGGAGGGATGACAGAAGAGAGGGCAGATTGGTGATAGGGAAAATTAGAATGCTTGGTGTATTGGGGTAGGGGGAGGGGAGAAAAGGGGAGAAAATTTGGAACCCAAAATTTTATGAAAATGAATATAAAAAGTTAAATAAATAAATATTTAAAAAAACTCACTCAAAAATTTATAGATAGTTTTATTTTCTTTTATATAATTCTTGTACAATGTCATTCTAGTTCAAAAACCTTTGTGACTTAGTCTAAGATCTTTTGATTGATTCATGTATATTCTAGTCTGGCTAAGGTATCCGAGATAAGACAGGATGGATAGGATGGGACTCTATATCAGGATGATAGGAAAAATAATATCGAAAGGGATCTCAAGAGATCATGAAGCCCAGTTCCTGACATTTGTCCAATGAGGTGGCAGAGCTCCTCACAGCAAATTCTACAAGGGAAGTTGGCCCAAGAGAGATGATAAACTCTTAAGAATGGAATTCTGAAGATGCAACTTTTGTTTGAAAAACAACAAGGAATCAAAGAACTTTACCACAGATGAAAAAAAGGGAGGGGGCAAGTATGAAGGAGTAATGGAAAATTAAAAACAACATGGATATAGACTTGGAAAGAACTTCTAAAGGCCTCTAATCTAATCCCTTTGTTTTAGATTTGAAAAAACCAAGGCCTAGGAAGATTGACCGCCCAAGGTCATCCATCAGAGGTGGAATTTGCACCCAGAGCCTTTGACTCTGGAGTTGTTGCTCAAAAGAGCACTGTCCTGCATCACCTCACCTGGTCCTGTTATGTCAGAATAGGCATAATGCTGGCTTTTTTTAGTTATTGCAGTTCATGCCCAGAAGTAAACCCCATCCTAAGCTTCTGTGCACTTGCCTGGAATGCCAGCTTAATTAGGAGGTGTCAGGGAGGGGTTAACATTACAGTATGTTGAGGAAAAGAAGATCAAAGAGAGGTTAGGGCCACTTCTCAGGTGGATGGAACAGAGATAATAGATGTGTTTCTATCTCCTTTACCAAGAACTTTTTTCAGATAGGTGACAAAGTGGATAAAGTGCCAGTTCTGGAGTCAGGAAGACTCATCTTCCTGAGTTCAAATCTGGCCTCCAGTACTTAACAGTTGCATGACCCTTGGCAAGTCACTTAACCTTTTTGCCTCAGTTTCCTCATGTACATGACTGAACAATTCCCTTTACCAAGAAGTTTCTTCAGATGGGGAAAGATAAAACAAAAGTGGCTATCGGGGAGTTAAATGCCAAGTTAAATAAAGAAATGGCTAAATACTGCTCTCAAAGCAGTTCAAATCAGTAGGTCTTGATGAACTGAATCTCAGAATACTGAAAGAACTGACAGATATGATTACTCAACTGTTATTGATGATTTTGAAAAAAATATATTAAAAAAAGAAGAAAAACTAAATGGAACAGGATAGATGCCATGAGACTGGAAACGTACATATCCCAGTTTTTTTAAAAAGGAAAAAAATAGCCTTCAAACTAGATTGATGAGATTGACTATATGTTTGAAAAATTCTAATTATTAAAATTATGTTTTATGAGTACTTAGAAAAGACTTGGTGGTCACAAAGAGTCAGTACGCCTTCAACAAGAACAGGTCATACCACTCTGAGGTTTCACTTCACACCCCAGCAAATTGACAAAGCTAACTAAATATGGGAAGAGTCAGGCGTTATAAAAAACAGGCATACTCATGCACTGTTAGATGAACTGCGAATTGCTCCAACCACTCCAGAAAGAAAGTGGTTGGAGCAACCACTTTAAGGAAAAGTGACTTTCCTTAAAGTCACTTTTAAGCGATTTATGTACAAACTCTTCGATTCAAAGATGCCATTGGTAGGCATATGCCCCAAGGAGGTCAATGGATTTTAAAAAAAAAAGACCCCCATATACAACAAAATATGTAGAGCAATACTTTTTGTGTTAGCAAAAAACTGGATGCAAAGTAAATGTACAACAATTGGGAAATGGCTGAACAGGTTGTGATACATGAACATAATGGAATCCAATCATGGACACTCCTGTGATCCTGTCCTGGGCCCTTTTGTCTTCTCCCTCTATATTATCTCACATGGTGATCTCATCAGCTCCCATGTGCTAAATTATTATCTCTCTGTAGACTTCTGGGTGAGGTGACCAACAAGATGGAGGACAAGACATTTTTTCCAGTACCTATTAACACTTCAACAACAAAGCAAGAATGATAGGCAAAAGCAATTAGAACTGTCTCCATAGGACAAGAAACCCAACAAAGTGAGAGTATCCTAATGAATTAAAGTGGAGAAAATATATCCCTAGCATTCACTCTGCTCTTCCCCTCTAGTCTTCATGCTCCTACAGGGCACATAAAACATCCTTCCAGTTTGTGCTCTGGGACTTATTCAAGGAATTTTCTCCTGTTGTTAAATTCTCTGAAACACATACCACATCTACCCTTTCCCCATGATCCTATTGCAACAAGCAGTGAACTTAAACCCTGCCTAGCCACTTAACAGGGGACAGAAAGTTATAGGAAAAGGAGACCTTGCTCAACTTGGGGAAATATTTATGTAATGGAACCCCAGAGTGGCAGAAACTGCCCAGAATACCCATTGCACTTTCCTCAAAACCTATAATAAATGACAGCCAATGCCCAGCCAGCATACATAAGAAAGTTGGGAATCAGGCTGGAATCCTTCCCCAGGAAACTCATCATTGAGAAATTTCATTATCCAGTAAGAGTGAATGTACCTGGTACTTACATTCCCTAAGTAGCTTCTATCCCTCTGATTCAATCCACTAACTTGAGAGCAAGACCATGGACTCCAGGGCCTCTATTTAAACATTGGACTCAGCACAATTTTTCCTTTACAGTTCTCACTAACTACACTGCTTTTGAACTTTTTGGAACTTTGCATCATATGCCTTTATCAAGAAGGTTTCTCCCCCCTTTTACTTTTTAGCTTCTTTTTTTGTATGGTCTTCTGCCATTGGATTATAAGCTCATTTAAGACAGTGGATGTCTTTGTCTTATTTATATTTGTATACCCAGCACTTCCCTGACACATGGTAGGTACTTAATAAATGATTGTTAAGTGAATGATGACATTGGAAGGAGGCTGAGAGAGCTTTAGCTCCAGGACAAATTTGCCATCAAAGGGAATAGAGTCAGAAAGTGAATGACAAGGGGTGGAACCGAGATGTGGAGCAAAACCAGGGACTCACCAGAGCTCTCCCCCAAACCCCTTCAAATAGCTGTAAAAATGACTCTAAACAAATTCTAGAGCAGCAGAACCTACAAAAAGACAGAGAAACCAAACTCCATCCCAGGATAACATGGAAGGTAAACAGGAATGGTCTGTGGCACTTGGCTGAGAGAGGAGCACAGTCCAGAGCAGGCCACACCAGTACAGATTGGGCCTCTGCAAACCTGGAGCAGGCCTGAGGGGACTGAATCACTGACAGCTGTGGCTGTTTCCAGACTTCTCAACCTACAAATGCCAAAGACATCTTAGAAGGTCAGTAAGAAAGGTCTGTTGGACCTGGGTAAGAGAAGAGCACAGTCCAGGAGCAGCAGCAGCAGCTTCTTCTGGAGCTCTCAGCCTGTAGATGGTGAGGAGATCAAACAACTGGTTAGAAGGAGATTACAAGGATTTCTTTGTGGGCACTGTGGCAAGACTCTGTTGTGCTTCCCATCCTTGGATTTGGGTCGCAGTCCTGGGTGGCAGTCATAGGGTAAAGAGGAGTATTGTATAGTAGAGTTTGTGGCAGCAGTGAAGAGGGAACCCTCCTCACAGTTTCAGGGCAGAAAAGAGTGCTTGTGGTCACTCATCAACCAGAGCACAGGCCAGGAGAGGCATAAACACCTCTCCTTAGATCATACCAGCTTGAAAACTTATAGGTCCTTGGAAATATCTCTGAAAACAGCTGCACAAAACCCTTGAAGCTTGGGACAGTACTCTCTCCATACTAGAAACAGAGGTCTGACTTAACAAAGAGTTTAAAAAGTCAAGAAATTGACTGGGAAAACAAGCAAACAACAGGAAAAAACCACCCACTATGGAATCTTACTTTGGTGACAAGGAAGATCAAAACATACATTCAGAAGAAGACAACAAAGTCAAAGCTCCTACATCCAAAGCCTCCAAAAAAGATATGAATTGGTTGCAGGCCAACAAAGAGCTCAAAAAGGATTTTGAAAACCAAGTAAGAGAAGTAGAGGAAAAATTGGGAAGAGAAATGAGAGTGATGCAAGAAAATCATGAAAAGTGAGTCGACAGCTTGGTAAAATGACAAAAAAAAATACTGAAGAAAATAACATCTCAAAAAATAGACTAGACCAAATGGCAAAAGAGGTCCAAAAAGTCAATGAGAAGAATGCCTCAAAAACCAGAATTGGTCAAATGGAAAAGGAGTTCCAAAAGCTCACTGAAGAAAATAATTACTTAAAAATTAGAATGGAGTGAGTAGAAGCTTAACAACTCTATGAGAAATCAAGAAATTATAAAACAGAATCAAAAGAATGAAAAAATAAAAGACACTGTGAAGTATCTTATTGGAAAAACAGCTGACCTGGAAAGTGGATCCAGGAGAGATAATTTAAAACTTATTGGACTATCTGAAAGCCATGATCAAAAAAAGAGACTAGATATTATCTTTCAAGAAATTATCAAGGAAAACTGCCCTGATATTTTAGAATCAAACAGTAAAATAGAAATTGAAAGAATTCACTGATCACCTCCAAAAAGACATCACAAAATGAAAACTTCCAGGAATAGTATAACCAGATTTCAGAGTTCCCAGGTCAAGGAGAAAATATTATAGGCAGACAGAAAAAAATAGTTCAAGTATTGTGGAACCACTATCAAGATAGTACAAGATTCAGCAACTTCTACATTAAAGGATGAGAGGTTTTGGAATATGATATTCCAGAAGTTAAAGGAGCTAGGATTAAAACCAAGAACCATCTACCCAGCAAAATTGAGTATAATCAATGAGGGGAAAAATTGACAATTGATAATGTAGAGGAATTTAATGTATTCTTGAGAAAAAAAGAGCTAAATAGAAAATTTGACTTTCAAATGCAATACTCAAGAGATTCATGAAAAGGTAAAGAGGAAAGAGATATCATAAGGGATTTATTATAGTTGAACTGTTTAAATTTCTACATAGAAAGATGATATCTGTAACTCATGAGACCTTTCTCAGTATTAGGGTAGCTGGACAGAGGGCACAGGGTAAGTTGAATATAAAGGGATGATATCTAAAAAAAAAATTAAGGGGTGAGAGAAGAATGTAGTGGGAAAAGGAGAAAGGGAGACATAGAATTAAGTAAATTATCTCTCATAAAAGAGGCAAGAAAAAGCTTTTACAGTGGAGGGGAAGAGCAAGATGAGAGGGAATGTATGAACCTTACACTCACTGGAATTGGCTTAAGGAGGGAATAACATATATACTCAATTAGGTATGGAAATCTATCTTACCCTACAGGAAAGTAGTGGGGAAAGGGATAAGGAGGGAAGGGTGATAAAAGGGAGGGTAGATTGGGGGAGGGGGTAATCAAAAGCAAACATTTTTGAGGAGGAACAGGATGAAAGGAAACGACATGACTATTATGGAAGTGTTTTGCATGACTATACATGTATAGCCTATATCAAATTGCTTACCTTCTCAATGAGGCTGTGTAGGAAGGGAGAAAGGTTGAGAATTTGGAACTCAAAGTTATAAAAACAAATATTAAAAATTGTTTTTACATGTAACTGGGAAATAAGATACACAGGAAATAGAATATGGAAATCGATCTTACAGTAAGGGAAAATAGAAGAAGGGGACAAGAGGAGAGGAGTGCTAGAAGGAAGAACAGAATGAGGAAAGAGGTAATTAGAAGCAAGATACTTTTGAGGAGGGGCACAGTGAAAGAAGAGAGCAGAATAAACAGGGGTAGCAGGAATAGCATAAAAGAAAATACAGTCAACAATAGTAACTATGAAAAAAATTGGAACAAGCTTCTCTGATTCTCATTTTTCTAACACATAGAGAACTGTGTCAAATTTATAAAAATAAGAACCATTCCCCAACTGATAGATGATCAAAAGATATAATCAGTTTTCAGATGAAGTCATTAAAGCTATCTATAGCCATATGAAAAATACTGTAACTCACTATTGATTGGAGAAATGCAAGTTAAAATAATTCTGAGGTACTACCTCATACCTATTAGATTTGATAATAGGACAGAAAAGGTAAATGACAAATATTGGAGGGGATGTGGGAAAAATGAGATATCAATGTATTGTTGTTGGACCGTTCTACAGAGCAATTTGGAGCTATGCCCAAAGGGCTGTAAAACCATGCATATCCTTTGACATAGAAATATCACTACTAGGTCCATATCCCAAAAGAGATAAAAAACGAAAAGAAAAAGGACCTATACAATAAAATATATTTATAGCAGTTGTTTTCTTGGGGTAAAGAATTGGAAATTGAGGGGATGCACATCAATTGGGGAATGGCTGAATAAGTTGTGGTATGTAATTATGATGGAGTATTATTATACTATAAGAAATGATGAGCAGGATGCTCTCAGAAAAACCTGGAAAGACTTGTGTGCATTGATGTAAAATGAAATGTAATGGGTACAAAGTGACAGCAATATTGTAGAATGGTCAGGCATGAATGATTTCAGCAACCCAATGATCCATGATAATTCTGAAGGACTTAGAATGAAAAATGCTATCCATCCCTAGAGAAATAACTAATGGTGTCTGAATACAGATTGAAACAACTTGGGGTTTTTTCCCCACTTTATTTTCTTTGAGTTTTTTTATCTATGTTTTCTTTCATGACATGACTATTATGGATATGTTTTGCATGATTACACATATATAACATATATGGAATTTCTTGCCTTCTCAATTGGAGGGGGAGGGAAGAAGTGGGGGACTTTGGAACTCAAAGTTTTAAAAACTAATATTAAAAATTGTTTACATGGAACTGGGGAAAAATTAAATACTAAATAAATACCAAAAGAAAGGGAAAAAAAGAAAGCTGACAGTTAAATACAACAAAAGAAAAAGAGCAACAAACAAAAAGCCCCAAACACCAAATCACCAAAGATCTCAAGAAGAAGAAAATTCAATTAAAAACCTAGAGCACAAGCAAATAAATCATCAGGGTGGAAAACAAAATAAATAAGGGAGATGAGTAACAAGATGTTTAAAAGACCGTAAATCTCTCTCTAAATAAAATGGCAAGACAAAGGAAATTGAACCAAAGTCTGATATAACACAGAACCCTATGAATTCCCAAGATAGCATGGAACCACAAGGAAGATATTCCAGAATGGTTTAAAAGAAAAATAACAAACTTAAGAGAAGAAAATAGATTCTCTTATCTTATGTTTTGTTTTTTCTCATGGTCTCTCTCATTTGTTTTAATTCTTATATGTAACATGACTAATGTGAAAATATGTATAATAAAAATGTATGTGTAGAACTCATATAAGATTACATGCTGTCTTAGGGAGGAGAGGACAGGGAGGGGGAAGAAAATTTAATACTTATGGAAGTGATTGTTGAAAACTGAAAACAAATTAATTAATTAATTATTTTAAAAAGAGAGAGAGAAGAAAATAGACAGGAACAAGTGGCAGAATCTATGGCCTGCACAACACAAATTATTAGCAGAAGAAATACATGAATCTACTATGGTGAATCTCTCCAAAGAAACAGAAGAGACAGACCAACAGAATGATGATATAATAAACTGAAGTAAAGGACAATCTGAAAGACAAGTAGCGAAAAGTAATAACATTAAAAGAACAAATGATCTCTATACCATCAAATATTTTTATTTCAAAGATGGTATAGATAGAGACAACTTAAGTTGTCATAGGCCTCCCAAAAGAATAGGACAAATCAAAGAAATTAAACATCTCAATGCAAGAAAGAGAACAAGAAAACTGTCTAGACTACAGAAACAAGCATCAATCTAAAAGATTCACAGATGGCCTCTAGAAAAAAAAACCAAAAAACTATTCCTCAAACTCCACATAGGAGACATAGTGGTTAAATTGAACAGTTCCAAGACAGAGAACAAATTCTGTAAGTGATCAGGAAGAATACCCTTAACTATAAAGAAAAGTCCATTTGAACAACACAAGCCTATTCTTCATGCACCAGAAATACAAAAAGAAAATGGAATAATATATTATAAATACCAAAGGAGATTAAGATATTATAATCCAAAATAATATACCCTAAAAACTTGAGTCTGAAAAAATCAGTGCAAAAAAAAAAAATGGACGTTCCATAAAAGAAAGACATTTAAAGTATTCCTGAGGGGTGAAAATGATGTGAACAAATTATTTGAGCTGCAAACACTCCAAGCAACAGAAATACAATAAAGATAAATAAATACAGATACAATGTTTCATCTCTAGAGACTATTAAAAGAAACAACTAAGAAGAGAAATACTTACAATACTAAGGGGGGAAAAAAAACAGGACTATTAAGAGATATTTTTTTAAAAGTATACAATTGGATAAAGATAAAAGGGAAATAGGAAATAGAAATAGGAAAAATTACCATAGAGGAGCAGGCCTGAAACACATGGACTGAACTCTACACAACCTGCGCTACCGGCGATGCAATGAATTTATGAGACTAAATTGCAAAATAGGAGGATGCATAAAAGGGGAAAGGGAGTTATAATGTATCCTAATCAAGTCTATAATAAACAACATAGGGAAAACAACTCCTGTATCTCTTAATAAGAGAAATTATAGGACAATGCGTCAGATGCAAAAAAGAGGGATTGAAATGAGGGAAGAATCCAGCAAAGGAGACTGAGAAAGAACAGTCAGAGAGAAAAGGAGAACCAGGAGAGGATGGTGTTATGAAAACCTAGAGAGAAGGAGAAAGACGGTGATTGACAGTATCCAAAGTTACAGAGAGGTCAAAAAGGTTGAGGATTAGATTTAGCAATTAAGAGAGCTTTAGTAACCTTGGAGAATAGTTTGAGCTCATCTTCCTGAGTTCAAATCTGGTCTCAGACATTTAGTAGCCATGTGACCCTGGGCAAGTCACTTAACTCTGTTTGCCTCAGTTTCCTCATCTATAAAATGAACTGGAGAAAGAAATGCCAAACCATTCCAATGTCTTTGCCAAGAAAACCACAAATGGGGTTGCGCAGAGTCAAACATGACTGAACAAGTAACTCTGGAGAGCAGTTTCAGTTGAATGATGAGGTTGGAGGCCAGACTGAGGAGTTAAAAAGAGAGTAAGAGGAAAGGAAGAAGAAAAAGCTAGCCATGAAAGGAAGGAGATAGTGAATGAAAGGTAGCCCTAGTCATTTTACTGATCTACAGTCTTGCATCTCCACTGCCTCTCAGATATGGCAAAGTGAATATCCTAGGCACATCTCAGATTCAACATGAACAAAACAGAACTCATTATCTCTTCCTACAAACCATTCTCTCTTCCAAACTTAAGGGTACCACGATCTACCATTGTTGTTCAGTTGTGTCCAACTTTCCATGGCCCCATTTGGGAGTTTTCTTGGGAAAAAATACTGGAGGGGTTTCCTATTTTCTTCTTCAGCTCATTTTACAGATGAGGAAACTGAGGCAAACAGGATTAATTGGCTTGCCCAGGTCACACAACTAAGAAGTGTCTGAAGTCAGATTTGAACCCAGAAAGAGATCTATTTCGCCACCTAGCTGCCTTTCTAAAGTGTAGGTATAACCATATCACTCTTGTACTCAATGAGCTCCAGTAAGCTCCTTATTACTTCCCAGATCAAATATAAATTCCTTTGTTTGGCATTTAAAGTTCTCCATTACTTGGTACTTTTCTATCTTTCCAGTCTTCTCACACTTCAGGAACTCCATGATCTCACTACACTGGTCTACTTGCAATTTTTCTACCACTCTCCATCTCCCATCTCCATACCTTTGCACTTGCTGATTCCCACCCCTCACCCCACCTGGAATGCACACACCCTTTCCCCACCAGGGCTGTACTGGAGCCTGCTTATACTAGCTTGGGAGAGTCAGTTATTAAATTTGTAGTGTGAAGTTATACTTAGGAAATTAGAAAATGCTTCAAATCAGGACTTGACTCTTTTGTTGGTTAAAGTGAAGGAGAAAATTCTAGCAATGCAGACTAAATTAAAAGTGTGTCATGCATACACTTTCTCCCCAGAATTCCAGTTGTTAAACATTTACCAGCATCCACCTCACTACCCCCTTCTTTATTTCCCTCATTTCCTTCAAGACTCAGCTCAAAGCTCAATTTGTGCACGAGTCCTTTCTCAGTATACCACCCCCCACCAGCTGCTAATTCTTAACCTTTTCAAATTACTTTCTATTATGTATATATCTTGTATGTACCTTGATTGTATGTATGCTCTATTACATTATTACCCCCTGTTAGAATGTACACTCCTTGAAGATGAAGATTGGACTTTTTGCTGTTATTTTGATTTTGATTTTGCCATTATATCTCCAGTGCTTAGCAAAGTGCCTGGCAAGTAAGTGCCTAATAAATCTTTGTTGACTGACTGGAATATTTTTTTTTTTGCTCATTCGTTTCAGTCCTGTCCGACTCTCTGTGACCCCATTTGGGGTTTTCTTGGCAAGGATACTGGAGTGGTTTGCCATTTCCTTGTCCAGACTGAAATATTACAATGCTACTAAAAACAAGGAATTTAAATACTCAGAAGCTTGAAAAGACAATGACTACACAATAACGCCAAGAGAAGAAACAGAAAAAAAAGCAATAAAACAACCAAAATTGAGTGGTTTAAAATTATAAAATGACCAAGCTTGATCCCAAAAAAGAGATATGAAAAGACACCACCCCATCTCCTTTGCAGAAGTGCAGGTTCATTATACTGCATGTAATGCCAGACTTTAAAATATATATTGTATATATATATATATATATATTTACATTTTATATATAAGAAATACATATATGTATATATATATGTATATGTTGATTTTGTGGCACTTTTTTCTTCCTCTTTTAAAGTATGACTCTATGGAATAAAATGAGGAGGGGTATAGTAGGAAATATAGGAGATATAAAAACAAATAGTAACGATAAAATTTAAAAGAACTAATCTCATTTCATTTTTTAAAACAGGATTACTTAATTGTTGATCATACCAATGCCATAAACATAATATACTTGGATTATTGTGAGGGCTAAATGAGAAAATACTTGTAAAGAATTTAAGAGACCTTAAAGTGCTATATAAACATGAGTGATTACTTCTGTTTATCTTATTCCTGGCATCTGAGATGTTTTGAGAAAGGCCTGAGTTTGACTCCTGTCACAGACAGGAGAGTTGGACTATGTAACAAACCTCAAAGGTTCCTTCTACAGACGAGATATTTTGATCATGTGAAAATTTAAAGGCTTTTCCATGGACCCAGCTAGGATAAGACGGAAAATGGTCGATGGGGGTGGAGGGTAGGGAATCTTTTCATCAGTTATCTCTGGTATAAATATAATATCCAAGATATATGGCCACTAACAAAAATAAGTGACCAAAACCCATGCCCCAGCAGATAAGTGACCAAAAGCTCTGAACAAGCAGTTCTCAAAATAAGATTTACAATTATTAGCAATCATATGAAAGAATGCTTCAAATCAGCAATAATAGGAGTCTTATGAACAAAAACAACTCTGAGGTGCTAAGACAGGCACACTAATGCATTGTTGGTGGAGCTATGAATTGTTCCGATCATGCTGGAAAGACGTGGAATTTCTTTCAACTTGCAATTGGAAAGGATTCAAATTTGGAATTTTTTGCAGTGACATACTTTTTGCTTCAAAGATTCGTCTGTGAGGTATACACTCATGAAAGAGGTAAATGACATAGTTCTTTAAAAATCCCATAGTCATCAAAATATTTTATAGTGTCATTTTGTGTAGTAGCAAAGAACAGAAAACAAAGTAGATAATCATGGATTGGAAGTAGCCAAACAATCTGTGCTGCATAAATATATGGAATATTTCTGGGCTGTGAAAAAAGATGAACATGATGATTGGAGAAAGCTTATATGAACTGATGCAAAGTGAAGTAAAAAAGGACCAGAAAAGAAATAAACAAAAGTACAATAATATAAATGGAAAAAACAGCCACCACCAAACCATTGAAACTGAAGGCTGTGAAGTGATAAGGCCAAAACTTTTCTTCAGAGATATGAGAACCCATCTCCCTTCTATAAAATTTCTTTTTTGTAGTTACACTTTAACTTCCAAACTATCTCCCTCCTCTCCCCATTTATCATTTTCCCTTATATCATTATAGGCAACTTGATAAGTGTGACATGATATTGTAGGATTATTTTAATTTGCAGTTTTCTAGTCAATAATGATTTAGAGCGTTTAAAATATAGCTGTATATAGCTTTGATTTCTTCATTGAAGAACTGCCTGCTCATATTCTTTGACTATTTATCAATTGGGGATCCATCTCCCATTTTGCAGAAATGGGGGATCATGGATATGGAACTCTGTATATAATTGACAGAGTTGGTTGATGTCTTGATAAACAGATTTTTGCCCCCATTTTTTTTATTCCTTGATGGTCTTCTGGGAGGAGGAAAGAAGGAAGTGCATTCTATCAAGTTCTCTGGGTCTATGATTGCGACACTTCCAGGTCACTCTTTCGAAGTAAGCACTAGCCTTTTAAAAATTGTATATCCCCAGAGAAGGACAACAAGGTTATACCCTGGTCCTTCAGGGACTTTTGAGGAAGTACTAAACCCTGAGGCAGAGGTTGGGGGAAAGAGCATGGAAGGAAGAGGGGGAGCTCTTCAGATAGACTGAGAGTGACACTTCAAGGCATCTCTGTTCTCCACACCCACCTCCCTTTCCCAAAGGGGCACTAACTAAACCTGGGATTCTCCCTAAGATAGCTCAGAGCAACAGGAATCAGAAAATGAGAATCCAAGGGGCAGCATCCCATCCTAGGGTCACCTCACCCTGCTGCCAGCCTCTAGGCTGGGCAACACTTGGTATGTTTCCAATCTTGAATCACTGTTCTCCTCTTTCTTGTACCCACATCCCTTGCCCATGTAAAGTCACCTTGGTCCAACCTTGGTCAGTCCTATCTCCTACTTGATGCAGATCCCAGGCTTTTGCCTTAGTCTCAGAATAAATGAGTCTGGAAAAGGATCTGTTTGTGTGTGTTTGACTGCATATGTATGTATGTATGTATGCATGTATTGGTAGGTATTTAAACTTGCATGCATGTTTATGGGAATGTTATAAATACATGTGCACCCGAGTATATGTGTATAAGGTTATCTTTTATATGCATATGAATGCATGAATTTGTAAGAAGACATATGTGCCTGTATCTATCACTTCTTGAGAGTCTTTGCATCATTTCTTCTGTCTACCATCTGAGCACTTGTCTTGTGTGCATTCTCTGTAAAATAGTCTTTTAGGCAAGCATATATTTGGCATTCAAACAATGTGTCCCACCCATCAGAGCTGATGTCTCTGAAGAACTTTGGAGTTGATTGTGTAACGTGGGAGATACTGGAACAAGATGGCCCAGCATGGCATGCCCTCATCAGAGAAGGTGCTGTGCTCCATGAGCAAAGCAGAATTGAAATAGCTCCAAAGAAATGTGAGATGCACAGATCTAGAGAATCCACCCCAGATATGGTTTATTTAAATGTAATATATATAAATAAACATGGTTTATTTGTGCCTAACGTGCAGTAAAGCATTTTAAGTGTGTATTGGTTGGATCAGTTACAATCAGACATGCTATAACTTGACTCTGGCGTAGTAATGTCATTTTGGTCTTCTTTGAGAAAGAAGGACAACGATGTTATCTATGTATATGAGTGCCGGTTTGTGTAGTCTAATAATAAATAATACATGTATAGCCCTTTCCTCACAGCAATCTCGTATACGAGGCAATACCACAATAGATACTATCTCCTTTACAGATCAAGAAAGGAAGTTCTGATAGAGGTAGTGTGGTGTAAGAGAGTGGGCACCAGACTTTGTGTCAGAAGAAACCCATATGCAAGTGGGAAGTGCTTGGTAAATTGGTGCCATACAAACGTCAATTATTATTATTAGGTGAGTTTTCCATGGTCACATGACTAGGAAGCCTCAGAACTAGCATCTGAACCTTGGTCTTCTGACTTGAACACTTTCTACTCCACCATGATATCTCTATGTATGTGTCTGTGCATGTGTGAGTGAGCATGTTTTTGTGTGCCTGTGTGTTTCTACCTATCTGTGGTTTAGATGCCCAGTCAATAAAAACATTCATTTACTTGATATGTCTATACTGAGCCTACGACTAATACCTCCCCAACCAAGACCCATTCTCCATTTTAAGCTGGGGTCTTCTGAATAGAAGACAGGGAAAAAGTGAAACACAGAACCTGAGTCTTCACAGAATTTATAATCTAGTTGGAGAGACAAGCTAAGTCATGATATAAGGCATAAGATAATATAAGATATGATTTTCTATTTTATATGATGTTCTAAAAAACATATCTTGACTTAGTGTTGGTCCCTTCAAGCAGCTTACCACCTCCACCCCCAACCCTATCCCACCCACTCAAAAACAATCCAGTAAATGAGACTTGGGTTAGGTTGTGAAGTGCTCTTAAAAAGTTATTAAATGTAGTCTTAAGATTTTAATATTTGACATTAACACAACCAGTTAGATGATTTACATTTAAGTTCATTCCAATACAGCAGAGGACACTGACAAGTTTCAATTACTCCCTCTAAGATCCCCCTCAGAACGTTTTGTCCATTCATTCCCCTTCACTTGTCTTCGTTTTGAATGGAGGTAGTATGTGCTCTGTTCCTCTGCTTTTGCCTTTTTTTCCACTTTAGATTCCACTTTTCCACATCAGATTGTAAACTTCTTGAAGACAGGGGCTGTCTTTTGTCTCTTTTTTTCTATCCCTATCAGCACACATAGTAGGTTCTCAAGAAATGCTTACTGACTTTGAATTAAAAAAAAACTTTGTAGATTTCTCTTCAATCTTCATAACTGGTCATCTTAATGAGTCTTTTTTTTAAAATCTAAAATGATATTATTATAAAACAAGAAGACTGAAATTCCAGTGTACATCCTGAACAGACTCTGCGAGACAATGGAGAAGGCCTGGAGAAAATGGTGTTGAAGGACAACTCTCCTGTGGAGAGGTAAGTTTAGACAGTTCATTAGAGTTGGGAGGAACCTTAGAGGCGATAGAATCCAATTGCCTTATTTTACAGATGAGAAACTGAGATTCAGACAGGTAAACTGATTTGCCCAGATTCACTGAGCTAGTGTCTGGTAAAGGATCTGAACCCAACTCCTCTGAACTCTTAGCCCAACGATCCACACACCACAGTGCTAATCTTATAAATCCATCGTTTTCTGCTTGTCATGTATTAAGTGTACTGAGTACACAAGTGTGTTTAACCCTGGGAGCAGTCCCGTGTTTCTCTTTACCTATGTAGTGTGTGAGCCTGCATGGTTGTGTGTCTGCATGAGCCTCTGTCTCTGGGCAGGGGTGGGCGTGTATATACATGCATCCATCTCTGTTGTTCAGTTAATGTTTTCCCTTCTGCATCAGCAGAGGCTCATTAACTGAACACCATTGCAGGAACGTGCCCTATCTGATCCTGTGACATGCTGGTAGGGGGGGGAATTGTGGGCAGTGAGCCCATCTCAACTCCCCAGGGCCCCTCCCTCTGACCCCTCTCTCAGCACAGCCTGAGTCAGGATCCAGGAACCTCCACGGGTCCTAGAGCAAAAGTCATCGTTAGGGCTTTAGAAAGCCATGAAAAAAGTGATAGAGCTGGAGTCAGATGACTGTGTCTGCCCACTTCTACTTAGATGACCTTAGGCAACACAATTCATCTGTCTGGCCTTCAGTTCCTTCATCTGTAAAATATACTAATCGCATCTGCACTATCTCCCTTACAGGAATGTGGTAAGGAAAACACTTTGTAAGCCTGAAAGTACCATACAAATTCTAAGCCATAATTATTAGTGCCAGAGCACTGGAGGATAACACCTGGGTCCTCTGTCTCCCCTCAGTGCCCAGGAATGGGCCTCTCACCACAAGAGGTGCAAGCAAATGTTTACACATGACTATGGGGCCAGCAAGGAACCAGAGGAAACAGGGATTGGCTGTACTGGGAAGGATTTTTGACTCCCATATTCAAGATGGAAATTCCAGGGCAAGTGGGATGATCAGGGAGCTGAACTGTGGCACCATCTATGGAACTGGATACCCCTGTTTTCCATTAAAGACCTAGGCTTGGCCTGCTTCCTGCCTCAGGGCACAGTTATCCTCCATGGTAGCAGAAGGTCTTAGAGCAAGTCTTTTTTTTTCCTTCAATCACGGATCCCCTTGGCAGTCTGGTGAAACCTACATGGATACCTTCTCAGAATATTTTTAAATAATTGAAGGAAATAATAAATTTCAGTTAGAGGTTATTGAAAATAAGGATGTAAGTTTTTAGTTCTTCCATCCAAGTTCACAAACCTGCTAGAATCTATCCCAGTTTTTAAGAAAGATTGGCATGGAGACAGAAGTATTGATGCTATGACCTCTCCTCACTCCCTGGCTAAACTGTACCATTCTCTCCATGCCCATCCCTTACCTGTTCTTCTAACTGGGCTAGAATCCTGAATTCTCAGTTCTCATCCCAGGTCCAGCCTCAGATTATAAGCACAAGATTCAGCAAAGACCCATTGCTTTCCTCCAACTGATGCCAAGCAGGAGAAGGGCATCAGACTTGGAGTTGGCCTTGCTAAAGCTCATTCTACCCAGATTCAAAACACATACATGTATGCACTTCTTCTATTGGGTCCTCTGGATACCCTTCCACCTTTCCCACTCCATTCCATCACTAACAAACCACTTCTTATTTTTCCTTTCATGCCCCTTTGTTTTCTGGAACTCATGAAGTTGTATGTCACTCCCAGAACCTGTCCCTTGCCATCCTCTCCATTATTGATTGTGGGTAGCTAGGTGGTGCAGTGGATAGAGCACCAGTGCAGGAGTCAGGAGGATCAGAGTTCAAATGTCACCTCAGATGCTTGACATTCACTAGCTGTGTGACCCTGGGCAAGTCACTTAACCTCAATTGCCTCATCCTGGGTCATCTCCAGTCATCCTGATGAATGTCTGGTCATTGGATTCAGGTGGCTCTGGAGGAGAAGTGAGGCTGGTGACCTGCACAGCCCTTCCTCACTCAATACAAAGTCAAGTGCAAGTCATGTCATCATTTCTCTGATGGCATGGCCTTCTTTGGCAATGAAGGATGAACACACACACACACACACACACACACACACACACACAAAATATTGGTTGTACCTTCTCTCATGCCCCCAACAAGTTGGAATAGGAGTAGTAGGTATAGTCCTTGCTTCCACTGTTACTTCCAGACCCTCCCTCTGTCACCATCACTCTGCAAGTTTTCCTTTGAGTTTCACTCTATCCAGGTCATTATCCAGGTCATTCTCTCTCTTAATGACTCTCATGGATATAATTACCATCTTTATGCTGATGATTCTCAAACCTACCTTTCCTTCCCCAGTCTCTCTGCTGACCTCCAATCTTGTGTCTCCAACTGCCTTTCAGATATCTCAAAGTGGATGCCCAGTAGACATCTTAAACTCAATATGTTCAAAATGGAACTCATTATCTTCCTCCCTAAACTCACCTACCTTCCCTATTATTGCAGAAGGCACCAGTCCCTCAGGAATCATCCTGGTTTCCTCACTATCCCTCACACACCATATCCAATCTGTTGTCAAGACCTGTTGATTTCATCTTTACATCATCTCTCCAATATGGCCCCTTCTCTAATACTTCTCTAGTATAGGCCTTCATCACCACACACATCAATTACTGCAAGAGTCTGCTGGTGGATCTGCCAGCCTTAAGTCTTTCCACACTCCAATCCATTCTCCATTCATCCACTAAAGTAATTTTTCTAAGACATTCTAAGATCATGTCACCCTCCTACTCAATAAACTTCAGTAGCTTTCTATTGCCTCGAGGTGAAAATACAAAATGCTCTTTTTGGCATTCAAAGCCCTTCATAGTAGTCCCCTCCCACCTTTCCAGTCTCCTTACACCTTTTACAAATTCTTCAGTCCAGTGACACTGGCCTCCTGACTGCACCAGGAACAAGATATTCCATCTTTTGACTGCTCATTCTTTCTGGCTGTCCCTTATGCCTGATCAGGCCACTGGACACAGATGACTTTGAAGGAGAAAGTGAGGCTGGTGACCTTGCACAGCCCTCCCTTACTCAAATCAAGGTCAACTGCAAGTCATGTCATCATCTTGAGGTCATGGTCCTCTTCAAGAACAAAGGACAAGCCCAACAACAATAATGCCTGAAATGCTCTCCCTCCTAGCTCCTACTACTGATCTCCTCAGTTTCCTTTAAGTGCCAACTAAAATCCCACCTTCTACAAGGAAACTTCCCTAACCCTTCTTCATTCCAGGGCTTCCCTCTTTTAATTATTTCTTCCTTATCCTGCATGTACCTTGCTTTGGACATTTTTGTTTCCATGTTTTCTCTTCTGTTAGATTGCAAGCTCCTTGTGGAAGGGATTGTCTTTTGCTTCTTTTTGTATACCCACTGCTTAGCATACTGCCTGGCACACAATAGGTGCTTAATTTATTGAATGATTGATTTTTTTCAAAGAGCTCAGTACCTGATTCACAGTCTTTCCTTCCCCCACCCCCAAACCCTTGATATATGCTAGGATTTCAATACACATATTGATATTCTCTCAAACACCTGGTCTCCAAGTTCACCAGTCTCCTCAGTTCTCACAACCATCTTCATTTTACCTCTTCTCCCCACAAGAATGATCATATCCTTGATCTCACCATCACCCACTAAAGCTCTCCTTCCATAATCAAGAACTACATAATGCCTTTATCTGACTATAACCTTCTATCCTTCCATCTTTCTCTATGCCTTACTCCTCCTAAAGCTATTTTCTGTCCTTAGAATGACCTCCTTCCCTTCCCAGTCATAATCCTATAGGTTAACTAGCTCAACTGCATACTGTCATCTGTTCCTTAATTCCTTGTCTTTTTGACTATTGCCATCAACGTCTTGCCAAAACCCAAACTTGAATCACCCCCTACCATCTACCTTGGCCACTCCTACTCATCTGCTGCTCAACAGTGTAGAGGAAGTCACGTAACCATACTGACTGGGTCCACTATAAATTTGTTATCTGCTATCAACTTGGCCTTCAGTGCCACAAGACTATTCTTACTCTTTATCATGCTTCCTATACCTCTCTTCCATTCTACCTTTCCTTCTTCTCTTTTAACAGAGGACCTCCCCTAGAATTTTATTAAGAAAATTGAGGGGGGTGGAGCCAAGATGGCGGAGTAGAAAGACTCACGTATGCTAGCTCCGAACCCACAGCCCATATATTTCCTACAAGAAGAACTCCCCACAAATTCTGGATCACTACAAGGCACGCAGAAACATAGTGGAAAAGATTTCCGTTCCAGAGAGCCCTGGAGAGCTGTCCCCAGGGTCCGTCGTGCCCCGGAAAGCGGAGCCCACCCCAGTGCTGCCCTGGCCAGGCGGCCCTAGAGGAGCAGATCTGAGCAGGCTTCAGGGACGGACTCTCCGGTGGCCAGGAAGGTCCCTCTGCCCACAGACGCTACAGGTCAGTGAGAGAGCCGTCTGGGCTGGCCAAGAGGGGAGCGGGGTGTCTCCGTGACTCGGGCCCCCTCGGGAGGAAGCAGCAGAGGCAGAGGCAGGGGCAGTGGCAGAGGCAGCAGCAGCGGCCCCCAGGACTCCCCAAGCAGGGAGGATCTTCATTACTGAAGGTCTCTGCATAAACCACCTGAAGGAGCTGAGACTGGGAGGTGGTCCTGCCCCCACCCGCTCCATTACTGAAGGTCTCTGCATAAAGCCCCTGAGGGAACTGAGCCTCGGAGGCGGCCTTGCCCCCACCCAAGCACCAGAACTTAAGCTCACATTGAATAGCAGCTGCTCCCACCGCAGATAGCCCTGAGATTGGGAAGCAGCATTTGAATCTCAGACCCCAAGCACTAGCTAGGAAAACTGCCCTGAGATTCTACAACCAGAGGGCAAAATAAGTATTGAAAGAATCCATCGATCACCGCCTGAAAGAGATCCAAAAAGAGAAACTCCTAGGAACATTGTGGCCAAATTCCAGAATTCCCAGGTCAAGGAGAAAATATTGCAAGCAGCTAGAAAGAAACAATTCCAGTATTGTGGAAATATAATCAGGATAACTCAAGATCTAGCAGCTTCTACATTAAGGGATCAAAGGGCGTGGAATAGGATATTCCAGAAGTCAAAGGAGCTAGGGCTCAAGCCAAGAATCACCTACCCAGCAAAACTGAGTATAATACTTCAGGGGAAAATATGGTCTTTCAATGAAACAGAGGACTTTCAAGCATTCTTGATGAAAAGACCAGAGCTGAAAAGAAAATTTGACTTTCAAACACAAGAATGAGAAGAAGCATGAAAAAGTAAACAGCAAGGAGAAGTCATAAGGGACTTACCAAAAGTGAACTGTTTACATTCCTACATGGAAAGACAAAATTTGTAACTCTTAAAACTTTTCAGTATCTGGGTAGTTGGTGGGATTATACACACACACATGTATACGTGTGCATGCACACACATACACGTATACGCGTGCATGCGCACACACATACTCACATGCATGCACACACAGAGACAGAGAGCACAGAGTGAATTGAATAGGATGGGACCATATCTTAAAAGAAATTAAGGTAAATGATGAGAGAGAAATGTAGTGGGAGGAAAGAGGGTGAAATGGAATGGGGTAAATTATCTCTCATTCAAGAGGCAAGCAGGAGACTTTTTAGTGGAGGGAAAAAGAGGAGAGCTGAGAAAAAAAAACAAGAAGTTTACCCTCATCACATTCAATTAAAGGAAGGAATAAAATGCACACTCATTTTGGTATGAAAACCTATCTTACAATACAGGAAAGTGGGGGAGAAGGAGATAAGCAAGCGGGGAGATGATGGGAGGGAGGGCAATGGGAGGAGGGAGCAATTTGAAGTCAACACTTGGGGAGGGACAGGATCAAAAGACAGAATAGAAACAATGGGCGGCAGGATAGGATGGAGGGAAATAACAGTTAGTCTTACACAACATAACTATTATGGAAGTCATTTGCGAAACTACACAGATAGGGCCTATATTGAATTGCCTGCCTTCCCAAAGGGAATGGGTGGGGAGGGAGGGATGGGGAGAATTTGGAACTCAAAGTTTGAGGAACAACTGTTTAGTATTGTTCTTGCTACTAGGAAATAAGAAATACAGTTAATGGGGAATAGAAAGTCATCTGGCCCTACAGGACAAAAGAGAAGATGGGGACAAGAGAAGGGAGGGATGATAGAAGAGAGGGCAGATTGGTGATAGGGAAAATTAGAATGCTTGGTGTATTGGGGTGGGGGGAGGGGAGAAAAGGGGAGAAAATTTGGAACCCAAAAATTTGTGAAAATGAATGTAAAAAGTTAAATAAAAAAAAGAAAAGAAAAGAAAATTGAGGCCATTATTGCCTGTGAAGTCCATCTCCTTTCCTATGCTACATCTCAAAACCTCTTGACGTTGTTTCTCCTTCACCACTGCTTACCTCCAATCTCTGATGAAATGGACCTTCTCCTCCACATGATCATCTCCTCTTCATATAACCTCTCATACATACATTTCTTCCTTAATCTTCAATTTTCCTCTATCTCTTGGTCCCTTCCCTAATGACCATGTCTTCTGTATCCTTAAAAAACAAACAAACAAAAACCTTACTTGTTCCTATAATCTCATCAAATTTTGTATCTTCTATCTCTTCTCTTTCATTGCTAAACTCCTAGGAAAAATCTTCCCCTATTCATTACCTTCACTTCTCACTCTACTACTTGACTGGTTTCTGACTTCATCACTCTGAAACTGACCTCTCCAAAATTAACAAAGATCTTCTAATCGCAAAATCCTTTTCTCAGTCTGGATCCTTCTAGATCTGTGTATACCATTTAATTCTATTGACCACCCCCTCCTCTTGGTTCTCCTATGTCTACTTACTTCTCAGACTCCTTTGCTTCATGAAAGAAATAATTACTAAATAACCAATTATTGGGGACATCCAGGGTTTTTTCCCTTCCCTTCTCCTCACTCTCTACGGGGTCAAGTCATCATTTGAAAGATGTTGCCAATAATGAGATTGGATTAACTTTCTCCTCAATCTTGTCCAAGTTGGGAAGTTCATTGTATTCTATTCAGGCTTGGGTTGAGAGTAGATTCTTTGTTTAGATTGCCTGAGGCTTGAGGTGGTAAGAGAGTGAGAGTGATTAAAGTCACATTCCCTCAACCCCTCATTACATTGGGTCCACCTCTCATTATAATATTCATTCTTCTTATTAATTGTTAACCAATCAGAGTTGAGTACCACCCTCAGGAATACCCATTCTACTAAGGGCATAGAAGTGTTGAGTGGGCTCCAGGAGGGGTCTTCGGCATTAAAGAGTGTCACTGATCCCAGAAATTATATCTCTCAAACTTTTTATATGTCATATTAATCTTCATCTATGTCTTGGCTCTCCTAACTCTGTGTCACCTAAGACTGTCCTATTGTTCTTCGCTTTTCTCTGTAAACCTCTCTCTCAGTGATCTCACCAGCTCCCATGCATTCAATTATTATCTCTATGCAAATGACTCTGAGACCTATATGTCCAAATATATCCTCACCTGAATTCCAGTCTCGTAATCATCAGCTGACCATTAGACATTTCTATCTGCATGTCCCTTAGGCAAATGCAAATCAAACTCATCATTTTTGCCCCATAGACCACCCTTCTTCCTGACTTCCCCATATCTGTTAAGAGCATCTAACCTTAGAGAGGTTAAGGGACTCACAGTAATAAGGGACAGAACCAGGAATTTCATCCAGGTCCTCTAACTTCAAATCTCGAATTCCTTTATTAAACCACATTGCCTGACTCAAAATACTATATTCTTCATAACAGGAATAAATGCCTTTAACAAGCATGTCTCTGTGTTATACTTTGATTTATATTGATAAATTAGAAGATCGTCATCTGTGTAACTATTAAGAGATCTTCAGTCATTATCTTAACTATGCATGAAAGGCAGCTTGTTAGAGGAAAGTTTTTTTAAGTCTGTGTTTTCTTTTACCAAAGAAAGCTAGGTGATAGATTCTGATGTAGTTAAGAAGGAAGACCTGGGTTCAAATGCAGCCTCAGACATTTATTAGCTATGTGACTCTGGGCAAATGACTACTTTGTTTGCCTCAGTTTCCTTATCTGTAAAGTGGGGATAGTAACAGCATCTACCTTCCAGGGTTGGTGTGATGATCGAATGAGATATTTTTAAAGCCCTATAGTGTCCAGCATACAGTAAGTGCTATATGAGAGTTAGCTGGGGGGGTGATGATAATGATGATGATGTTGTCAATTCACCTTTTTCTACTCAGTTTTTGGTAGATGGAGGTAAATCCATCAGTAAAAATGGCAAACACTTATTTCCCAGGGTTGTTGTGAGGATAAACAGATAATATTGATAAAATGCTTTGCTAACCTTCAAGTGCTAGCTATTATTATCAATAATTTTTTGAAAAATCAGTAAACACAATAAGATCTTATATTCTCTACGTTCTGTCAACTATATGACCATAAAGATGTAGTCTGCTATAAAAAAAGTCTACTGTGAAAGCCTTCCTACTTCTTCTCATACTTTAATCCAGCACAATTCCAATGCATGTCTAGATCATTCTCATAAAAATATGGAGATGCAGAAGCGGACATATTAATCCAAAGTAATAACAGCTAACATAATAATAGTTAATATTTATATAGCACTTACTACGTACCAGGCACTGTGCTCAAATGTAGAGTGTTAAGAGAGCTGATAGCTATCCTCTCTTTTGGGGGGGAAGGGTTGTACTATCATTCTTTTTTCTCCCTTTTTATTTGTTATTTTCCCCTCCTTGAGATATCTTGCAAAATGCTCACTTGCTGCTTTTAAAAGTTTATAGTCTTCAGTCCAGATTTCCTCTGTACATGCTTGGCTTAAATGTATACTTGGCTTTCTATGTATACGTGGTCTATTTTCTCACATAAGACATTGTGAATTGTCATGTTATGAGTATACAAGTAATGGTTCCATTGCCATCAATATGAGCATAGATCACTACATAAATGCTGGCAAATCTGTTTACATTTTTGTCAATTTGCTGTTCTCCTTCCACATTTACTCATAAATGCTGTTAAGATGATCTGACTACCAGGCTTGTTACCTCCTTCACTACTTTATATTATTGTGTGAGGTCATCCCATTCTTAAAACCCTACATGAAACCACTCCTTTTAATGATTTGCGAATTAGATACCTGTGACACTTTTGGCTGCCTTGTCCCTCCACTTGACAAGGAGAATGTATTGTTTCACTTTACAAAATTATCTTTCACTTTTAAGTTTTAAAAAAGTGGACACTATTTATTAAGTACCTGGGGATGTATTGATGAAATAGGCCACTACCCCTGCCATCAAAAATTTTGCAAATTAACGAAGAAATAGGACAAATTTACTATTGTGATAAGGGCACAGAGAAATCCAAAGAGTTGATGGAAAATATGAGAATTGTTTAACATGATCAAATCTCAAAACACACTCTAAAGCCATATCAAAACTATATGAACTGGTTAAAAACCCAAAAAGTTGATCAATGAAATAAATTAGACCCAGCAATAACTAGAGCAAGATAACACAAGACTCAACAAAATCCAGAAGTAATTAAACCTAGTAGTCTAGTATTTGATTAACCCAAGAATACCAAGTCCTGAGGTAAGGACTTAAAATTTGACAAAAAATTCTGGGAAAACCAGAAAGAAGTTTGGCAGAAATTAAAGCTAGATCAGCATCTTACACCATGCAATACAATAAGCTCCCAATGGTTACATAACCTAAATAGAAAAAGTCTCATCATTCAAAAATTTTTTTCCTCCACCTGTGTAACTTGCTTTTCAAAATCCTTTTTGAGCTCTTCCAGGGCCTGAGCCCACCCGCCACCCCCCTGGGGTGTCTGGGGTACTGAGGCCCCGCCCTCCACGTCTTTCCCTGATGGCAAGGATATGTCCTCGTCATCAGATCCGAAGGTTGGGATCATTTGCATTTGTTGGAAAAAACTCTCTATAGTCTTATTTTTCTTCCCTTTTCTAGGCATTTTCCCAGCCAGTTACTTGACTTCTGAGATTCCTTTCCACCCCCGCCTAGATCCGCCCAGCTAGTGCTTGGCCTCTGAGATTTAAATGGGCTTTCCTCCTGCCGGCTGTCAATCAGTGAGCTTTAGTTCAGGTGTTGGGGTGGGGGCAGGGCCGCCTCCCAGGCTCAGTTCCCTTGGGGGCTTTATGCAGAGACTTTCAGGAATGGAGCGGGTGGGGGTGGGGTGGGGGGCCTGCCTCCCAATCTCAGTTCCCTTGGGGGCTTTGAGCAGAAGCCTTCAGTAATAGAGCGGGGTGGGGGCAGGGCCGTCTCCCAGGCTCAGCTCCATCAGGTTTTATGCGGGAATCTTCCGTAATGAAGATCCTGCCTGCTGTTGGGGGATTCCTGAGTCCTGGGCCGCTGCCGCCTCAGCCGCTGCCCACACCTCTGCCTCCACCGCTTCCTGCCCCCGTCTCTGCCGCGGCTGCTTCCTCCCGAGGGGGCCCGAGTCACGGAGACACCCTGCTTCCCCTCTCCTCCAGCCCGGCCTTCTCTCTCACTGACCTGTAGCTTCTGTGGGCGGAGGGGCTTTCCCGGCTGCCGGAGCTTCCGTCCCTGAAGCCTGCTCGGATCAGCTTCTCTGGGGCCCCGGCCAGGGCAGCGCTGGGGGTGGGGTCCACTTTCCGGGGCGCACCGGACCCTGGGGACGGGTCTCCAGGGCTCCCTGGAACGGAAATCTCTTCCACTCTGCTTCTGCACACCTTGTATTGACCCAGAAGTTATGGGGGACTCTTTTTACATTAATTCTATGGGCTTTTGGTTTCGGAGCTCATAAACGTGTGTCCTTCTACTCCGCCATCTTGGCTCCGCCCCCCAAAAATTTTTTTTTAAAAAAATGCAGGTAAATGGAAAGTATCTTAAACAACTATGGCAAAGGGAGAATTTTTAATCAAATAAGCAATAGTGGTGATCAAAGAATATGAAGTGGATCATTTTAATTACATCAAATCAAAATCTTTTGCATGAACGTAATGCTACTTAAGGAAGCATTCAGTTAGGAAAAAGTCTTTGTAGCAAATATCTATGGCAAAGAAATTTATATCTTGATAGACATACATAGACATCTCCAAGATACATATGTGTATATATATATATATGGAGTTGACATAAATAAGCAAGAACCAAAGACTTTCCCAATGGATAAGGGGTCAAAAGTTACGGATGGTTCTCAAAAGAAAAAAATGCCCTCTATTAGCATTAACATAAAAGAATCCTTATAATCACTAATAATAAAAGAAATGCAAATTAAAATGACTTTGAAGTTTTGCCTTACATTCAGTAGATCAACAAAGATTACAAAAGAAAAAAAAGTAAAAAATAAACCTTGAACCAGGGGTGGGAAACTTGCAATCTGGAGGCTGCACATGTGGCCTTTTAGGTCCTCAGGTGAGATTCTTTGACTGAATCTAAACTTCAGCTCAAGTTCCCTTCTATCATTGGACAAATCATTGGACTTTTGCCCCATTATAATAGTGCACTGAGACTCCCAATAAGATAGCAGGACTGATTACTCTCTCACAAGTCATGAGAAACATGCTGCCAGTTTATCTCTGGAGGATCACCCCTAGCTCAGGGAAAAAAAAGTTCAAGGAGATAAAGGGAAGATAGGAGCAGGTGCATTATAGATAACTGGTTTGGAGTCTTATCCTCCCATTAGACTTAGACTCCACGAAGGCAAGGATTATATCTTATCTAAAATTTGTTTACTTGAGCATCTAACATAGTCCCCTACACACACACACACACACACACACACACACACACGCAACTGGTGCCAGATAAATATTGTTGCCTCATTTCCTTTAGCCTTAGTGCCTCGTTTCTTTTCATTCCCAGACTTGTATTGATTTTCAATGCATTGGGGGTTGGCAGTGGGGTGGATGGATAGGGAGTAATGTTAATGAGATTAAAATCTTCCCCATCCATTAATGGGCTTACCCTTTAAGGGGAGTTTGATTAGGGGAGATTTGTAGGAAGGCCCACACCTTGTGATGTCCTCTGACTCTGAAAAGTGTATAAATATTCTGAGGTGAGGTTTTACTTTGGGGCTTACTCATTCAAAGTGTTTGTTTGGCCAGATAAGACTCTGAGCAGCTGCTAAGGAGCTCCCCTCTCCCCACTTTGAAAACTCAGATGTTGGCGCTTGTCTCTCAGACAGTTGCATCTGTCTGTCAACCTGTGATGCATGCTTTGCTTACGGTCAGACAGTTGGAAGCCCTGTCTGTTGATTTTTATTTCTCTGTATTTTCTCTGAAGTTCAAGGTGCTCACCTTTTCCCCTGAACTAAGATACATGTGCTTGATTAAAGTGATTGTTGACCCCTCAAAAGTTGCTTTCATGGTAGAAAAGCAAATCTAAGAGCCTGTACAGCAGGCCATCCTGGGTGGGTCTGGGTGCTTGCTTTTACATAGGGGAAAAGAAAGAGGGAAACAATGATAGGAACTGAGAAACAGAGAAGACAGACAGTAAGACAGAGACAAGGTAGCAAGACAGACAACAGGGCAGAAGACAGAGATCAAGAGAGATTGAGACAGAGACACAGGGACAAAGAAAAAGGTCTTCTGTGAGTGAGAGAGCTGAGAGAATCAATGACAGACTACAGTTATCCCTCCCACATCATGACTTTCCCCATGGTGGTTTCTCTATATTGCAGTTCAGCATAAGAAATTAAGTGAGAGTTTGGGGCGGGGGGGACTTTTGCAGCAGCCACAGATGACACACAAAGGCCAGCAGATGACACAGAAAAAGTTTGGAAACTCAGAAATGCATAAAATACATGCATAGTATTGTATAATATCAACCCAAATTTTACAATAAAGTACTGTAAAAACCCCATAAAAGAAAAAGAAAAAAATTGGCCTTCTCCATTAGGAAGGGAGGGCCAAAAAATTTTCCATGCATTTTCTAGATGGCAGGGGTGCTGCACCCCTAACTCCCTATGATGTGGAAAGGATAACTGTATATTCCTGTGGTACGTCTCCTCAACTAATTAATTGATGACTAGGACAGAGGAAGTTCCCTCTAAATATAACATCCCTCTGCCCTGCTCACCTGCACATATACACTCGCACAGCAATGGTCAGGAACTGTCTAATGGTCATTGAGGACCGAAAATACCAGTCCCCGTAAAATCATAGGATGTCAGATAAGTGACCAACCTCATTTGACTGATGAGGAAGGTGCCTCAGACCCCATCATGTCTAGGTCCTTGCTGCTACAGGCTAAGAGGTGAAGGGAGTTTCCACCTGGTTGGATCCATAATTAGCCTTCCCCTCTAGGGATAACAGAATCTTCCTTAGAAGACTCAGCTGTGGGCAACAGGTTAGGAGCTGCCTTTTGGCCTCCACCCTCTTGCCTGGGAAAAGGAAAAAATACTTAGAGAAATGCTGAGGGTTGACATGATTGGAATAAGGCACGGACACAATGAGGCATAAACTCAGGCTAGGATGGGATCTAGGAGTGGGGGTGGGGGTTTGCCTCAGTTTACTCATCCATAGAATGAGCTAGAGAAGGAAATGGCAAACCCCTCCAGTACCTTTGCCAAGAAAACTCCAAATGGGTTCGTGAAGTCCAAGACTTAACAACTATATTTTGTCTAGCCAAAAAAAAACAACCTCAATATCTCCCTATGATAATTATAATTCATATTTACGTAGTCCCTTATGGTTTGTAAAGTGTTTTCTTTTATTCTCATATACCCTGCAAATTGCCCCAAGGGCCAGCATCCACTCCATAAAGAGAAGTAGGCTAAGATAGTGGAAAGAATGCTGGACCTGTGGTAAAAAGAACAGGGTTAAATTCCGCCTCTGGTACTTGGTTGGTGTGTGACCATCTGCAAATCACTCAGCTCCTGCTTCTCTCAGTTTTCTCATTTACTTGCACCAGCTCCCTCAGGGGATTAATGAGAAAAGGGCTTTGAAAAGCATGACATATCATAAACGTGTGCGTTATTTTTACTTGAATAAAATAGGTTTAGATTTCATCGCATGCACTATGGTGGAAGAAACTTAGAGTTGAG
This sequence comes from Bettongia penicillata ogilbyi, assembly GCA_023548195.1. NCBI lineage: Eukaryota > Metazoa > Chordata > Mammalia > Diprotodontia > Potoroidae > Bettongia > Bettongia penicillata. The sequence goes on from JAJHZJ010000202.1 coordinate 1,771,112, forward strand.
GAAGAATACCCATGGCGGGAAGCTGGGGGACACACAGCGGATGTTGCGGGAGAGAACAGGGATAGCTGGAACAGTCTCTGTGGCTCCAGCAGTCTCAGATTTTGAAGCCAAGGGGAGGGCGGGGGAGAAGTCTGACTTGTCCTTGTGTTAAAGGTACCTCATCTCTTATGGTTCACACCCAGTTCCCTCGCCTTTCAACCTGCTCTTGCTTGCTCTTTGCACCCCACCCTGGCCGGAGAGGCTGTCACCAACTCCTATTTTGAGCAGCAGGAGAAAGTCTTATTCTAGTTACCTGGAACTGCGGAGGAAAGTGATGCAGGGAGAGGATGGAGAGAAAGGTTCTATCCAATTTGGAATGGTTTCCTAGTTAACTTGTGTTGATTTGAGTTCTTCATGCACTTTGGAAAAAAGAAGGAAGGAAGGAAGGAAGGAAGGAAGGAAGGAAGGAAGGAAGGAAGGAAGGAAGGAAGGAAGGAAGGAAGGAAGGAAGGAGAAAAGGAAGGAAGGAGAAAAGGAAGGAAGGAAGGAAGGAAGGAAGGAAGGAAGGAAGGAAGGAAGGAAGGAAGGAAGGAAGGAAGGAGGAAAGGAAGGAAGGAGGGAGGGAGAGAAGAGAGGAGGGAGGGAGAAAAGGAGAAAAGCAACAGGGTACACAGTGGAAAGAGCATAGATGGGAATCAGAGGACAAGTTCAAATTCCACATCTGATACTACTTGGGCATATAACCTTGGGTAAGTTGCTTAACTTTCCCTAGGCCTGCTTCCTCATCTATAAAATGAAGAGGTTACAGTAGATGGCTTCTGAGGTTCCTTGCACCTTAAATTTATGATCCTTGCATAGTTAACTTGTGCCCCCAATTTGCCCTCTTATCTTCTCAAATTGTTTTCCCCAGGGTGTGTGGTGATGATTCAGAGAGAAAGTTGCAAAGTGGTTACTGATAATACTGGCACACAAGCACATACTTGCAATGGGAAAGAAGTCCATCAGGATTATAAAGGGGGAGGCATAATCCGCACATGGTGGCATCCAGAACTGGCTTTTTCTTTTCCTTTCCAATGACCTTGGATTTGAATTTCTGGGCTTCCTTGAGGCAGAGGGACTGTGTCTGTAGCTACCTCTTTCCAGAGCTATGAACAGCCGCTGAGAGAGGAGACCATAAAGTTGTATTGTGGGAGAGAGCCTGTAGGGAGACTTTCCTAAGTGTCCAAACTAACAGCTAGTGTCAGTACCACTAGGGATGGTAGCTGGGAGAGAAACTTATTTTGATCATCACCTACCCTACAAGTCCTTGTTTATAGTACAAAATTCTAGAAACTAGAGACAGGTGCAGTGGATAGAGAGCTGGACCTGTGGACGTGGAGTCGTAAAGACTCAAGTTCAAATCTGTCCACAGACACTTACTAGATATATGACTGTCCTTTTTGTGCCTCAGTTTCCTCAAATGTAAGATGAAGATAAAAATAGCACCCTCCCTGTCTCCCAGGATTGTTGTAAGGCAGAAAAAATGAAATATTATTTGTAAACCATTTCACAAACCTTAAGTGCTATATAAATACTAGTTGTTAGTATTATAAAATGGGATACAAACACTTCTTTCCCTTATTGATTTTCACAAGCTGGGTTGGTTGGGAATTGTACCACCACTATATCTGAAGATCTAAAAAGACAATCAGGAGGAAATTTAGGCTATAGGCAAAGATGGATATCTCCAGATAGGAATACTTGATCTAGAACCTTTCTGCCTAATTCTATGAATAAAAAACTCTGTGATTCCAGTGTGCTAAGTCTCTGATTTGGAGAGCATAGTGGCCAGAAATTGAGAGGGGAGCACAGGTGGGGTGAGATTTATTCTTGTTTCAGACCATGTACATACATATATGTGTGTAAGTATATGATATATATGTGTGTGCACATGTACATATATGTGTGGGTATATGGGCATATGTACATGTGTGGGTATATGTGCATGCATATGTACGCATAGGTATATGTGTATATATACGTGTACATATATGTACGTGTGTGTATGCTAGACCTGGGTTCAAATCCAGCCTCAGACACTTATGAGCTGTGTGACCCTATGTACATCACCTAACCCTGTTTGCTTCATATGTACATACATATGTATGTATGTATTTGAACAATAGACAATTTTATCCCACACATTAATTTCAGAAGTTTGGGGGGTGGGGAGTGAACTAAACTTCTTTGTGCCACTGCTGAAGTCATAGGATTGACAATGGTGAGGACAGTACTACTGCCAGCTCTAGACTACATCCTCTGATGACCAGCACAGATGCTGCAGCTTTTGAAGAAGGCTCTCTGTGCCAGCACTCTGGGTTATAGTTGGTGGTGGTGGTCCTTCGTTTTCGAAGAAGATCATGCCCATGACAGAAGATGATGCCATGACATGCAAGTGAACTGGATTTAAGTGAGGGAGGGTTGTGCAAAGTCACCATCCTCACTTTCTCCACCAGATTCTAGGTCAGGACAATTGGAGATGGCCCCAGATGCAATGGGAAACTTAGGCCATTTTAAGCCAGCACCAGAGAGAAACTAATGAATGGTTACTGAACTGGGAGCTCAAGTAGAGCACTGCTTGCTAAGTAATTCAGTTATTGCACTCCCTTGCTGGATAAATATTGCAGTAGCATTCTGTCTTCCTGTACGCTTAAGGAAGGCAGCAGTAGAGTAATAAGAGTAGATTTGGACTATTTACAGAAGTATACCAAAAAAAGAATTGAATCTCCTCCTCTAGGAAGTTTGAAATATAAATTCACCCTCCTCTACCCTGCTGGTCCAAATCAGAGCATTCTTTTACTCAGTGTATCCTCAGAACATGCTACTATCATCCCTCCTGCCTGCCTGTCTCTTCTACCGTCTGTCTAAAAATGAGTCCTTCCAATGGATGTCTAGGAATGGAATGGGTTTGAGTCTTGCCCATATTGAAAATGGCAGCCCCACAGTCATCATTTCACATCTCAAAGCACATTAATTCCTCAACTTCTCTGTAGGGCACAGATGGGCCCCCCTTTCTAAGGCAGAAAACTACCTCAACCCTAGCCCAGTTCTACTGCTATTTATTTCTTAATCTTTTCCTCTCTGTGAAATAAATCTCCCTGCAACATTTTCAACATTTTCATTGACGTCAACCCTCCATTTCCTCATCTATGAAGCAGGGGTTTCAAGGGTTGGACTAGATGATCCCTAAGCTTCTTTCCAGCCTTAAATCCTATACGTTACTTATTCCATTTAATTACCTCCGTAGTTAATAATCGCCTGGTGTAAGTTTATTCTCCTTATTCATACAGACTACAGCTCAGAACACTTACTGCCCTTCCCAGCCCTTAGGAAAGGGATGAGCCAGTCAGATAGCAAACTCAGAAGTGAGAAAGAAAAAAGCCTAGCTATTCTACCCAGATGCTCCAGGTTAGCCCAAGAGGTGCTGACCTCATAGGTCTTGCTCTATGACATCATCGTAAGACCATTACTGGTAGAACTGATCATAAATACCATTAAAATGCAAACTCCTTCAGAAGGACATTATTGTTTCTGTATCCCCAGTATTCAGTCTAGCGTCAGGCACATACTAAATGCTTAATATATACTTGTTGATGCCAGGGTCTAGAGATAGAACTCATTGAGGTCATTCGGTCTAACTCCTCCTTTCACCCCCCTTTTTTCTTCACAGATGAGGACACTGAAGTAGAACTACTAGCCCACTACATAGAAGCATTCCGCCTGCCTCCCAAACTGACGTTTTTGTATAACTCTCTTCTTGTTTTATCTGGTTCAACCTCTCATTTTACAAAGGAGGAAGGGGAAATTCCCAGAATGGTTGACAACCCCCTAATTCTTCTAAAGGTAAAACTGCTTAATCCAAAACTAAAATGTAAACAATGTTAAATTATACAGGCTAAGGCTCCCCTTCCGTTAGGAAGATAAATGGGGGGGATAAGGCACAGTTGGGCCCAGAATGAAACCTCTCCCATCCCAGAGGGCTCACATCCATACTCTTAGACCAGCCTATACAGAGCTAGGAAAGTGGAAAGATTCTGACACGTCCATCTCCAAGGTGGGGGCTAAGGGAAAGATAAGATAACCTCTGGATAACCCCACCCTCCAGCAAAAGTAAATGAGTCCCTAATGCTTTCCCAGTCCTTAATCTGCTCCTAGCATGAAGGATGTGTTGTGTGAATAGTGGTCTTCTGACCCTCTAAAACTGGGGATCCCATTGAATGAGGTCACCCTGACACCTGGCCCTGGGACCTGGTTGGGAAGGGGGGATTTGAAGGACTTAAAAGGTCCAGGGATACTATGTTGTGATACTATGATAATGACCTGGGAACCTGAACTCTGTCTGAGATGAATCACCCATTGCTGGGGGCTGGTTCCTCCCTCAGCGTCCCATCCTGAGGCGAATCGGCCAGTCATACCCACTCCTCATCCTCCCTCCATCCCTCCCTACTCCCTCTCAGGGAGCCTTCCTCTGCCCATATCAAACACCGGGAACCCCTAAATCTCACCTCCACAGCCTAAGGTCATTCACATTCATTCATGTTGAATCAGCATCAGTCATTTTTATCATCATGCTTCCTGGAGTGGAAAGTGAAGCTAGAGTTTTGGGGGTGTGTGTGACCAATTTTCTAGGGGAGCGGGGAAGGGAATCTGACTCACTTTTCCAAAACCTTGAGATTTTCTGAGCCAGCAGAAATCCAAGGAACCAAACTAAGAATGTGACATTTCTGGGTTCCAAACAACAACGCCCTTCCAGGCCACCACATAAGCTTCCTTTCTTGCCTCCACCCTTTCCTCAACCTCCCCAACTCCTGCCACAATTCTCCAGACCCCTCTAGTGCCTGAATAAGCATAGCCATACTCTCTCTTTCCCTGGAATAAGGCTAAAGGACCACACAGCATTCCACTGCACTTTCCACTATCTAACATCAACCCCTAGGGGCCCAGCCTCTCCCTTGTTTTCCCTTTGTTGGTCCAAGCCAGGGGTGGGAAAACTGCAGCCTCGGGGCCACATGTGACTCTCTAGGTCCTCAAGTGCAGCCCTGAAGTCAATGGGTCCCACCTTGAGGTCCTAGAGGGCCACATATGGCCTTGAGGCCACGAGTTCACCACCTCAAGTCCAAGCTGACAAGTCTATGGTGGAGTCAAACCAGAGTGTGTTCCAGGCATAGGCAAAACCAGCAGCCACCTTCATGCTCCACACTTAAGTCCTTGTCTGATGCCTCTATGAGACACGAAGGTGACTTCTGGGTTCTTGAAGTCTCTGCCAGTGGAACACAGGCTCTGGCAGGTCCTACCAAGATGAAAAGGCTTCAAGTGCAGACCTGGTGATAGACTCATATAGTTGTCAGAAGATCAGAACAGCTAAAACAGAAAAAAAAAAGTTGGCACCAGCAGCTCACAAAAGCCATCTCCTTAGCACAGAAGGGCTAGGGTTTTTGTCAATGGAAGATGTGCCCACAAGGATGAAATAAGAGATTGCAAGCAAATATTGAAGTCAATGTGAGGTTAATTCCTGCCTCTACACTGTTGGCTTCCTCCTTTTTTCCCCTCTTTCCATACCCTTCTCATTTTTCAAAGCCCAGCTGAAGTCCAATCCAGAAGCTCTCTCCAGTGAGTTCAACCTATATTACTCTTCCATTCTCTGAACTCCTCCAGAACTTAGAGCCTGGGCCAAGAGCTTTAGTGTTTACTCAAAGATTGTCTTATGTTCTCATCTGTCAGCTTTGCTTGTTTTCTTTTGGGGGGAAGAAATCAGTTTAAGTGACCTGCTCAAGGTCACACAGGTATTAGGTGTCTGAGGCTGGATTTGAACTCTGGTCCTCCTGACTCCTGGGTCAGTGCTCCATCCACTGCACCACCTAGCTGCCCCTATATGACCTTTCTGGAGCTCTGTCACCCTGTTCCTAGAAGGTTAAGCTGCCTTAGAGTTGAGAATCAAGGAATCAGGCCACATAGTTCACTCTCCCCTGGGAAGGTTAATCCCTGTCCCTTGCAGGCAGTGGAAGTCGCTGAGTATTTGAAGCATGAAACAGAGCTAGTGATTCTCTTTGTGAGGGGAGGGTGGTAGTGGTGACTCTGTCCATTGTTTGGCTCAAGTGACCGGCTCTCATGGGTGCGTCCTCCCTTCCTGAAGGCAAGTCAAGACAAGGAACAGAGAACTTGGTGCCTGAGGTGGAAGCAGGAAGACAGACTGGGGAATGTAAGGTAAAGGCCTGAGAAGGCTAGCTCTGACTGGCTAGGTGACTTTATCACCTCCTCTAGGAACAACAAAGACCTGTATTTCACCACGGGGAAGGAGGAATCTCCAGGTAGAGGAGAGCAAAGATGGAGGGGGCAGGGAAGCAGCCCTAGCTGAGGTCACATATAGCCTATAACACAAGGCACCTTCCTGACAAACAGAGGACTTTATTAAATCAAAGAAGGAAGGTATGTGGTACACTCAAATGGGAAGACTTTGGTGTCTCCACTCCTGGAAATTCAAGAGCCATTAGAAACAGTAGCTTTGATTTCTAATTAATTCATATCTTCCTAGTACAGTGAAGAGTTTATCAGTGCATTCATGGAAAAACGCTCTGCAGTGCTCCTGTGGAAATAATGGGAGAGTTGGCTTCTTCAAGAGAAACTTGTGGTGATTACTGTTGACTTCTATTATTGTAGCAGCTATATTCTGGGGGCTCTGAGCTATCTCATTACTGTTACTTCTGCCATCTGTACTCCCCTTCCTAAGGACTAGTCATGGCTGCCATTTTCCCTCATCACTCTTCCTTTTCAAGAATCCCAAGCCTTTAAAACTGCCCATTCTAGAACTCCGCATGCCCAATTAGAATATGTGTTGGGTGACCTTACCTCACTGCAAAGTCCATGTCAAAGCTTTGGGGAGGTATAGTTCTTCCAATAAGCAGGATTCTCTTGGCCCCAAGCACTGGGTCAAGTACTTTTACCTAGAGGTTCATGCAAAGACACACATTACTATATATGTGATTGCAGGTGACTGTGGCAGTGTTCATGAGTTTGACAGTGTGTCTTTGTGACCACTTGCTATGATATGTTGGTTTCTGCTTGATTCTATGTGTGAATGTGCATGTGATCTGTGTGTATATTTATTGAGTATCTGAGTGTGATTGCATGTGTCTCTGAATACTTTATAATCCGTGTGACCATTTGTGTTTAAGTGGAATTATGTCTCTTCACCTGAGTATAAATGTACAAGTTTGTCATTACAGGTGACTGTTAATGATTGTGTCTCTGTGTGAAAATCTCCCCTCCCTTAATCCTTCTTTTAAGATTTCCCAGCACACAGTTTTGTGAGGAATATATCTCCACACCCATTCACAAGCCCATTATCCCTGTCACAGCCACATGCCTATGGTGTTTAACTCTTTGCTGCCTCTGCATATCTGTATGCTATTTAATTATTTGGGTTGGTCTATATACTCCCAGCTTTTTTTACTCTCTGACTTTGTATTTGTAGCTATGGAATGGTTAGCCAAAACCTGAGATAATTTTTAAAAAGAACAGTTTTTTTGGCTTAAAGATGTATACCAGAATCTCTTCCTCTCTTCTTCCTTCCTTCCTTCCTTCCTTCCTTCCTTCCTTCCTTCCTTCCTTCCTTCCTTCCTTCCTTCCTTCCTTCCTTCCTTCCTTCCTTCCTTCCTTCCTTCCTTCCTTCGTCTCCCTCTCTCAAATAGTTAACAAGCATTTGCCAATATAGCACCCTTTTCAAATTACGCTTCTCAGCCTGTACTCAAAGTTTGGGTCACCCAGCGTTGCATTACTCTGAGGAGTGAAGTTACAGTATTTCTGCTCATGAATTCCTACCAGTGTGTTCCACAATAGTGCTTAGCCAATTTACTAAGCAGTAAGAGCAATTAGTACAGAATATTCCCTCCGTACCAGGGGAAGGTGGGCTCTCCCTTTACACACATAAGGACCCCAGGGTGAGTAGGCTCAAGTCTCCAGTACAAAGGCAGTGAGTGAAGTGTGGCAAAGGCAGGCCCCTCCCACTCCTGACTCTGGCAGTCCTTTTTTCCCTCTTTTTGGAACCCTCCTGAATTTCCCAGTGAAGCATGGTGGTATATGTGTGAGTCACTTCACTGGGCCAGGCTTCTCTGTTTGGTGACTCTGAGGCCATTCAGCTCTGGTTGTTTTGTGGGACCCCTGGAGTACCTGAACTCCTGAGGTCACTGCCTCGATATGTCCACCTTGGAGTACTGCTTCAACTAAGAGCAGGAGAGAACTAACTCCAGAAGCATAAGTAGCCATATCTTCACATCCGCCATGACTGTGCAGGAGATAGGTCAGCTGCCCTTCCACCCTTCCCCCATCTTAGTTCTAATTCCTAAGAGTAAGAAAGCAAAGAAAATGTGAGTAATGAAGCAGAGAGTGGCCCCTTTGGTAGGCCCACTCAGTTCCAATTTAGAACACCCTGAGTCATCAGTCCTTCTGGCTCCATAGCCAGTTAAAAACTTTTCATCATCGCATAGCCCTGACCCTGAGTTAACCACACATCCACTTGGACTGAAACCAGGCAGGAACATCTTCAAATCCTGGACCTCACAGTCCAGCCAACCAAAACATTAAGCACCTAATGTCTGGCGTTGTGCTAGATACTAGGGAAACAAAAATTAAAAATGAAATAGCTCTGGAACTTACATTCTTCTGGGAAAGACAACATGTGTACATATATGTATGTATGCATTATACATAGGATTATATTTATGTACATATACTTAGCTATGTTACCTGCAGACATCCATTTCTACCATACTGATCACTCCTTGGTGACACTGCAGAATAAATACAAATATACAGAATAAATAAATAAACCTGTCTCTTTCTGTCTCTCTCTGCCTCTGTCTCTGTCTCTATGTCACTTTGTCTCTCTGTCTCTGTCACTTTGTCTCTCTTTCTCTCTCTCTTTCTCCGTTTCTGTCTCTCTGACTCTTTCTCTTCTTTCCCTCTGTCTCTCTCTCTCTCGCTGTCTCTTTCTCTCTCTCTGTCTCTCTCTTTCTCTCCATCTCTCTCTATCTCTTCTCTCTCTGTCTCTTCTCTGTCACTTTCTCTTTGTCTCTCTTTCTCTCTGTTTCTATCTCTCTGTCTCTTTCTGTCTCTTCGTTCCCTCTGTCTCTGTCTCTTGCTTTCTCTCTCTCTGTCTCTTCTCTGTCTCTTTCTCTCTGTCTCTCTTTTTCTCTGTGTCAGTTTCTCAGTGTGTCTCTCTCTTTCTGTCTGTCTGTCTCTCTCTCTCTCTCTGTCTCTCTTCTCCCTTCCCCCCTCATATAATCCATCATTAGAACATAAGCTCCTTGAAGGCCAGGAATGTGCTGGAAATTTTTTAAAAAGGCCAAAACAGTCACTGTCCTCAAGGAGTTTACATTCTTTTGGGGGCTTCTATATAAATATTTACTCCTTATGTAGCACCATGCAATGACTGAATGAGAAACAATGCACAATAATAAGAACTAGTTAAATAATAGTGGTTGGAGGTGGTATTAGAGGGATCTGGAAAAGTTTCTTAAAGAAGTTGAGGTATGAGCTCGGTCTTGAAGGAAGTGAGGGATTTCTAGTTAATCAACTAGCATTTATTAAGCACCTATGTGTCAGGCACTGTGTTAAGCAATGGGAATACAAGTAGAAAGTGAATCCCTGCCCTCAAGGGTTAGAGGGTATATCCGGTGTTTGAATTCCAGCGCTGGAGTGAGGCTTCAAGAGGAAAGGTAGAAGTAAGGGGGGAGTGTGGGTATGGGAAGAGCCAGTGCAAAGATGGGAGAGAGTCATGTGTGAGAAACAGAGAAGATAGTTTTGGCTTGACTGCATGGTACAAGGAGGGGAATGATGTATGTTGAAGCTAGAAAGATAGAATGGGGCTAGGTTGTTAAAAGACTTCAAAAGTCAAGTGGAGGTGTTTATATCCTAGAGTAGGAAGGGAGCCACTGGAGCTTTTTTTTAATTAATTTTTTTTCCAATCACTGAAAAAATCTGTTTTTTCTCTTTCCTACTTCTCTTCTTCTCTTTCTCTTGTCATTAAGAAAGCCAGAAAAAGAAAACACTTGTTACAAACATGAGTAGCCAAGCAAAATAAATTCTCCAATTGGTCATGTCCAAAAATTGTATGTCTTAATCCATCACCTATCTGGCACTCTGAGTCAATCAGAGTAGGTAGCATATTTCATGATGAGTTGTTTCTTTACTTTGAGATTTGAGGTCCCTTTTTGGAATTTACCCTCCTTCAAATTTATTTTGTTTAGAATTAATCCTTCCCTTGATCTGTTCTTCTAATTATTCCCCCTTTTCCTTTTTCCCATTGGCTCCTGTTTCCTGTTAAGTAAAATGTATTTCTGTGATCAACTGTGTAAATTCTTCCAGGTTCAGATGAGTATGAAGTTCTTGTGTCACCCATTTGCCACTCCCTTCCCTCTTGTTTGTATAGGCTTCAATTTGTATGCCTCAAATAGGTGAGAAAATTTTCCTACCCATCCTTTTTCTTTTCCCCTTAGTATATTACCTTTCCCTTCCCTTCTTTTAAGAATATCAAACCATGTCCAGACTGTCTGTCTAATTAGATTCTTTCTTTAACTCCAGAGAAGTTCTGAGGGTATACATATCATCTCTCCATAATAGAGTATAAATAGTTTATCCTTGTTTAGTTCCATATAATTGCTCACTTATGTTTACTTTCTTTATGTTTCTCTCAACTCCTGTGTTAATATTTCAAAGTTTCTGTGTAGTTTTAATCTTCTCATTAAGAATGTTCTGAACCTCTCTATTTCATTAAAGATACATTTTTTCTTCTGTAGGATTATACTCAATTTTGCTGGGTAAGTTATTGTTGGGTGTAATGTTTTGCCTTTTGAAATATTGTATTCAAAGTTCTCCACTCCTTTGTAGTCTTTGCTGTTAAGTCTTGGGTGTTCCTGATTTGTGACTGCTTGGTACTTAAATTCTTTCTTTCTGACTGCTTGTAGTATTTTTTTTAACCTGGAAGCTTTGTATTTGGACCATAATATTCCTGAGAGTTTTCATTTGGGGTATTCTCTCCGGAACTGATTGATAGATTCTTTCTATTTCCACTTTGCCTCTGGTTCCAAGGGATCTGGGCAGTTTACTTTTGTGATTTCTTGAAATATAATATCTAGACTTTCTTTTTGGTTACACCTTTCAGGTAACAATGATTCTTAATGTATTTCTTCTTGATCTGATTTCTTTCAGGAATTCTAGCTGGCCTTGTGCCTTTTGCTTGTAGATGTTTTGGAGTCATTCTCTTCTGAATTTGCATCTTGAGGATCTCTGTTAACATAATAGCTCTTTATGATAGGATTCCTCTTTTTGTTTGCTCATTTTTCCAGGTTCTTTCCTGCTTTGGAGCTTTCTACTAGGGCCAGGTTCTGTGTACTTCTAGAGGGAATGTCTAGTCTGGTCCTTTGGCTGCTTTTTTGGGGTGCTATTCTAATATTTCAGGGACAAGTCTGCTTGGGGTCCTGAAAGATTTCAGTGCTCTCAAAGCAGTCTGATCCAGAGGAAAGCCTTTATTTCTGCCCTCTTGGCCTGAGTTCTGTAAGTTCCTACCTTGAGTTTGGATCTGAGCAAAACACCTGTGCACTTGCCCCTGGTTAGAATTCTAGTAAACTATTGCTGGAGTCAATCATTATCAGCCAGTTGGGAAACTATGGTAGTTCAGAGGAACACAACTTCAGGATCCTCTTTAGTGTGAGATTCTTGCTCTGGTTATTGCTCAGTAAACTTCAGACTGAACTGGAGACTAGAACTGAAACCCTGTTCTACTCCTGAGGTCAGAGTCACACAACTCTTACTTACTTCTGAACTTGTTTTTAGCTCAATACACAGCTCAGAGCCTGCAACACTGCTGACCTGCAAATGCTACTCCAATGTACAGGTCACCTGCTCATTCTTCCTGGATCTGGCTATGTAGTGAATGGCAGTATTGCCAGTTGGCACCTTTTTCTACACCCTATTCAACGTCAGGCCCCTCTACTTTAGATATGAACTTTTTCTTGCTTTGATGCATAATGTCATCTTGTACTAGAATGTTCCATACAGCTCTTCCTTGTTAGGAACCATACCTAGTATCCACAAGACCTACCACTCTGTTATTCTCTCTATGCTGCCCTAAACTGAAAAGAAATGACTCATTCTGATTTTTTCTTGGATTCCTGAAGAGTACTAGGTCGAGGCGTTTTCTTGATCTGTTTGAAGAAGTTGTAGTGAAAGACTGGCTGTTCTTCCTGCTGCTATGCCACCATCTTGACTGCTTCCTCCATAATTGATCTCAAGGAAAATCACATTGGCATCTGTAAAGGTAATGGGTTGGGGTGGGGAGAGTTTTGATATAGGGAGATCAATTAGATGGCTATGCAGGTAAGAGATGAAAATGGCCTAACCTAAAGTGGTAGAGAAGAGGTTGGAGGCCACAGATTTTGTGGAGGTGGAAATGGTGAGATTTTTCCAGTTGCTTGAATCTGTGGGTAAATGAGAATGAAGAATTGCAAACTGAGGGTCCCAGAATGATGGGAGTGCTCTCAACAGAACTAAATGGAAGTGCAAGAACAAAATGATTTCTCTTTTAGGATCTTGAGTTTGAGATGTTTCTGGAACAACCACAGGGGGATAATTGATTTGATAGTGGATGTGGTCAGGTCACCATATCACCAATCAAAAACAAGTAGTGCTAATGATAATTATTTCCCACTGTGCATCTTTGTCTCTCAGTCTTAGGTTCTTGTTTCTGTCTCTACATCCCGCTTTCTATATGGGTAATTGAGGCTGTAAATTGTTGTGGCATGACCCCCTTCTAACACATAGTTATATTCCCCATCCCCACTCCAAATCGGTATACTCTCAGACCATACTGGATTTGCAGTTTCCATGGGCAGAGCACATCATTGTTTGCAGGACTTTTCACTAAAGACCCCAGTGATATTTGAAAAACCAAGTACTATTTGTAGATACTGTTTGTGTCTGGTGGCCTCCATTACGATCTTGTCCGTGGTCTCACAGACAGCAAGCCTATTGGATTCCCAATCTTAATATCTGGTTCTATCCCCAAAGCTACCATGTGAGAGGTGGGATCCAGAGAACCCTGAACTGCTTCCATATGAGGCTCTGGGATACAGAACTCCTGTATCTTTCTGGATTCTTTCACATAGTTCATTCCTCTGGAGTCTCCTTATCTATCCTTAAAGACTGGAGTCTTTCGGGGCTAAGAACTCTGCCAAAAGACCTGACTGCCAAACCCCACACTGGTATACAGACTCCATCTTTATTTCTTTGTCCATTTTTATATCCCTCCTCTCCAGCCCAGCCCTGAGTTTCTCTGTTGCCTAATGGGGATGACGTTGGGGACTTTAATCTTAGAAATGAAAGATTCAAGAAGAAATGTTCCCAGCCCCTCTGGTGACACTGCTCCCCTGCTCCCCCCCAATTCCATCATTCCTTTCGACTTTGTTTATGATCAATGACATATCTAACATGGTTGGTAATGAAACAGCGCCTTTCTCCCCCACCAAATCACTTAATCCCAATTGCCTCCCAAAAAACAAAAACAAGGAAAACTCCCATCCCCCATGGGCAGGATCAGTCTTCCTCTTCTTTACTCCTAGATCCTTACTGACTGCAACCTCTATATTGAGTCAGCAGAGTGACATGTCAGGAAAAACAACTGCAAAGATCTTAGGCTGGAGAGACAGAGAAAAACAGACACAGAGAGACAGTGAGAGCACTCCCAAGAAAAAGAAAACTCTGGTCAGACCACATCCAGAATATTGTGTTGAGTGTCACATTTTCAGAAGGACATTGATGGGCTGGAAAGCAGAAGAGGGCAACGAGGATGGAGAGTTCATATCATGAAAGGATTTGCTTTTGGTGGTGGAGTGGACAGCGCACCAGCCCTGGAATCAAGAGGACCTGAGTACAAATCTGTTCTCAGAAACTTAGTAGTGGTGTGACCCTGGGCAAGTCACTTAACCCCGATTGCCTCAAAAAAAATATGTTGAAGGATTTGGAGAAGAGAAGACTAAGAAGAACACAGTTGGTTTCAAGAATTTTATGGGTTGTCATGTAGAAGAGGAATTAGACTTGTTCTGCCTCCCTCCAGAGGGATAAGACACTGGGTACAAGTTGTAAAGGAGACACATTTAGGATCTGTAAGAACAATTGACATTGATATGGGTGTAGTTTAATTTTAAGCTTATATGCATAGGTTATATACTTAAATGCATGTTATTATGTTCAGTCATATCTGACTCTCTGTGACCCCATTTTCGGACTTTCTTGGCAAAGATAGTGGAGTGGATTTCCATTTGCTCCTCCAGCTCCTTTTACAGATGGGAAGCTGAGGCAAACAGGATTAAGTGACTTTCCCAGAAACACAGTGCTAGCATGTGTCAGAGGCCAGATTTAAACTTATGAAGACAAGTCTTTCTGATTCCAAGTTCAGTGTTCTATCCACTGTGGTGCCTGATACAGAGCTTATAATAACTTAAACCTGTATAAACCTTTAAAGCAAAGTACATTGCACGCATTATTTCATATGTCTCATGACCACCCTTTGATGAGGCAAGTACAGCAGATATCATTAACCCCATTTTACATATGAGGAGAATGTAAATAACTGCCCTGCAATCATATGGTTAGTGTCAGAGCCAGAATCTCTGGCTTTAAGTCCAGCACTTGTACACATTACATGTCTTCTCTTTGACCTAAAAGAAAATTCTCTGACAATTAAAGTTGTCCAAAAATGGAATGAACTACATTAGGAGGTAGGCAGTTCTTCTCACTGAAGGCCTTCAAGCAAAGACTGGATGATCAATACTCTGTTTTGTTACAGATAGAATATGAACTCAGCTGCCGATAGGACTAAATGCCCTCCCAGGCCCCTTACAACTCCCTGATTCTGAGACTCTGTGATTCTGCAACAGCCAGGTGGCCAAGCTGTCAGGATAATGAGGTGTCTACAGCAGAGGTACCACATATGTGGCCTGTGGGCCATATGCAGTCCACAACATTCCCAGCAGAATCACTACCAAGATGGTATAGCAAGAACATTGTTCAGTCTTCTTCAGTCATGGCTGACTCTTTGTGACCCGATTTGGCATTTTCTTGGCAAAAATCCTGAAATGATTTACCATTTCCTTCTCAAGCCTCATTTTTACAGATGAGGAAACTGAAGCAAATGGGGTCAAGTGACTTGCCCAGCATCACACAGGTAATACATGTCTGAATCCAGATTTGAACTCAGGGAGATGAGTCTTCCTGACGCCAGGCCCACCACTCTATCCACTGCACCACCACCAACAGCTCCTACCATAAGAATACAAGTAACAACACATTACTTTTCCTCCATAAAACTGAGGTGCAGTCTTCCGTAACCCTAGTGTCACTAATATATAAAAATGTAATTGGTACATATTAAACAAAATTAAAATCCAAGAAAACATGGTTAATGTTACATTTTAAAACTAAGTCAATATACAGCCCTCAGGGATCTTTTATACATAGTTTAGTGGGCTGTTGCTATTTGAGTTTGATACCACTGGACTAGAGAATATGCATTATGAAGAATAAATGATATTGCTCTCCATATTTAAGGAAGATGTAATCATTGTTCTCAATTGTACATTTATTCATCCAACAAACATATTAATTGTGACAAACACAGTAACAGACCCTATGAGATATATAAAGGTGAATAAATGTACTTTGGGACAACTGGGTTGTGCAGTGGTTAGAGCAACAAGCCTGTAGTCAAGAAGATTGATCTTCACGAGTTCAAATCTGTGTGACCCTGGGCAAGTCACTTAACCCTATTTGCCTTGGTTTTCTCATCTGTAAAATGAGCTACAGAAGAAAATGGCAAACCACTCCAGTATCTTTGTCAAGAAAACTCCAAATGGGGTCACAAAGAGTCAGACATGACTGAAAATGACTGAATAAAAAGAAACCCAAAGATATACTTCTTACTCAGAATGCTTAGAGCCTCCCTTGCTGTGGTGTTACTGGTGGAGTTACCCAAAAAGTACAGGACTTAGAATCAGCAGAGCACAAAGTCCGAGTCCTTTCCCAGACACTTTCTGGCTATGAGATCAAGAATAAGTTACTCTCTAAGCTTCAGTTTCGATGAAACTTGCCAGCACTCAATAGGATAAAATTGTCTTTCTTCACTGTATGCTTAATGACCTAGCACTGAATTGTCAAGGAGAAATCACAGCAATAGTCCTTGAAGATATGGAATGAATTATGATGATTGACTGTAGCCCATCTTCAACCAGATAGGGCAGGATTAGAGCGCTCCTGCTAGACTGAATACACATTTAAGGTAAGGATCTTTGCATGGGTGGTCCCACTTCTTACCTCTACTTCTTAGAATCTCTAGTTTCCTTCAAAGCTTAGTTCAAGTGCTTCCTCCAATTGTAAAGCCTCTGCTGATCCTCTCAGACAACAATACCTTCCCATTAAACTATCTCATATTTATTTTGTATAGGTCTTACCTATATGTACACACATTGCACATGTAGTACCCTCACTGCAGCTAACCCTCCAATTCACACTCCTAGATTGGTCTGGGCAGGGGTGGGGCTGGGGGGACAACTACCTTCAGCCCTAAGGTTTTATGATGCTAAAATTACAGCTCACAAGCCCCCACTGGTGTGCTTACTTTCATTAGTCAGCCAGTGGTCACAATTAGCTCAAAGGCATTTAGTGAGATGGTATCAGAAGAATGGGGCACTATCAGAAATAGGGCAGTTAGGTTACTCAGTGGGTAAAGTACTGTGCCTGGAGTCAGGAGGATCTGAGTTTACTAGCTATCTGATCCTGGGTAAGTCATTTAACCTCTGTTTGCCTTAATCCACTGGAAAAGGCAGTGACAACCCACTCCAATATCCTTGCCAAGACAACCTCATGAAGTGTTGCTGTGCTATGGTCCACAGGGTCTGAACAACAAATCATAAGAATGCTAGTAACAAAATATTTCCCCCTTCAATAAAATTGAGGTACAGTCTTCCACAACTTTAAACAGTGTACCTATTAGGAAGTTTAGAAGCAGGGAGACCGGTTAGGAAAGCATTTTAGTAGTTCTGATGAAAAGTAAAGAAGACTTAAGTTGGGGTGGTAACAGTGGGAAGAGAAAATTTGTGATTATGAATGAGAATCATTAGTATTTGTTCTCAGGTTGGAGGGGGGTAGGGTAGGGTGAAGGAGTCACAAGAATCTGAGACAGAATCAAGGTTATGCATCTGAGTGACTCAGGGATGGTGGTACTATGAACAAAAATCAAGAACCCAGGAAGACAAACAGGTTTTGAAAAGAAATTTAGACATGTTGAGCTTGTGGTACAGGCAGAATACCCAGGTAGAGATTCTAGCTGACAATTGGAAATGCAGGTCTTGTGCCTAGGGCTAGAGATATAGATTTGTGAGTCACTTACATGGAGGTGATAGTTGAAGCTGTGGGAGTGCATGAGATCATCAGGAGAAAAGAAAAGATAGGAGAGGAGAAGAAAGAAGGGAAGGGAAGGGAAGGAGAGGAGAGGAGAGGAGAGGAAAGGAAAGGAAAGGGAAAAGGAAAGGAGAAGGGGAAGATGAAAGGGAAGAAGAAGGAAGGGGAAGGAAAGGAAGGGAAAAGGAAGATGAGGAAGGGAAAGGGAAGATTAGGAAGAGAAAGGGAAGGGGAGAGGAAGAAAGGAGAAGGGAAGAAAAGAGAAGGGAGAAGGGAAGGGAGGAGAGAAGGAGGGGACAAGAGGGAAGATAAGAGGAAAGGAGAGGGGAAGCAGAAAAGGAGCAAGTTTAAAAGTTCTGAAAACTCTAATAGCGCAAGTTCGTGCAAGTTCAAAAGTGCAATATGGCAGAAAAAAAAAGCTATACAAAAATCATAGAGTTGGGATCTAGGCGGGGGTGCAGAGGAATCTCAGAAGTCAAGTAACTGGCTGGGAAAATGCCCAGAAAAGGGAAGAAAAATAAGACCATAGAAAGCTACTTTCTTGTGGGACAGATATTTCCACCTTTCAATTCTGATGACAAGGAACAATTCTTACCATCAGGGAAAGACGTGGAGGTCGGGGCCTCTGTATTCCAGACATCCAAAATAGATATCCAATGGGTTCAGGCCATGGAAGAGCTCAAAAAGGATTTTGAAAATCAAGTTAGACAGGTGGAGGAAAAACTGGGAAGAAAAATGAGAGAGATGCAAGACAAGCATGAAAAATGGGTCAATACCTTGGTAAAGGAGACCCAAAAAAATGCTGAAGAAAATAACACCTTGAAAAATAGGCTCACTCAATTGGCAAAAGAGGTTCAAAAAGCCAATGAGGAGAAGAATGCTTTCAAAAGCAGAATGAGCCAAATGGAAAAAGAGGTTCAAAAGCTCACTGAAGAGAATAGTTCTCTCAAAATTAGAATGGAACAGATGGAGGCTAATGACTTTCTGAGAAACCAAGAAATCACAAAATAAAACCAAAAGAATGAAAAAATGGAAGAAAATGTGAAATATCTCATGGGAAAAACAACTGACCTGGAAAATAGATCCAGGAGAGACAATTTAAAAATTATGGGACTACCTGAAAGTCATGATCAAAAAAAGAGCCTAGACATCATCTTTCATGAAATTATCAAGGAAAACTGCCCTGAGATTCTACAACCAGAGGGCAAAATAAGTATTGAAGGAATCCATTGATCACCACCTGAAAGAGATCCAAAAAGAGAAACTCCTAGGAACATTGTGGCCAAATTCCAGAATTCCCAGGTCAAGGAGAAACTATTGCAAGCAGCTAGAAAGAAACAATTCCAGTATTGTGGAAATACAATCAGGATAACTCAAGATGTAGCAGCTTCTACATTAAGGGATTGAAGGGCGTGGAATAGGATATTCCAGAAGTCAAAGGAACTAGGACTCAAACCAAGAATCACCTACCCAGCAAAACTGAGTATAATACTTCAGGGGAAAAGATGATCTTTCAATGAAACAGAGGACTTTCAAGCATTCTTGATGAAAAGACCAGAGCTGAAAAGAGAATTTGACTTTCAAACACAAGAATGAGAAGAAGCATGAAAAAGTAAACAGCAAAGAGAAGTCATAAGGGACTTACCAGAAGTGAACTGTTTACATTCCTACATGGAAAGACAATATTTGTAACTCTTAAAACTTTTTAGTATCTGGGTAGTTGGTGGGACCACACACACACCTACACATACACATGCATGCACACACGTGCATGCATGCACATACACATGTACATGTATGCATGCACACACATATACACACATGCATGCACATACAGAGACAGAGACCACAGAGTGAACTGAATAGGATGGGACCATATCTTAAAAGAAATTAAGGTAAACGGTGAGAGAGAAATGTAGTGGGAGGAAAGAGGGTGAAATGGAATGGGGTAAATTATCTCTCATTCAAGAGGCAAGCAGGAGACTTTTTAGTGGAGGGAAAAAGAGGAGAGCTGAGAAAAAAAACATGAAGTTTACCCTCATCACATTCGACTAAAGGAAGGAATAAAATGCACACTCATTTTGGGATGAAAACCTATCTTACAATACAGGAAAGTGGGGGAGAAGGAGATAAGCAGGGTCGGGGGGATGATGGGAAGGAGGGCAATGGGAGGAGGGAGCAATTTGAAGTCAACACTCAGGGAGGGACAGGATCAAAAGACAGAATAGAAACAATGGGGGGCAGGATAGGATGGAGGGAAATACAGTTAGTCTTACACAACACGACTATTATGGAAGTCATTTGCAAAACTACAGAGATGTGGCCCATACTGAATTGCCTGCCTTCCCAAAGGGAATGGGTGGGGAGGGAGGGATGGGGAGAATTTGGAACTCAAAGTTTGAGGAACAATTGTTTAGTATTGTTCTTGCTACTAGGAAATAAGAAATACAGTTAATGGGGAATAGAATGTCATCTGGCCCTAAAGGATAAAAGAGAACAATTGTTTAGTATTGTTCTTGCTACTAGAAAATAAGAAATACAGTTAATGGGGAATAGAAAGTCATCTGACCCTACAGGATAAAAGAGAAGATGCGGACAAGAGAAGGGAGGGAGGATAGAAGAGAGGGCAGATTGGTGATAGGGAAAATTAGAATTCTCAGTATATTGGGGTGGGGGGAGGGGATAAATGGGGAGAAAATTTGGAACCCAAAATTTTGTGAAAATGAATGTAAAAAGTTAAATAAATAAATTTATATTTAAAAAAATCATAGAGTCATAGATTTAGAGCTGAAAGGGACCTTAGAAACTATCAAATCTAATCCTTTCATTTTGCAGATGAGGAAACTGTATCCAAAAGGGAGGAGGCAATAGTCTCTTTCATCAGATCACAACTGGAATACCAGATTCAGTTCTGTACACCACATTTTAGGAAAGCCATTCCCAATATAGAAGGTTCCCACATGACAGTATCTAGGAGAATAGAGCTGAAAGAGCTGGAGACTATGTCATATAATAATTACAAAAACCCTTTACAGATGCTATCTTATTCAATCCTTGAAACAACCCTGTGAGGTAGATGTTCTTTTTATACTCATTTTATAGATGAGGAAACTGGGGCTCAGTGTTAAATGTCTACACACACACACACACACACAGCTAATAACTATCTGAGGCAAGATTTGAACTTAGGTCTTCCTGACTAGAAGTCCAGCTTGTGCCAGTTAAAGGAAACTAGAGCTGTTTAACTTAGAGAAGAGAAGACTAGGAAAGAGTTGCTAGGGATCTTCAAGTTATTAGAAGAATTACTATATAGAAGATGGACAAAATCACAAACAAAAAAACAGGATAAAGTTTCAGTGGGGGTAAATGGAAGCTCAACGTAAGTATAAACTCCTTTAATGCTAGATAACATTTGGAATCATCTGCGATAGGAAGCAGTCGATTCCTCCTCAGCAGAGGTCTTTGTGAAAAGACTGGATAATGACTTATTGAAAATGTCATGGAAGTGATTTCTTCTCATGTGTGGATTTGACTAGGTAGCTTTTAAGGTCTCTTCCACTTCTGAGAGCGGATAATTCCATGACCAGTCAGAAAGTATAGTAAGGAAAGCCAAGAGAGGAAAGAGTGTCAAGAAGAATGTTGGTTTTAGTTTTCCTCCCATAATCAAATGTTGTTGAGAAGTTAAGGAAGACAAGAACTGAGATAAGGCCATTTGGTCTGGTAAATAGAAGGCAATGAATTCAGAAGGAGCAATCTCAGGACAGTGTAGTGAGTAGTAAGGAAGACAGAAGAGGATAAATAAATACAAAGTACACTTCCTTTTTAAAAAATTTTTTGGTAAGACTTTTGAGTTTCAAATTTTTTTCCTTCCTCTTCTTTCTTCCCTAAGATGATAAGCATTTGATATAAGTTACATATGTGCAATCATGTAAAACATTTCCATATTAGTCATGTTATAAAAGAAGAAACAGAACAGAAGGAAATAACGACAAAAAGAAAGTGAAAATAGTATGCTTTGATCTGCATTCAGACTCCATCAATTCTTTCTCTGGGTTGTGGATAGTATTTTCCATCATGAGTCTTTTGGATTTGTCTTGGATCATTGTATTGCTGAGAAGAGCTGAGTCTATCATAGTTGATCATTGCACAATGTTGCTGTTACTGTGTACAGTGTTCTGGTTCTTCTCACTTCACTCAGCATCAGTTCATGTAAAGTCTTCCCAGGATTTTCTCAAGTCCAAATGTTTATCATTTCTTAGCAGTGCAATTCCATCACAATCATATACCACAACTTGTTCAGCCATTCCCCAGTTGATGGATCTCCCCTCAGTTTCCAATTATTTGCCACAAGGTACACTTTCAAAGTGTTTGACCATAAAAGGGAGGAGAAATATATGACTATAGCTTGAGAGGATAGCAGGTCTTTTAAGGAAGGTCTTTCAGTGCTGGAAAAATGTCAGCATGTTTATAAGTAGAGAAGACAGAGTAGTTGGAGGGAGAGAGATTACAGATGCAAGAAAGGGAAAAGATAACTGGACAAAAATTCAGAAGATACAGAGAGGATAGGATAAAAGGCACAAGTAAAGTGGATCCTCTGATACTGAAGAGAATGGGAATTCTGATGGGTGATGACTCAAAGTTTTGAAGCAAGGAGGAAGAAAATTAAGAAAACAAATAAGATGGCACTGATCTTTTCAGTTAAGTAAAAAACAAGGCCCTCTACTAAGAATGAGGGAAAAGAATTGAGATATAAGGTGATAATGGAGAGTTTAGAGCAGCTGCTGTGGAGAGTATGCTAGGGACAAAAGAAAATTAATTTGTTCAGTGGAATAAATTCACTAGAATATAAAAAAATCAGTGTAAAAGGGCACCACTGCCTCATTTTTGTATCTGTACCCTCAGTGTCTAGCACAATGCCCAACATATAGTTCAGTTGTTTTGCAGTCATGTCTGACTCTTTGTGACCCCATTCAGGGTTTTCTTGGCAAAGATACTGGAGTGGCTTGCCACTTCCTTCTACAGCTTATTTTACAGATGAAGAAACTGAGGCAAAAAGTGACTTGCCCAGGGTCACACACAGCTAATGTGTCTGAAGACAGATTTCAACTCAGGAAGAGGAATCTCCCCAATTCCAGCCCAGTGCTCTACCCATTGTGCCACCTAGCTGCCCTTAACATATAGTAAGCACTTCATCAGTAAGAAGAACAGATAAAAGTACAGTTATAGCATACAGCAGAATGGGGAAAGTGCTATCTAGTTACTGAGTATAGGAGTAGAGCCTATCAATGGAAGTTTAAAAAGAACAAATTTCAGCTAAACGTAAGGATGAATGTTCTAACCATGCAAGGATTTCTGTCACTAGAAACATCATGAGCAAGGGATGAGAATGAACACATAACCCATTTATAGGGTAATGGGATGAGTAGAGAGGAGGCTCCATATGTATGATCAAACTGATGCTGAGAATGGTAAGAATGAGGATGAGGACAAATAAAGATAGTGATGGTGATAATGTTGGGAAAGCAAACAGAGGTGGAGATTATAATGGTGACAGGATGGAGATGATGATGTCATCAATGGTGATGACAGGAAGAAGAACAAGAATTGGCTGAAATTATGATGATGACACAGACAGCAGTTGTGACAGAGATAAGATGGGAAAGGGGAGGGATTGAGAATGGAGATGGAGAAAATTGTAGGAGTAGGTACAGGAATGGGAATGGTTACAAAGATGAAAATGGGGTTCATGTTGGGCTACTTACAGGGATGGACTGGGCTTGGAGATAGAATTAGTTATGGAGATAGGGAGATAACAGGAATGGGGATGGAAGAAGATGTTGAGATAGGGATGGACATGGCGAATGATAAGCATGGTAAGGATTTTAGAGGTAGTTACCAGTTTGGGGATTGGGACAGAATTTTGAAATGAGGGTACAGATGGAGATAGGGATAGAAATATTGTTACAAGGATGGGGATAGAGAGGAGAATAGGGAAAAATTTGAGAATAAGGATGGGAATGGTTACAGGGATGGGATGAGGATGAAGGAATGGAAATGAGAGGAATGAAGATGAGGAAAAAGGATGGATACAAAATGGGAAACAGCGATAGTTTGATTCAATTCAAAAAAAATTTATTAAGTGCTTGTGTTGTGCCAGTCTCTATAATGGCCCCAGGAATACAAATGCCAAAGTGTGCCTGCCCTCAAGGATATTATATCCCACTTCAAGAAACAATGTGTATACATTATGTATAAAATATATTCAAAAGAAATGCAGGAAGCAAAAGACTCATATACTCTAGTACTTCCCCCACAGCCCACAAAGTACCTGTAAAAAATGACTCTCAAAAAATTCTAGAGCAGCAGAAGTCACAGAACGACAGAGTGGAAAAGATTTCCAGCCACAGGTAACCTGGAAAGCCAACAGGAAAAGGCTATCCCATAGGACACTGAGCAGAACAGAGCCTAGACCTGGTCATGCAGCACAGGGAAGAACAGGACCAGAACAGGCTTCTGGGGCAGAATCCCCAGAAGGAAGGGTCCCAGATCCCTCAGCCCACAAGCAACAAAGAAAGCTTCAAAAGTCAATGTGGGAGGACTTTCCCTGCTGGAGGAGAGTGGTCCCCCTGGTGCTGCCAGCAGCAGCGGCAGGCAGCTATGGTGGCCATGGAACCAGACTGGGTCCATTGTCTAAGCGGCTCAGCTTAAAGCCTCTGGGGGAATTGAGAAGGGGATCTGAACCTCAGCCCTGAGCACAGTCCTAGAGAGAGGAGGAGCACTAGGACCCTCCTCTTGACAAAGGATTCAAAAATCAAGTAATGGGCTTGGAAAAAGCCCAAAAAAGGGAAAAAAATGAGACCATAGAAGGTTACTTTCCTGATGAACAGATATTTTCTTTCATTCTTTTGGATAAGGAAGAACAAAGTATACTGTCAGAGGAAGTCAAGGCTTCTGCCTCCAGTACCTCCAAAATGAATATGAAGTGGGCTCAGGCCATAAAAGAGCTTGAAAAGTGAGTCATCTTTTTGCTAAAGGAGAACCAAAAAAAAAAGGCTGAGGAAGATAACACCTTTTAAAAGAGGCTAACTCAATTGGAAAAAGAGGTCCAAAAAGTTAATGAGAAGAAGACTTTAAAAAGCAGAATGAGTCAAATGGAAAAGGAGGTTGAAAAGCTCACTGAACAAAACAGTTCTTTAAAAATGAGAGTGGAGTTCAGGGAAGCTAATGACTATACAATAAATCAAGAAGTTACAAAACAAAACCAAAAGATTGAAAAAAATAGAAAATGATGTGAAACATCTCATTGGAAAAACAACTGACCTGGAAAATAGATCTAGGAGAGACAATTTAAAAATCAGGGGACTACCTGAAAGCTGGGATCAAAAAAAGAGCCTAGACATTATCTTTCATGAAATTATCAGGAAAACTGGCCTGATATTCTAGAACCAGAGGGCAAAACAAATATTGAAAGAATCCACTGATCACCTCCTGAAAGAGACCCAAAAAGAGAAACTCTTAGAAATATTGTGGCCAAATTTCAGAGTTTTCAGGTCCAGGAGAAAATATTGCAAGCAGCTAGAAAAAAACAATTTGAGTATTGTGGAAATACAATCAAGATAACACAGGATCTGGCAGCTTCTACATTAAGGAACTGAAAAGCTTGGAGTAGGATATTCCAGAAGTGAAAGGAACTGAGATTAAAACCAAGAATCACCTACTGAGTGATAAAACTGAGTATAATACTTCAAGGGAATAAATGATCATTCAATGATATAGAGGACTTTCAAGCATTCATGATGAAAAGACCAGAACTGAAATGAAAATTTGACTTTCAAAACACAAGAATCAAGAGAAGCATGAAAAGGCAAACAGGAAATAGATATCATAAAGGACTTTCTAAAGCTGAACTGTTTACATTCCTACATGGAAAGATAACATTTGTAACTCTTGAGACTTTTCTCAGTATTTGGGTAGGTGGAGATATTACACAGACACACACACACACACACACACACACACACACACACACACATATATATAGACAGAGAGTACAGGTTGAGTTGAATCAGAAGAGATGATATCCATAAAAAATAAAATTAAGGTGTGAGATAGGAATATATTGGGAGGCGACAGGGAGAAATGGAATGGGGCAGACTATCACTCATAAGAGAGATAAGAAAAATCTTTTTCAATGGAGGAGAAAAGGGAGGAGGTGAGGGGGGAAAAGTGAAGCTTAATCTTTTCACATATGGCTTAAGGAGAGAATAACATACTCACTAAATTTGGGATGAAAATCTATCTTACACTATAGGAAAGGAGGGGAGAAGGGGACAAGTGGGATGAGGGGGATGATAGAAGAGAGGGCAAATGGGAGAAGGGAATAACTAGAAGTAAACACTTTTGGGAAGGGACAAGGTCAAATAAGAGAATAGAAAAAAGGGGGGGACAGAGTATGATGGAGGGAAATATAGTTAGTCTTACACAACATGACTATTATGGAAGTCTTTTGCCTGTATTGAATATATAGCCTGTATTGAATTGCTTGCCTTCTCAGTGGGGATGAGTGGGGAAGGAGAGAAGTTGGAATTCAAAGTATTAAAAATGAATGTTGAGAATTGTTATTGCATATAACTGGGAAATAAAAAAATACAGGTAATGGTGTATAGAAATTTATCTTGCCCTACAAGAAAAGAGAGAAGATGGGGATAAGGGAAGGGTGGAGTATGACAGAAGCGAGAATACATTGAGGGAAGGGGTAATAAGAATGCAAGATGTATGGGGTGGGGGAGGGAAGAGATAGGGAGAAAAATTAGAACTCAAAATTTTGTAGAAATGAATGTCAAAATCTAAAAGTAAATAAGACTGAAAAAAAAGAAATACAAAGTAATTGGGGGAGGTGATGGAGCACTGACAATTGGGGGAAATCAGGCAAGGCTGTAATAGGCAGAGATGAGAAAGGACACTAAAAATGGAGGACCACTAGTGCAAAGACACAGAAACAGAATATAGAATCATAGTGTCATATATCCAGCACTGGAGCACACCTTAGAAGCCATCAAGTCCAACCTTTCTAATTTTCTGATAAGGAAACTGAGGCACAGAGAGATTAAGTGATGTACCCAGGGTCACATGAACAATAAATGTTTGAGGTTACATTTGAAATCAAGGCTTCCTGACATCAAAGTGCCTATGTAATAACCTCTTCCTCCTCAGTGTAGTTAAAACCTCTCTAATGTCTTTTGTTAATCAGTGGATATATTCTTTCTCTCTCAGGTTCTAAGTTATATCAGGGAAGGGGCAACATAGTATCTAAATTGTATAAAATTATCTAAAATGTATAGTTTACCAAACCCTCTCTCAAAATGTAGTACAATTTTCCCTTCCACATTAGGACTTCCCCCATCACAGGTTTCCATATGTCTTGGATAGACGTAAGAAATTAAATGGAAATTTGGCAGGAATTTTGCAGAAATTGCAGGTGACATACAAAGGTCAGACAATGTCACAAAGCCTATGACCAAATTCTTAACCCAAATTTCACAAAAAAAAGTACTGTAAACACTCCCTAAAAGAAAAAGAAAAAAATTCCAATTACTTTGATAAGGATGGACAAAATTTTTATGCAGATTTTCCAGATTGTGGAGTGCCACACCCCTACCCCCATTTCCCAATGTGGAATAGATAACTGTACAGTGCTCTCTGCACACTGAAAATACTCATTATCTGTTTAATTGAATGATCATACTCAAAGAACATTAATTAAGGCATCAATGTCAATTTGAATGAAAGTCTCTGGTGATAGGCTGCAGGGCTCTTGTACTAAGCCCAATTCTGTTTAATTAGAATTTTTATCAGTGACTTGGATATCATATTTTTGTAACTCCCTCTCGGGGCCCACTTTCTTAACTTGCACTGACATGAGAAGGTTGGATCCCTTTAGGAACAGAAGCTGCCAGGGATTTTTATTAACTTTATGGGTGGTTATTCTCCTATCACTGTAGGTCACGAGACCCCACAAGTATGCTTCCTTCTAAAATCAGCAAGTAAAATCAATTAGCATTTTAGAAAAGATATTTCTTCAAATGGCATACCAAGAATAATAGTTACAATGGAGTCCTGTGTACAGAAGATGATAGTTGAGTTCATAGAAATTGATAAGATCACCAAGAGACAGGGTATGGAAAGAGCCCAGAACCAAGCCCTGGGATACACCTACACATTGGGCACATGAATAATGCTACCTTCAGAGAAGACTGAGATGGAACGGTAATACTAGTTAGAGGAGAACTAAGAGAGAACAACATCATGAAAATTTGGGGGAGGATAGGCCATATAGGAGAAGGCTGAGGCAACAGGGCAGAAAAGTCAAGAAAGATCAGAACTAAGAAAAGGTCATTGAATTCAGTTGTAGAGATAATTGGTGGCTTTGGAAAGAATAGTTTCTGTAAAATGATAGGGTAGGGGGCAAAACTGAAGAGTTGAAAAGTGAGTGGGAAGTAGAAAAACAGAGGTAAAGAGCCGACGAAACTTTTCCCCTAAGTTTGGCTAGAAAAGAGATGGGAGATATAGAGCAAAAGCTATAGGAGGGTCATGAGGATAGATACAGAGATTAGAAGTCATAAGGATAAGACAGTGACTGTAGCATTGACGAAGATAGAGGTGTGAATACTATTCAGATAAAGATGGTGAGAGAGATAAGTATAGGGAAGGAGGCTTTAGGGCTGATGGCAAACTAGGAAATACCCAGTTTGCCTCACTCCCTAAGACCTGCTCCAAGAGTGTAAATACGTTCTCTGCCTCCAGTCATATGACTCAGAATATATTAGTAATTGCCAAAGATAAGATCAATTAGCAATAGGATGTATGCAGGAGTCATAGAGAAGGGGTGCTGGACCATGCCCAGACCCATAGGAGGGAGCCAGGCTAGGAATCTTAAAGTCATCTTTGATGTCTCCCTTTCCTCTCACCCATCCATCAGTCATCAAGTCTTGCCAGTTCTACCACTCCCATCTTTCCTTTCTTTTCCATTTCTACATAGCAACCATCTAGTTCAAACCTGAGTTCTTTTTTTATATGTGTGTGTGTGTGTGTGTGTGTGTATATATATATATATATATATATATATATATATAATTTATTTATTTTTCAGTTTTTAACATTCACTTCCACAAGAATTTGAATTCAAAATTTTCTCCCCACCTCTCCCCACCCCCCCCAGGACAGCAGGCATCCCATCCATACCTTCCTCCAGTCTGTCCTCCCTTCTATTATCCAACCTTTTTCTAGCCCCCTTTCCCTCTATTTTCCTGTAGAACAAAATGGATTATCTATACTCTATTGCAGGTATAGTTTAATTTCTAGTTGCATTCTAAAACAATTTTTAACATTCATTCTTAAAACTCTGAGTTCCATATTCTCTCCCTCCCTCCCCATTGAGAAAGCAATCAATTCAGTGTGGGTCATACATGTGTAACAATGCAACAAACTTCCATAATAGTTATTGTAAAAGACTAACTACATTTCCCTCTGTCCTATCCTGCCCTTAATTTATTCCATTCTCTCCCTTGACCTGGGTCAATAGTGTATTCTTCTGATTATCCCTTTCCCCAATTTGTTGTCCCTTCTATTATCTTCCCTCTCCTATCCCCTTCCCCCTTGCCTTCCTGCAGGGTAAAATAGATTTCCATATCCAATTGAGTGTGTGTTATTCCCTCCTTAAACCAAATCCCATGAGAGCAAGACTCAGTTATTTTTTTTCATCTTCTCCCTCTTCCTCTCCATTGTAAAAGCCCTTCCTTCCCTCTTGTATGTGAGATGATTTGCTATATTCTACCTCCCCGTTTCTCTTACACCTAGTATATTCCATTCAACAGTAATTTTTTTTTAGGTATTCGCCCTTCATATTCAGCTCACCCTGTGCCCTGTGTGTATACGTACACACACACACATATATATACATACCTACACACATATAATATACACATACACACATCTCCATACACACACACACACACACACACATATATTCCCATGAGATGCAAATAACATCTTTCCATATAGGAATGTGAACAGTTCAACTTTAATAAGTTCCTTAAGGCTTCTCTTTCCTGCTTACCTTTTCATGTTTCTCTTGATTCTTGTATTTGAAAATTGGTCTTTTCAGTAAGAATGCTTGGGAGTCCTCTATTTCACTGAAATTCCAATTTTTTCCCCTGAAGTATTATACTCAGTTTTTCTCGGTAGGTGATCCTTGGTTTTAATCCTATCTCTTTTGACCTCTGGAATATCATATTTCCAAACCCTTCAGTCCCTTGGTGTAGAAGCTGCTAAATCCTGTGTTATCCTGATTGTATTTCCACAATACTTGAATTGTTTCTTTCTGGCTGATTGTAATACTTTCTCCTTGACATAGGAAGTCTGGAATTTGGCTACAATATTCCTAGCAGTTTTCCTTTGAGGATCTCTTTCAGGAGGTGATGGGTAAATTCTTTACATTTCTAGTTTACCCTCTGGGTCTAGAATATCAGGATAGTTTTCCTTGAAAATTTCTTGGAAGATGATGTCTGGTTTCTTTTTTGATCCTGGTTTTCAGGTAGACCAATAATTTTTAAATTATCTCTCCTGGATCTATTTTCCAGGTCAGTTGTTTTTCCAATGAGATTGTCTTCTATTTTTTCATTCACATTGCCTTCTTTCATTCTTTTGGTTTTGTTTTATAATTTCTTGGTTTCTCATAAGGTCATTAGCTTCCATCTGCTCCATTCTAATTTTTAAAGAACTATTTCTTCAGTGAACTTTTGAACTTCCTTTTCCATTTGGCCAATTTCTGCTTTTTAAAGCATTTTTCTCCTCATTGGCTTTTTGGAACTCTTTTGCCATTTGGTTTAGTCTATTTTTAAAGGTGTTATTTTCTTCAGCATTTTTTTGGGTCTCTTTTAGCAAGCTGTTGACTCACTTTTCATGATTTTCTTACATCACTCTCATTTCTCTTCCCAATTTTTCCTCCATCTCTCTTACTTGATTTTCCAAATCCTTTTTGAGCTCTTCCATGGCCTGAGACCATTGTATATTTTTTTTTTGGAGGTTTTGGATGTAGAAGCCTTGACTTTTATATCTTCATCTGATGATACGCTTTGTTCTTCCTTATTTGAAAGGATGGAAGAAAATACCTTTTCACCAAGAAAGTAACTATCTATAGTCTCATTTTTTCCCCCTTTTTGGGCATTTTCCCAGTCAGATACTTGACTTTTGAGTCCTTTGTCAAGTGGAGGGCATGCCCCAGGGACCTGTAAGTTCTCAGTTCCTCCAATGTGGCACAATCAAGGGAGAGGAGTTCACTTTTCTTCTGGTCATTGTTCTGGTCTGGGAGCAACCACAAGTACTCTTTTCTGCCCAGGAACTGTGAGTAGGATTCCCTCTCCACTTCTGCCACCAACCCCACCATGCCAGTGCTAATTCTCACACCAGGGCTGCCACTCAGGACTGAGACTCAGATAGGCTGCTCCATTTCCTGAGGGTCTTTAGGCTGAGGCCTCCAAAAGTGGACAGCACTGCAAGAGTGGCTGCTGCTACCCTGGGACCAGGGCTGGGGCCAAACAGCACACCCCTTTCACCCAGGTAAAAAATCTTTCTTACTGACCTTTGAAACTGTCTTTAGCATTTGTTGGTTGAGAAATCTGGGAACCATAAATATTACCCATAATTTTGCATGCTGAAGTCTGCATGGCCCATGCTGGGTTGCACTCCACTCTGAGCCTGGTGCAATAGATCTTTCCTGTCAGCCTCCCAGGTTGTCTTGGACTGGAAATCTCTTTCACTCTGTCATTTTGTGGCTTCTGCTGCTCTAGAATTTGTTTAGAGTCATTTTTTTACAGGTATTTTATGGGCTATGGGGAAAGAGTTAGAGCAGGTCCATCTTTCTACTCCACCATCTTGGCTCTACCCCCAAGCCTGAGTTCTAATCTGGACATTTTGAAACTATAGGAAAAAAATGGGCTTTTTTTTCTGACTTGGACTTTGGAAGAAAATTGAAATATGCTTGATATTAATTTTTAAACTGCTATTTCAACCCTAAAGTCAACTTGCTAGTTTAGGAACATAAAATTTCAGTGTGTATAATTTAGTTTACTCATTTATAAAACTGGATGTTTGTCATATTGTATTAAAATGCAATTTAGACAGACAGCAAATTGAAATTTAGAGAGGTAAGTAGAGGACTGGACTCAAAGTTCAGAACATAGCAGTACAAATTGAGCATTTCATACTCAAGGTCTGACACATGCTCAAGGCTCCAAACAACTCCACAAGATTCTATGTGACTGATGAGTTGCCAGGCTGCTTCAGTGGTTGGGGTTTCCTATTGAGAGTTCTCCACACTGATGAAATAACAAGTCCAGACCACTAAATAATAAATTTATTTATTTTATTAATTTAAAATGCTAATTAAAATAATTTGTAATTAATTGTGTTAATGTACCTGCTGAACTTCAAGGCATCTCAAATCTCTTAGTTTATGAAATGCAGATAAACTGAGAATACAAGAAATTTTCCCCACTATAAAAACACAAAGTTATTAGACTTTCTGGATTTATGTTTTCCACAGTGACAAGAAGATATGGAAAGGATGCATTTTTAGAAAAGGAGCTAAGAAAAAACTGAAGAGAAATACCTCTAAATTCACTTAGCACAACTTTTACCACATGGAGCTTTATGTATAATTAGTCTCATTCTCTGAGCTACTCTTACTAGAACCTTTTGCTTTGTTCGCTGGTGTTTTTTTAGAATCATTGTCACAGATTTCTGGTTTTTTTGCCAAACACAGATATCCCCAGACTGAGAAACTCTTTTTTATCTTATCTCTTCTTCATTTATTTTGTGATTCCACAGTATCACACAGGATCATCGATAATCTTTTTTCAAATAGCTGGACAACTTTTTGTCCTTCATGATTTTCATTTTTTGATTTCTTGAAATATAGCTCTGAAAAAAACAGATTTTTAAAAAGCCCTTAGTGTTTTAAATAGAACTCCTTGACTCCACCTTAAAATCAGTGGTTCCTTGTTTAAATTTTTAGGGTTTAGGACGATTGCAAATAGCAATGGTTTTCCGTTTTGGCCAGAAACTCTCAGGGCCTTCTCCTCCCAGATTGTATCTTTGTGATGGTAAATTAAGCCATCTTTTGTAACTCTTACCCAGCACTTAGTCATTGAATGGGTGTGGCCTCGGACAAACTGAGACCTGGGGAAGACTTCAATTTAGAAAGGCCAAGGTTCCCTCTGCATCCTGGGCCATCGCCAGTTGTTCTAACCTTTGTCTTTTGACCTTTGTCTTGCCACTGAGCTCCTATGACTCTGAAGGAGAGAAAGAGGCTGACAACTCTGTCCATTTATATCTAATTCACATGCAAATTAATAGGACTTTGGTCCTTTTCAAGAAGGAAAGACTAAGAAATACAGTAATTAGATCATGGAATGTTAAGGCTAGAAGCTACTTCAGAGAACATCTGATCACAGAACAAGGAATTCTCTGAGTCTGAAGGGACCTTACGAGGAATCTCAATCAGCCATTATCTGAAAAAGCAATTCACTCACTCACATGATAAGAATGGTGGGAGGGGTAGTGTATATCTGGAAATGACTGATATGTAAGTAAAAGACATTTTTTAAAGGATTCCCTCTACATGGCACCTGACAAATGATCTTTCAATGTTTCATTGGAAGACCCTCAAGTGAAGAGAAACCAAACATCTTCCAAGGTAACCCATATTTCCTAGTTCTACAATCTATGACCAAGAAGAACAAATTAATAGTTTTCCAAATGACAGCCCTTTAAATATTTGAAGGACAGCTATTATGTCTCACTAAATAAGCCCAGTTCCTCCACCCTATGACCTCTGGGATTTTTGACAACCTGGTTACCTTTTTTTGAATATTCTCTAGCTAAATGCAACATTCTAGACATGGCCAGATGAAAACAAAGTGCAACAGAACAGTCACCTTCCTGACCCTGGATACATGCCATCTTTAATCATTCTGAGTTTGCATTAACATTTGGGGCTGTTACATCAACACAGCTGATTCACTGAACTTATAATCCATTAAAGCAGAAGTGCACAGATTGAGGCTCCCAACACTCCTGAGTGTAGCAGGAACCAAATTAAAATGTAATTGGGAAATGTTTAACAAAATAAATAAAAATACAATTAAAACACACTGTTAATTTGTGATTTTCTAAATCAATATGTGGCCTGCAGGAGTCTACTTCTCTTTTGAGTTTGATGCCATTGCTATAAAGCACTTAGAGGTTCACACAGACTTTTTTCTAGCCAACCTGTCCCCATCTTGCACAGTGATGTAGACTTGTTGAAACCACGTATAAGATTTTACATTTGTCTCTATTAAGTTCTATCCCATTAGATTAAGACCAGTGGTCTAGCCTGTCACAATAATTTTGGATCCTGACTATGGCATCCAATGTGTTAGCTATGCCTGTCAGAGTTGTACCATCCACACACTACCAAGCACACTACCAAGGCCACATGCCATAGTGGATGAATTACTAGAATTAGAGCCAAGATAGGCCTAGGATTGAGCCTTCCTCTGATATTTGTTAGCTATGTTACCATGGACAAGTCCTCCAAAAAATGAGAGGGATTATATCAGAAGTCCTTTATGGTCTCTTTCAGCTCCAAATCTGTGATCTTAATATCTTATGTCATTTATTCTCTCTGAAACTCAGTTTCCTTATCTGTAAAATGGGGATGATAATAACTTTGACACCTACCTCACAGGGTTATTGCTAGATGTTTCTGTGATGCTTGAATAGATAATGTATGGCCCACATATAACCCATGACCCAGAGCATCTCAAGACTCTGGGCTCTCAGCGACAGAATCCAGTCTCAAAAATTGACCTCAAAAAGGTATTTCTTTGATTTATTGCTCTTGACCAAAAAAAAAAACAAAAAAAAAACCTCCTAAAATACTCAGGAAATAGTTCATGTTTAGGCTCCTCCAAATGTGAGCAAAGAGATTCCCAGCTCTTGTGCAAGGATTCAGGGTCCCAAATTCTTATCAGGCACAGAAAAAAAATGCATAAGATGAAAAAAATACACAGGAGCTCACAAACAGTTATGGACAACAGATAAAGTGCTCAAAACTCTCAGCTCTCCCCCAAAAGGGAACTAAATTTGATGTTTGCTATCTTAACAATCTGATGAGTTCTTCAGTTGTGTAGAATCCCACAATATTCTCCCAAGATGCATAGTAGTTTATGCCCTGTAGTTTAGATTCGCCTCATCCCCATCCCACAAAGGTAGACGTACTTTGGAGGCTATCAAATGAGCAATCAATTCCCTTCCTACCATCCCTGCACTGAGACTCAAGGATGGGGAACCTGTGGCCTTGAGGCCACGTGCGACCTTCAAGGTCCTTGGGTGTGGCTTTTTGACTGAGTCCAAGTTTTATGGAAGAAATACTTTTATCAAGAGGATTTGTTCCATGAAGCTTAGATTCAGTCAGAGGGCCTCACTCAAGGACCTCGAGGGCCACATATGACCTTGAGCCCACAGTTTCCCACACCTAGCTCTGAGTAGTTCACTGGTTTTACTCCAAGTAGGCCAAATCACAGGAAACATAGTGACTACCCTCTTCATTCTCTAAAGGGCATGTTATATCAGGAAACCCTTCTCTCTCTTGAAGGTCTATTCCCCAGCCTCTAGAACCTTGTTTATGCTGGCATACTTCTTCTGGAAATTTCTCAATGGCCGGCTGCTCCCATCTCTTCAGTTGTTTCTACCAAAAAAATCTTCCTTCTTGGGCCAGAAGCCTAGATTTCAGTATCACAACCAGGTTACCTGGGATTTCTCCACCTCTTCAATATGTTTCTGCCATAGATTTCCATCAACTGCTTCTGAGAGTAAGAAAATGTGCATCAGTACAGTCAGCCAATCCCCTTGAGTCTTAATCTTCAATAATCTTGGATGAAGTCTGCCAGTTAGTCTTGACTTACCTTTGGCCATTCCAGAGGTAGACCCACATTCCATGGAAAGGTACCTTTTGGTTGTCTCCTAAGGCCCAAGTCCCATAGTTTTATCAATTTGATTGACAAGCTCATCAAATTGATTTACCTCTCATCAGCCTCTATGACATGAGAAATTACCTTATTGATTATAAAATACTGTGTAAATATCAGCTATTATTAGTTATGCTTTCTCTAAGTCATTGATTAAAAAATATATTAATACAGGCCCAAGCAAAGATCTATAAAGCATTCCCGAATCACCCAACCATTAATGACTATTTGTTGGGTTTGGTCATTTATCCAGGTCTGAAGTTACCATCTCCAATTTATTCCCAGGCTGTCACTGTTGCCTTGGCTACACTATCCTCCTTTCCTTCCTTAGTGAACCAATTCAACTCTACATTATCTTCCACTTTCAAATCCCTCCTTGTCCTCTGGTCTTATCACCTATCACACCTAGCCAAACCTAAATCCAGGATTACTTTTACCACCTACATTCTTTGCTCCTATTCATGTGTGGTAGAAAAGGTGGATTGTTTCCAACACAACTTTCTGTGGTTTAATCTCAATTGAGCCCTCAGTACAGAAAGAAAAACATTTTATCCCTCCCTAATTCATTCCCTATCCTACTACCCACAGCATCTGTGTGTGTGTGTGTGTGTGTATGTGTGTGTGTTCAGTCATTTTCCATAGTATCTGACTCTTTGTGACCCCACTTGGGGTTATCTTCACAAAGATACTGGAGTGATTTGTCATTTCCTTCTCTAGCTCATTTTACAGATGAGGAAACTGGGGCAAAAGGATTCAGCTCTCTATCCACTGCTCCATCTAGCTGCCTAAGTAGCTACCCTAAACCTTTTCATCTCTCCTCAAGCTTTCCCCAACTCACTTCACTGGGACATTTTCCACCACTATCTCCTACATCATTCTGGTCTTGGATGAAGAGGGTCCCTCCTTGTCAAAGTCAACTCCTCTACATGTACCTTTGATCCTCCCCCTTCCTAATTTCTTCAACACATCTTCCCCACTGTAATCCCCTCCATCTCACTTATCTCCCATTTCTCTTGGCTCCCCTCATTTCCTACTAAACTCTCTGAAATTTGGTTTTCAATCTCATCGTTCAAATGAAATTGCCTTCTCCAAAGCACCATTGATCTCTTACTTGCCAAGCTGAGTAGGCTTTTCTCAATCCTTATCCTCCTTGATTTCTCTGTAGTGTT
Organism: Bettongia penicillata ogilbyi; assembly: GCA_023548195.1. Lineage (NCBI taxonomy): Eukaryota > Metazoa > Chordata > Mammalia > Diprotodontia > Potoroidae > Bettongia > Bettongia penicillata. The sequence continues at coordinate 1,807,818 of JAJHZJ010000202.1, forward strand.
GGACACTGTTGATCACCATCTCTTTCTGGATGTTCCTCCTATCTGTTCGATCATTCCTCAGTCTTCTTTCCTGGATCTTCATCTCTGTAATGGCAGATGTACCCCAAGGCTCTGTCCCTGGCCCTTTTCTCCCCCTAGGAGTATAGGTTGTACAAGATGATTTTTTTTCCACAAGGGCCATATTTTTTTTAAGATTAAATTATGTATAATTCTTTTTCTACCAATTAAAATGCTTCTCTCCCCACCCCCACCACATTGAGAAAGAAAGAAAAATAAAGCTGTGCCCTCTTCTCTTCTCCCTCTATATCAGGAATTCTTACCATTTTTGCGTCATGGACCTCTTTGGCAATGTGACAAAGCCTATGGACTCATTCTCAGAGTAATGCTTTTAAATGCACAAAAGAAAATATAGAAGATTACAAAGTCAACTATGTTGAAATACAAATTTTTAAACAAAATTTCAGCCCTCTCATTAGCATCACTTGCTCTATCCTATCTCATTTGGTGATGTCATCAATTCCCATGGGTCTAACTACCATTTCTATGCAGATAATTCCCAGATATTCAATCTCCCTCCTGAGCTACAGTCCTTCCTTTTGTACATCTCAAATTGGATGTCCTCTGGCATTTCAAATTCCAAAACAGAACTCATGACGTTTCCCCTCAAACCCTCTCTTCTCAATTTCCCAATGACTGTTGAGAACACTGCCATCAAGGCAATGGATAGAGTACTAGCCCTGGAATCAAGAGGATCTAAATTCAAATGTGATCTATAACACTAGCAGCGTGACCCTGGGCAAGTCACTTAATATCAATTGCCTCCAAAAAAAAACCCAAACAAAAGGGAACATTACAATCCTCCCAGTCACCTGGGATTGTAACTGCAATGTCATCCTCAACCTCCTCATTCTTACTCTCCCACATAGCCAATCTGTTGCCAAATATTGTTATTTCTAATTTCACAGCATCACGCACATTCCCTTCTCTCCAATCCCGCAGACACGATCCTAGTTCAAGCCCCCATCATCTCTCGTTGGAATTACTGCAGTACCGTTCTAGCCTATCTCCCTGACCCAAGTCTCTCCTCACACCAATGCATCCTCCACTTAGTTGCCAAGGTGACTATTCTAAAGCATAGGTCTGAAGACATCTACCCTGTTCAATGAGTTCCAGTGATTTCCTATCACCTGCAAGATCAAATAAAAACTTCTCTGCTTGGCATTTAAAGCACTTCATAATTTAACCCCTTTCTACCTTTCCAGTCCCATACTCCACATTCCAACAATTCCATCCTATTTGTAGTTACTCAAAACATAACACGCCCTGTCCCTTTGTGCTCCCCATTCCCCATATCTGGAGTTCCCCACTGTTTTGGCTCTGCCTCTTAGTTCCCTGACTTCCTTCAAGACTCAGCTTAAGTTCCTTTTGCTCCAGGAGTCCTTTTCTTGTCTCCCCCTCCTCCATCACCACCACCCAAAGGCTCTCTTCTTAGTGTCTTCCTCTCTCTTTCTCTCTCTCTATACATATATAATACATATGTGTATATATGTATATATATATATATGTTTATGTAACAATTTACATGCTGTCTTCCCTATTAAAATGTAAGCTCCTTGAGGAGTTTTTGCCTTTCTTTGTATCCCCAGAGTTGAGTACTGTGCCTGCCTCCTAGTAAACACTTAATGCTTATTGGCTTGATTTGATTTGACTGGACTTGACAGTTCCTCTATTCCATCCTCTGACCACCTATAGTACCAACTGTCTGTACCATTTGACTCATTATACTTTGGTTGATACGGTTATTTACAATATTTCTAGAGTAGTCGAGAGATAGCTAAGTGAGAGACAGACAGAGACAGAGAGACAGAGAGAGAGAGAGAGAGAGAGAGAGGGAGGGAGGGAAGGATGGAAGGAGGGGGAGGCAAGAGAGACAAAGGCACAGACTTCGAAATGATCACCAGGAAGCCCCCAGAGTCACAAGTACGTGGGAAGGAACCGGTATCCCAGTGTATCTACTGAGTTCCTGCACCTATACCTCCGGAGATTCAGAGGACTTCTTAGATTTTCTCCATAGTTAAACTGATATTTCATTTGCTTCCAGGCTGCTTCTTTTAGACATCTGTATTCTATCACCTAATCCAATCTCTATAGCTTCCCCAATGACTTTTACTTGCTTACTTTGATAAACTAGCTATCTGTAATTGTCTTTTGCGTGCTAAGCTTTTGTGGGACGAGACTTAGCTGGAGGAGATACACCTAAGTCTGGGGCAGGACTATTTTCCAAACCTTCAGAGTGGCCAGGCAACATCCTGAGTCCCCAAAAGAATCATGCTCCTAGCCTACAAATACCTGATGTGTAAGAAATGAAAACAGGGGAGCGGAGTATTCACCCAGTCACAGCTATCTTCCTGCTCTCCACAATTCCATGGACTCCCTTGAAGGTCCATAGTGCATTCTAGAACTCCCTATAAATCTCTGTTTGCCACATGGGTTTCTGTTAGACTGGACCAGTCAAAACATATCGATGAATAAAGCCCTGTGAGATAGGTGCTTTTATCATCCCAATGTGACAGATGAGGAAACAGGCCCAGAGAAATTGCATGACTTGCCCTTGGTTACACAGCTATTAAGTACTTAAAGATAGATTGGAGGCCAGGTCTTCCTGAATTCAAATCCAGCATTCTAACTACTTTGCCAGGTTGCTTCCTGTTCACACTTTCTCTCATGCTATCTAAAGCAATTCATTTATTCATTTTATTATCATATGCTAAGAATCTTCTATGCACAAAACATTTTGCTAAGGGAGAGTTTTCCTTTTCCCTCAAAGACCTTACAATCTAACAGTTAATTTTCTCTAGGGGCAGATAGAAGGAGCAATGAATAGAGAGCCCAGCCTGGAGTCAGGAAGATCTGAGTTCAAATTCAACCGCTGACACTCATGTGTGACAGTGGATCACTTACCCCCTGTTTGAATCATCTGTACCTCTCTCACAGGGTTGTTATTAGGATCAAGTAAGATAACTGTGAAGTGCTTATCATGATGCCTGGCACATAGTAGGAGCTATATAATGTTAGGTATTATAATGATTATCTAGGCCACTTGGTAAGTCCACTTTAAAAGCAGTACTACTGTGGGAGAGTGCCCTGTCTCTAATCCTGGCTTTATCTTTCTAACTGGGTGATGGTGGATTGAACAAGTAATTTTAACTCTTTATGATCCATATTCCTTTTAGTCTAAAAGGAAGAGTTTCTATCAGTTGGGGGGTAGTTGAACAAGGTATGCTATATGAATGTAACGGATTAGTATCATGCTGTAAGAAATGATTAAGATGTTTTAATGAAGGCAGACTCATTTGAACTGATACATAGTGAAAGGAGCAGAACCAGAAAAACAGTTTATACAATTATTACAACTTTGTAAAGACAAGTAACTTTGAAATACAAGATGCAATGGACAAACAATTCCAAAGGACCAGAGACAATGCATGACAACTCCTGACGGAGAGGCGATAGACTCAGGGTGCCAATTGTGGTGTATTTTTTGAACATAGCCAATGTGGGAATTTTTTACAAGGGTTTTATTTTTTTCTTTTTCAATGGGGGTGTGGAGTGGAGTGGGATGGAAAGTGGAGGGAAAGTGTGAAGCAAGAAAAGGCAGATTTTCATTAATTGAAAATGTATTGAAAAAAACCAAATTTGTAAAAATACCAAAAACAGAAAGGATGGGCTTGGACTGGGGGTGGGATGGGGGTTTGTTCTGTGACTACTATAGAAACTAGGTTTGGAACTTTCATGGAATTCTACTTTCCAGCTTAAAAGAGGCCCTCATCACAATGTTCCGTATCCTCTGGGTACTTTAAGATTGTCCAGATTTCTTAAAGAGCCTCTTTGTTTTTCAGTAAATTCTCAAAGGACTCCACCCTACAAGAATTTCTGTAAGACCTTTTAATTCTGTCCTTGCTTCATCTTGTAGACAGAAGCTACACTATAAGAAGTTATTCTTTCTCATAACAATCCTTTTACTTTGCTAAAGCTCTTTTCAAGAGGGTGCAACTTTACAAAGTCAGACAGTAGCAATTTTAAGCCATGACATTCACATCTTGCGGCAACTATTGACCCTTTATTCAGGGACAATTTGGTCTAGTGGGGAAAGTACTGAATTTGAGACCAAGAAGACCTGGATTTTCTTATCCTGACTTTGCTACTAACTAGGAGAGTTATTACAAGAAGATGGTAACACAAGAGAGCTTTACAACCTTCTTACCCTGTGAGGTAAGCAGGACAATTGATTCTCCCATCCGGCAAAGTATCTCACCCAAAAGTGGTATTGGAATCAGATCTCTTGACTGCCATCACATCATACTAAAAGGTAGCATTACAAAGCAGAAAGAGCATTAGATTTAAAGTCAGCAGATGTGAATTCACAGCCTGGCTCCAACATTTAAGAGTTGGCATTGCTAGGTGACCCAAGGCAAGTCATTTAACCTTTCAAAACCTCCTTGTAAATGATGCTCAGATCAGAATCTTTCCAAATTGGATTCAGTAAATCTACTTCTATTGGTTCATTTAGTCCAGGAATAGGGAACCAGCCAACTCCTGGCCACATGTGACTGTCTAGGTCTTCAAGGGCAGCCCTTTGACTGAATCCAAACTTCACAGAACAAATCTCCTTAATAAAAGGATTTGTTTTATAAAACTTGGATTCTGTCAAAAGGCCACATCCAAGGACCTAGAAGGTCACGTGTGATCTCAAGGCGGCAGGCTCCCCACTCTGAATCTATCCCAAGATGGCCTCCCTTGAGGAGAGGAAGGGATTGGGAGACTAAGTTGAGTTTTCCTAATGTGGCCCTGTCTGTTCAACCCTAGAGGCTGAACCAGAAAATTAACAAGACAGCGAGGTTCCAGGACTGTTGCAGCTTGAAAAATCCATCCATGCTCATGCAACCTGTTGCTCTTAAAATTCTACAGATGTTTGCCTTACTTGCTGCTGTTTGCAGTGCACTGTTCCTGTTCGAAGATAACTGTCTACCTCATTGTCAGCCAGAACAGGAGCCGGAGAACAAGACTTGCTCTCACACACACAGGGAATCCTCAGCCCAATGGTTCTTCCTTCTCTTAGGTTTGCTTTCTGCCTCCAGGAGGCTTTCTAGTATCCTTGCCTCTGGCATAGTATACAAAGTTAGGCTTCTGGAACCCATCATGATGTCTACTCAATTTACCTTGCCCAGGAGAGAATAGACATCCATACACAAAATCTCTCTGCAGAGGTACCAGAGACCTCCCTGTTTCTCATTCTCTGCTTCTCTCTGTAACCTAAAGTCTCTCTCCTCCTTCAGATCATATGGAGTCTGAGTAACCACCATTCCTAGCACCTTGTCCCACTAGGTCTCAGTGTGTACTCACCCTGAACTGCCTCCAAACTCCCTTCTTATACGGGCACATTAACCACAGGCCAGGATGCACTCCCCTCACTCCAAGCATTCTTCAGATCCAGAGTTAATTACTTCTAGGATTTTCACTTTTGTGTCTATGTGAAAGCCCAGGTGGGCCTGTATGTGTGTCTGTATGTGTATACGTGTCTATATGAGTATATGTTTGTGGCATGCATGTGTTAGTATGTCATGTATATGTATCTGTATGGGCATGTGCTGTGTAGTTCTGGGTAGATGTTTATGTATTTCCATGCTCTCTATATGTTCCAGGATGGACTTGTCAGAAAAGGTCCCCTCCTCCTTCCTCTTACTCCCAGCCCAGGGGGTTAAAGGGGCCCTGAATCATAAACCAGATAAAGGTGAGACTTTGAGCACACTACATAATGGGGAGGAGGGTAGAAGAATATCTTCCCTAAACTCTCTTTACCATATTTGCCCTATTATTCTAGTGATGAGTGGGAGGTCAGATAGGACCACCAGAAATGTGTTCTTCTCTAGAAAAAAGATCTGTCTTGGAGTAGAACTCCCCGAATGTAGGGGCTGGTTAGACAAAAGGCACCCTAAGAGTGAAACTGTTTCAATGCAGCTCACCCAAGGAGCTCTGTTTGCTGGCCCCTCCCTCCCAAACCCAGGGAGCCCCAGGGTTTCCTGGTAGCCCTAGCATTGAACCTAAGCTAGGTCCTTATCTGCCTGCCTTAGGCCTGAGTTGTGCATTCAGGGAGTCACAGTGCTACCACCCTCCGCTCCTGCCCCACCAAGCCCTCACCGATGACGTCTCAAATGCCTTCTCAGCCTGGGGCCCAGGGGGTGGGGGTGGGGTGGTAAGTGTCCATGGAAACAAGGATTTGTGGTGAGAGGCTCAGTAGCCCCACAGGGAGATATTTATCAGGCACAGGATGCCAGGTGTGAGTGGAGACAGAGGCAGAGAATGTTCTTTCAGGAGAATATGGAAGATACTGAAGAGCTTGGAAGGACAGGGCACATGCCCCTCCAGCTCCCATGATGCCTAAAGCTTGGCTTCAGTAACTCAGAGATGGCTTCACTTTGGAGCACCATGTTTCAGGCCATCCATTCTGTGATGGGCAGACATAAAAGAGAAGTTTGCCTTCAACCCTGGGTAACTCAGAGTCTAGGACAGGGTGCGAGTTTGGTAACAAAGGGGATTTTAGTCCGGATGGGGTTTTGAAAAGAACGTAGGGAACAGGAGCTGGAGAACAAGACTGGATTAGCTTCCAGAGGGATGGCAGGAAGACATTAAGAAGCACTATTTAGCCACAGAGGTTGGGGGAAACTTGGATGGAGTACTAGGGTTTTTCTTTGATGCCTCCATCCTGAGAGACTTTTAATTATGAGAAAAGCATGACCTTTCTCCTCTCCTCAATTCCCATCCTTCATGGAGGTAACAGCTTCAATTATTAATATTGCTATTATTACTATTTTTATTATTATATGTCCTGGATTATTTTTTTTTGGAGGTAATCAGGGCTAAGTGACTTGCCCAGGGTCACACAACTAGTAAGTGTCTGAGGCTGGATTTACTCCAGGGCCAGTACTCTATCCTCTGTGCTACCTAGCTGTCCCTATGCCCTGAATTATTAACAATAATCTAATTGGTTTGCCTGCCTCAGTCTCTCTCTCTCTCTCTCTCTCTGTCTCTCTTTCTCTCTCTCTGTCTCTGTCTCTCTCTCTCTGTCTCTGTCTCTTTCCTTTCCAATCTGTTTTTCACATAGCTGTCAGAGTAATATTCTTAGGTTCAAATCTGCCTCCCTTATTTATTGCCTGTGTGGCATTGGACAAGTAACTTAACTTCCCTGGGTATAAGATTCCTCATCTCTGAAATGAAGGACTTGGTCTAGATGACCTTTAAGGATCTTTCCAGCTCAAAGTCTAAGATCCTATACGATCTTCTACTCAAGAAACTCTAAGGTTCTTTGTAGTCCTAAATCTATGGTCCTGTGATCTTCAGCTCAAGAAACTACAGTGGCTCCCTACTACTGCTAGGAAAAACTACAGACTCTCCTATTTGGTATTTGAAGTCCTTTACATGCTGACTCCAAATTACCTTTCCAGCTTTGGTGTATATTATTGCCCTTTCATGTACCCTCTGTTCCCGGCAAACAGAGCTGCTGGCTGTTCCCTACACACAACTTTCCATCTTTCCCACCTCTGTGCCTTTGTCCATTATTCCTGGAATGTGCTCCTTTCTCACCTCCATCTCTCAGCTTGCCTTAATTCTCGGTATCCACCCCTAGCCAGTATATCTGTTTACTACTACCACCACCCTCACTCTCAGCTTCCTAAGAATTAGTGGCTTCAGCTTTTCTGTTCCACATGGCTGCACATCATTTCCCTTAGGTCTCAGGCCAGTACCCAAAGCTCCATCTGCTAGGGGAAGGACTGAGGCCAAATGACTCAACGTTAACTGGTTTCCCATCCCTGGAAGCTACCCCCATATAGGGGCAGATGGATGGGCAAGGTGACCAGCCCAAGCCTTGCCCTCTGTGATTATTTTTGAGGGTCAAAGATCTCGAATAAGAAGCTAAAGAGCAAACCCTGAAAAAACCTTCAGGAGTACAAGATAGACTTTAAGGAGTTTCAGCTATTGGTGCCTAGGGTTGTCCCAAAGAGTATAACTAAATTAGAAACTCATCTTCCCACTACATCCAGGATTTGCAAACTTTCCCCTACACAAGTTCACCATACCCACCTCTGGTTATAATTGAGAGCTATTGTTGTAGTTTCTCTGGGACTACTACTACAGAATTTTAATTTAGACCTGGGAGATCATCTTCCTCATTTTACAGAGAAGGAAACCAAGTCTCAAAGAAGGTTAAACTACTTGCTTAAGTTAAAGAGGCATGATTTTTTTCCCCACTTAATAGTATTTTATTTTTTCCAATTACGTGTAAAGATAGCTTTCAACATTCACTTTTATAAGATTTTGAGTTACAAATTTTTTCTCCCTCCCTCCCTCCCTTCCCTTCCCCCTCCCCAAGAAAGCATGCAATTTGATATAGGTGATACATGTACAATCATATTAAATTTATTTCCACATTAGTCATGTTGTAAAAGAAGAATCAGAACAAAAGGGGAAAACCACGAGAAAGAAGAAAAGGAGAAAGAGAAAATAGTCTGCTTCAATCGGCTTTCAGACTCCATAGTTCTTTCTCTAGATGTGGATAGTGTTTTCCATCATAAGTCTTTTGGAACTATCTTAGATCATTGTATTGCTGCGAAAAGCTAAGTCATTCAGAGTTGATTGTTGCACAATGTTACAGGTACTGTGTACAATATTCTCTTGGTTCTGTTCATTTCACTCAGCATCAGTTCATGTAATTCTTTCCAGGTTTTTCCGAAATCATCCTGCTCATCATTTCTTACAGCACCATAATATTCCATTACATTCATATACCACAACTTGTTCAGTCATTCCCTGTTTGATGGGCCTTAATTTCTAATTCTTTACCACTACAAAAAGAGCTGCTATAAATAGTTTTGTACATATGGGTCCTTTTCCACTTTTTATGATCTCTCTGGCATACAAGCCTACTAGTGGTTTTGCTGGATCAAAGGGTATGCACAGTTTTATATGTTTTATTTGGACACAGTTCCAAATTGCTCTTCAGAATGGTTGAATCAGTTCCCAACTCCACCAACAATGCATTCATGTTCAGATTTTCCCATATCTTCTTCAACATTTTTCATTTTCCTTTTTTGTCATATTGGCCAGTTAGATAGAGGTGAGGTGATACCTCAGAGTTGTTTTGATTTGTATTTCTCTAATCAATAGTGATTTAGGTCATTTTTTATATGACTATAGATAGCTTTAACTTCTTTATCTGAAAACTACCTGTTTATAACCTTTGATCATTTATCAATTGGGGAATGACTTGTGGTTCTATAAATTTGACTTAGTTCTCTATGTATTTTAGAAATGAGGCCTTTATCAGAAACATTGGCAATAAAAATTGTTTTCCAGTTTTCTACTTTCCTTCTAATCTTGGTTATATTGGCTTTGTTAGTACAAAACTTTTTTAAATTTATTGTAATCAATATTATCCATTTTACATTTCATAATTTCTCTGTCTCTTGTTTGGTCATAAATTCTTTCCTTCTCCATAAAAGAGGTAGGATTTTGAACCCAGGTCCTCTGAATCCAATCCAATTCCAGGGTTCTAATATGCCTCATTTTCTCCTTTTCTCCTCAGCCAGGTGGGAGGTTTGGGGGTATGGATTAACATGATTACTACCCCTCCTTCAGGGAGACCTTCCTCTCTCCAGAAAAAATTGGTTGTCACTCCAGTGGAACAAAATAAAACTGAATTCCTCTCTGCCTGGTGCCTAGGTAGGCAGGACTGCTTAGGGAGACTTTTTAGCCATAACTTTAGCCCCACTAAGGAAGGAGGTGAGAAATCCTATTCCACACATGCTCCACTTCTACTACCTGGCTGAGGAGAATAGGGATGGGTGACCACAGGGGTATGGGTATAGCACAAAGAGACCTAGATAAAGCAGAAGCTTGGACAAATGGCCGAAAGGAGTTGACTTTCCAAATTAAGGGTCATGGATCCCAACTCTCTTACCACCCCAAAGGTGGAGAGAGGGCATTATGGAAATCCCCAAGTCCCCAAGTTCCTCTATGTTTCCGAAGCCAGAAAAGAGGCCATCCTAACTAGAAAGATGTATGGGATTGCCTCAGGAGGTGTCTCTCCCTTCCCTTCCCTTCTCCCAGCTATTTCCTCTCTGCCTTTCCAGCTTAGAGACTTTCCCTCCTCAAACCCTGAACCACTGACCAAAAAAAAAAAGTTTCCTGCCAGCTTTGCTGCCTGATTTTCCTCAAATAACTATAATACAAGAGAGAATGTGGTAAGGAGTATGAAGTAAGAAGCAAAGAATGCCACAGGAATGCACAGGAAGAGAAATCACTGAAGGCTGGAACCCCCTCCCCCATCCCCACAAATGTATGGCACCATGATTTTAAGTCAGAGGTGCTGAGTTCAAATTCAGATTCAGTTATCTCAACTATAAAACGAAGGTATTAGACTTTCTGACCTGTAAGATGCCTTCCAAGTCTAAAAATCCATGATCTATAATCCTATAGTAGAGGTGTGATTTGACAACAGCAACATTTTGATAAGTGTTAAGAAGTGTTTTTGCAGAGAGGGGATTCTGGCCCCCTTATATGTAGTGTTCAAACCCATGAATCTCCCTCTCCCACTTTTCCACCAAAACAAAACAAAAAACCCACAACCCATGCAAAATTTTGGCCGCCTTTGGGTTCTAATTGAACTTGAGTTTAGATATATACACATATATGTATGCATATGTATATGTGTGTGTATATGTATATATTAAAAATATGTTTGTGTGTGTGTATGTGTGTATGCCTATCCCCCCTGAAAACCTCAGTGGAGAGGACTGGAGTAAAGGAAAGGAGAAAGAAAGAAGAAGAGGAGAGAGGAAAGCTAATTAGCAGGGTTACAGAGGGAAGGAGAGAGGAAAAAAAGAGGAAGGTATAGAAGAAAAAGGTGGTGAGAAAAGAAAAAAGGAGGGAGAGAGAGAGAAGAAATAGAGAAAGATGGAGGTAGGGAGGAATGAAAGCAGGAGAGAGAAAAGGGAATAGAAAAGAAGGGCGAGAGAGAGCATAGGTAACCTGAGGGGGGACTGAAGAGGAAAATCTGGTTTGGGGAGACTAAGGGAAGAAAAGGGAGGGGAGATGAAGAGAAGCGGGAGGGTGCTATGAGCCTCTCCCAAACCATTACAAAGTCTCGTTGTTCTTGTCTGCTCCTTTGCCCTCCTCTTCCCCCAAATAGAATCTACAGTAAAGCCAAATTCGTTGTGGTTCCTGGGCATCAGAGAAGTAGACTTGAGAAACACTACACTGTATCCCTTCCCAGCAGATCGGGCAACATTCACACTATCCCTTTCCTTAGGATTCCCCACCCCAATTCCTTCAGTCGTGTATACCTAAGGAGTTTCTGCTGGATTCTCTTATCCCTAGACAGTAGCCACACCTTCCAAGCTCCCTAAACGCAGAATTATTCAATCACTAGCTGTCCTCTGAGCCAGGATTTCCATTTAAAGCGTTCTAGAATTCCATGAGGGCTTTATGGTTGATGGAGTGATGGAAATGAGCTTTAAAGTCTTGTGGGGAGGAAATTGGTAGTTTGATGGGTGTCTCTGAAAATGACTCTCTCAGCATGAGGTCTAAGAACTCACTCAAGGCAGAAATATGCATAGTATGGTCTTACATATATGTATATGAGTATATTGGGTATGTATGCATATATTCATAGATATCTATGTATATTGTATATATACGTACACAAACAAGTACACATATACATACACACATGTATATCCTTCTTGGGGAAGGAGAAAAATAAAGTAAATAGTACACAGTGGATAACAAAAGAAAACCTAAAAGGAAGAAAAGAAAAGCTGGGTAGCTTCGAAAACAATGTGTAGTATTTATTATCTAAGTTTTCTTGAAATGCAAATTTATTACTTTAGATTGAATCTTTTTTATGTTTTGCTGTATACAGGAAAATGTTCCTTTTTTTTCTTTTCTCATTTTGCATTTAAGTTTAAAATGAACAAAAAATTTACAGCAATGCCAACAGCAAAAAAGAACTCACTCAATCCACTCTCAACTTTTGCCTTTTATCTTCTCATGACTGTGGCTATCCCTTTCTGATGGCCCAGGGGATTCATAACTTTCACACTCACCTACGGCTACCCCCTTCCCAGGGCTCAGTCTTAGGGATGCCCACCCTGCTTCTCCCCTCTCTTTTTCAGGAGTAAGGTAGCCACAGCCACACTCACTTAAACCAGACTTCTAAATACAATGAAAAAATTCCCTCTTGGCATAAGGGGGGATGGGCTAGATTCAATTCAGAGTCCTGGAAATTGAATCCAGATTCAATTTCACAGTCCTACAGAGACACAGAGGTCTGTTGCCCTGATGCACCCAGGACATGCTTCCTAAAGAAATCCTTCAGGCCACTCTTGGGGAACTTTTAGGGCTGGAATCTCATTAACTCTTGCCCATCTCAGCGGACAATTTCTTCTTCTAGGCTCTGAGAGTCAACTGGATTTGTGTGGTTGTTTTGTCCCTATACTGGCACAGGGCAGTCATTTTAATTAAAGTAATACTTATTGTAGATTACTGTGTAAAATGCTGGGGATACAAAAATAGAAGACAACATAGTAGATAGGCAGATGACAAGCATTTAAAAATTTTTTTTTTTTTTGGTAAGGCAATCAGGGTTAAGTGACTTGCCCAGGGTCACCTAGTTAGTAAGGTCAAATCTGAACTGAGGTCCTCCAGACTCCAGGGCCAATACTCTACCCAATGTGCCATCTAATTGCACCATGACAAGCATTTATTAAGGGCTTGCAATGTGTCAAGCATTGTACTAAACACAGGAGATTCAACTACAGGCAAAAAGAAAAAAAAAATAGATGGTTCTTGCCCCTGAGGCACTTACATTCTAATTGAGGCACATAGCTGAACATAACACATAAAAAGGAGCTGAAAAGTAGATGAAGTAGTGGCAATATGAAGACATTCCCTGAGTCAGAAGCACAGCTGGGAGGGGAATCAGAATGGCAGGCCTGGGAAGCCCATGGAAAGTATCCATCAGTGGGAGAAGGTGACTGGAACAGGGCTGTTCCAGGGTGAACAGGCCCCAGGAGCTGAGGAAAAGTCAAGGGTGAGAAGTTCAGAAAGTTAGAAACACAAAGGGGAAGAAAACCGAGCCACGGCTCTTAAGGAGCTTACAAGATTTGTGGAGAAATCACACATATATGCAAATGACTGTAATACATAATGAATTTTGTTACGTCCATAGGAGAGACTGCCTGCTGTAAGTGAAAAGAAGGATGACCTTGAAGTCCAGAAGACCTGGGTTCTAGTCCAGTTTCTGCTGTCTGAGAATGGGCAATTCATTTAACTGCTCAGTGCTCTGAGCAGTTTTTTTAGGACTATATTGTTAAAAAGGAGTTGCTGGTCTGCATCAGCAGAGAAAATTTCCACACCTGGATTTCCCCACATTTGATGAATCATTGACCAGTTCAAAAAAGCCTAGGAGAAGATCAATAAAGAGGGATTCTGTGTGTCTGTGTTCCTCCGTTTTCGAAGACCATGACATCGAAGAAATGATGACATGACTTGCATTTGATTTTGATTTGAGTGAGGGAGGGCTGTGCAAGGATACAACATCACTTTCTCCTCCTGAGCTATCTGGGTCCAGTGACCAGATATTCATCAGGATGACTGGAGATGACCCAGGATGGTTCAAATTCAGCCTCTGACACAAACAGGATGGATGATCATGGGCAAATCTCCCTTAATCTTCCTTAACAAGGCCCCAGGTAACTCTCTAAGATCTTACAGTTGCAGAATAATCTGTACAAGTAGATGGAATTTATTCACTGGAAGTTCCCATGACAGAGTGTTGGATGGGAAGTCAGGAAAACCTGAATACAAATCCTTCTTCAGACACTAGCTTTCTGAACCTGGGCACCCCACCAAATCTCTCTGGGCCTGAGTTTCCTCATCTATAATATGATACTATGAGCTCCCAGCCCCTTCCAGCTCTAAATCACAGGTCCAGACCACCCTCATGTCATGCACTACAGACACACACAAAATCCAATGTATATTTGAAACTGAGGAGATATTTAGAGGCTTGAAGAAGGAGTGATTGAGAAAGGCTTCAGTGGAGGAGAAGACATTTAAATTGGTTCTTGAAGGACAAGTAAAATTTTAATAAAAAGATTTTTCATTTTAATTTAATAAAAGAATATCCATTCTAAGAATGGGGAATCCATGGAGGGATCAGGATGAGCTCAGGAAATAGTGAGTCCACCTACATAGGAGCACATTTATAGAGGATGTAATGAGTAGTAATGTAAGATAAGACTGAAAAAGTAAATTGAATCAGATCGTGAAGGGCCTTGAAGGCAAAATTAAAGAGTTGTATTTTATCATAGACCATAGGGAGCCATTGACATTTTTTGAGGAGAGGAGTGAAATGATCACAGCTGTGAATTAGGAAGATTTCTTTAGCTGTTGATTGACAGACTGGAGGGAGGAAAGACGAGAAGTAGGGGAACTAGTTAACAGGCTTGATAATAACCAGTCAAGGCTGGGAGTCACAAGGAAGAGTCATTTTCTAGGTGAGAATGACAGCCTTCTTAGCAATAGGCCCTATGTCTGTGTGATGAAGCTATGCTCTCTCTGGGTTAGGTCCTCTCACCTTCTAACCAGCAGGATTCTAGCTCTGGATGTTAAAGCAATCTTTTCTTTCTTTGCTGTCCCAGTCTCCTAGGACCAGGAACTCATCAGTCTCCCCTGAAGACTCTCTTAAAATACTCTTGATTACTTGCCAACTACCATGGCCTTGGGAACTAAAAACTCTTCACCCTGACGTTTAAGACTCCCTGAGCAGTGATTTCCAACCTTTATTATATAACAAGCTCTCCATTTCAAATTTAAATTTATAATTCTGCACTTAATTAACATCAAAAAAGAGAATATTTTCATATACAAAGTAGAATGTAAAAAGGGGATTGCCGATGAAACCACAAATTTCTATTATGTACAACTGGCTTTTAAAAAAGGCATATAATAAATTGAATGTAACTTTCTGGGGTTTTTTTATTCTGAACTTTACAAAAACCAAAAAGCAGCTTTTACATATACTAAGTAAAACAAAGAAAGAGGATTATATGTGAAATCATGAATTTCTATTACATACAGCTTTTTAAAAGTATGTAATAAATTCAATCTATTTTTTTCAAAATTATATTGCTTATTTATATTTCTTTCTAAATATCCTTCTATTCTGTGAAAGTTGTTACCTTTTTCAGTGACTTATTTCCTTCTCTTTTTTGGTTAGCCCCCAACCCCAAACTAAAGAAAAGAAAAGCACGATTCTTATAACAAATAAACAGTCAAGGAAAACAAATCTACACATTTGCCAATATTCAAAAATTTTGATTCATCCTACACGTTGAGTCTATCAACCTGCATTCAGGGGAGATGGGTAGCACGGTTCACCATCATCATTAGTCCTTTAGTGTCATGGTGTGCCATTGCATCTGTTAAAGCTCTTAAATCTTTCAAAGTTGTTTCTCTTTACAATATTGTTACTATGTAAGCTGTTCTCCTGGTTCTGCTCACAGACCCCAAGTCTTCTCAGTTTTCTCTGAAACAGTCCTTTTTTGTTTTTGTTTTTTTTTTTACAATATAGTAATTAATATACATTACATTTGAATGCCATAATTTACTTAGCCATTCCCCAATTGATGGATACCCCCCCACCCTTTTCCAGTTCTTAGCTACAACAGAAAGAGCTGCTATAAATATTTTTGTATATATAAGTCCTATTCTTCTTCCTTTACTCTTTTTACAATGTAGGCCTAGTAAGTGATATCTCTAGGCCAAAGATGTGTACATTTTAGTGACTTTTGGAGTAGCGTTCTAAATAGTTCTCCAGAATGGTTGGACCAACTTACAGCTCTCCCAGTAGTTCATTAACATATCTGTCTTCCCACAGCCCCTCCAGCAATTGCCATTTTCCTTTAATCTGATGGGTGTGTAACAGAGCAAAAGGTGGTAGTAGTTGCCAAATGATCGTGGGTAGTTTGTGCACGTCTTCAAGTGATGGGCTCGTCCTACAGCAAAGAAAGAGAAGATTGTTTAATACCCAGAGTTGGAGAATCCTCCTGAGTACAAGGTAAGGGAGCCTCACTCAGAGTGTAGTTTCAACATATAGGGCCTATTGACAAGAAAACAATGTCATTCCTACCTCCAAAAAGTCTCTTCCTTTCCTTCCAATCTATTCCACCACACTAGTTTAGGACCCCATTTTAATTTTCATTCCTCTAGTTATCAGTGATTTGGGGCATTTTCTCACATTGCTGTTGATAGCTTAGATTTCTTTCTTTGAGAACTGCCTATTTACATCCTTTGATCATTGGGGAATTGCTCCTATTATATATTTGAATCAGTTCCTTATATGTATATTCTACATTATACTTTTATCAGAGAAATTTGCTTCAAAGATATGTTTCCCCCATTTTACTTTCCCTTCTAATTTTAACTTCCTATTGTTTGTGAAAAACTTTTCAACTTCGTATAATCAAATTTGTTCACTTTATCTGTTGTGATTCGATCTCTGTTCAAGAAATCTTTATCTAGATCACGTTATCCATTTGGACTTTATTCTTGTGTACGGTGTCAGGCATTGGTCTATGCCCAATTTCTGCCCCACAGTTATTATTTAGTCATTTCAGTCATGCCCAACTCTTCATGACTCCATTTGTGGTTTTCTTTTTCTCTTTTTTTAAACATTGTTATTTAAATTTTTGAGTTCTAAATTCTATCCCTCTATCCCTCCCTCCCCTTCCCCTTCCCTGAAATGGTAAGCAATTATATACACTTACACACACACACACACACATATACACATACACACACATATAAGTGTGTGTGTGTAATACATGTGCAATTATGTAAAACATTTCAATATTAGTCATTTTGTACAAGAAGACTCAAATAAAAGGAAAAAAATGAAAGAAAGTGAAAAATAGCTTGCTTCAGTCTGTATTCAATCAATATCAGTTATTTCTCTGGAGACACTATGCTTCATCATAAGTCCTTGGGATTGTTTTGGATCATTGTATAGCTGAGGATAGCTGTCTTTCACAGTTCTTCATTGTGTAGTATTTCTATTACTGTGTACAACATTCTCCTGGTTCTGTTCACTTCATGTAAGTCTTTTCAGGTTTTTCTGAAATCATCCTGCTTGTCATTTCTTATAGCACAATAATATTCCATTACAATAATATACCACAGCTTGTTTAGCTAGTTATTTGAAGAAAATACAAACTAAGAAAATTATTTGCCTAGTTGTTTTATGAAAAATATAGGAGTATAAGTATATATGTATATATATAAAAGTATGTGCCCCAACTGATAGGTATTCTCATAATTTCCACTTCTTAGCCACCACAAAAAGAGCTGCTATAAATATTTTTGTACAATAGGTCCTTTTCCATTTTTTTTTGGATGTGAGAAAGTGGTTGCCCAGCCTCAGTCACCCTTCTATTCTCCTAAAATGTGGAAAGACAGGCTCCCTGGAGACTTAGTGTGGAGTATTTCACACATATCAATATGCCATCAGACTGGAGAACCTGATCTTTATGATATAGTCTATTTGTTATCTGACAGTTTATATATGTGTGTATATGTCTATTTTTGTGTGCATACATACATATACGTATATATGTATACACCCATATATACATATATGTATTCATATATAAATATATATAAATTTATCTTTCTCATTCTGCTCTATTTATCTTTCTCTTTCTTTAAACTTAGATTTTTGGGTCATGTACAGAAAGATTGATGATTTACATGATTTTAGCTTGACTAAGTTTCTCTAAGTAGACATCTACAAAAGTGATCATTTTATTTCCTTTTTTGCTTACACTTATTCCCTCAATTTCTTTTTTTCTTATTATTATAGCCAGCATTTTCAAAACTATAACAAATAACAGTTGTGATAAAGGACATCCTTGCTTTATCCCATGGTTTATTGGAAAGGCCTCTAATTTATTACTATTACACATCATTCTATCTATGTTTTTCTTCCTCTGTTTAGTCTCTCCCTGTTGTAGGTATCGAGACCATACTTGCGTCATAAGAGGAATTTGATAGTATCCCTTTTTTTCCCTAATTGTGCAAGTAATTTATGTAATATTAGGATTAGTTTTTCTTTATGTGTTTGAAAGAATTAACTTTTAAATCTACCTGGTCTCTGATTTTTGTTTTCTGTGGGAGTTAAGATATGGCTTATTCAGCTTTTCCCTTCTGAGAGAGGGTTATTTAAATTCTGTATTTCTTGTTCTGTTAATCTGGGCATTTTATATTTTTGTAAATATTTCTCCATCTCATTTATTTAATTCATTAGTTTTGTTTGCATATAATGGGGTCAAATAACATCCTATAATAATTTTTTTATTTCTTCATTTGTTGTGAACACTCCATTTTTTATTTTTGAGTCCGAAAATTTGATTTTCCTCTTTTTGTAATCATCCTGGCAAATGGTTTATCTATTTCATTAATGTGGGTCTCCCTCCCCCACAAAAAATAGCTCTTAATTTTATCATTTCAATGTTTTGTTTTACTTTCAGTTTTGTTGATCTCTTTTTTGATTTTCAGAATTTCTATTTTGATATTTAGTTGCATTTTTTTAAAATTATTGCTTGTCCAGGTTTTTTTTTAGTTGCATACTCAATTAATTGATATGTTCTTTCTCTTTTTTGGATCAAAGTCTATACCTCTAAAGACTCCTTTAAAAGTCTTGATATGTTGTCTTGTCATTTTCTTTTATTAAACTTTTTACAACTGCCCCATTTTAAGAAAATCATCTCATTTCTCCTATACTTTTCATGAAACACCTAAGCAAATAATTTTCCTAGCTTGTATTTTCTTCAAATAAAATTTAAAACTCATACTTTACAAAAGCATAGAAATAAATCTTAAGCATAAAACCACTGACACTTTCCAATACCAACTGTTTGTGATTCCAGAAATGTATGGGGTTAGATGGGAAGATTTAGTGAACAAGAGACCTAGTTATTTCCTTTTGGCTACCCCAACCCAACCCCAGCTCTACCTATCCACTAAAATCAGTACTTTCTATTTCCAAAACTCTTCCCCTTCAGGCATTACTTTATTTCTAGGTTTAGCTCTTGAATCCTGCTTGAGAAAAACAAAGATACTAAAGGTGCCTAAAGCTACTGATCTCAGAAGAGCTAACTCCAACCTTTTCCCCAAAGGGACTTATATACTCTCAGTTATGTCTAGAGGTCTTTGGTTCCAATTAACAATACGAATCAATAACATTTCCTTCTAGGCTAGCTCTGAGCTCCCATGCTGAAAATGTTCCCGGCAATTATGAAAATCTATTTCTCTTTCTCTTTCTCTAGGTACATTGCCACCCATTTGCCTCCCTCCAGGTGGTTTATTTACGAACAGCCAACACACACACACACACACACACACACACACACACACACACACACCAGTGCAGTAATATTAGTGTTTGGTCTTATAGAAATTGGTTTTATTTTTTGTTTTTTAACTTTATTTTTAATTTTCAACACTCACTTCCATAAGATTTTGAGTTCCACATTTTCTCCCCATCTTTCCCCTCTCTCCAGTCTCATGGAAATTGATATAGGTTGAACGTGTACATTCATATTAAACCTATTTTCACATTAGTCATGTTGTACGTAAGAATTAGAACCAAAGAAACTGGTTTTTCTTAACGTGGTAAAACAGCAAGCTGACTGTTAACAAACAAGGGTTGATAAAGCAGATCCATATCTCCCTAGAGAGAGAAGGAGAAGAGGAAGAGTCAGAGGATGGAGATGTAGAATTCACTAGGCTGTGACCCCCACAGCTCAATAAGCGCAGTACTCAGAAGCAGAGTACCTTTTAGTTTAAACTCAGTTCCAATCATACAGTCCCTGATAATAGCTTTTTCTACTTAGCAAATCTATGAATTCTTCACTATGCAAGAAATCTTTTTGATGTCATAGACATAATTGTTTTTTTAGTCTGATTTTGCTTATTAAAAGTGTCTCATTTCCTCTAAAAATAGTATTTTGTCTTACCAATTTATTCTGCATGTGTGTTTTGAAGATGTCATTAGTTATATATCATAGGTTATCATACAAGATGTGTTATATGTTATCTGGAGCTAAAGTATTTACATAAAGCAAACAATAGCTTTTCCCCTCCACCAGTAACAGTACTTCTGAATCTCAGTGATGAATGAAATGGATCATATTTTCTCTATTTGTGCTTTTAGTTCACTTTTCTATATTTCCCATACTTAAATAGACAACTGAGCACGAAAGCAGATAGCACACAGAACTCAGAATCAGGAAGACCTGTGCTCAAATCCTGCCTCAGACAATTATTAGCTTTGTGACCATGGGCAATTCACTTAAACCTCTGCTGGCCTCAGTTTCCCCATCTATAAAATGGAACTAATAATAGCATCTACCCACCAGGGTTATTATGAGAATAAAATGAGATATTTGTGAAGCATTTGGCACATTTTAAAGTGCTGTATAAATGCTAACATGACGAATTTCCTCTATTTTCTTTGCTTATATTACCTTCAGCTGCTCCAGGGGATTTTTCTCTTCAAGCTGGATAATCTTTTACCTATCAGAAAAGGGGTATCATTTCAGTTAAAACAGAAATAATTAAAATGAACAAATTTCAATCTAATTATTTAAAATTTTAAATGGTTCTATCTGTTCTCAAGTTATTTAGATTTATTAAAAGTTTAAGTGTTTTTGGAAACTCACTTATTCCATTGTACTTGTCAAAATGAGTGATGTGGAGATATATAGAAAATATTATGGTACTTTTTATTTCTACACAAAGACTATTTAACTTCAAGTTTACATGCTTCACGTTCAAATACAGCAACTATTCAATGACAACTCATGTATGTCATCTGTCTAGCTGATGGTGGCAAATAGTGAACTCACTGAAATTCTTTGAAATTCAATAGGTAAAGGGCAGCTAAGTGATACAGTGGACGGAGCACAAACTCTGAAGTCAGGAGGACCTGAGTTCACATCTAACCTCAGATACTAGCTGTGTGACCCTGGACATGTCACTTAACCTTATTTGCCTCAGTTTCCTTGTCTGTAAAATGAACTGGAGAAGGAAATGGCAAACCACTGCAGCATCTTTGCCGAGAAAACCCCAAATGGAGTCTCAAAGGGTCAGACATCACTGAAAAATGAGTCAGCAACAACTTGCACCTGGACTGCCCTCCCCTTTGTCTTTCTCATTCTTTAAGGCCCAGCCCCAAATGCTTTTTTTTTCCTTTTTTTCCTCTGTTAAAAATAACAAGCCATTTTTTTGGTCCAGACCTGTGATGTCATTATTCCATAGGGAACTTCATGGAAGGAAATCCCCTCTCCCTTCCTTTCCCCACTCTCCAAATTCAGACCTCAAGTATTCTGTAATTTAAAGTCTTAGAGAATTGCCTGGAGCCCTGAAAGCTCATCCTGGAAGGATTAGAATCCAAGTCTTTCTGTTGATCTACTTCATGCTGTCTCTCTAATAACAATATTACATAATTATTGTATTGGAGAGGTGCTAAGTACAAAGCCTAGGTAAAGTCTGAGGTAAAATTCTATTGCTAACCAAGAAAATCCAGAAAAACTTCATGGGGAAGGTGACTTATGAATTGACCTTACCAGATAGTTGGAAATTTAACGGGAAGCAAAGAGAAGGGAGTTCATTCCAGGTTTAGGGACTATAAAGGCTAAAAAAATAAACTCCTCAGCCCAGCATTTAAAGGTCACCACAACCTCATTGCAACCTTCTTTTCTTCTTACACCTCTTTATGCACACTACATGGCAGACTGATCTAGTGATTGTTCTCTGAAGTGGACTGTGATGTTTAAAAAGTTCGAGAGAGACATAATTTCTGGATAATTAGTCATTTTATTAATATTGCTAGCATATTATTAATGAAAGCAATCAGTGACACTCTTGAACTCCAAAGAACCCTCTTAGAAACCATTCAATATGCCTTTAGAAGAGAAGATGTTCTGGAGGGTAGTAATCACTCTGATTGATTAAGAAATAATGAGAGCGAATGAATATTATAATGAGAGGTGGACCTATTTGAGGGGCTAGGGACAAGACTTTAATCAGGTCTTTTACTTCCAAATTACCTCCCAGCCTTGGACAATTTAATCAAAGAATTTATCCCCACCCACACCTGAGTACATCACAGTGGGCTTCCTCCCTTAAGTGGGGTCTGAACAATATTGAGGAAAAAGTTAATTAATCTCATTATCAGCAGTATCCTTCAGAGACTGAACAACCTACAGGCTTCTGGGAAAAAATCCTGGTCCTAATTCAATAATTGATTATTAGTATGAGAGAGAAATAATGTTTTCTCTCAAAACATTTCTTCTTTCATTTCAGTGCCTTCTCCCAGAAGAACACTCCCACGCTAGTTTTTCTTTTTCGTTGATTGAACTTCTTAGAATCTTTAGCTCCTCTTAAGCCTCAGAGGCTTAAATGACTCCTCCTATAGTAAAATAAGCCTTTTCCATTCCCACTCCTCTTTCTCATTCTCCCTTCTCAAATTATCTTGTATCACCAAAATATTTATAGCAACCCTTTTTGTGATAGCAAAAAATTGGAAACAAACTGGATATCTATCTACCTGTTGGGATGGCTAAACGATTTGCGGTACAAGACTGTAATGGAATATTACTGTGCTGTAAGAAATGACAAATGCAATGAATACAGAGAAACATGAGATCTACAGGAACTGATTCAGAGTGGAATAAGCAAAGTCACAAAATAACATACACAATGACTACAACAATGGAAATGGAAAGAGCAACACCCCCCCACACACACAAATCAAAAGTGAATGATGTGTTATATGTGATTGTACATGTATAACCTAAATCAGATTGCTTGCCATTTCGAGGAGAGGGGAGAATGGAGAGAGAAAAAATTTGGAATTCAAAATCTTATAAAAAATGAATGTTGAAAATTGTCTTTACATGCATTTGGAAAAAATAAAATACTATTTACATTTTAAAAGGGAATGTTGCAAAATATCATGATTAAGCATGACTCAAAAGAAGAAGTGAAAGGAGACTCCCACCTCACCCCTTTGCAGAGGTAGGAAGCCCATAAGTATAGTATATTGTACACATTTTAAGACTTTTTCAATGTATTGATCAATTATGGGGATTTATTTTCCTCTTCTTTTCTGTCTTTAAAAATACTACTTATTATAGGGAGTGACTTTCTAGGAGAGTGGAGGGAGGCGGATAGCAGGGGAAACTATGGTGTTAAAAAAATCAATAAAAGTTTATTTAATTTTTAAATGATAATTTTCTTTACTTATATGTTGTATCCCCTCCTAGAATATAAATTCCTTGAGGACTTTGAATATTTTTTCATGTTTATCTTTGTATCCTCAGCTCCCATCATATCGTTTTATACATAGTAGATGTTTAATAAATGTTTGCTAAATTGAACTGAATAATCCTCTGAGGTGGGGACATCATACTTATTTGGCATGGCCTCAGAGACACTGGGGGCAGCTACGGAAAGCAGTGGATAGAGCACTGGGCTTGAAATCAGGAAGACTCATCTTGAGTTTCAAATCCAGTTTCAAATATTTCCTAACTCTCTGACCCTGAGAAAATTACTAAACCTATTGGCCTCAGTTTCCTTCTCTGTCAAAAGAGCTGAAGAAAGAAATGTCAAACCACTCCAGTGTCTTTGCCAAGAAAACCCCCAAATGGGGTTGTGGGGAGTCAGACACAACTGAAACAAATGGCCAACGACAACTCACTGGGACTTAGAGAGGTTAAATACCTTCTTGGGATCCAGCAGCTCTTCTTGGTGGCAGAATTCAAACCCAAGTCTCTTCTTCAAGCTTCTTGTTTTAGTGGAGGATCAGAGGAGCATCTTCACTAAATCATTTTTTTATTTAATCAATTGCACCACCTCTGTACCAGACATTCAATAAATTCTTACTGATAGCCTACTATGTGTAGAACCTAGGCGTTAAAGAGGTGAAAGAGGAGCAATATAATATTAAAGAATTCTCTGAGAAGAAATGATGGATAGGCTTCTACTAGGATTCAGATTTTTACATTTGTCCCCAATACCTATTATCTTAAATTTGGTCTAATGTTCTAGTCTATAGAGATCTTTTTGAATACTGGCTCTGATACCCCACCTCTTAGCTTTGTGTCATCTGCAAATCTGATAAGCATATCATTTGTGCTTTTATCTAAGCCTTTGACTATGTGGATCCCAACAAAATGTGCCAAGTTCTCAAAGATATGGGAGTGCCAGGTCATCTTGTCTCCTAAGGAACTTGTATGAAAGCCAAGAAGCAACAGTTAGACCTAAATATGGAACAAATAATTGACTTAAGACAGGAAAAAGAATATGATAAGACTATTTATTGTCACCATGTTTATTTAACTTCTGTGCAGAATACATCAAGAAAAATGCCTGGCTGGTTGAATCAAAAGCTAAAATTAAGGTTGCTCGGAGAAAAAGCAATGAGGAGATTATAAAAGCTGGTTTGAAGGTTAACATTAAAAAAAAAAAAGATGTTAGCAACTGGTCCTTCAGAAAAATTGAGGGAGAAGAAATGGAAACAGTGTCAGATTTTATATTCTTGAGTTCAAAGATTACTGTAGATGGTGACTGCAACCATGAAATTAAAAGACTCTGGCCTCTTGAAAGGAAAGCTATGGCAAATCTGGACAGCATACTAAAAAACAGAGACATCACATTGCCAACAAAAATCTGCATAGTTGAAGCCATGGTTTTTCCAGTAGCAATGTATGGCTGTGAGAGTTGAACTATAAAGAAAGCTGAGCACTCTGGAGTCAATGCTTTCAAATGGTGCTGGAGATGACTTTTGAGAGTGCTTGGACAACAAAGAGATCAAACCAGTCAATACTTAAAGAAATTAATTCAGGTTGTTTACTGGAAGGTCAAATATTGGAGCTAAACACTTTGGTCACATATTGAGAAGATGAAACTCGTTGGAAAAGGTGTTGGAAAAGATTGAAGGCAAAAAGAGAAGGGAATGGCAAAGGATGAGATAGATTGATAGTGTCATGGAAATAACAAACATAAAGATAGACAGATTTTAAGAGATATTGGAGGACAGAAGGGCCTGGCATTCTATGGTCCACAGGATCACGAAGAGTCAGGCATGACTGAACAACTGAACACAATCAGATTCAAAATTCAGTTTCACAATCGCAAGATTAAGAAAGATTGTAAGATGTCTGGGAGAGGGTTAGTGGATTGCAAGTCCAACTGAGTTTTGGGAGTGGGACTTGGGATAATCAAATGAGGTAACCTATGTAAAATGCTTTGTAAAGTTCAAAACCCCATCTAAAGTAAGTGCTCATCGGCATATAGTGCTTCCAGGTATACACTGTTCTATGCCATTGAAGACAATAGCCGTATGTATGTAAGTATGATAATTCCCATCTTACAGATAAGGAAACAGAAGCTCAGAGAGGAAGTGATTTACCTATGATCACATGGCCACAGAAGGTTGGATCTAGATTTCCACTCCATATCTCTTGACTTGAAGTTCTAGGCCTTTCCACCATAGCATGGTTTGAAAGGAGGGGAAAAAGACAGCTGAGGGGAAGAAAGGGGTATGAGATTTACTAAAAGGTGTTCTCTAAGCTTCCCAGAGAGAGGTAGAGTATGTAATCCCTTAAAGTCCAAGGTGAAGGACTGCTTCCTCAGGTTCAGGGAGGGGAAAACCCTGTCCTGTGAGCACTTCCCTCATTTGAGGGTAGGAAATAGAAGCTGTAGTCTGAGTTCCTGCAGACAAAACTCTAGTTATGAAAAGAGTCCAATTAGGGGCAGAGCCAAGATGGTAGATTAGAAGGATGGACCTGCTCTAACTCTCCCCTCCATAGCCCATAAATACCTGTAAAAAATGAATCTCAGCAAATTCTAGAGCAACAGAAGTCACAAAATGACAAAGTGAAACAGATTTCTAGCCCAAAACAGCATGGAAAGCCAACAGAAAAGGTCCATCACGCTGGGCTCAGAGCAGAATGCGACCAAGTCTGGGCCATGCAGCAGGGACAGGACTGGAGCCTGCTTCAGCATGGAATCACAGGTATCAGCTGTGGTTCACAGATTTCTCAACCCACAAACAACAAAGACAGATTCAAAGGTCAGTAAGAAAGCTCTTTCACCTGAGTGAGAGGGGAGCATGGTCTGGCCCCAGCCCCAGCCCCAGGGAAGCAGCAACTGCCACCTTTGGAGCCCTCAGCCTAAAGACCCTGGGGGAATTGAGCAGCTCTCTGGGTCTCAGTGCTGAGTAGCAGTCCTGAGGTGAGGAGGAGAGCTGGCATGGTGGAGCTGTTGGTGACTATGGAGAGGGAATCCTACTCACAGTTCCAGGGCAGAAAAGAATGATTGTGGTCACTCCCAGATCAAAGCAAAGGCCAGGAGAGGAGTAAACTCCTCTCCCTTGATTATGGCACATTGGAAGAACTGAGAAATTACAGGTCCCTAGCATATACCCTCCATTTGACAAAGAACTCAAAAGCCAAGTAGCTGGCTGGGAAAATGCCCCAAAAAGGGGAAAAAATAAGGCTATAGAAGGTTACTTTCTTGATGAAAAGGTATTTTCTTTCATTCTTTTGGATGAGGAAGAACAAAGCATGCCATCAGAGGAAGACATCAAAGTCAAAGCTTTTACATCCAAAACCTTCAAAAAAAAATATGCAGTGGTCTCAGGCCATGGAAGAGCTCAAAAAGGATTTTGAAAATCAAGTAAGAGAGGTGGAGGAAAAATTAAGAAGAGAAATGGGAGTGATGTGAGAATATAATGAAAAGGGAATCAACAGCTTACTAACGGAGAGCCAAAAAAAAATTGCTGAAGAAAATAACACCTTTAAAAACAGACTAAACTAAATAGGAAAAAAGGTGCAATGAGAAGAAGAATGCATCAAAAAGCAGAATTGGCCAAATGGAAAAGGAAATGCAAAAGCTCACTGAAGAAATACTTCTTTAGAAATTGAATGGAGGGGAGGAGCCAAAATGGCAGAGTAGAAAGACTCACGTATGCTAGCTCTGAACCTACAGCCCATAAATTTTCTGTAAAAAGAACTTCCCACAAATTCTGGAGCAGTGCAAGCCATGCAGCAATGCAGTGGAGGAGATTTCCGTTCCAGGGAGCCCTGCAAAACCGCCACAAAAGGTCCATCGTGCAGCGGACAGCAGAGCCCACCCCTGCCCTGCCCTGGCTGTGTGGACCCGAAAGGAGCAGATCCGAGCAGGCTTCAGGGATGGAACCTCCGGTGGCCGTGAAGGTCCCTCCACTCACAGGCACTACAGGTCAGTGAGAGAGACTTCTGGGCTGGCCAACAGGGGAGCGGGGTGTCTCCATAACTCAGGCCCCCTCAGGAGGAAGCGGCAGAGGCAGCGGTGGCTCAGGACTCCCAGAGCAGACAGGAGCTCAGGGCCATTACTGAAGGTCTCCGCATAAAGCCCCTGAGAGAACTGAGCCTGGGAGGCGGCCCTGCCCCCACCTGAGCACCAGAATTTAAGCTCACATTGAATAGCAGCTGTGTCCCCTGCTGAAAGCCCTGAGGCTGGGGAGCAGCATTTGAATTTCAGACCCCAAGCACCAGCTGGGCAGATCTAGGTGGGGGTGGAGAGGAATCTCAGAAGTCAAGTAACTGGCTGGGAAAATGCCCAGAAAAGGGAAGAAAAATAAGACCATAGAAGGCTACTTTCTTGGGGAACAGATGATGTTTCCACCTTTCATTTCTGATGAGGCGGGACAATGCTTACCATCAGGGAAAGACATAGAAGTCAAGGCCTCTGCATCCCAAACATCCGAAATAGATATCCAATGGGCTCAGGCCATGGAAGACCTCAAAAAGGATATTGAAAATCAAGTTAGACAGGTGGAGGAAAAACTGGGAAGACAAATGAGAGAGATGCAAGAAAAGCATGAAAAATGGGTCAATACCTTGGTAAAGGAGACCCCAAAAAATGCTGAAGAAAAAACACCTTGAAAAATAGACTAACTCAATTGGCAAAAGAGGTTCAAAAAGCCAATGAGGAGAAGAATGCTTTCAAAATCAGAATTAGCCAAATGGAAAAAGGGGTTCAAAAGCTCATTGAAGAAAAATAGTTCTCTCAAAATTAGAATGGAACAGATGGAGGCTAATAACTTTCTGAGAAACCAAGAAATCACCAAACAAAACCAAAAGAATGAAAAAATGGAAGAGAATGTGAAATATCTCATGGGAAAAACAACTGACCTGGAAAATAGATCCAGGAGAGACAATTTAAAAATTATGGGACTACCTGAAAGTCATGGTCAAAAAAAGAGCCTAGACATCATCTTCCATGAAATTATCAAGGAAAACTGCCCTGACATTCTAGAACCAGAGGGCAAAATAAGTATTGGAGGACTCCATCGATCACCGCCTGAAAGAGACCCAAAAAGAGAAACTCCTAGGAGTATTGTGGCCAAATTCCAGAATTCCCAGGTCAAGGAGAAAATATTGCAAGCAGCTAGAAAGAAACAATTCCAGTATTGTGGAAATACAATCAGGATAACACAAGATCTAGCAGCTTCTATATTAAGGGATCAAAGGGTGTGGAATAGGATATTCCAAAAGTCAAAGGAACTAGAACTCAAACCAAGAATCACCTACCCAGCAAAACTCAGTATAATACTTCAGGGGAAAATATGGTCTTTCAATGAAACAGAGGACTTTCAAGTATTCTTGATGAAAAGACCAGAGCTGAAAAGAAAATTTGACTTTCAAACACAAGAATGAGAAGAAGCATGAAAAAGTAAACAGCAAGGAGAAGTCATAAGGGACTTACCAGAAGTGAACTGTTTACATTCCTACATGGAAAGACAATATTTGTAACTCTTAAAACTTTTCAGTATCTGGGTAGTTGGTAGGGCCACACACACACATGCACATGCACACATGTACATGCGTGTGTGTGCGCACACACATACACACATACATGCACATACAGAGACAGAGAGCACAGAATGAATTGAATAGGACGGGACCATATTTTAAAAGAAATTAAGGTAAATGGTGAGAGAGAAATGTAGTGGGAGGAGAGAGGGTGAAATGGAATGGGGTAAATTATATCTCACTCAAGAGGCAAGCAGGAGACTTTTTAGTGGAGGGAAAAAGAGGAGAGCTGAGAAAAAAGCATGAATTTACCCTCATCACATTCAACTAAAGGAAGGAATAAAATGCACACTCATTTTGGGACGAAAACCTATCTTACAGTACAGGAAAGTGGGGGGGAAGGAGATAAGCAGGGTCGGGAAGATGATGGGAGGGAGGGCAATGGGAGGAGGGAGCAATTTGAAGTCAACACTCAGGGAGGGACAGGATCAAAAGACAGAATAGAAACAATGGGGAGCAGAATAGGATGGAGGGAAATACAGTTAGTCTTACACATCATGACTATTATCGAAATCATTTGCAAAACTACACAGATATGGCCTATATTGAATTGCCTGCCTTCCCAAAGGGAATGGGTGGGGAGGGAGGGATGGGGAGAATTTGTAACTCAAAGTTTTAGGAACAACTGTTTAGTATTGTTGTTGCTACTAGGAAAGAAGACATACAGTTGATGAGGAATAGAAAGTCATCTGGCCCTACAGGAGAAAAGAGAAGATGGGGACAAGAGAAGGGAGGGATGACAGAAGAGAGGGAAGATTGGAGATAGGGAAAATTAGATTGCTTGGTGTATTGGGGTGGGGGGAGGGGATAAAAGGGGAGAAAATTTGGAACCCAAAATTTTGTGAAAATGAATGTAAAAAGTTAAATAAATAAATAAATATTTTAAAAAAATAGAATTGGTTAAATGATTTTTTTAAAAAGGCATAATATCCAATGAAGAGAAGAATGCCTTTAAAAGCAGAATTGGTGAAAAAGAAAAAGAGGTACAAAAATTCATTGAAGAAAAAACTCCTAAAAAGTAGAATTGGCCAAATGGAAAAGGAAGCACAAAGGCTCAATGAATAAAATGATTCCTTAAAAATTAGAATTGGTAAAATAAATAAAAGTTAGAATTGGACAAGTGGAAGCTATAACTATGTGAAACATCAAGAAGCAATAAAACAAAATCAAAAGAATGAAAAAATAGAAGAAAATGTGAAATATTCCATTGGAAAAATAATTGATCAAGACAGATAATTTAAGTATTATTAGATTACCAGAAAGCCATGATCAAAAAAAAAAAAAAAGAGCCTAGACATCATCTTTTAAGAAATCATCAAGGAAAACTGCCCTGATATTCTAGAACTAAGAGTAAAATAGAAATTGAAAGAATCTACCAATCTCCTCCTGAAAGAACTCCTAAAATGAAGACTGCCAAGAATATAATAGCCAAATTCCAGACCTCCCCAGTCAAGGATGAAATATTGTAAGCAGTCAGAAAGAAATAATTCAAATATCATAGAACTATAGTTTGGACAATACAAGATAATATAAGCTTCTACATTAAAGAATTGGAGGGCTTAGAGTGTGATATTCTGGATGGCAAATGAGTTAAGATTATAATTGAGAATCATCTACCCAGCAAAACTAAGTATAATCCTTTGGGGGGACAGGAATGAACATTCAGTGAAATAAAGCACTTTCAAGCAATCCTGATGAAATGACCAAGAATGTATAGAACATTTCACTTTCAAATACAATAATCAAGAGAAATATAAAAAAAGAAACAGGAAAGGGAAATCATAAAGGACTTAATCAGGTTAAACTGTTTCTATTCCTATAGAAAGATGATACTTGTAACTCATAAGATCATTATTAAAGAAGATAGAAGAAGCATATATAGACAGAGGACACTGATATGAGTTGAATATGGTAGGATTATATTTTAAAAAATAAAATTAAGGGGTGAGAAACGGGAATCCACTGGGAGAAGGGGAAAAGAAAAGGTAGAATGAGGTAAATTATCTCATATGAAAGAAACACAAAAGACCTTTCACAGAGGAAGGGAATGTGGGGGAGGTAGGAGGGAGCACTGGAATCTTACTCTCATTGGAATTGTCTCAAAGAGGTAATAACATACACACTCAGTTGGATGTAGACTTCTATCTTACCCTACAGGAAAGTAGTAGGAGAAGATAAGAGTAGGGGATAATAGAGGCTGATAGAAGGGAGGGCAGATGGGGGGGATGGTAGTCAGAAGTAAAATGCTTTTGAGGATGAACAAAATGAAAAGAGAAAGAGTTGTATAAATGGGGGAAATAGGGATGGAGGGAAATACACAGTTATTGTAACTGTGGGGGTTAAATTTACAGCAATTATCTTTGATAAAGGCTTTGTTTCTCAAATATATAGAGAACTGAGTCAAATTTGTAAAAATAAAAGCCATTCCCCAATTGATAAAATTGTCAAAGGATATGAACAGGCAGTTTTCAGACAAAGTAATCAAGCCTATGAATAGTCATATAAAAAAATGCTTTAAATCATTAATCTGTTGACCAGATCAAATTGAAACAACTCTGAGGCATTATTCCACATCTTTAATATTGGCTAATATGACAGAAAAGAAAAATGAGAAATGTTGGAAGGGATGTGGAGAAATTGAGAAACTAATGCTCTGTTGGTGGAATTGTAACCCAAGCAACACCACTACTAGGTTTATAGCCCATAAAGAGAAAAAAATAATAAAGAAAATGACTTATATGTACAAGAATATTTATAGCAACTCTTTTAGTGATGGCACAGGATTGGAAATTGAGGGGATGCCCATCAATTGGAGAATGGCTGAACAAATTGTGGTATATGATTGTGTTATAAGAAATGGTGAGGGGGCGGAGCCAAGATGGCGGAGTAGAAGGACACACGTTTACAAGCTCCGAAACCAAAGCCCATAGAATTAATGTAAAAAGAGACCCCCATAACTTCTGGGTCAATACAAGGTGTGCAGAAACGGAGTGGAAGAGATTTCTGTTCAAGGGAGCCCTGGAGACCCATCCCCAGGGTCCGTCGCACCCCGGAAAGTGGACCCCACCCCCAGCGCTGCCCTGGCCGCAGCCCCAGAGAAGCTGACCCGAGCGGGCTTCAGGGACGGAGGCTCCGGCAGCCGGGAGGGTCCCTCCACCCGCGGAGGCTGCAGGTCAGTGAGAGAGAAGGCCGGGCTGGAGCAAGGGAGCGGAGCGTCTCCGTGACTCGGGCCCCCTCAGGAGGAAGTGGCGGCGGCAGAGACGGGGGCAGGAAGCAGTGGAGGCAGAGGTGTGGGTGGCGGCTGAGGCGGCAGCGGCCCGGGACTCAGGAATCCCCCAGAAGCAGGCAGGATCTTCATTATGGAAGGTTCCTGCATAAAACCTGAGGGGGCTGAGCCTGGGAGACAGCCCTGCCCCCACCCCGCTCTATTGCTGAAGGCTTCTGCATAAAGCCCCTGAGGGAACTGATCCTGGGAGGCGGGCCCCCCCACCCCGCCCCCATCCGCTCCATTCCTGAAAGTCTCTACATAAAGCCCCTGAGGGAACTGAGCCTGGGAGGCGGCCCTGGCCCCACCCCAGCACCTGAACTAAAGCTCACTGATTGACAGCCAGCAGGAGGAAAGCCCATTTAAATCTCAGAGGCCAAGCACTAGCTGGGCGGATCCAGGCGGGGGTGGAAAGGAATCTCAGAAGTCAAGTAACTGGCTGCGAAAATGCCTAGAAAAGGGAAGAAAAATAAGACTTTAGAGAGTTTTTTCCAACAAATGCAAATGATCCCAACCTTCGGATCTGACGAAGATGAGGACGTATTCTTGCCATCAGGGAAAGATGTGGAGGGCGGGGCCTCAGTACCCCAGACACCCCAGGGGGGTGGTGGGTGGGCTCAGGCCCTGGAAGAGCTCAAAAAGGATTTTGAAAAGCAAGTTAGACAGGTGGAGGAAAAACTGGGAAGAAAAATGTCAGAGATGCAACAAAAGTATGAAAAACAGGTCAATACCTTGGTAAAGGAGACCCAAAAAAATGCTGATGAAATTAACACCTTGAAAAATAGGCTCACCCAATTGGCAAAGGAGGTTCAAAAAGCTAATGAGGAGAAGAATGCTTTCAAAAGCAGAATGAGCCAAATGGAAAAAGAGGCTCAAAAGCTCACTGAATTTAATTCTCTCAAAATTAGAATGGAACAGATGGAGTCTAATGACTTTATGAGAAACCAAGAAATCACCAAACAAAACCAAAAGAATGAAAAAATGGAAGAGAATGTGAAATATCTCATGGGAAAAACAACTGACCTGGAAAATAGATCCAGGAGAGACAATTTAAAAATTATGGGACTACCTGAAAGTCATGATCAAAAAAAGAGCCTAGACATCATCTTCCATGAAATTATCAAGGAAAACTGCCCTGACATTCTAGAACCAGA
The DNA here is from genome assembly GCA_023548195.1 of Bettongia penicillata ogilbyi. Lineage (NCBI taxonomy): Eukaryota > Metazoa > Chordata > Mammalia > Diprotodontia > Potoroidae > Bettongia > Bettongia penicillata. The sequence continues at coordinate 1,841,276 of JAJHZJ010000202.1, forward strand.
GGGCAAAATAAGTATTGAAAGAATCCATCGATCACCACTTGAAAGAGACCCAAAAAGAGAAACTCCTAGGAACGTTGTGGCCAAATTCCAGAACTCCCAGCTCAAGGAAAATCTTACAAGCAGCTAGAAAGAAACAATTCCAGTACTGTGGAAATACAATCAGGATAACCCAAGATCTAGCAGCTTCTACATTAAGGGATCGAAGGGTGTGGAATAGGATATTCCAGAAGGCAAAGGAACTAGGACTCAAACCAAGAATCACCTACCCAGCAAAACTGAGTATAATACTTCAAGGGAAAATATGGTCTTTCAATGAAACAGAGGACTTTCAATCATTCTTAATGAAAAGACCAGAGCTGAAAAGAAAATTTGACTTTCAAACACAAGAAGGAGAAGAAGCATGAAAAAGGAAACAGCAAAGAGAAGTCTTAAGGGACTTACCAGAAGTGAACTGTTTACATTCATACAGGGAAAGACAATATTTCTAACTCTTAAAACTTTTCAGTATCTGGGTAGTTGGTGGGACCACACATACACATGTACACACATGTACACACATACACACATGCACACACATACAGAGATAGAGAGCACAGATTGAACTGAATAGGATGGGACCATACCTTAAAAGAAATTAAGGTAAATGGTGAGAGAGAAATGTAGTGGGAGGAAAGAGGGGGAAATGGAAGGGGGTAACTATATGTCATTTAAGAGGCAGGTAGGAGTTTTCTTCAGAGGAGAGCTGAGAAAAAAAAAAAAAACAAGAAGTTTACCCTCATCACGTTTGACTAAACGAAGGAGTGAAATGCACACTCATTTTGGTATGAAAACCTATCTTACAGTATAAGAAAGTGGGGGAGAAGAAGATATTGCAAGGGCGGGGATGATGGAAGGGAGGGCAAAGGGAGGAGGGAGCAATTTGAAGTCAACACTTGGGGAGGGACAGGATCAAAAGACAGAAGAGAAACAATGAGGGGCAGGTTAGGAGGGATGGTAATTCAGTTAGTCTTACACAACACGACTATCAGGGAGGTCATTTGCAAAACTACACCGATAGGGCCTATATTGAATTGCCTGCCGTCCCAAAAGGAATGGGTGGGGAGGGAGGGATGGGGAGAATTTGTAACTCAAAGTTTTAGGAACAACTGTTTAGTATTGTTGTTGCAACTAGGAAAGAAGACATACAGTTAATGAGGAATAGAAAGTCATCTGGCCCTACAGGAGAAAAGAGAAGATGGAGACAAGAGAAGGGAGGGATGACAGAAGAGAGGGAAGATTGGAGATAGGGAAAATTAGATTGCTTGGGGTATTGGGGTGGGGGGAGGGGATAAAAGGGGAGAAAATTTGGAACCCAAAAATTTGTGAAAATGAATGTAAAAAATTAAATAAATAAATAAAATTTAAAAAAAAAAAAGAAATCGTGAGCAGGATGCTCTTAGAAAAACCTATAAAGACTGACATAAACTGATGCAAAGGGAGGTAAGTAGAACCAGGAGAACATTATACATAGTAACAGCAATATTGTAGGATGATCATCTGTGAATGACTTAGCTATTCTCAAGAATATAATGGTCCAAGACAATTCCTAAGGACTTGTGATGAAAAATGCTATCCAGCTTCAGAGAAAGAATTGATGGAGTCAATGCAGATCAGAGTATAATTTCTTTCTACTTTTTTTGTTTCTGGGAGGTTTTTTTGTCTGGGTTTTCTTTTACAACATGACTAATATGAAAACATTTTCTGCATGACTGTACATGTATAACCTATGTCAAAATGCTTTCTATCTCAGGGAAGGGGGAGGGAAGAAGGGAGGCAGAGAATTTGGAACTCAAAGTTATAAGAAATAAATGTTTTAAATTGTTTTTGTATGTAATTGGGGGGGAAGGGAAATAAAATTTAAATTTATAGGAGGAAAAAAAAACATGAATGAAGGCCAGCACTGTTGATTCTGAGGATTGGGGCTACAAGTCCTGAAGGTTAGGAGTTAAGCATGGTACTAAGAAGTTGAGATGTAAAGTCAAGAAATGGTTGTGCTAATTATTGAGACATTAAGTCAGTAAGGGGCAGGAGGGCCCTGGGCATGGAAGGAATATAGTTAGAGTATCTTCAAGAAAAACAGTGATGATAATATTAAAGGTTCTTAGGTTGCCAAAGTTAGAAGGGACTTAAAGCCATAAAGGCAGATCATTCCATCCAGCTGAGGGACAGAGAAGGGAAATGTCTTTCCCAAGTGGCACAGTTACTTATTATCAAAGCCAATATATCCATGGATGTGTGATCTCATCATGTGGGCATTTCTAACCTTTCATGCCTACTATCCTGTATCCAAGGACTCTTGATCATGTCCTCCTACAAATCCACCAAAAGGAGTCCATCCAACACTCTGGGAGATTTTCTCTAGCTTTTAATAATAATGTTAATTCTGATGACAAAGGTTATCATTCCCCTAGGGTTGGGACTGCCTACATTTCCTTCTATGTTGCCTCCTTTCTGGCCTTTAATCACACTTCAAGCTACTGTCTCGTATTCTTTAAGAAATCATTGGAATCCAGGGGATTCGATAAAGATTGCTCCCTCCATTTCAAAGAAAGCATTCGCAAAAGGTTACATCTATCACACTGTTGCAGTTAGATGATATAGTGGGTAGAGCACTGAGCCAGAACTCAGGAAAACTTGAGCTCAGATCTGACCTCAGATATTTACCAGGTGTGTGATCTTGAGCAAGCCATGGAACCTCTGTTTACCACCATTTTTTTCCAACTGTAAAATGGGAATTAATAATAGCACCTACCTCTCATGGCTGAGGAGAAGATCAAAGGAGATATTATAAAATGCCTAGCACATGGTAGGCACTATAAAAATGCTAGCTATCACTCCTTTATGTTGTTATTGTTTGTTCTTGAAGAGGACCATGACATCAGGGAGGTAATACCATGACATGCAAATGAACTGGATTTAAGTGAGGGAGGGCTATGCAAAGTCACCAGCCTCACTTTCTCCCCAAGAGTCATCTGGGTCCAGTGACCAGATATAGATTAGGACAACTGGAGATGGCCCTGGATGCAGTGGGAGGAGACCTTGGCCTTTTTAAGCTAAGGTTTTTAACAGGTCTCAGTTTGACCCATTCAGTGATTAAGGCTCGGTAAGAAATGAGGCAGAGAACGGCCTCTTTTATCTAGGAAAAAAAGAAAAAAATCAGTCTAAAAGGAAAAGTTTCAGGGTTTCTGGCCAAAATAGAAAAAATTGCTACTTACATTCACTCTGAGCCAATCAGGTCCCAAATAATGACCAAGTGGGGCTTGGCTTGGGACCTATTGTTAGCCAATTAATGAGAAGCAGAGTGATTTAGGTTTAAGAGACAGTTCTTAAGAAATCTAGCTATCCTATAAAAATAATACAATCATTAAATGTGAGATAGTTAGGTGGTCCAGTGGATAGGGTGCTGCAGAAAGACCTGAATTTAAATCAAGCCTCAGACACACAGGTGTGAGCCTAGGCAAATCATTTAACCTGTTTGCCTCAGTTCCCTCTTCTCTAAATGGGAATCATCCAGAGCAATTGTGAGGAACAAATGAGAAAACGAATGTAAAAGTGCTTAGACCAGTGCCTAGCACATAGTAAGTAAGCACTACATAATAGTTAGTAGTAGTAGTAGTAGTAGTAGTAGTAGTAGTAGTAGTAGTAGTAGTAGTAGTAGTAGTAATAGCAGTTAGGAAGGATACAACAGTATCTATCCATTGTATAAATTCAAGTATTGTCTTGGCTATCCAAATTAGTATTGGCTACCCAACAGACAGTCCAATGCATCTTGAACTGGCATTGTTTACTGGTCCATTTCAGTTATTTTTATTCATCTGGTAGTTTACATGCTTTCGTTTATTTCCATTCTCCTTTGACTCCACCACTGTAGTTGATACTAAAGGTCACTGAACTCTGTGATGGTGCCATTTGTGGTGGGAGCAATATCCTAAGACTCTGCCCCATGAATTCTAAACTAGTTTTTCCTTAAAATACATTAAAATCATCCCCTTCCATCCCAGTTTAATTGGTTCAAGAGACTAAAGACTCAGGCCACTGACATGGTTTCCTAGTTCCCTAAATATAAAAGCCAGGATGCCAGCAGCAGTCAAATGGACCCTCCCTCAAGTTTCTGATTGACAGAGGAGCAGCATGAGGAATTGGGAACTGGAAGTTGCACTCAGCTGAACCACTCAGTTACATCCTTGCCAAATATCCTCTGTAATAGACTCTAAATAGTCTCCCCCTGCTACTGCTAATTAAACCTCTTTTTGCTACACATCAGATAGTCTACAAATGTCTCATTCTAATCTTGGGCCTGACCTACTATTACATTTGTTGATAATTGACAGGATTGGGTCAAAATGGCCTCACAAGATGGGGAAAAGTAGACACAGAGAGTAAAGGGAGGTCCAATCAGATTCTGTTCTTTTGGGACTTGTGATGTTGCCTCTGGCACTGGCCAGTTACCAGGAAGGCTTGCCACAGGGAGATTAGAGTAAGCCTGTCTAGGGGCTTTTGGTAACTAGGGACAGATGTGGTTGTGTTACTTGTCTTTGCCTAGAAGATGCTAAATGCTATAAACTGTCATTGATTGGATTGAAATAATTCTTGCATTTTGGGATGATAATGATATCCAGGACCACCAACTGTACTAGGCTGCCCTCTGCACCCTGAACTGTAACTTCAGAATTGTCTAAGAACTATGCTGAAATAAATAGATAGACATACGACAGTCAGATAGACAGATAGATAGATAGATAGATAGATAGATAGATAGATAGATAGATATGTAGATAAACAGACAGACAGATAGATGAATGAATAAATAAAAACTGTGCTGAAGGAAATTTTGGAAACTTTATATTTGGCATTTGGGAGACCATTGGGAAGTGTGCCTCATGAAGGAATGCTTTGGAGCAAATTATTAGATAAGAGAGAGGCACTCGAAAGGACAATTCTTGATCCTCCTCAGAAGCCCAAAGACCTTTCCAGAAGTGGGAGTAGGAATAAATGCACCGAATGTACCTCAGTCATGAAAGGGCTGAGATCATTAAACCAATTTAAAAAGTTTAAAAGGGGACAACTTTAATTTTCTAAAGCTTCCAGTGAGGCACCATTAGAGAATCCCCCTGGTTCCAGAATAAATGTTGACTACTGGCAGATGTCTACTAGATCACATGTCCTAGTCTAGAGGAGTCACTATCTTCCATTTTGGTTTTGCGTCCTAAGTTGGGGTGAATGATTCTGAAACGGACATCCCTAGTCTCAGTAGGAACCTTGTGATTCAAGACATCAGGAGCTCCTTAGCCCCTTTGTTGGGACTTCCCTACAACAGAAAGGATAATCACTGACAAAAACAGGAGCCCAAGTCAGGTGAGTGTCCTTTGGGATTGCCTGAGTCATCCTAAGTGGTTTATCAACATGGCAGACCAGCCAGGGGCAGCAACACTATTCCCCATGGTGCTATGCCTTTCCTAAGCCCCTCCCACTTGGAATAGCCAGGCAGCACCAGACCTCAGCATAGTAAGGCAGAATAAAGTTCAGACAAGACCTACACTCATGACAGCTCTCCTCTCCTGGCGAAGTGGGGCAGTGGTAGTGCTTGGGCCCTGGAGTAAAGACAAAAATGAGCCCAGAATAGGAAGGCAGATCTCAGGCCTCAGCAATAGCAATGCCTGGAGCAAGAGAGCAGTGACAGCACCCAATGTAAAGCTTCGGACTCCAGCATACGAGAAGATAACAACCCAGAAAAGGGTGGACAGCACTGACAATTTGGGGCAGAGGGATAGCCTTTGGCCTGGTAAACAACTGGGAGCCCTAGCAGTAACGGGCAGCTAGCTGATCATACTGTGTCATAGACCCTACGTAGGAGGCATTTGGGCCCCAATGGCAGAGGGGGACAGGTTTATCTCTACTATGTCTAGGGTATGTATGTATTTATATATGTGCATGCATGTATATACATATACACATATTATATATATGCACACGTATAATGCGTATGTATGTCTATATCTCTCCTTATAGGTTCTCCTGTTGATGGAAACCTAGGTTTAGTTAGAGGTATGGTTTCATTTTGCTGCTATTACGTTAGATACTTTTAAATAGAGTCAATTCCCACTTTTTTGCCTGTCTCTTGTCTCTACAGAGATCCGAACCTCTCCCCTAATCTTTACCCAAGCCAATATCAATCATATCTGACACGGATCTAGCAGCCTATGGGTTTTCTTACAGAGGAAGAGGAGGAGGGGGAGGGGGAGGGGAAGGTAGCACAACAATAGCCATAATTGATATGAAGAATCACATTTTCCTTTCTTTAACTCCTCCCCCTCCTAGGAAAGGACAAAGAGGATTCAGTTGAGCTGGGAGGTAAACGGACAAAGGAGAGTAGGAAGATGTCCCAGAGTGGGACTTGCATTGTTTCAATAACTGTCACTCTTGACTCTCAGTGTTCTCTGCCACCTCATACCCTGGATCATGCTATTTAGCAATCATAGCTCACCAGATCCCCAAAGCAAGAAATAAGAGAGCAGGCATCCAGATACTGCGTGCACCTCTCAACTCTACCTGCACAAAATGGAGAATGAAATACATCTTGTGGCTTCTCTTTGCCAGAATTCTGCAAAAATGCAGAAAGCCAACTTCAAAAGACATTATGAATTGAGGAGCCCTGGGATAGCAGCTGCTTAAACCTCTCATCTCCATAGCAATGCTTTTCAGGCTGGGTTCCCAGGTACCCAGGGCTACATAGAGTTACAAGCCTTTCTGGCAAAGTAGGATTTAGCTTAGCAGAGAGATGTGGGAGGGCATGGGTGTGGTGGAGAGGAGTGGATCAAGTTGGGATGGGAAACAAGAATTGAGAGTGTGGTACAAGAAATATTTACTAAGGTTGGGCTAGTTTTTCCTAAGGCCCTGATATATAAGTTGGGTTAGTTTTCCCTTAAAAGGCAAGGAGCTTGTCCTGAGACTTAATTGATTCAGGGGATTAAATTTCAAATCCTTGATGATGCTGTTTCTCTGTCACCTACGGTTTAAAAAGGTCAGCCCACAAGGAGAGTTAATATACTTCAGACCTGAGGGAATATTCCAACTGCCATCAACACATTCTGTTATTATTCCTGGCCCGTCTGCTGCCTCAGTCTCTGTTGAACACTCTCTCCTCTTGGATACTCTCTCTCTTCTTCAGGTTTTTATGGTGCTATTATCTCCTAGTTTTTCTACCTGCCATGACCACTCCTGCATCTCCTTTGCTGGTTCGTTAGGGTTTTCTACACCGATTTTCTTATTAAGTCTTAATCACCAAATGGGTGTTGCCTCAGTCAAACTGAGACCTGTTAGATACCTTAGCTTGAAAAGGCCAAGGTCCCCATTGCATTCTGGGCCATCTCCAGTCATCCCAATCTATATCTTGCCGCTGGACCCCAATGACTCCAGAGGAGAAAGTGAGGCTGGTGACTTTGCTTAGCCCTCCCTCACTTATATCCAATTTACTTGCATGTCATAGTATCACTCCTTGATGTCATGGTCCTCATCAAGAATGAAATTCAAACAAGAATTATCCATACCACACACCTAACTGTGAGGTAGCATTCTCAGTCTCCCTTCTTCTCTTCATTCTTTCCCTTGTAACCCATCAGCTGTCATGGGTTTAATTATCATCCTCATACAGATGACTCATAAATCTATATATATCCAGGCCAAGGCTCTACACTGAGTTTCAGTATCTCATCACCAGATGATCCATTGGACATTTCAAACCCAATGCCCTAGAGACCCTCAAACTCTTCATGTCCAAAACCAAACTTGGTGTCTTCCTTCCACACCATCCTATTTCAAATTTTCTTTTTTCTGTCCAAAGCACCACCATACTTCATGACTTCTACATTACTTCTGACTCTCCAATCTCCCTCACCTCAAATATCCAATCAAGCTTAAAATTTTGCCATTTCTACCTTGACAATGTTTCTCACATTAGACCCCTTCTCTCTACTCAAATAGCTACCACCTTAATTTAGACCCTTATCACCTCTCACCTGGATTGTTATAATGGCCTCTTACTTGATCTCCAGGCCTCCCATCTCTAACCACTCTAATCTATTTCTCATACCACCAAAGGGATTTTCCTTACACACAGATATGACCACATATACCCCTATGCAAACAATCCAGTGCCTTTGGGACAAAATATGAGCACCTCTATTTAATTTTAAAAACTGTTTTTAAATTGGCCCCTACCTAGTGTTCCAGCCTCATTGATCATTACTCCCCTCTTGCATTTAATTCAAACCAGTCAATCAGTCTATCTCTCTGTTCCTCACACACAATACTCCATCTCCAGGTGCCTGGGTGCTGGCCATTTGCCTTCTACATGAAGCCCTCTCTTCCCAAAATTCCTTCTATTTACTTTATATTTAATCTGCATATGCATGTGTATATGTATTATGTACAACATATATATACATATATGTATTAATGTATATATATATGTGTGTGTGTGTGTGTGTATGTGTGTGTGTGTGTGTTTATTGTTTCCCCCATTAGAATTCAGGTTCCTTCAACTCCAAAATATTCATCATAGAAAATGATATCCATATCCAGAGAAAGAACTTTGGCATCTCAATGCAGCTGGAAGCAGACTATTTGCTCTCTTTTCTTGTTATTTTATTTCGTTCCTTTTTTCTTATGGTTTCTCCCATTCATTCCGATTCTTCTTTACAGCATGACTAATGTGAAAATATGTTTAATATGAATGTATATGTAAAACCTATATCAAATTGAATGCCATCTTGGGGAGGGGGAGAAAATTGAAAATTCAAAATCTCATGGAAGCGAATGTTGAAAACTAAAAATAAATAGATTTTTGAAAAAAGAATTCAGGTTCCTTACAAGTAGAGATTGTTTCATTTATCATATTTGTATCTCCAAGTACCTGCCACAAACCTGACACATGGTAGGTACTTAAATGCATGTTGATCAATGGATTGAGCTGACAAATTTGGGCATGGAGGTGAGGGGGACTGCGTTTACCTAAACCAGCATTTATATGCTTTCTAAATATCCCTACCATGCTATGACTAAGTACCCTTCCTTTGGTTAACTGCCACATGGTCTTTCATTTCATTCTAATTTCAAACCTGAAGTCCCCGATTAAGTCAGGACAATGTTGGAAATAAAAATCAATTGGTATTTCATCCATTTAATAAATTATTTAGATACAAAGATAAAAGTGACTGTCCCTGCCCTGAAGCAGCTTTTTCACTGGGATATATACAAACAACCACAATACAAGGTGAACAGTAATGGCAGACAAAGAAAATTTCAGGCATGATAGATTTAAGCTCCTTATAAGGAAGAGTTGTCTACTAATAACTTACACAGTGTTTTAATGTTTACAGCATGACCTTCTCACAACACCTTAAGATGTACGTAGTGCAAGTCAAGTCAAGAAGTATTAGTACCATCTCTTCTCCAAGCTCCTGGAAGCAGTTAGATGCCCCAGCAGGTAGAGCACTGGACCTGAATCAGAAAGACCTGAGCTCAAATCTGGCCTCAAACACTTACTAGCTGTGTGATCCTGGGCAAGTCATTTAACCTTTGTCTACCTCAGCTTCTACTTCTGCAAAATGAGGGTAATGATAGCACCAGTGTTGTCGTGAAATCAAAATGAGATAAATTTTTTACAGCAATTTTTAAACCATAAAGCACTATATAAATTCTAGTATGTGCCAGGCACATGGGGATATAAAGAATGACAAGAAAATGAAAAATGGCGGATTAAAGAAATGCAGTAACTTGACGACAATACAGGTTTTCTTATAATTTACATCATATCATGTTGCCTTTTTAAAAATTAGAATCGTCCAAAAATGGAATGGACTGTTTCATGAGATCACAAGTTCCTGGGAATTAATTGGAAATCAAAGATGGTAGGAACAAAGGATCACAGATCTAGATCTAGAAGAAAAGTCACCTAGTCTAGTCCCCTCCTTTTACAGATGAGGACATTGAGAACGAGAGGACTATGCAATTCAGAGTCAGCGTTTGACCCCAGTCTCTATGACTCTTAATACAGCACCCTTGCCGTTGCGCTATGCTGTTATAGAGAGGGTTGAGCATAGCAGGCATTGAGTGAAACATTGGACCAAGGTCCTTCCAGATATAAATTTTGAGATTCCAAGAACAAGGGAGCTGGGGCTTTGAATAAAGTTTTGAGTTCCCTACGCTGCTCTGAAACTCTTACCATGAAGGGCATGCTAGTTCTATACCCTTCTAAGCCTTTCTTTCCACCCTTCCCCTAGGGCTCTTGGAAAGGAACACTCAGTTGGCTGGATTCCCTCTCAGAGCATTCCAGGCCCACCCCTGGGGGTGGGTGGGGGCATGGGAATCTGGATATGGGGTAACCTCTCTGTCCCCTCCTTCCCCTGAAGCAAAACTGAGAACTGGGAAGACTTGGGTTCTAGTTTCCACTTAGTGTTTTATGAGACCCAGATGGGCCCACCTTCTATGGGTTCACCCCTATCAGGCAGAGCTACTTTTGGTTCTCATGGAGTTAAATATATTCTTCCCCGCCCAACCCAATCTCCCCCTCCCTCCTCCACTCTCTTCTTTTGTTTCCAGTGAAACTCTAGAGGAAAACCAGGAAAGGAGAAAATGAGAAATAAAGAAGGAAAACATGTGATCTGCAATTTCAGAAGTCTGGTTTGTTTATTCCTGGGGGAGGGGAGAGAGGTCATAGGATCTTGGATGTAAAGTTGAAAGGGAACTGTGAAATAATTTAGTTCAACCCCCTCATTTAACAGGTAAGGAAACTGAGGTCTTAGGGTAGGCTGTTCAATCATCCAGTTTTCACACCTATTAAGGGATAGAGCTGAGATCTCAGTCCAGGTCCTCCACCTGGTTCTCATACTTCGGGCTCTTAGAAACCATTTAATACAACCCTTTATTTCATGAAAAGAGAAACTGAGACCCAGAGAGGTAGAGGGATTTGCTAAAGTTACAGAGGTCAAAAATAATAGAGTCAGGATTTAAACACAGGACCTCAGACTCTAAATCAAGAATTTGTTAAGCACTTACTATGTGCTGGACACTGCTAAATGCGGTAACAAAAAGAAAGATAGCTCCTCTGCTCTCAAAGACTTTAGATTTGAATATAGGAAGACTACAGTGTGACAGGATCAGAAAAATAGAGTTAGAAGGAGCAGATATTCCAAATCCAGCTCTCTGTGCCTGCATTTCCCTGAGCTTGTTTCCTCCTCTAGGAAATGAGGATATCTGTATTTCTAATACTTACCTCACAGGGCTGTTAGGAGTGAGCACTTTGCAAAACTGAAAGCACCATATAAATGAGGCATCATAGGCACACACTGTTTCTCAGGACTCAGTTGAATTTTCCTGCCACTTTGAAGCTGGTCAAGTTACTTAACCTCTCATTTATTTATAAACCTTTTCTTCTTCTATCAAATGGAAATATTAACAGTTGCTATCTCATAGTTATTGAAAGGCACAAATAAATACAAAGTGTTTTGCAAACTTTAAAGCATTATAAAAGTTATTATTAGACCTCTTAGGGCTGGGCAGCTATCTACTGGGCACAGTAGATAGAGAGCCAGCCCTGCAGTCAGTAAGACCTGAGTTCAGATTTGGTCTCAGACCTTCACACCCTAGATGGGCAACCCTGGGCAAGTCACTTAACCCTGTTTGCCTCAGTTTCCTCTTCTGTAAAATGAGCTGAAGAAAGAAATGACAAACGACTCAGATTTCTTTTACTAAGAAAACCCCAAAAGGGTTTTCACAAAGAGTCGGACAGGGAGACTGAATCATAGGACTGGAGACCCAAAGATTTTTGGTGAATATGGGGAATTGACATTTTCATAGTTCTTAAAAAGTTTACACAGGGCTTTACACATGTAAACTAATTTGATTATATACATCTATTCATCATATAATCTGTCATAGCTTATTTATGTATATTAATTTATTTGGGTAGGTTTGAATTAGTTTTTCTTCACCTAACCCCCCAAGCCCCCCTTTCCTGTAAGGCAAGATGGAAGGACTCAGTTTGACTGTGCTTTACATATCACCAGATGAGCAAGAGGGGCACCCACCCTGGAGTCGGGAGGACCTGAGTTCAAATCTGGCCTCAGACACTTACCAGCCATGGGACATGTGACCCTGGGCAAGCCAACCCCAATTGCCTCCAAAAAACCCAAACAGATGAAAGTAGAGAAACCCACAGCAATCAACAAGTTTTCTGTGTAAATGTCTTTATTTTAAAAAATACAAGAAAGAGTGTATTGGGGCGGGGGTATCCACACAGTGAATAAGGAGTATTTAAGGACTAGGCACCCTCATTTGACCCATCCTGGGAGTGCCCAGAGGCAATGAATACCCAGGAGCAAGGACAAAGAGTCATTGGTCTGAGAAGGAAGGCCCCCAACCCCAGCTGTAACATTTGCCAAAATGAAACATATACTTGTACTTAGCACCCACCCCCTCAGGTCAGGGTTCAGGTTTCAAACATGGAAATGACTTCTGCCTATGTGCAGAGCTCTGAACCTCAAACTGTGAGTCTCCCCCATAACACACACACATCCCTAAGCAAATTAATGTCTTTCAAGAGGTTCTTCTGCTATCTCTGACTTCCCCCCTTTCCCAAAGTCTAGCAAGATCCTCTACTTCTGGGTCTCTCTCCTTTCTAGGACATATATATCTATATGTACTCTCTCCCATACACACATCTGTCAGCTGACACACATTTGTAATCACTAACATACCTGGGCACACACACACATATGCATACACATTTGGACTTTTCTTATATTTGCACTGCCTCTTGTAAATCTAACATCTCCATTTAGAATCCCTTTCATCTGAGCCTCTCCCAAATCTGGAATGAGTGAATGAATGAAATCTGGGACTTTCCCAAGGCTAAAATGCCCTCGTACATCTGTAACTACCTTCACACCTATGTATCTTTCACATATTTGGACCCTTTCACACATCTGCTGAGCTTCTGGCTATTGCCTCCCCCTCTCCTTTTCCCTCTGAAGAACCTTCCAAGAACTCAAAGTGATTTATTATTTCTGGCAAATATCCTACTTCAGGTCTGGCAATCTCAGGGCAGGGCTTAAATCCAACATCCATTGTAAACCCATACTGACCATGATTCCCAAGGATTCATTAACCCCTAGGGTGAGAGAGAGGTTTGAGGGGGCTTTTTTTTTTTTTTAGCATTATTGCCAAACACAGCCCTCAGGAAAGGGTCTCCCAGGGCCAGAGGAGTGGGAGGGATGGGGACCAGAGAGGTGAAGGCTATGGCTGCTTTGGGGGGATATCTCTGGCAGTCCTATCAGTGTTAGTTCCTAGGGGAGGGAGTGGGGGGATCCTGGAGGGAAAGGGATCTGGAACTCTCCACTCAGATCTGTTCTTTGTGTTTCACATGAGCCAGCTTGACGTTCTCCTGCTCTGTGGAAGGAGGTGGGACCTCCAGGTGAAAACCGACCATGAACTGATAGACAAAAACTCCACAAATGGAACCAAGAAGCGGTGAGACGATGGGCACCCACCACCAGTGCCGACCGGTTCTGGAGGGAAAGAAAAGGGAGATAAACCTGGGTGAGTCCCTGATAGCCCAGCTACCCCTGTTACCAAGGCTATAATAAGCAACATATTTCAAGATAGCCAGGAGGATATTGGTTGCTTCCCTGATGGCCCTTGAGAGAATGGAAAGCAGGAAGAGGCCCATAAGGGGAACCAGGGTGGAAGCTAGAAGTGGGAGCCAAAGAAGTTGAAAGAGGGAGGGAGCAGCAGGGCATCTATTACTTACGTGAAGACCTCAGAACCCCAGCCAGCAATGGCAGTGAAAAGGCGGGGACCAAAATCTCGAGCTGGGTTAACAGCATAGCCAGAGTTGAAGCCCATGGATGTGCCAATGACCAGTACCACGATACCAACAGTAAAGGCTTCAAGACCACGGGGAACTGGGTTGTTGTTGGGGTCCACAATAGCCAATACACAGACGATGAGTGATGCTGTGCCAATGAACTAGGACGGAAGAATCAAGATTGAGAGAAAGTTCTGGGATCACGACAAATCCACTGTCTCCTTAACCTTTTAGGTCCCCGATCTCACTGCCCTAGCTCTCTACAATCCCTCTCCACTTGCCCAACTGTTTCCTTGCCTCTTAGCTTATCTAAAATTTACCTGTCATTGGAGGTCCTCCACCCTCAAGGAAGCATCCCTGACTGACTCCCTCTGAGCTCCCCAATCACTTGGAGTTGGAGCTACAAGATCTTCGTCCTTAATCATACACTACCCTGCTTCAGCCTTTATCTCATTTAAGTTCTATATCCCCAACTAGATGAATGTGCTGCAATGGAGATAGAAGCTTTTTCTTCTGTCTCCCTCACAAAGGTTGGACGGGATGCACCTCCCCCACAAAGCATCTTACCTGATCAAAAAAGCCATTGACCATGTCCAAGTGGCCAGAGGGGTAGGTGGCAAAAATGCCAGCAGTGCCATTGGGGCCAGAGACAAAAAGTTCATTACCAGCAAAGGCATAGATGGCATCTGAAGAAAGATCAAACCAGAAATAAAGGATGAGGATGGAATCCCACTGTCTCCTCTAATGCAAGGGGAGTGGAGCAGGGAAATGGGAGTTCTCCAAAGGCAGGTGAAGTGTGAGAATGTTATCTTCCCTTTCCCCTCCCCGCTACATCAATTAGTCTACTGAGAAGCCATACACACAATTTCTGGGGACTCATAGGATCACAGATGTGGAGCTGGAAGGAACTTCAGGAGCCATCTAGTCAGGATCTCTCATTTTACAGTTGAGGAAACTGAAGTCCAAGGTTACCTAGTACCCATGTCCTTTGACTTCAGTCAGTGTTCTTTTCCCTATATTATGCCCTTTACCTCCTTCCTCTAAGCCCATCCCTACCTTCTTCTATGAGTCCCAGAAAGATGGGATAAGTGAGAGGTGGGGAAAGCTATTTGCCAGATAGAATTTGCTCTCCTATATGTCTCCTACCCATCTTGCTAGCATAGGCTTCTGTGGAAATGATATGTCCAGCATACCCTGGGAGACCATTATCATTGGTTCTTCCCCTTCAAAAACAAGCTAAGGAATGTTCCCTCAGTGGGTGCAGGTACACTCATTCCATGATCTTTCTCAGTGTACGCTAGCCAGGAAGATAGGGCATTTATGTTGCTCCATAAAGGCAACATGAAATAGCCAAAAAATAAGTACCTTATTACATCAGAATTGGGGCGGGGGGGGAGGCAATGGGGGGGTTGGTGTTGAGTAATGAAATCTCTTGGTATTACCCAACTTGTTTATCAGTCCCCTCCAATGCTCCTCCCTTTGTTCCCTTGATGGGGGGGCCCCAGTGAGTCATGTACTCAGGTGGTTGCAGGGTAGGGCAGCCCCTCTGTCAGCACCTGGCCACTATGGATATGTCGGTGACGGAGGGTTGAGGGAATGGAGGGAAAAGGAGGAAGGTAGAGGGGCAGGTGAGGAAGTAAGGGTAGGGGGAGGTGTGGAAGGGAGAGGAGTTCAGAATTCTGGGGGATCCTCACCATAGTACAGCCCAAAAACAATCCCAGCCCCTAGGAAGGCCCCCAACGTCTGGGCCAATGCATAGATGGGCAGCTTGATCCACGGTTCCCTCGCCAAGAAGCACATAGCAAAAGTCACAGCTGGATTCAGGTGGGCCCCTGGATAGAGAGAAGACAACTATTCAGACATAGCTATAGGGTGGGGGAGCGGTAAAAGCAGAAGAAGCTAGGTATTTAATATCTTATCCCTAGTTAAGGTCCTGATATTTGGCTTATCTCTAGAACCGACTGGTCAAAATTGCAAAGTCGAAGGTTTCAGCTTGCTATAAGAAAGAAGATATTCTATAAATGGAATGGTATATCTTGTGGAGAGTGGGCATCACTGAAAATGTTCAAGCAGAGTCAGGAAGACCACTTTTCAAGGATGCTATGGAGAGATCGCCCACATAGGGTGGGAAATTACAATTCTAGGTTTCTAAGATACAGGACAGAATCCCTTGAGTCTGGAAAAGGGCCTACAAGTCAGGGTGTTTCCAGTATCTAAGGAAGGCATTTCAGAGGTCAAGTGACAGAGAGGACATTAAAGGGGAGAGGACATACCAGACACTTGGCCAGCAATAAGGATACCCAGTGTGACTGCAAAGCCAAAAGCCAGGTTGATGGTAAGAAAGCCACCGTGGGTCCCTCTGCTCAGCACAACCTGGGCCACAGAGCCACAGCCGAACATCTGTGATGGAGAAATATGGGGTAAGATTGAGGATCACCGATGTGGCATGGAGGCTTCTGGTCCATGCCTCCATGGACACCGATTTACGCTCACACACACACACACACACACACACACACACACGCACGCACGCACACACACACACACACACTCATGAAGCCTCATGCTATCATGTAGTCAATTTCCTTCTTGCTGCCAGGGGAGATTTCCCTCCTACAAAATAATAACATAGTGTAGCTTGAAAAAAGTCATCTGATAAGCAGCTAAGGGCAGTATAAAGAACACTGAACTAGGAATCATGAGACTGTGTTTATAGTTCTTTCTCAATCACTGTGTAATCTAGGGACCATCCTTTAACCTTCTGAAGTTTCAATTTCCTTTTCAGTAAATGAGGGGTATAGATTTTTCCCTATCAAACTTACAAGATTACATGAAGGATGACAAGTGTAAGCGGAAAATGATTCTAAAAATTGCAAAGCTTTGTACAAATTTGAGGGATTACAATTATTTTGTTCTAGGACTCTTCTAATATAAGATTTTTACATCCTTTAGCCTTCAGTCGTCTGATAAACCCTCTCCCTTCCAAAAGAGATCTAATGATCTCGGATGATGACAGTATGTTAGGACCTCTCACCCCAGAAAATTCCCTTTAAGATCCTGAAAACCTCTATCTCTCCTTTTTTCCCCACTCAATCCTCTTCCTATGATAAGATCCAGTGACCTCCAAAATTGGTCTCAAGGGATCAAAATGATCTACTTATAAACGTCGAATTTGGAGTCTTTTCTCCTTCATTTTCTTCTCATTGCCTTTTCTTCTCCAAAGATGATCCATCATCTCCTAGCTAATTATAACATATGGTATCAAGATGCCCAAGGGACAAGTCTAACTTGGAGTCACCCATACACATTGCTTCCTCTGATGAGACAGACAACAAGGAAGGTTTGGGGAAAGACCAGAACAATGTGTTAGTGTAGGGTTAGGATTTCTAGGTCTTATCCAACTAGAAGACTATAATTTTCAGGATATTTGGGCATATGCATTGGTAGAAGGATTTTCTGACAGGGAGTTCTCCACATTAATTAAATCACAGGTCTGGAACAACAAAAATCTTCTCCACCACAAATATGCAAACTCCAGACCTCAACTGCAAGTAAGAGGCAGTAATACAAGGTCCTTAAAGTAAAATCCTGACAATCCTCTCCATCCTCCCCTCACACATATACAGACCCCATAGACCCACAGACCTAGACCCAGACATAGACAGACACACACAGATACAGACACCCACACACCCACACACGCACACACCATGCTCTGACAAGTCCTGGTTAATTTCTTTTCCTTCTGTGAGTCCCTACAAGTCTAAGGTTTAATGCCACTCATTAGGTACTGAATTCCTTCAGCCTTTCAACTTCTTATACTGCTATCTTGAGCTGGTATTTAAGCCGGATTTTATCGTTTAATCTCTGTCTCTCCACTCCTCTCCCCCTCCCCCACTCTGGAAATTCAGCACGAGGCTCAGCACCAGGAGGGTAAGTGAGGAGGAAGTGTGGTGTGTGGAAAAATGGATAAGTGTTTACTTGATTTGAACCCTGACCCCACTGAGGTATGAAGAGCCTTAATTAATCCTCCCTCTCTGGAGAGAAGGAAAAAGAGGGTAAAGATACACTTTCAAGTGATAGATTTTTTAAAGTAGTTGGGGTAAAGGAGAGGAGAAAGAAGACAGAAGAGACACGGGAAAAGGACAAACAGCAGGAGAATCTTCAATGCAACTCAACATACATTTTCAGAACGTAGAGAGAAATGAAGGAGGCAGAGAAGGGAGGTAGAGACTGGTATCTACAAGGGGGTGCCACCAAAGTGTCAGGGAATTCCACCCCAGCTGGATAAAAATAGGTAAGCAGGTAAAGATCAAAGGTATGACATTGACAGAAAAAGAGAAAAGAACAAAAACTGGGGTGAAGCATCAGGGGAAAATATTGCCTAGCCCTGGGCCACTAAGCTTTGGGCCTAGCCCAGGGCCAGCCTCCACTCCATTCTCTCTATGCGATTGTTTGGGGAGCTGGCCTAGCTCCAGAGGCAAGGGAATAGGGTTGGGGATGGCTAGGAGCCAGTTCAGAAGGAGTCTCCTCTTGGCTAATTTTCCTCTTCCTCACCCTAGAGGTCATCTTGGCCTATCCCCCATCTCCCTCTACTGGCCCCTTTTCCCTCTCTTCCAGAAGTCAGATGGTGTTGGGGGGTCTGTCCAGTTCTCAGAAACACTCCTCTTTGTGAAAAAGGGATTGCTTTCTCTCTTCTGGACATCTAACCTCACTAAATCTCTCTAATGGCAACATTTGCCTCACCCAGATGAACCCTTAGAGACTTTTAAACCTCAATGACCCTTTACCCTAACCCACCCAGGGTTACCCCTGTCCCATCATCCTATCCCCAGGGCTCCTGAGTCACCCCCTGTCCCCTCTTTCCAAAACACAGTTCCTCCCCATCTGGGTCATCAAGCTCATTCAGCTTTCACTGGCACACCAACACCCACACCCACATGCCCAAATGCACTTGAAAGGTACCTCCACAAACATCACACCCCAGTCCTCCCAGTCAGTATGCATTGAGATTATTCTTCTAAAGCCTTGGTGGAATGGGCAGAGCACTCTCCCATGCCAAGGGCCTTTAATGATCCCTGCACAGTTTCTCCTCATTTCACAACACAAGAGCAGAACACCTGAGGCTCAAAGAGGGAAGGATGGGACTTCCTTCAAAAACAGGAGAACCAATCCCATTTCCAACTAAATCTTAGAAATGCTGGTTTTGCATGACTAATGTGGAATTATGTTTAATATGATTGTCCATGTATAACCTATAGTATTCCATTTCGAGGAAGGGATAGGGAAGGGAGGGGGGAAATTTAGAACTCAAAATCTTATAAAAGTGAATGTTGAAAACTAAAAATAGTTTCTAATAAAGAAATGCCTGTTTCAAAAGCAGAGGAGGGGGAGGGGGAAAGATCCTATGGAGTTGTTAGAAATGCACTCTCCAGACCACGGAGCTCATCCACTCAGTGCATGCATATGCATGGCAAGCGGAAAAGGGTGGAAAGCGAAGACCTGAGACTTAGTCCTACCCCAGACTCCACCTTAAAGTCCTGCCCTCCTCCCTTGCCAAGAAATAGAACGGTGTTGCCTTGACGTAATTAACTACAGACAACAAAGATGATACAGAGAACCACCCCTTTCCTCCCAATCCCACCCTACAGTCCTGATCTCGTCTTCTGCTAATTGATGGCGTTGTCTTGCCTGAGTATAGCTGCCTGCAAACATGAGGGATGAGATGGCTGGTAGAGCCTTGCCAATCTACACTGGGATAAGAGGCAATAGTGGCAAAGTGCATTCTACCCCTGTTTTCAAAACCAGGGTTATATCTCGAAGTTCTGGGCTCTGCATTTTAATTGCCTAGGTCACCCCATATCTATATACCCCTTCCTAACTGCCTCGGGCACACTGATCGCCGGGCTTCTCCACCAGCAGAGGACCTAGGGCAATAGATAAGGAGACACTCCCCATTCCATATACACGCGAGGGCACCCACACTCCGGTTCAGCTTCACCTCTAACCCCTGCCCTGCCGCTCCTCCCGTATTCACTCCAACCTCCGCATCCCACCACCACCCACCCTCCAAGCCTTCTAATTCTATTTTGGCTGCCGCTATTTGCACAGAGCACTTAACAGCTCCAGGGAAATGAAAAGGGATAACCACAAGTATGCAACAAATACAAAGTAACTAAGCATAAATGAAACTAACTTAAGTATAATTAAGAGCAACTATAAGCAAAAGTAACAGTCGAAATGAAGCATAACTGGCTACCGGAAGAGGGTAAGAAAAGGCGAGTCACTGAGGAAAAACCGCGGAAGAAAGGCCGTACAAGTTACCAAGAGCAAGCACGAGCAAAGGGAAGGTTCATTTCATTTTTCTCTCAAGATGATTACAGCTCTACAAGTGGCAGGGACCACAGAATCTATCTAGTCCACCTCCCTCATTTAACATTTAGGAAACTGAGGCACAGGGAGGTTATGTGAGTTCCCCAAGGTCACAGAGATGAGTGAGAGAGACAGAACTTGAACCTAGGGTGCTCTGATTTCTCAGTCACTTCTCTTCCCAGATTTAAGCAGTCATCGCCCTGCTATCGACAAGGACCCCGCCCAGGCCAGCATCTTCCCAACGCACAAGACAGTCATCCCCAGATACTAGAGACGAATTCTTCAAGCAATCCTAACCGCCTACTGACCCCAGATCTCAATATCTTTTATTCGGTGTAACTTTTGGACTTTTCTAGGTTTAATTATTCATTAGGGACCAGACGTTGTTGTCTTAATTAATCCCCAACTAGCCGTCTCAACCCCATTCCTTCCTGGCAAAAGCCGGACCCTTTGCCCTTCTCGTCTTGAAGTTGGTTAGAATCAGGATCTCAGGAGATGAGGGGTCGGGTGGAAGGCTTGGGGGTTCAAGGATTCAAGCGGGGGCCCTTAGCACCTCCCCCCACCCAGAGTGGGTGCCGTCATTCTGGACTCTGATGGAGCTGTTGGTGGATGGACAGAGAGATGGCTTTAAAAGAACAGACGTCAAGGAAGGTACTGGGGGGGGGGTCTCTTTGGGGACCCGGGGAATTAAGGTAAGGCATTTTCTTCCAAAGCAAACTCCCTCCCCGGACCCGAGCCCCGCGCTTCCTCCAGTCCCGCTGTCCTACGTATCCTCCGTCCCATTTTCTTCCTTACCACCAGGATGAGCGTCCCGAGGCATTCAGCGAGAGCCTGGCGCAGCAGGCGGTACCGGACCCGCAGCAGCTCCCCGCAGCGCGACACTAGCTCCTTCTGACGGCCCATGGTTCGGAGTGGGGCAGGACCGCGGGGCAAGAACTCGGGTAAGAGTGAGAGCGCGTGTGGGAGCTCCGTCCGCGAGCGCCTGAGCTGCAGGTGTCAGAGCAGGGGAGCGTGAGCGGATAGAGGAAGGGAGAGGACAGGAGCGTGAGCGGATAGAAGAAGGGAGAGGACAGGAGCGCACCCTCCGCGACCGCGCTGCGGGGCCCCTGCAGGGACCGCGCTTTATAAGGAGGCTCCGCTGCCCTCCCGGCGCGCCCCGCCCAGCCGGAGCCCGCGGCTCGTAAAGGCGCAGAGGGGCGCGCCTGTTATGGGCTTCCTGGGGAGGGGTGAGCACTCTCCCCCACCCCCAACCCCTTGGACAATTTCCCAAGCAGCTTTAGGATGTGGCTCACCTCTCCTGGAACTGAAATGGGAGGGTCAGACCTCTGTTCCAAGGTCTCCCTCGTTCCCCCCTCCCCTTTCGCCCTTCTTTCGCCGGTAACCGGCGTTTGGGGTTTTGGAGAGAGATGAAGCCAGGAATAGGGGCTGAGTCCACACCTCCTCTGGCCTCCTCTTCCCCAGTCCTCTCTCCCTTTTTCTTAGAAACAAATCTTTCTCCAGTCAATCAACAAGGATTTATTAAGCACTATGTTAATACAAAGAAAGGCAGACCACTGTTTCTGCTCTCCGGCAGCTCATGTTCTAACGGGGGAACAACATGCTAACTCACTACTATGTATACACAAGACCTGTAGAGAGTGGATGGGAAGTAATTTCAAAGGGAAGGCACTCGCTGTGGAGAGGTAGAAGGACGAGGTAAGAGCGGGGTGGAATGGGAGGACCATGCAAGTCTCCTCAAGAAGGTGGGATTTGAACGAAGGACTGAAAGCAACAGGGAAAGCCAGTATTAGGAGGTGAAGACTGAGAGCCTGGGGGAAAAGGTTCAAGAGTCGGAAAATAAGAGTGTAGTGTGTGAGGACGGGCAGGAAGGCGGTGTTGGATTGGTGGTGTTGGATTGGAAGGGAGCAAAGTTCTCTGAGACTCAGTTTTCTCCTCAGTTAAAATGAGAGGGTTGGACTGGGTCCCTCCAACTCTAAGTCTCGGATACCACCTTTTTCCATCAGAACAATCATGGGCTCTCAACAGAGTATGGGTAGATCACATGTGCTGTGGGTATTGTATGTTCTGTATGACTGTGTATGTTCTGTATGGCCACGTGTCTCTGGGCTTTGTTCTCCCTCCTCAAATTTGCCTCTTACTTTTCCTGGCTTCCTTCAGAAGACTTCAATCCCACCTTCTGCAGCAGGTCTTTCCCAGTTTCTCCCCACCTCTGCCCCCAGAGCCTTCCCTTCAGAGACTACTTTCCATACACTCTGTGTCTATTTTCTATGTCTTTAGTTATTTACATGTTTCTCCGCTCATCAGACTATGATCTCCAGGAAAGCAGGGACTGTTTTTGCCTTTCCTTGTATCCCCAACACTCATAACACAATGCCTGACCCATAGTAGGCTCTTAATAAATGCTGTTGCCTGGACTGTTCTGAATGACAGGGTAGAGCTAGGATCAGCTGCTAAAAGTTCACGAAAGTATCACAGCTGAAAGGAATCTCAAAATTTGGCTAGTCCATTTTACAGTCTAGAACACTGAGAGTCTGAGAGATGACCTGATCTGCTCAATATCCCATGGGTATTAAGTGGCAGAGTCAAGATTTGAACCTAAGTTCTATAACTTCAAATCCAGCCCTCTTCCCTAGCTGAGAGAGAAGCTGAAACTTCCAAACTTAGGATACCACACTTCCTGTCACAGAAGGTGACCCACTCCCAAGGGTGAACAGGTACCCAGGCAAGAAAGATTTCTGCTTCATATAAGGAAAGACTTGGTAGTGATTAGAACTGTCCAAAAAAATTAAATAAGCTTCAGCCAAAGGGAGACAGTTCCTGACTACTGGGAGGGGAGATTTGGAATAGAAGTCAAAGGGGCACATGAGATCTGTTGTAAAGGAGATTCCTGTTCAGGGAAACATTGAAATAGATGACCTCTGATTTCCTTTCCAACTGTGAGTGAGACTCTTTAATGGTTCTGTGATTTATATATTGCTTCTTACATGTTCTGTATGACTGTATTTTCATATATTGTACAATCTGTACCCAGGATGCTAAGAGAACAAGAAGGCTCCAAGAGTGGGGCACATATGTCCTGTGGACCAAAGGAACTAAACCCCCTGCCCACCTGGCAGGAGTTGCCATTGGAACCTGATTAAAGTATACAGTTATGCCTTCTACATCGAGACTTTCCCCATAAAGGTTTCAACATATCACAAGTCAGTGTAAGAACTTAAATGTGAATTTGAGGGGAGGTTTTTGGAAGCCACAGACAACACACAAAGCACAGCAGACAACACAGAAAAGGTTTAGAAACTCAGAAATGCATGAAATATATGTATAGTATTGGATACCAACATTTTAGGTTTTGGTATCATAATAATTTAGACTTCTCTGTTATGGAGGGAGGGCAAAAAATTTTACACAGATTTTCCAGATCGAGGAGGTAATGCATTCCTAACTCCTGTGAGGTAGAAGGGATAATTGTAATTGGGAAATCTTTAATAAAATAAATTTAAAAATACCACAAACATAGATAACATCATATTTTAAAACAGTCAAAATGCAGTCTATAGGGATCTTTATGTATGGATTAATGACTTCTGTTTCTGAGTTTGACAACAGTGCTCCAAATGATTTGTGTGAAAACACAAACAAGAATTGTGCAAGGGTTCTGATTTCTATGGGGAGAAGAAATTCCCACATGGATAAGACTATAGATCTGTTAAAGTTCCCAAGCAAACATGTTCTATGTGACTGTAACAAGGCAAGTTGAGCCATATGGTACACATTGTACATATTCTCATGGGCTTCCTACCCATCCAGGGTTCAGGATCCTAATCTAGAAGTACGCCCAAAAAGTTGGGCCTCTTTCTAGTGAGTTTTCACCCTGTTCCTACTCCTTTAAAGCAGGTATTCTTAACTTGAGGTTAATTATCTTTAAAGAATGTGTATTTTGATAACTGTATTTCAATATAATTGGTTTTCTTTGTAAACTTACGTATCTTATTTTTTACTTAAAAACATCATTCTAAGAAGGGGTCCATAGGCTTCATCACACCACAAAAGGGGTCCATGACATGTACAAAAAGTAGAAAAAAAAAAACCTGCTTTAAAGGATTAGAGAACCTTTGCTTGGAATTGAGGTCATTGATCTTAGTCAGATTTTGAATTGTCAATTAGAAAAGGAAGGGGGGGAGCCCTGGGGCCTTTTAAGGAAAATGGCTCACCCAGCCACCCACAGCAACTGACACACAATTTCACAAATGGGAAACTGAGCCACAGTATAGGTCCCAGATGAGTCACAGACCTCAGTCATAATGGTGACCCAGTTACCCCATATTCCCCTGGGATCAAAGGGCAAGGAAAGGAAAACCTCTGTCCCCACTACCCAAGAGCCCTGATTAGAGACCCTGGCAGTGATTTGAAGGAACTTGCAGGGTCAGATAGAGTTGTGTCCAAAGTCTAGACTGAGGGAGGGAATATCTGTCTCCAAGGATGGCTAGGGAGCAAGACTGAAAGTTCATAGGTAAAGTTAACTGGGCATGATGCCCAAGAGATTATTGGGAGGCCAGAACCAGTGAAAATATAAAAACATAGGCAAACACAATCATACATACAGATATATCAATACAGAATGTCATACACAAACTCAAACACATTCAAACTGACACCTAGTCATACAGGTTTACAGATGGATTCATCCAAAACAAACAAATAAGGACAACCACAAAAAAAAATGAAAAAGAAAAAGCCCTTGCTCCCACACATTACCTTTTCGTTAAGACAAAAATCCCTGGAGACAAACCTGTTCTCCCCCTCCCTCCATACTTCCTACCCCTACCCCACCAAAGGTTGTCATCGTGAATCACAGAAGTTACCAGCACCGCCCACCTCTTATTGACAGGTCTGAGCTGATGATTCAGAATTAGGAATGCTAGTTAGGACAGAATCTTGAACATAGAATTACAGGTACATGGAGTTTAGCATCATAAAATGAAAGAAGTATGGGACCAAGAAACAAGGAAACATAGTATTTTTAAGTTGAATGGGACCCTAGAGGTCAAGTGGGTCAGAGACACCCACATTTTCTCAATACTTTGCCTTTAGGTTGTCAAAAGTCATATGTGAATTTTTATATACATTTTATACACATTTTTCTATAGTTATGTCTAGTTATACTTATAATTACTAACTGATCCTAAAAGATATATCGTCTTATTTGTGTTTCTTGCTATTTCAGGTGGTTTGGTTTTTTTTTTAAATGTTCCTTAAAAATATCAGATCTACATCTTAGTGTCAGGTGGGCTATGTTTGATATAGTGACTCTGGGTTGGATGCTCAGATTCTACTTCAACCCCCAATTTTACAAATAAGGAAAATAAAGTGCCTAGAAGAGAAGTGACCACCCCCCATCTGATTTGTGGTAGACTTGGGGCCAAAATATAAATAATAATGTAAAACTAATTCCCCAGAGTTATCTACCACTGTGTTCTCCCAACACCTGCCTGCTCCCGGAGTCAGGATTCTAGGAGCTCATAAAAAAGGAGGGAGGGGTAACTAGGTGGCGCAGTGGACAGAGCACTGACTCTAGAGTCAGCAGGACCTGAATTTAAATATGACCTTGGACATTTATTACCTGTGTGACCCTGGTCAAGTTATTTAACTCCGATTGCCTTCAAAAAAGAAGAAGAAGAAAAGATGAGAGAGAAAGGTTGGTGGTCCTATGCCACATGGGAGTAAATGACTTCTTATCCTAAGTTTGGGAGTCTGTCACTGTTGAGGGAATGTAATGGTCTTTTCCTCTGCCAAAGTTTCCTTCCCCTGATATCTTATCTTATCCTTCACTCCTTACCCCCTTTCATCCAGGTTGTCTGCTTCAGAGACTAGATTCATGTAAAGTAGAACCATGGCTTGTGGTTGTCCCTCATTTTCGAAGAGGACCAAAATGGCATCACCATGCTAGAGTCATTTTTCAATGTGTCCAGCTGTGGCTGCTCAGAACAATATGAGCCCAGAATGCTTTACCACAGGTCGGGCACAAATAACCCATGTGAACATTTGGGGTAGATACTCTAAATCTACGCATCTCCCTTTTTCTTTTGAGCTACTTCAGTTCTGCTCATAGAGCACAGCACCTTCTCTGATGAGAGCACACCATGCTGAGTGGTCCTGTGCCAGTGTCTCTCATGTCACATAATCAATTTCAAAGTTCTTAAGAGAGACCTTGAGAGTCTTTGTATCACTTCTTCTGACCACCATGGGAACTTGCCCTGTGTGAGTTCTCCATAAAATTTGAGATCTCATATCTGAAAGATGCTTTATAGGTCAATCTGACCCTCTTATTTTACAGATAGGGAAACCGAGACCCCAGGGATACTGTATTTTGTTCCATGTTAAGGGGCGGAGACAGGGCTAGAATGCAGCTAAGTCCTAGACCAATGTTTTTTTCATTATACCATGCTGCCTCAATTCCCAATGTTACTCCCTTCTTCTCTTCGCAATGATCCAGGGATGGGGAACTTGCAGCCTCAAGGTCACATATGACCCTCTAGGTTCTCAAATGTGACCTTTTGACTGAGTCCAAGTTTTACAGAACAAATCCTTTTATTAAGGGAATTTGTTCTGTGAAGTTTGGATTCAATCAAAGGACTGCACTTGAGGACCTAGAAGGTCACATGTGGCCTTGAGGCTGCTGGTTTCCGGTCAAAACCCATATCCCCTCAGAATGCCTTCATTGTTTTCACTTTCAAACTCTCTGTAGGTAACCCCAGAAACTGAGCAGGACAGTGTTTAGAGATAAAGCCACACTAGCTATGGCCAAAAGCAATCTGGGAGAGGGTGAGAACCCAATATGGACAAAGAAGGAAACTGATCCTCACATATCTTACCCTTCCCTGACCTAATTTTTGCCTGAATATTGCTCTCTGTTAGGAGGGCAATGTTAAGAGGAGCAGCTCTCTTCCCAGGATATATATGGTCTGATGACACACACCAAATCTTTACAGTCATGCACACATACAAGTACACATATATTCATGCATGCTCATATATGTGCCAACACCAGACCCCAGATGTACATGCTCACCATAGAAACATGTTCTGTACCCAATTCAATTCAGTTCATTTCACCAAGGATTTCTTAAACTTGGACTACATGCTAGGCACTGGAGGAAATACAAAGACAAAAATGAAGTTATTACTGCTTTCAAGCTTACATTTTACTTGGGGGGACCATGAGTGGGATTCACATGTACAGATACACCCATGTGTACACACAATCTGGGGCTCCCAGATTCCCTTAGGATAAAATACAAATTCTTCTTTGTTATTTAAACCCCTTCACAAATTCATCCCCATACATGATATTGCACCTTTGTACTTTTGTATAGGCTGTCCCCGATACCTGGAATATACTACCTCTAAGAATCTCTAGCTTCCTTCAAGGCTCAGCTCCAATGTCATCTCCTGTAAGATATCTGTCCTAATCTCCTTATCCCTCCATGGGAAATGTCCTCCCATCCTGAAATTACTTTCTATCTACTTTGTATATATTTTATACTTATTTATTTGTATTCATGTTATTACCCCCATCCCCAAGCAAAATGTAACTCCTTGAGGGGAACAGTTCTTTCTTTTGTTCTTTTTCTTCCTTCCTTCCTTTTTCTTTCTTTCCTTCCACCCCTTTCTTTCTCTTTCTTCATTTTCTCCTTCCTTTATTTTTCTTATTTGCTTTTTCTTCCTTTTCTTTCTTTTTTCATTTTTCCTTCCTTCTTTTTTCTTTCTTTTTCTTTCCTGCCCTTCCCCTTTTTTTCTCTTATTTCATTTTGTCCTTCATTCCTTCTTCTTTCATTTCTTTCTTCCTTTTCCTCCCTTCATTTTTCTGTTCCTTTTTCTTTCTTATTTCATTTTCCTTTTTCTTAATTTCTTTTTTCTTTTTCTTCCTTCATTTTTCCCTTCCTTCCTTTTGCTTTCTCTTTCTTTCTCTCTCCCTCCCTCCCTTCCTTTCTTTCTTTCTCAGCATCTATAGCACTTAGCACAGTGTCTGGCATACAGTAGGCAGTGAATTAATGTTTATTAAATGTTGAATAAGTAAATAGAAGGTTTTAGAGTTTCTACTCAACAACTAGGGGAGCCTGAAACCAAAGCTGGAGGAAATAGGGTAGATCCAAGGTAAGGAGGAGTTGGAGAGAAAAATTCTGGAATAGGATGAAGAAGGAGGAAAGAGATGTTTGAAGCAGGTTTTCATTCATGTGGGTTGCCTTCAGGAAGGGGGATGTTGACATAAACATAAAGAGGTCAATTATAGACAGAAAAGAGATATTTTGATTCTTATATTTTCCATCTCATTTTCAATCAGTTCTCTATTCCCCAAATTGCCCCCTCCCTTGACTCCCCTTCCCCCTAGCAATCAGCTTCTTCCCATGTTATCACCACCCAGGGCACTGGAATCTCTCCTCCTACAAACAAACACTCTTAAAGCATGTGCCCAAAGTCAGAGGTCAGCATCTCCTGCCTTGATTTTTCACTCCGATCAAGAAAATAGGTCTCTGCTGTCAGTCAGGGATTCTCTAAGGATGATCTATCTCTAGGATTGCCCCACAGGCACACAAACAAGAGTACAGCCCAGACATTTCAGGATGGGTGTATTTGATCCCAGGAAATGCTGATTTTGAAAGGGCACAGAGAAAAGATCAGAGATTTCATTCTGAGAAATTGATCTAGATGATCTAATCTAACTCCCTTATTTTATAGGTAAGAAAACTGAGGCTCAGAGGAGCAAAGTCTCTTGCCAAAAGTAACCCTGTTGCTAAGGGACAGCCAAGATGAGAACCTAAGCCCTTTAATTTTTAAATCCTTTTGACCATATGGGGTCTCAGATCTCGGTCCTTCAAGATAATCTCTGTTGTTCCCTTTTGTTCCCTTTTCAAATATGAGGAAGCTGGGGTCTATTGAGGCCAACTGCTCACCCCAAACTAGAATCTAGGTTCTGTGTACTCCCACATCAGGAAACAAAGGGAAGATGTTTTATAGCAATTAGGGACCAGGTGGTTTCCTAAGTGGGAGTTAGGACCCCAGGGGCAACCAGAGCCTGGGGTAATCAGAGCCATAGGTGGAGGCTGTTTAGATGACAGGTCCCTTCTACCACCACCAGCCTCACCTCCAAGGTTGGGCAATAAGCCTCTTCTGGGTGTGAAGTGCAAACTGAGGGGAGAGGACCTGCCCCCGTGGGTGGCTCTGACTGACGCAGGCATCATGGTGGGAGGGGGAGACAGTGGGTAGTCAGGAGGGCTCTTAGGGGAGGGAGTGGCTGAGCAAGTCCCAGCCTGCCTGGGCAAAAGCAGGTCTTTTGGGGAAATGGGGTTTAAAATGATGGTGGAAGCAGGGAAGCAGGTGGTGGAAGCAGGGAAGTAGGGATATGGACCTAACTGGTCTGGGAGAAAAGGGAAAAATGCAACCCGAATCATTCAGGAAGTAGTGAGTAGTGGAGGAAGGGTTCTAGTTTTTTTGTTTTATTCTGTTTTCAGGTAGGTGAGATTTTGACTTCAAAACAATTAAACATTTGGAATTTGTGAAAACTCCCATTGTTTTTAAATCCAGGAAATTATAAACCAAGATCATAAAAGGATTTATGGATCTCCATGTCAATAATAGACTAAGAAGACAAAGAGAAACAGCTTTCTACTAACCTGAATACGTTTTGCCAAGACCTTCCTTGTACACATAAGGCCTTGAGTATAGAGGACCTGAATGATCATGTAACATTCTTCTTAGTTTTAGTAGTTTAATTATCACTATACAGAGGACCATTTTCTTCTCAATGCTTTCTGTAGAGTTGACCTTCTGAGCAACAAGTCAAGATTTGACTCTATGCTCAAGAATATTTTTGTGATCTTTGCCCTGTTTTAGCATAATGACAACTGTTTCCTTAGTTGGATCAATGCTCATATGGACAATGGTGCCATTAGCTATTTCACTGTGCACATTGTAGATGGAGAGGATATATTTCTTTCTGTAAACGTGGACTGTTTTACCAATTTGCTTAACTTTATAGTTCCTCTAAACTATCTGGATCTCATCCTCCTCCTGGATGGGCATGTATTAGACACTGTATTTCTGCCTTGTCTCTGTGAAAAATAGGGAAGATGCGGTCCTTACACAAATTTTGGTTCTTGCTTAGATTGGAGCTCACAAGGGAATTGAATTTCACATTGACAAGAAGTCACATGAGTCAATTTTAGTGAGGGATTTGAGGTTGGGAGAAAGGGAATTTGGGCAAGGCTAGGTGAATAAAAAGCTAAAACTTGGATGATGGTAGGAGTGAATGATAGGAGTCCTGGAGGACCACAGGGCAAACCAATATGGTAACTTGGCAAGTATCTTGGCCAGGAATCAAGGGGATTTGTGTACGAGTTCCAGTTCCACTACTGGGTAGATCACTTAATAAGTCTAGGTCTCAGTTTCTTCCTCTATAAAATGGACATGATAATATCTAGCCTGACTACTGTTGTTTTGTCCATGGCTGTGGTTTTTGCTATCATAAGGAACCATCAGGGAAGAAACTCCCTGTACCAAAGCAGACTGGTGTCTGTTTTCATCTTATTTGGTCTCAGAAAGTTGTCTGAGGCATTGAGCGATTAAAGGAGTTGTCCAGGATCACACAGTCAGTATGTGTCAGAAGTAGTATCAGCAGGTTATGAGAATCAAATAAAATCATGTCTGTGAAAACATTTTGGGAATAATAAAGCACAATTTTGAAAATCAGCAGCATAAAGGATTATTAGCCAGTAATAATAATAATAGGTAATATATGTATATATACAAATATAATTTTCTATGTGCCAGGCACTGTGCTGAGTGCTTTACAATTATCCTTCCATTTGATCCTCACAACTGGGGGAGGTAGGTGCTATTATCCCCATTTTACAGATGAGGAAACTGAGGCAAACAGTGGTTACAGAGCCCAGAGTCACGTAGCACATTCTATCCATTGTGCCACCTAGCTGCCTCTAAGAGTCTGTTTGTGATGGGACCCTGGAGGAAAAATAATGCCTGGACAAAGGGGTGGGGAACCTTTGGCCTCAAAGCTGAATGTGGCCTTCTAGGTCTTCAAGGGCAGCCGTTGGACTTAAATCTAAACTTCACAGAGCAAATCCTTTTATTAGGACCCGAGTTTGTCTTTCCTTTCCCATGCCCCTCCTCTCTCAATCTACTTTGGCTGAAAGCCCTCTTTCCAATTCACATTTAGAAATGACCAAAATCAAAACAAAACCAAACCATCATAATACAACATTAGTAATAAACAAAAATAATAGCTAAAATATATATAACACAGGTTTGCAAAGCACTTTTTCATATACATTATTATTGCACTTGATCTTCAGCATTTATGGTCATGACTGTGAGCTCCTTGAAGGCAGGCACAGTGCCTACATAGTAGGCACTTAATAAATTTGATTGATTGATTGATTGAATAATAGATTGAAATACTAGCCAAATACTAGTCAGAAGCTTGCCAAATGGGCTGTGGTGGAAGGAACTCCATTTCT
This sequence comes from Bettongia penicillata ogilbyi, assembly GCA_023548195.1. Taxonomy (NCBI): domain Eukaryota; kingdom Metazoa; phylum Chordata; class Mammalia; order Diprotodontia; family Potoroidae; genus Bettongia; species Bettongia penicillata. Next base: position 1,873,082 of record JAJHZJ010000202.1, read on the forward strand.
AGAGCCAGAAGATTTATGTTTATATGCTGGCTCTGCTATACGACCGATCATTTCCTTTTTGTAGGATCCAGTCTTCTCTACTGTAAAAGTGAAAGTGTCACATTGATTGGGGAATGGTTAAGCAAGTTGTGGTACATGCACATAATGGAATATTACCAATTTGGGCGATTTGTCTGCTCTCACAGCTTGGATAAGATGAGAGTTGCCAGCATTTTTTCTTTTGGTGAAATGAAAAACAACCAGGCTTTATGATTTACCCTATCTCTATGTTCTGAACTACCCCATGAACTGTCGCATGACATCCTTATACAGCCCAAGGATCCCTGCATCCTGCCATCTTCCCATTGTTGCTGTACTCTTAGAACTTCCAGGCCCCTTCCAACCATCTTGCAGTTAAACTTCTAGTATGTCTATTTTTCAGGAAAAGTGTTATTCACAAGTGTTTAATTGCTGAAGTCTTATGATCACCTCATTTACCAGATGTACTTATGGTACATCTTTTACAACTGAACCCTCCAATATTCTATTATGCATTGTCTTCCTTAATAAAAGAGAGTGAGCTACTTCAGACACTGTTTTGCTTTTTTCTATTTAAATCTCCATCACTTAGAACAATGCTTGGCACTGTATTTATTTAGCAAGTGCTAAATAAATACTTTTAAATTCATTCAGTAAATGCTCTAAGAGATGATGAATACATAGAAGCATGGAAAGATATGAACTGATGCAAAGGGAAGTGAGCAGAACCCCCCCCTCCAAAAAAAACCCCAATATACACAACCACTACAGCAATGTATATTAAAAAAAATGTATATTAAAAAAACATTAAACTGAACAATATGAAATTTATAATGAGTAAACCTGGCTCCAAAGAGAAATCTGGGAAATCTGTTCTGTGAAGTTGGATTCAGTCAAATCTCTCCTTTCTGTGCAGATTAGGGTGGGACTAGGGATATGGAACACAATACTATGTTAAGAGTTGGTTTACTTGTTGATTACTTGTTCAGTTTTGCTGAAATATCTTTATTTTTTTTAATATTTTATTAAATTTATTTATTTTCAGTGTTCCACAATCACTACCATATAACTTAGATTTCTTTTCTCCCTCCCTCTCCCCTACCTTCCCCCTCCCTCCCTAAGACAGCATATAATTTTACATAGGTTCTACACATACATTCCTATTACATACATTTTCACCACAGTCGTACTGCATAGAAGCATTGAAATGAATGGGAGAAATCATATAACAAACCAAAACATAATACAAAAGAAAATGATCTTCTACATTCTGCAATTGAATTCCGTAGTTCTTTCTCTGGATGTGGAAGGCATTTTGCCTTGAAAGAGCATTGGGAATTTTTTAAGTCTTTGCATTGCAATGAAGTTCCAAGTCTACCAGAAAAAACTCTTGCACACTGTAGTTGTTGCTGTGCACAAACTTCTCCTGGTTCTACTCCTTTCACTCAGCATCAGATCATATAAGTCTTTTCAGATCTCTCTGAAGTCTTCCTGATCATCATTTCTTATAGCACAATAGTATTCCATTACATTCATATACCATAACTTATTCAGCCATTCCTTAATTGATAGACATCCCCTCGATTTCCAGTTCTTGGCCACCACAAAGAGAGCTGCTATAAATATTTTTTGTACATGTGGGACCCTTTCCCATTTTTATGATCTTTTGGGGATTCAGTCCTAGAAGCGATATTGCTGGATCAAAGGGTATGCATATTTTTGTAGCCCTTTGGGTATGATTCCGAACTGCCCTCCAGAATGGTTGGATCAGCTCACAGCTTCACCAACAATGAATTAGTGTTCCAACTCTCCTACATCCTCTCCAACATTTATCATCCTTCTTTCTGTCATGTTAGCCCATCTGATAGGTGTGATATGGTACCTCAGAGTTGTTTTGATTTGCATCTCTCTAATCAATAATGATTTAGAGCATTTTTTCATATGACTATAGATAGTTTTGATTCCTTCCTCTGAAAACTGCCTGTTCATATCCTTTGACCATTTATCAATTGGGGAATGACTTGTACTCTTCTACATTTGAATGAGTTCTCTACATATTCTAGAAATGAAGCCTTTATCACCGACACTAGCTGTAAAAAATTTTTCTCAGTTTTTTGCATCCTTCTGAATCTTGGTTGCATTGGTTTGGTTATGCAAAAACTTTTCAGTTCAATGTGATCAAAATTATTCATCTTGCACTTCATTATGCTTTCTATCTCTTCTTTAGTCAAAAATTCTTAACTTCTTCATAATTCTGATAAATACACTATTCCTTGCTCCACCAATTTGTCCATAGTATCAGTATCAATCTTTATACCTAGATCATGTATCCATTTGGACTTTATTCTTGTGCAAAGTGTCAGGCATTGGTCTATGCCTAGCTTCTGCCACACTGTTATCCTGTTTTCCCAGCAATTTTTGTTGAACAGTGAGTTCTTATCCTAGAAGCTGGGGTCCTTGGGTTTATCAAACAGTAGATTGCTATAATCATTGCCTACTGTGTCCTTGAGTACCTAGCCTATTCCACTTGTCTACCCTTCTGTTTCTTAGCCAGTACCAAGTGGTTTTGATAATTGCTGCTTTATAATACAATTTGAGATCTGGTAGCTCTAGGCCACCTTCTCAAGTATTCCTTTTCATTAATCCCCTTGATATTCTGGACCGCTTGTTCTTCCAGATGAATTTTGATATTATTTTTTCCAGTTCTAGAAAATAATTGTCTGATAGATTGGTATGGCTGAAATATTTTTTATCTTCTTTATTCTCTTATAAAGACTGACTCTCTGGAAGGGGGAGGATAGAGGTACATATAGGTAAACCTAAATGATAGAGAAACAAAAGGTAAATTAAAATCTTCAAAGAAAATTTTAAAAATCTAAAAAATAAAAAAATCCTATCATTGTATCTCTTCTGGTTGTTTGTTCTTTGGAGAGAACCATGACATCAGGAAAATGATGCCATGACTTGCAAGCGAATTGGATTTGAGTGAGGGAGGCTTGTGCAAGGTCGCCAACCACACTTTCTTCTCTGGAGCCATATGGGTCCAGTGGCCAGATATCACAACAGGATGACTGGAAATGCCCTCCATCATCTTACCTAGTTAAATACTGTTTATCCTTCATTTTAGAAGAGGACCAATGACATCATGGGGTGATGTCTTGACCTTTGTATGAATTGGATTTAAGGGAGACAAAGATGCACAAAGTCCTCAGACTCATTCTTCCTGAGTTTTTGAAGTCCAGGGGCAAGATAAAAGTCAGGACAGCTGGCGATGGCCTGGGATATAATGGATTACCTTGGAGTCTTTGATGTCGGAACAAGCTCTAAGACCTCCACAACACTTGCTTGCTTCAGCTGCCTTCATGACTGTTGGAACAAATTGTTCTTATTCACCCATTCCACTGGGAGGAGGTCTTCACAACTCACCAACACATTTGAGACCCGTAGGTTACCTGTTTTGCCCATCTGCTAATATGGTTTTACAAGGATGTGGCTGCTGTGCATGCTACTATAGCTTCTTGGAGTCACGGGTGAGAACTAGGTGAAGGTGGACCCTAATGGGGTGAGCAGCCCTGGAAGGGCTCAGTAAGCCCTCACACCAGAGGTGCTAGTCCTCCTGGAACATGTCATACAGCCCATCTAGTTAAATACCTTCAGGTTGAAAACCTGTTCTGTTGTTCCTGAGTACACTTACTGTTTAATCTGAATGTACCTCTACGTTTAACCTCTATGTACCCAGCTGCAGGAGGAAGGAGAAAGAGATGACAAGATGAGATCTCTGTCCTTGGGTACCAGAAGCTGCTGGCATATCAAGAAGCCCCTTCACCAAACCCACTGAGTTCTGCACATGGGAGGTTGGTATCCTTTCTTTATGAAATTCTCTGTGGCCTGGGCTGGTCAGAAGGACAACCCACTACTACTACTACTACACTACTGTACTGAGATCAAAATTGGTCAGGGCTATTAGATCAAGGATGATCAACTCATCAAAAATAATCATTTGTGATCTGTCTTAGGATCACTTATAATCTAAGAAGAGCATTAATACTCTGTGAGAGTTGTCTACCAGAGTGAAGTTATCTGATTTTCTCATAATTAAAAGTATTATTGAGATCAAGAAGAGTGTTCTCAAGGTGTAAAAATTGCTGCCATTACAGACAAAATATTCTACTTTTGAGATGACTGACTTGAAGCTGATGTTCTCTTTAATCCAGTAATGTGAACCTTCTTGCTATACCACAAACAAGATATTCCACCTCTCAACTCTGGGCATTTTCTCTGGCTGTTTCCTATTCTTGGAATACTCTCCTTCCTCATTTCCACCTCCCAGCAGCCTTGGTTTCTCAATTAAAATCCTATCTTCTATAGGAAGCCTTTTATTTTTCAGGAAAAATATTATTCACAAGTGCTTAATTGCTGAAGTCTTATGATCACATCATTTACCAGATGTATTAATGGTACATCTTTTACAACTGAAGCCTCCAAGTGAGTACTAACCCTACTATGCACATATTATAGAACATGTCTGCAAACTTTAAATCCAGCAGTCTTAAAAGTGAAGTCTAAGGTACAGTTGAGCTTAAAACAGATACTTAAACAACTCAGCAGAAGGTCCTTATCTCTAACTGAACTTCTCTGTGCCTCTCTTCATGGTTCCAATTCAAAGATCACTCACACATGGTATGATGGGATGCTCTTTACTAAGGATTGTTAGATAAGAAAATACAGGAACATTCCTTTCAACCATTTAAAGGCAGTGTTTAATCAAATTATTGTAATTAAACTGTTTAGGCATGGGAGGTTAGGGAATTTAAGTAAGAAACGCATGGGGTTAGTTTTGATGCAGTTGATCTTACCATGTCCAAACAAGCTGGGCCACAACTTTTTCCAGAAGATAACCCCACCCCCACTCCCAAACATACTTCAGGTAAAAGTCTTATAAAAGTTTCAAGTAAGTTTTTCCCCCTGTTTAGTAAAAGAAACCAGATTTAATCAAAACTTTCCAAGACAGAGGTGTAGCACATTGCCTTTGATTCAAAGAAAAAAAAAGTCCCTAATCAAATTTTTTAAAAAAAACAGAAAAGTATGATAGGTTGGTTATGGCTGCAATTATAACCATTCCTTTATGAGGACTGCTGAACAAAATTTTTAAAACTGCCATTCATGATCAAAATTCTCTGGTTGATGAAAACAATTTAAACAGGGTTGTTATGATACATACAAAAAAAGAAATCTCAAGAGAAACATCTCCTTTTCATAATAATAAGGCAGCAGATTGTTGCCCATTGGTGACCTTTTTAAGGTACACTATAAAATCTACCCTGTCCTCCTTCTTCTTAATGCCTACAAAGATAATTTTTGTTCCAGGAATATACTTCTTGGAGTTTTCCAAGTATTCCATCAGTGTGTCCTCTCCTCAGGTGATACCTTTGTTTTTGTTAGCATCTGTGTAAGAGAAACCTGGGGACTGGCCAATCTTTCAACCAAAGAGCCTGTTCAGATTGGGGCTGATCTTGGGCTTGCCCCCCTTCTAGACAGTGTGGCACTGAGCACACTTCTGGAGGAAGATCTTCTTGTCCTTCTCCATATTACCCATTGTGAATTCAGATGGGTCCCCAGTCCAGTGATCTCCCTGCTAGCTCTCCACAGTTCCTCCAATTTGATTTCCTCTAGGAAGCCTTTCTTAATCAATCAATCAATCAATAGTGCTCTCTTAATTCTAGTGCCTTCCCTGTTATTTCCTGTTTATCTTGTAGACAGCTTGATTATAAGTATTTTTTTACTGTCTCTCCAATTAAATTACAAGCTCCTTGAGGGCAGGGACTATCTTTGCACCTTTTTGAATCCCAAGTGCTTAGCACAGTGCTTGACACTTAGTAGGTGCTTAAGAAATATTTGTTGACTGACAATTTATCAACACCACTTCCTTGTTTGACCACTGTAGTTTTCAGACTATGGAAAAGAAGTTCATGGGACCATTCAAGAAGAACCATATTACTAAAGCAGAGTCTGTTTAATATCTCTCAAGCCAGCTAGATTGGTGAACTTTTAATAAAATTGAAATTATTTTTGGGGAAACAAGACATAAGTTGTCCACCTGTTTTCCAAGGACAAAGCTAGAAATCCTTACAGCTAAACACTAATTGCTAATTCATTTAAGGGGTGGGGACCAACCAACCCATATGCAATATTGCGTAGACTCCAGCATAGGTTCCCAAAGTGGGATACTGATACTGCCATCTGAGGGGCACTGGAATGATTGGGGAGGGGTAGGTACAGTAGTGGCCTCAGGTGCATTTGGGGGTGTTGAGTAAAAATAAGGGGGCAGTGGAAGCATAAGGAAAGAAAAGAAAAAAATTTGAAAAACTGTTCATACATGTTTCACCTGTTGAGTAACAGAATTAAAGTCATAATGATTACATTATTTTCCAAATAAACACATAAAATGCAACTTATAACTGATCAGTGGTCAAATCTGCTTACAGGTCTTAACAAGCAAGTGTTGGCAAATGAGCTTGTCATACACTTTCAGAAGTTCAGCATGTTTCAGTAGGAATATATGTGTGTAATGACTTGCTTACAATACAACGCTGTATGGTTACGTGATGCAATATTGCATCATCAAAATATCAATGAAGAAAAAACTCACAAATTTACAATAAATTATTAAATTTAACATGCATCATTTCAAAAAATATTATATATACATATATATTTTAAATGATGCAAAACAATTAAAGAGTTAAAAAAAAAGTAGATTTCCAATGGGGCACTGAGTATTTTTTTTAAAAAGGGGGTGGTACACACATATACATAGATAGATAGAGAGTGCAGAGTGTGTTATATTAGAAGAGATGATATCCCCATACACAAACAAACAAATAAAATAAAATAAAAATTAAGGGGTGAAGGAGGAAAATTCCAGGAAGAAAAATGGAGTAATGGAATGGAGTAGGCTATAACTCATAAAAGAGATAAGAAAAATCTTATTCAATGGAGGAGATAAGGGAGAAGGGGAGAGGGGGAAAAATAAAGCTACTCTCCTCACGTGTGGCTGAAGGAGGAAATATTATACTCACTAAATTTGATATGAAAATTTATATACACCACAGGAAAGTAGGAGAGGAGGCGACAAGTGGAGCAAAGGAAATGTTAGAAGGGAGGGCAAATGGGAGAAGGGAGTCACTAGAAATAAACCCTTTCAAGAAAGGACAAGGTCAATTGTAGGGGGGGAAAGATAAGGGGGGATAGGGTAGGTCAGAGGGCAATATAATTAGTATTACACAACATGATTACTATGGAAGTCTTTTGCAAAACAACACATATTTAGTGTGTAGTGAATTGCTTCCCTTCTCAGTGGGGCTGGGGAGTGAGTGGGGGGAGGGAGAGAAGTTGGAATTCAAAGTATTAGAAACAAATGTTGAGAATTTTTATTGCATATAATCTGGAAATAAGAACTACAGGGATAGGGGTATGGAAATTCATCTTGCCCTGCAAGAAAAGAGAGAAGATGGGGATAGGAGAGGGGTGGGGTGTGATGGAGGGGAGGGTACATTGAAGGAAGGAGTCATCAGAATGCAAGATATTAGGAAGCGGGGGAAGGGGAGTGATGAGGAGAAAAATTGGACATGTTACAAAGTGAAGTAAAAGTAATTAGTATTAAAACAATAGACTGAATTAATTACTGAGAATAAATCAATGACATTTTTAGTTTGGAAAAAAGAATTTCAATCTTAATTTCCAAGAGGAAGGTAAACTTAGGTATTTGGCATTGATGGAAAAGTCAAGGTTTTAATGGTAAATTAGATTTTATGATTGCCATTTAATCAGGAACTAGAACATGTATAGAAAGGCATGCAAGCCACTTAAGACTTGCCTCAAAAGATGTTCCTTAGCCAAAGTGAAACTATGATCATATTGGAAACCTGGTTATTGGAACTTGCCATTTTTAGATGCCATGGGACTATTAAGGGACTGTTCTTCTGAGTCTACCTCCAGGTATGGGAAGCAAGAAAGGCAATCTGAGCCTCCAATGCATGATGCCAGTAAGCTGATGAGATGCTGGTATGAACTGCATAGGTGATCTCAAGGGAAGGGTGGGAGAGCGGCTGTTCAGCCTGGGCTGAGGTGGGATTCTCCTGACTCAGTTTCCCCACTGACACCTGGCAGACTTTAAGCTTGACTGAATGCAAGTGGATAATCTAATCCTGCCTGGAGCTGACATGAAGTTAGGGAGATATTGTATCCCTGCAATGTCCTTACTATTGGTGGCAATTTCCTATAGTCAAAAGGTTTGTAAGCTTAATACCAGATCTGTTCAATTATAGATTATGGGTAGGGGAACATCCAAGGTTGTCTAACATTAAGCTGTTAGGCTTAGGACTTTAGATCAACAACATTAAGTTAGGGTCTTTTAATTCTTAGTAATACTGTGGAGACAATTAGGTCAAGAGCTTGTGAAGCTAGCAACATAAATATTATCTGTGTCTCAGTTGGTTAATGTTTAAAAAAAATTATTTTATGGTCAATATTGTAAATGCTTTAAAAAGATGTATCACCTGACCAAAAGTTTGAATTGTTTTATGTGTTATAAACTGTGTTAAAAATAAATAAAATTTTAAAAATGTAATTAGGAAATATTTTACAAAATAAAAAAATGCAATAGAACATAAAAAAATAAAAAATAAAAAGGGGGTGGCGCCAAATAAGTTTGGGAACTTCTAGGAAAGAGGGCAATCTGTTACCCAGAGACCCTGGGCCCAGTGGTACATCTAATGGTCTCCACCTCCCTAATCCTTCAGGGAAGAGGAAAAAGGCAGCAGGAGATATACACCGGAGCAACAAGGACTGGGAAATAGCTGCCTAGAGCCAGGTAAGGGAGTGGGAACACTCAGGGATCATGGACCTGTGGAGGATGGTGAGGCATGAATTCGGTGACCTGCAGGACTGTCATGAGGAGGAAGTTTGCTCCCTTTTATGGCCCTGTTTATGGCCCTGCTATCATCCTCTCAGTTTTAAAATGAGGACCGCCCCCTTTTTCCACTTATGCCTGTCTTCCATAATCCTGTATATAATTCTTCATTGGTAATAAGCTACAGACTATTTACACTATCCAGGGCTCTTTGGGTAGCCTGGGCTTTAGATTCTTCAAAGATTGTGGCATATTCTTCAAAGATCAGGGTATAACTATATAGCAAAACTCTTAGAAAATCTCAAAGGAATAATGTGCTTCTTTCAGAAATGGTAAGTAGAGGTAGAGTTTATCCATTTCCAAAGACAGCTGATTCATTCGAGTGAAGATGTAGAGTGTCAGGAAAACAGGCTTGATGCTAAGAAATGTCCTTTGGGATATATACTGGCTGAACACCAACAAGTAGGGTTGGAGAAGCGTACGTGGTCTCTGATCTCATAGAAAACACAGTCTGATTGGGGAAGCTAGACTACCATAAAGTAGAATTTTAGAACACAGGCTAGCATGTTCTAAACAGTGTGGCTCTGCTTCTAGGTGTCATAGAGCTCAAAGTACCTGATCCTTGGAGGACAAGTAGGGTATGGATAGTGAGAGAGGGAGTTCTGCAGGGAAGGAATGATGCAAATAAACAGCAGGACAAGAAATCAGTGGGCATTGTGGAGACTGGCCTGGCTGGACTGGAGGGTGTTGTTCAGTTATCTGATGCTTCTGGATCCTGTGGGCTACAACATGCCAAAATTGTCCATGGGGTTTTCTTGGCAAACATACTACAGTGGTTTGCCATTCTCTTCTTCAGCTCATTTGACAGATGAGGAAACTGAGGGAAATAGGTTAAGTAACTCTCTCAGGTTCACATAGCTAGTAAATGCCTGAGACTGGATTTGAACTTAGGTTTTCCTGACTCTAGGCCCAAAACTATTCACTGAGCCACCTAAGAACTCCAGCCTGGAGGGTATCATCTGGGGAACAGTGTGGGAATAAGGCTGAGAAAATAGGTTTAAGCCAGATCATTCAAGGCCTTGAATGTCATCCTGAGGATTCCCGGTTTTATCATGGCAATAGAAAACTACTGAAAATTTGTTGTCCTTGTTCATGTTGAGACATGATCATAGTTGTACTTTAGAAAGATGGCAGTGTGCAGGAAAGAATAAAGAGAGACTGGTGTAATGAAGACTATGTAGAAGGAAGTTGCAATATTCTAATGAAAGATAGTAAGAGTTCAAGATAAGGTGATGACAGTAGGAATGTAAAGATAAGTGAATACAGTCATCGTTGAGTCAACATTAAGAAATCATGCAGCCTACTTGATGTAAGCAGCCCAGGACTGGAAACGAAGTAAATGTCTATAGATTGGGGAATGACTGAATAAATGTAATGAAATATTACTGTGTAGTTTAAAAAAAGAATGAATATACTAAATACAGAAAAGCATGGGAAGACTTACATGATGAAAAGTGAAGTAAGCAGAACCAGGAAAACAAAAGAAAAAAGATATATACATGCAAAGAGAGAGAAAAAGAGAGACAGAGAGAGACAGAGATAGAGAGAGAAAGAGAGAGAGAGATATGATGCTTCCAGAAAAGCATTTAGTTCCTGCTCAAACAATGTCAGAGAGTCCAGACTAAAGGGAGCCCCTGTTGAGATGTTCAGAGAGGATTTCCTATGGCCCTGGGGATGGTCACATTGAGAATCAGAACAGCTGCTTATACAAAGAAGGGAAGGGACTGTAGGGTAGACTGGAGAGAAAAAATTCAGAAGGCAAGGAAGAGACCTCCAGACAAAAGTGGTTTCTTGGGCAAGATGATCCTTTGGATCAGAGAAGAATTAAGAATTTGTCTCACTAGCTCTATGAAGCCCCTAAAATTGAGTCTGGTCTTGATCCTTCCTTATGCCAGAAGGAAAGAAGTTCTGTTACTTCAGGATGTCTAGCCTGAAAGGGTGTGTCTCTGAGGAAAGGATGGGGAAAAAAGGTCTTTCCTGCTGCTTGAGCTCAAAGCTCTACATATCAGGAAATGGGGGCTGGGGAGCAATGAGCCCTGGAAAGGGGTGGTGGCACTCAAGGTCACCCCAAGTTTGGGTCTTGATTACACACACACACACACACACACACTCATGGATGGCTGAGGGTGTGGTCTCTGGGTTCAAACAAGGCCAGGTTTCTGAAATGGTCCCCGGAAAAAGCCAAGATAATGAACAGTCATATCCTTCTAGTGATGAGTCTCCCTGGCCCAGGCTAGCTGCTAATTAGAGGGGAGGTGGCAGAGGTTCTCTCCTACCCTTGGGCTTCTTGGGCAGAGAGGACAGGATGGAGCGGCAGTGACTATCTTAGTGAGATGGAAGAACTGTCTTCATGAGAGCCATGAAACTCAAAAACAGTGGAATAACTCAGGCTGGGGAGACCCCATGAGTCTGAGGCAGTTAGGGAGAATGGAAAGGGACCAAATGATTTCTGTCTCTCTTCTCCGGCTTCTGTATCTCAGTCAGTCGAGTCTGAGTGAACTCTGTCTTTGGCCTATGGGTGCATAGTCTGGAGCCTGGACTCACCTGCTCACAAACAACTCAGACATATAAAGCCTTAAGGTTAAACCCTTTTCTCGTTTAATGCAATGAGTCAGGTAGTGCTTATATTATTATCTCTCTTATAGGTTATAGGACATGAGGCGCAGAAAAGCTAAGTGACTTGTCCAGGGTCACAAAGACAAATAAGGAGGGAGCCAGGGTTTGAACCCAGAACTTGATTCCATAGCTAATAGTTTTTTTACCCTGCTCCGGCAGGAGGTCTTTTTTTTTTTTTTAAACTGTTCTGATTGCATCTGCATAGGGAGTGCCCCGTCAGGAAACTCCCTCCCCCTGATGCACCTTGCTCTGCCACTTTTCATTTTAGTGATTTGTCAAGGGTCACACCAGTCAGTTTGTGTCAGCTATCTCGAGGCCAGCTCTCTGACCACTACCCCGTGGGCTGGGGTGATCCAGGAAACAAAGTGGAGTGAGCTGAATCTCGAACAACAGCATAAAGTGGTGAGTCACACGGTATAAATCTAGAGCAATAAGGGACTCCAGAGTTTTAGTTCAAACTTCCACATCTTACAGAGGAAGAAACATTTCCAGAGAAAGGGAAGGGTCTACCATATGCTGAGTACTATGCTACATTTATGAACGGTGTCTGATTTAATCCTCACAACCCTAGGAGGTAGGTACTGCTACAATTCTCATTTTACAGTGGAGAAACCTGAGGTTAAGTGACTTGTCCAGGGTCACATGGCTAGTGTCTGTGGCTAGATTTAAGCTGACTCCAGGCCCAGGGGTTCTATCTATATACCTGCCCAGAAAAGTTTGGTAATCTACAGACACACAGATAGCAGGCAAGCTTCAGAGCTAGAACTTGAAACCAAGTGCTCCACCAGCACGCTTTCCACTGTACTACAGTTTGGGGGGGGGGGGGGGGGGGGCGGGGAGAAGGGGTGCATGTATGCCTCTCTGAAGCTGCCAATCAATGGCATAGGAAGACATTGAGCCGAAACAGGCCTCCTGCCCCTCCTCAACCTGCCTCAGTCACAAGACAGCTGTCCTGGGAGGTGCTCTAACCTCCTCTTTCTACTCCCACCCTCAAGCTGTGTCTGCCAGCCTAGGTCTTGATAACAACGCTGTCCACCCTCACCCAGGGTTGCTTACTCCTCTCCCAGCTTGTCCCAAACACATGCACAGGGTGTAATCTTCATGGAGGTACTCCTCCAAATGTGGAGCTCCAGTGAAGCTGTGACCACTGGCAAGAAGTGTTCTTGCTTGGGGTCAGGTGATCTGGACTGGTTCTACTCACAATTCTGCCTCCCAAATAGCGATGGGACACTTGGTTTTTCTAGGCCTTGGTGAAGTGAAAAGAATCACGCTTGTCTTAGACCCTCCCATCCTTCAGGTCGAGGAGAGAAAATGGAGAAGGGAAAGTGGGTGGTAAGTACAGAAAAGTGTTTTCACACAAGGACTGCCCACTTCTGGGTGTGCCTCCAGGACCTAACTCAGTTGCTTTGGAAGACGGATAGGCTCCCTGGCCACTGAGATGACTCCTGGAAGTGCCGCTCTCCCTGCAAACACACATGCCAAGTCTTTCTTTCTCTTTATCTCTTAGGCTGCTCAAAGCCTAGATTAAGCTCTGACTCACAGAACAGGTATGGGCCAGTGGGGTGGGAGACCCCAGAAGACCCAAAATGGTGGAAAAAGCAGCTCCATGAAAGAGAAAATTCTCAAGTAGAACTCATCCCATCCATTCAGCCAACCCTCTCCTCCTTCCCCCTCACCTCTCCCAAACAGACACACACAGACAAACTTGAGGAACAGGAACCTGATGAAAACTTTCCAAAGAATTTGAGGTCAGACCAAAGAATGACTTCTGCCAGCAGATGATCTGCCAGTGAAACAGGAGAAGCCTTAAGCACTGGGGAGACCTGCATCCGCGGGGTAGGGGACAACCAATCACCCTAGAGGCCATGGATGTCTGCTCCAATCTTTTGAAATTCTCTTCTTAGCTTGGAATCCAACTCAAGAGCACAGACAGAAACAGAGGCACCCCCTTTGGGAACCTTCAAGTTACTCAGGACCTCCAAAGCTACCCTCATCCCTCTGACCCCATCTTCCTTAGCCAGAGTCCAGCACCTGAGTGGGCTGTGGCTTGGGAACAAGCACACTTCACTTCCACTTCCTCCACTCCTAGATCTGACGACTGTCCTTACCCTCCTCGAGGTTAGACTTCAAAATGTACTTTCTCCAAGTCTACCTCAGAAACAAAGCCCTTACCACCCAGTGGAATGAAGGTGTTTTGTTATTTGTACAATCTTTCTCTAAATGGCATATACAATCCTAAGGAAGCCAAAACCCAGAAAAGTTCCTATACCCCCAAATATTAAAAACAGCACTTTGTGTAATGGCAAAGAACTGGAGACAAAAGTACATGTCAGCTGACTGCACGATGACTAAAATAACAGAGGCTACACCAAATGTAAATGCAAAGAAAGAAAAGATAAAACTGAAAGCCTTAGAACTGTCTCAACAATGACCAAGCCTGGCCTTGTCAAAAATGATAAGAAAATGCCCCTTTTCTTTGGGGGTGGGGAGGGAATATTAAGTGGCAAAATGTACATAGTTGTCAAGACTTTTTCAATGTGTTGGTTATTTTTCCTTTTCTAATGTTTGTTACAAGGGATGGTCCCCAGAGTTGGGGGTGGGGTCAAGGGAGGGAAAGGATGTATTTAATAGTGACAGTTATCAAAATGAGAGGGATCAAGTCTCTCTCCCCCAAAGTGTCAGTGGGGGGGAAATTCAAGGGAACTCCTAAGAGGGTCATGTGTCTCCCTCTACCCTCCCTGCCTCAATCCATCAGGTCAGGAGCTTCTCATCCTCACCACTTGGCAAAAGTGGACTCAGAGATGTCAGGCCTTGGTCCTCCATGTGTCAGGGTCAGACAGGACCATTAGCAGTTAGCTAGATCATATGCACATCCCAAAGTTCAAAACCTGAAGGGACTGGGAACATGTCTGCTTCCCAGCCCTAAGGACGCATTCAAGAACTGGGGAAAGATCCCATGCTCTAATAAGCATTAAGGCTAAGGTACTTGATGAGGCTAGATCAAAAACAGTAAGGTCTCTGACTTCCAGGAGAGACAAAAGGCAAGTGGTCCGGGTCTATGATAACTAGGAGAGAGAAAAGACATGGCCTTACTACCCAAACTAAGTGACAGGACTCTGGCGTCCCAAGCCATGTTCCTCTAGTGGAAATGACTTGGGGTGGGGACCTCAATTCCCTGAAAGAAAAGTCAGGGTAAGATGAGAGGACTGAGTGCTTGAAGGAACCTTGGACCTTAATGCATTAGCACTTCACAGTCAAAGGAAACAAACAGGGAGTTTATGCCACTTGCCCAAGGTAACACAGGTGGTGTCAGAAGCAAAACTTGAACCCAGATCCTCTGCCTCCAGTACCATGTTATCTCCTAGGGTCCATCTGTAACATTTGGAACAGACACTTAGGTCTCATCTTCTTTATGTCATGGACCCCCTGGGCAGTCTGGTCAAGCCTATGCACCCCTCTTAAACTAGTTTAGTTTTTAAATGCATGAGACACAGGACATAGAATTTTGATGGAAATTAATAATATTGAAATAATTATGAAAAATTTTTTTTTAAAAAAAGAAAAAAAAAGTAAGTTCATTTCACGGTCCCTAGGTTAAGAACTGTTGCTCTTGTTCCTTCCCCAGACTGTCCTCCGGAGCCTTCGTCAGTGCCGGAATCTGAGAGCTGTCCCATGAGGCCAAACCCAGAACCAGGCACCAAGGCTGTCAGCAAACAACAAGAGCTTTTATCAGGGATGAGAGTGGTGGTCAGGGTTTCAGAGGCGTCTTCCTCCATCTTTCCCTCTGAGGCTATAGTCCACCTGGAGTTTGAGGTCACACCGTCCACTTCTCACTCCGGGCCTCCACAGTTTGTACCAGACCTTTGCCCAGAATGGCAAAATCCTCCAAAATGGCCTCCACATTGGGCACTGTCATGAGGTCCCCACTCTGTGACACCACCATCCTCCCTTGCACACTGGTAGCCTGTAGAGTAAAGAAGATGGAAAAGGATAGGGAAAAGGTAGGCCAGGATTGAACCAAGCCTCTGTGGAAGTCTGGGATGGGCAGGCCGGGGGAGCCACCACTGCAGAAAGCTGGGAAACAATCCATGGTGGAAGATGATCCCAGGACAGAGCGCAGTATCTTATCTTTCAGGGGCCACTCCTTCCACCCAGCACAAGTGCCTACAGACACCTCCATACCCAGATACTGAGATACACATTCCCCCATCCCTCACCTTGAAAGGTTGTGGCTGGAAGCTATCAGGCCTCCATAAGACACCAATCACTTCTCCACCATGCTGATCATAAAAAAACAATGCCAAGTCTCCAAAGGTCTTCTAGGGAAACAGGCAAGAGGACAAGTCAGACTACATCGGAAGCAGAGCCCCCTAAGCGTGCCCCTAGACTCGTCTCTGCAGCCCTCAGGCGGGAACGAACCTTTACCTGAAACGCCTTCTTCCTCACTGAATTATCCCTTTCTAATCAACACCCCAAAGCTTTCAGACTGAAGTAGGGCTCATAACTTCCTTGTACGATTTCAACAATACAGGAACCTTCTCCACCAACGTAGCTCAAAACCCATCAGAGACACGGGATAAATAAGCAAGAGAGCTGTGATTCTGAAAGCATGGGGAGCTACTGGTATGAGAACTAACTCTCAACAAAGACTGAAATCTGTCAGTGAATGAAGAGGTAAATCCTAGAGTTTCCTGAAGTAGAAGTTGGGTGACTTGTCTAGGATCACACAGCTAGTGGCAGAGATGTTCTCTTAACTCCAAGTCCAGGACCCTCCTATACCATAATATTTCTAAAAAAAATTACCACTAAAATTTATTTCTAGGGGCAGCAAGATGGTGCAGTGAATAGTGTTGCGTCTGGAGTCAGTTATAATCTGGCCTCAGGTACTTACTATGTGACCCTGGACAAGTCACTTAACCCTGTTTACCTCATCAGTTTCCTCATCTATAAATGAGCTGGAGAAGAAAATGGCCAACCATTCCAGGATCTCAATCAAGAAAACCCCGCATGGGGTAAGGAAGAGTTGACATGACTGAAATGACTTAGTGGTGGTGTTGGTGTTTTCATACTATCTCGCTGTAAGCTCAATTTTACCTCCCTACTCCATCCCAGTGAGGCTCACAGACTCCTGTATCTAGAAACCTACAAAGATTATCTCATCCCCTGCTTTTATTTTAGAGATGAGAAAACTGAGGTCCAGAG
This sequence comes from Bettongia penicillata ogilbyi, assembly GCA_023548195.1. Classification (NCBI taxonomy): domain Eukaryota; kingdom Metazoa; phylum Chordata; class Mammalia; order Diprotodontia; family Potoroidae; genus Bettongia; species Bettongia penicillata. The sequence goes on from JAJHZJ010000202.1 coordinate 1,889,889, forward strand.
AGAGGTTATATGGCCCAAATCTCATAAGTAGTAAACATCCAAGTGGGATCAGGCTTCTCATTTCAAAGGGGAAACTGAGGTCCAGAGAAGGGAAATAATGGAGTTGTTGGTAGAGCCAGAACTTGAACTCAGGTTTCCTGACTGCCCATCTAGGGTTCTTTTTACCATAGAAGGACTCCTGCACAGTCCTTCTGCTGAAGAGGGTGAGGCTGGGAGATGGGGAGAAAGTTATAGCCCAAGCACCAGGATAGGGATGGCTGATGACTCCCTCAATTAATCAATAAATCCAAATCAAGCCTCAGAAATGTCTGCCCAGGTTGTGCCAGACACAGGGAAAGCTTTGGAGAGATGGTCTCCAAGCATCCTCCCTGCCTCTGACCCTGTGAAAGAGAAGGATAAATGATCCCTACTACCCCCACCCTTGAACCCCACAATGACTCACCCTCTTCTCCATCTCCAACCCCTTGGTACACATCAAATTCTTCCCTCAAATAACTCCTGCAAATGTATTGTAAGCATGCCAGGAGTACCTCTTGGCCTATTTAAATCCCATGGCATGGTGAGAAGTCTGCTCCTTCATGGGAGTGACAAAGGGAAGGGGCAGAGAAAAGGAATAAAGGGACATGGGGAGAGAAGCAGAAAAGGGGAAAACAAGAACTGGGGGAGAGACAAGCACTGAGAAGAAACGAGGGGAAAATAAAGAAGGTAATGGCAGGAATGATGAGTCTGTCAAGAAGCTGCTGCTGGATTGGGATTCAGGTGGCCAGAGCTATCAAGTTCGACCTAGGAGAGGGGAGCAACTTACTCTGAGCTGACTGAGGTAGAGGCTCGGAGGGTCATAGCAGAGGACGGGCAGCTGGGAGGAGGAGCCGGCATGCTGAAGGAGGCCTCTGCTGAAGGAGGTTGCTGGTGGGTCCACGGCCTCTTGGTGCCGGGGGATATGTCGGGGATTCAGGTGGATTAGAACATCATAGAGATCCAGGGCTGGCCGGAATACCATCTTAAAGAAGGTGGTGAGCAAAAGTGAGTAGAGATGCCCCGCCCCCAACCCCATTTCAGACGTTACCATTACACACCTACGCAACAAAGGAAGCCCTACGAAATAAGCAAGGCAAGTATGATTCCCCATTTGATCAAAGGGGAAACTGAGACCCCAAGATGTGAACTGATTCTCTCAAGGTGCCCTACCAGCTGGCCCAGTCAGGAATGACAGCATCTTAGAACATAGAACTGGATGGCTAGGACTGGCTGGGTCTAGCCTAGCCCTTTTCACTTCTATTTATTGGTGAAGAAAACAGGCCCAAAGAGAATGGAGAACTAGCCAAATCCACACAGTTAGCAGCGGAGCCAGCGCTAGAACCCAGGCTCCTGTGAATAACAACAAACACTTCGGTGTAGAAGTTAAAGAGCAGCTAGGACACCAGGACTCTGGGCTTGTCACTTGAACTCTCTGGGTCAGTTTTCTCAACCATACAATAAGGGGTTTGGACTAAATGACCTCTGAGGTCGATCCTTATGGTCTAGCCCTAGGATCCAACCTCCCCATAGCTCACTCCATTCTCCAGAATCTTAAACCCATCACACTGACCAAGAGGACAAAGGTGGCAAGACAACGCATGTGGGGAGGCTCTATAGGGAAAAAGGCACATGAGTGTACTGCTGGTGCAGCTGGGAACTGATCCAGCCATTCTGAAGGGAGGGCACTTTAGAAGGAACTATGCCCAGAAATTTGCAAGCTGTGTGTACCCTCTGACCCAGATCTACCACTATCAGGCCTATTCCTACCCCAAAGAAGTCAAAGGCAGAGGAAAAGGATATATACATACAAACCTACTTAGGTACCAGTACCTCTTTTCATGGTAGCCAGAAAATGGAAACTTGGAAAACCTTCTCCTATTGGGGAATGGCTAAACAAAACTATGGTATGTGTATGTAATGGAATATACTATGCTTTGAGAAAAGGTGAAGCGGTGAAACGGACAATTTCAGACCCAACTGGGAAGACATTTGTGAACTAACAGAGGAGTGAGCAGAGCTAGAACAATTTAGGCTGTGATAACATCATAGAGAAAAATAACTTGGAAAAACTTTGGATTCTAATTGACACAATGATGAACCAAAAGTCCAAAAGAATGATGATAACACACACCACCCACTTCCTGACTGAACTTAAGATACAGAGACATATGTTGTTGGACATGGCTAATGTGGGACCATGTAGATGAGTATTAAAAGATTTGGTTTTTTAGCTCAATTGTGGGGGAAGGTGGAAGGTAGTGAGAGGGACAGATTAATTTTTTAAAATGTTTTAAATAAAAAGGAGCCTCACCCAAAATCTTCCCCCCAACTATCTCACCCGGATATCTCCAGACTCAGAAGGATCCATCAAGTGCTTTTCTAGGACTGGCAAGGCTTTAGCTGCCAGGTTCACAAGGTGATGCAGGATCTGGAAGAAAGATACGTCAGGCCCAAAGATGCCCCACCTCATTCCCTACCACCAAATAGCTCAGTAACTGGCAGATATCCACCTCTCCCTTCCCCTTCCTGAGGGGAGCAGCTTGATGGTGGAGTACAGGTCTGCCTGGTGATTATGGGATTTGAGGGCTATTTACCTGGGCCGAAGGTTTGTCCTTCGTCCACGAGGAGTGGCTTCGGTCTTGGGGGGTGGCAATGACCATGACAGGAAGGCGGATTCGAGATTCTAGGAAGTGGCTACGAATCTCTGCTTGATCCTCAGCTGGGGACAGAGGACTTGGGTGTCAGAATCTCTATTACACAACACAACACAGCTCCAGACGTCTGGCTGTCTCCACCATTATTTTATAAACATACGTACTTACGGATGTATATATACGTATATATATGTATGTATGTATGTATGTACGCATATATATATATTTCGCAATTCTAAATTGATAAAACAAGCATTTCTCTGCACAATGCAGAAGAGAAGAATATGCCTGAAATTGTGAGTCTCTTGTGTAAAGCTTGCTTTTAAGTATATACTAAATTCAAAATGTAATTTTCAAAGCTGTCAGGATTCCTCTTGGCCTTTCTTCTATCTTCTCATTTTTAAAAAGGATGATATAATGTTCATTCTCATCAAAACTATACTTATCAGAACCCTAGCTGTGTAGGGGGCAGATGTATGGAGAAATAATCAGGGAAGAGCTATTTCCCCTTTCAGAGACAGACAGACAAGACAAGACACACATCCCCACACACTCAACCCCAAAAGAATCCCACTCAGGTGGGAAGTTCAGCAGAGTGCTCAAGGCAGATCCAGAGGTCTGTCTCTAGGCCTGGGACTTCACCAATCTCAGTCACTCAACCTGATTTTTTTGCCCTTGTCCTAGACTATGCAGGGAAAGGCCCTAAAGGTCCCCTGGAGCTAACCAATCTCCTCCTCCCCACCCATTCCAGGTGATATCTGCCAGTACAGGTAGAGGCAACCCTATGTTCCCACATGTGCACACACACCTGGGGAATTAGGAAGCTGACACTAAGCCTGCCTCCCCCCAGCCGGCTCCTCCTTGGGCCCAACAATGGGGATTAGAAGCCCCTCCCCAATGCAGGGGGTTCTGGTTACTGCATAGCACACATCTCACCTCCCAGGTCTGGGCACACTGCCCAGCCAAGGTCATCTCACCCCTATCTTCCCACAACGGAGAGGGGGGTACCCCTTCGCCAGCATTCCCTTATAAGCAGTTTCTACCCCAGTCATCCATTCTGATCTAGGGCCTTCAGTGACTACTACTATGGCTCACCCGCTACAGGATAAAATACAAACTTCTCAAGTTAAAAATTCAAGGACCGCACAATCTAGCCCCAACCTGACTATCTTATCACCCACTTATGCTTTTTTTCCTGCCAAAATTCCTTTCTCCCTCTCTGCCTATGGACTGTCCCCTTCCTTGAAGAAGGAACTCAAACCTCACCTCCCCCACACAACTCAACTTCACTACTCCAGCCCATGGTAAAGTCCTCCTTCCTTTAAAAGCCCCAGAATTAAAGAAGCTGAGCCACCCAGTTCATCCTTGGGCCATGCAGTCTTTTATTTTATTATTACTTTCCATTCCTACTTGGACCACAACCTTCTCAAGGGCAGGAAAGGGGTGAGAAGGGACAGCAAGCAGGATAAGCAAAAGCTTATTGATCCACTGATTGGAAGAGACTCCTCCTTAACTGCTTTCCATGGTCACTAGTGAAAAATGTTTTCCCTCCCAATGAGACTGGAACAGCTCCCCTTTACTCACCTGTGAGTTCACCATTGAGGTTGACAATAAGGGGATTATTTTTCCAGTCAAATGTGGACAGCAAGGCTAGGAAGCGGAGAAAGCCAACCTGAGGGGAACTGAGGAAAAAGGAACTCTGAGAGAGCAGAGAACTCCAGACAAGGCTTCCTGTAGCTCTGGCTGGCTCTTACATCAACACTGCCCACGCCCCCGATCAAACACAAATCAAGGAGTCCAGACTCCTTAGGGAGGGGTCTCCTGAGGCAGCCCTCCTTTGCCTGATTTCCACCTCTATAGAGCATGTTCCAGGTAAAGCCCAATGACATTCCCAGTCCAAGGCACAGGGACACGGAAGAAGCTAGCTCACCTGGGGGGGGTGAAGGGGGCAGCATGCAGGAAGAGGGAGGCAGCCAGTAGGTCCAGGCTCTCCTCTGTCAGTCCATCACTAAGGAGCTGGGCCCGGACCCAGCGCTTTGCCAAACGGGCCACGCCAGAGAAAGCTGAGTGCTGCTGCTGGAGTCTGGGGGGAGAAGAAAGGAAAGGAACAGCAGGGAAAGTAGGACTAAGGCCCTGACCTCTGGGTGCTCAGCCTGGGAAAGGGAAATAGGAACAGCACCCAGCTGCCCAACCCAGAGGGAGAACCGTGTGGATAAGAATCATGAGTCCAGGGACCCAGCCAAAGGCAGGGATGAGGGTGAAACAGGCATCAGGAAAGGGTTTGGGACTCAAGCATTAAGATTTCCAGAGGGAAAGATGGGATCAGGCAGAGAACGACAATAACTCAAATTTGCAAACCCTCCGCTCCAAGTCCCTCACCCATGCAAGGCACTAGTGAGCTGGGGCAGCTGCCGGGTGTCCCGCTCTAGGAGGAGTGCCGCAGGTGTGTCTCTCAGTGTGCTCATTCCTCCTGGGGTACAGGACTCCTTCAGGATTTGGGGCTCCCTGTGGTATGCCACCCGAACTCGGAAAACATAACCGTCCTGAGGAATTGGGGAGAGAGTGTGGTGATAAAAGGCTCCCAACTTGTTCCCCAGTGCCCTTGGACATAGAATGAATTTTAAAGCTGGGCCAACCCTCTTGTTAGAGGCTACCTGATCTAAAGATGAAGAGTCAATGACTTAACCTCAGTTCACACATCCAAGGGCAGAGCCTGGACTAGAAACCACACCTCCAGTCCAGTGAACTTTCTCCTCCAAAGTCCAACCTCCAACCCCTCAACACTTACACACCTGCTCTGGCCACATTAGTACCTTGTAAACATCAGTGTGGGAGGCCTTAGCTGAACACTGGAGGCCATACTCCTGACTCAACACCTCTGCCAGGTGCAACTGGAAAGCAGCTCTAACTCGCTGTATGGCATCTGCATCCTGAGGCCACTGTCCACTGCCCTCCAGGTGACACACCACTTCAGAGAAAAAGAGAGGTTAACTCTCTGGTCGGAGCTCGAGTCCTCATTTCATCACCTACACCTGCCCCCGTCCCTCCCCCCAACCTAGATCATTTATGGTTACTTTGTGTCCCAACACCCCCAGTAGTTCCTCATACACAATTCCCTTACCATTTATGGGATCCACGAAGGCTGGGCAGGGTTTGCTGGGCCGAGGCAGCAACACGTTCCGTTTTTCCAGGCGGTTGTGGAATGTGAAATCAAGCCAAACAGGAACAGGGGAGAACACCTAGGTAAGGAATGTTTATTTAAGGAGAAGCTTGTGTTTTTGTGTGGCAGAAAGCAAGGATAGGGAAAAAAGGAGAAGAGGGGACCTGGGGGGCAGTCCTCAGACCCCAGGACACTCACGTCAGTATATCGTAGGGCAGCATGAGCTCCCTGAACAGAGGTGACGGTCAGGGGCAGCCCTTTGAGACCCCACAGCTGGCGGCTCAGCTGGTCATAGGCACGCACCACCATGGCCAGAGCCTCCTCACCTGTGCTGTGAGCCTGCCAGAGGAAATATAGGAACAAGGAAAAACCACCATTAAACCAATCAAGCATTTAATTCCTGTGGAACTGAACTGACTGAAGACGGATCAGAATAGCTCCTCTCTGTGACTGCTCCCCAAGAGCACCAGGGATGAGGGCAGTGGAGATGGCAGGCCTGCCTGAAAGCAGATAGGTAGACCCAGTGCCTTATCCCTTCCTCCCTCCCTCCCGTCCATCCCCAGCAGCTGGTCTGCAATTGTGCCAGGATCCTAAAGCCCTCGCAGAAGTTTTGGTGGAGTCACTACTCCATCTACAGAGCACTTTAGGAACTACACCTCTCCCAAGTGTCACCCCAGACAACTCCCTTCTGCAATGGGAGGCTCCTTTTTTAAGAAGCAAGTCACATACTAACCAGACTGAGGACCATCCCCTAGGGTAGGGTTACTACACCACCACCCCTCAATCCCAGGAGCCTCACCTCTTTGGGTGCTCTGATCAGAGGGTCCAGGTAGCCTCCCACATAATGGATGTAGGACTCAGGTATACCTGCATGTCTGGGAAGGAGAAATAAAGAGAAAGAAGATTACCAAACTCCATCTTAGGCTGTATTACTCTTCCAGTGACATCAATGTAGCGTAGACCTATTATTTTGTTGAGCTGTCTCCGCCATCGATGCAGCTCACTCACTGTCTGCACCCCCAGAGTCTCTGAGAAGAGTCGAGGACCCAAGATGTCGCGCACCCGCCCAGGGTCACCCAGACAGGATGCCAGTTGGGGAACTTGAACCTAGGCTTCCCTTGTCTTAAAACAAATCTCTAACCATTATTCTATACTTCACCTCTTACTAGACAGGATTCCCAAAGTTTTAGTGAAATTTTTAGTTATTAGAGCTATTAAATAATTACTAATATAAATTATTTAAAACTTAAAACCACAGTGATTTTGTGGATGCCCTGTGTTACCATGCTCAGTTCACATCTCACGGATGGCACTTTACAAGATGCCAAGATCACATAATAAACCCTCAGAGGTGGGAACTGCAGATATTCATATCCCCATTTTACAGATAAAGAACCTGGAATTCTGTTCACAGTGTCTCTCTACTGATATATCCAGAGGAGAGGGGGAGATACCTCAAAGCCCAGTCACATAAAAAATGAAGAATACTGGCAGCAGAGGAGACTTAGGGGAGACTTGGCATACACAAGACACTTGAATATTTATTGAACTGAAACAAGGCAGAGTGGCCACCTCCTGCCTGCAGGACCCAGAGAGGAGGGTGGGCCTCAGTGAGTGATAAGGGCCCTCTATTTGGAGCCCCTGGGGTCCTGTGAATCCTATCCCTCCATTAAGCTGGGCTCCTCAAGAACAGAGTTAGGGGAGGTAAGCGGGAAATGTATTAAGGACATGGCAGGAGGGATTCCCAAATTAGAAGGAAGGTAATGACCGATGAATCCTCAAACACTTCTCTCCAGCTCTTAAGTTCCACTGGTCAGGAAAAACTAAGGGTGGGGAGACAGATTGAGAGAAAGGGGGGAAAAAGGACAGGTGACCCCAGCCGCCAAATCAGACCAAGAAAAGGCCCCTGGAGTATGGGACCCCCCCACAATCCCACCATGTCCCTGGGATTTGTGCAGGACAGGAGGCATGGTTTGAGGTGAATGGCATTCTAGCCTTAAGGAAAGAGCACTTTAGCAAACTGGGAGATCCAATCTCTCATTCTGGTAGCTGTATGACCTTAAGCCAATCGACTGAAGAGGGTGGACTAGCTGATCTGACTCCCCTTCAAGCAACAGCAGTCTATGAAGGACACTCACAGTTTTAGGAGGTGAGTGATCACCTGGTGGGGCAGGAGGCGTTTCTCGGCCATGGATTCAGCCTTCCAAAGTACAGCTTCTCGGATCGACCCATCCTGGAAACGCCTTAGTTCTGAACGTGAGCCCCAGAACTGGCGGAAGTCAGTCGCCTGCAGCAGGGAAGGGGGCAGAAGTGGTACAAAACATAGCAAGAAGACATCAGAGGAACTACAGCTCTTTGTTCTCTTTGAAACAGCCTAAAAAAGTTAATCTCCTTGACCAACCTCAACTGGACAGGCTGCCTAATAGGACTAGGGTTCCCAACAGCAAGGTGTCCTCCTCCCCCTTCCTGCCATCCTTGCCCTCACATTTCCTCAGGGATCTGGGCTCCTCACCTCTGCATGATCAGCTTCAGGTCCCATCTCTAGAACACTGACCAGTCCCTCGGGCCGGAGCAGCAATCCCAATGACAATGCAGTTTGGTCCTTGTGTTTTGGGGGGTTCTGGTTGATCTTCCACTAGAATGAGGGGCAGGGAGAAGAGGAAAGAAGAAATACATGATCTGGATCCCAATGGGTCAGATCCAGTCCACTCCTTATCCAATGCTTTATCCAATGTCATCCCATCTCCTTCTCGAAAGATCCTTGGGAAACCTCTGTAGCTCATTACACTGCTTACTTGGGGTACTGAGGCCCGAGAATGGGTCAACAAGGTCACACGGGAGCCCAGGCCCCGTTCCAGGAGGGCAGTTAAGGTGGGAAGTATGGCAGACACATAGTCTCCTCCGTGGTCCTGCAGTTCTGACCACAGCTTCAGCCTTTGGCAAGCAGCATACAGACAGCTCAGGGGATGTATACTAGGGAGAAAGAGAGGAGAAAGAATAAAGAATACTAAAACCCCCCAGGGTCAACATTATTGAGTGGTTCTGTTAGCCTTCTCCAGGAAGCCCACTGGGATTCCCCTCCCTCCCTCCCACTCCACCCCCCACCCGCCACCTCACTGGACAACATGGTCGAAGGTTCGGATCATTGGTTTGGGTGTCATGAGCAGCATCTGGAAGCCATCTACAGTCTTATCATCCAGTACAGTCATAGACAGCTGGGCTTCATGCTGCACCTGAAGGAAAAGGCCAGATGGGGGAAGCTTAGGAGGATGGGCAAAGGGACAAGCTTGCCCAGAGAGCAAACAGCACTCACACTGGAGCCTCGGCGGCTCTGACCTCTATGTGCTTTCCCCAGATCTGCAGCACCTGGAAGGACGCTGCACAGACACAGAACTCGCCCCCAGGGGAAGCTTTGGTAGTACCACCCGGTGACTATGCATCCTCTAGTGTCCTCAACACAGAACAAAGAGATGCAGATACCTGCTGGTACGTAGGAACTGTGACGTCAGCACAGAGATTAAGGTGGCCTGAAGGATCCACAAAGACCACGGAGAAGGCCTGATGGAAGTCAGCCACGGCTGGCTGAGGTAGAGGAAAGCAAAGAAATCAAGAACAGAAGAAGGAAAGCTGAGCCAGAGCCCTCAGCTCCACCATCCCTCTCCCAGATACTCTTCCCATGAAGAAAGCCCCCGCCTCCCTCTCCAGGTCCCAGCCATTTCCCCTTGTCCCCATCCCCAATATCACCCCACCCTTCCCACCAGGACTCCCACTGACCAGAGATGGATCCGAACTACGACACAAGCTGATGCCACTGACCGTCAGATCTGTGGTGGCTGGAATTGGGAGTGACAGAGGAAGAAGTGCAACAGGTCAGCCCTTGAACAGTGAGGAGGAACGCCATCCACCCCCATTCCCCACACTCCCCACCCTGACTTGCCCTCCCCCTCTGACTCACTGAGCCACTAGAGACCTCAGATGCTATTCAGTTCAACCCCTTCCCCCAAAGGAATCCCCACTGTGATACAGCACAGTGTCCTCCAACCTGGCCTGCAGAACTCCAGCTAGGGGAAACCCATTACCTGCAGAGGCAGCCCATTCTGTTTTTAGATAATTCTCATTATTAGTAAAGATTTCCTCACACAAAGCCTAGAAGCCTGGAAACAAACAGAACTAGTCCAACCCCGCTTCCACACTGGTGGCCTTTCTAGCTTTTGAAGACAGTGTTCATGTCTTCCTTCTCTCCCCAGTTAAACACCTGCTGTTCCTTCAATCAACCCCATGTGGCACTGACTCAAGGCCCTTGGCTGCGCTAGCTGCCTTCCCCTGAAGCTGTCCCTGCCTTCTAAGATGCGGTGCCTAGAAGTGCACCAATCTGCCAGGGCAGACCACAGGGGGACTCTCCCTTCCTCATTCCTGGCAGCTTTGCCTTCCAAATGCAGCCTAAGATTGAACTAACTTTTGTTGGCTGCCATATCACACTGTTGGGTCATGCTGAGCCTGTCACCCATTAAAAGTCCCCAGATTTTCTTTTAGAGAGATGTCAAGTCTTTCTCCCTCTTGGACTTGTGAAGTCAATTCCTCTCTAGGTCTCAGTCTACTTGTTTATACAGCACTGATAATTAATAGTCCAATGCAACACCACATAAAACCAGTGGGAGAAATCCGCCCCAAAGCCCACAGTTTCTTTGTCCACCCTCATCTATGTCTCCACCTCACCTAGGAACTGAAGAACATTCCTCAGCACTTGATAGCCACTCATAGACTTGCTGACTTTTCTAGTAGACACTAAGAAGGCCACCAGCATGGAAACCATGAAGCCACTGAAGCCTCTGGCGCCCTAGGGGAAAGTTTGAGGATGGAAAGATTGGCCTTGGAAGGAAGGGCCCCTTTAGCCCAACCCAAAGGAGATGGATGTCCCCAGGCAGGAAGAGGGTATATGAGTGGCACTCCCTGGTACCACCATCCAGGACAATCCAGAGCCAACACTGTCTACTCTGGGACCAAGGCCTGGCTATGGTGGCAGGGCATGGTTCCCAGGGAAAGACCTGGAGAGTAACGCTTCAGAGAGACTAGAACAAAATGGGGCATGCCATTCCCAAGCCAAACCTTGTCCAGATCCCGCTGCCGCAGCCAGACTTTAAGCAAAATAATGCCATCCCGAAGGCCAGGGGAAGAGGCAAGCAGGGATGACAAAAGGTGAAGGTGAGATTCCATAACTTCATCACAAAGGAGCAAGGTATTATAATGAGGAGTGGGAGGATCCAGGACAGCTGAGGTGGTGGGTCAAATCAGAGAGAGAATATTAGTAAAGAAAAACTAGACTCCATTTCCCTAGACTGTGTTCCTTGTGTCCCCCCAAAAATTCTCCACCCTGCCCCATCATCACACCTAATTCCAATCCTCCCCCAAACATGCCTTTTTTTCCCTAAAGTCTCCCCTACTCTTGCCCTTACCCTCCTTTGGGGTAGTCTTGTCCCAGAACCAGGTGGTACGGACATTGTTCTTGGAGGGCAGCAGGCGGCACAGACGGAAGAACCCAGGTGGGGGGCAGGGGTATAGGCGCACAGTGACCAGCCGCTCGTCCTTTCCTGAGGAGAGGTAGGCTACACTAAGATCATGGATTTCTTCTCAGCCTAGAGGTTCTCCAAGCATTGGGAGAGTCTAGAGGACAGGAAATCCTGCATGCTACCCTAGTCCAGGGACCCTTCCGGGGCCAAATCTCATACTTCTGCATGTAGCATGTACCTGCAGGACGGAGCAGCAGCAGGGGCTTCAGGTGACAACCATTTATGTAGGAGAAACGGACACTGCCAAAGAGGGGGTCCCGGGACAAGTGGTAGCCCAGATGAGCTAGGTAGAGGGCACGCTTCCTTAGGTAGCGCTGATTTAGCCCATCCTTGTCCTGTAGGATCTCCTGTAGACAGAAAGAGCAGTACAGACAAATGGCAAACGACTTAGGTTTTCTGGTTAAGTTAAGCAGGGAAGGTAATACCATACCCACTCCATAGAAGAGGACACTGAAGCTCAGAGAGCACCAGTGACCTGCCCAAGGTCACAAAATGAGTTTGTGGTAGAATCTAGACTGGGACATGGCTCTCCTCACTCTCAGCTCACCCTCATCGAATAGGAGCACATTTCTAACTGTAGTTTCAATGTTTTGAAAATAGGTTTTAATGGGGAGCCAGAATCTGTAACAATAATTATTACTTTTCCCAGACCTCTTTAATCATAGTGGCTTCCCTCAGAGATTACTTATTTTATCCTGTACCTATCTTAACGATAAAAAAAAATAGCTGGTATTTACAGTATAGCACTGACAATATGCCAAGTGCTCCGATAAGGGTTTTACAAAGATAATCTCCTTTGTTCCTCACAACCTCATGAGATAAATGTTGCTATTTATGCCCATTTTACAATCGAGGAAGCTAAGTGACTCACTGAAGGCCACGCAGCTGAGTGTCTGATGTCCGACTGAGCCCAAAGGCCCTATGCACTGCACCACAGCTGTATGCATCTTGTTTCCCCCATTAAACTGTAATGTTTTGGAGAGCAGGGCTGTTTTTTTCAGCTTTCTTTGTATCCCCAAAGCTTAGCATAATGCCTGACAAAAAAGCCACTTAATAAATGCTTGGTGACTTTGACCTCATTAAATTGCTGTTCTCCAAGCCTTTCCACACATACTGACTACCTCAATTTGACCCTCAAAAAAACCAGGTGGTAGAGAAAGGCATCTAGAGACTGGTGCATTTTAGAAATGAGTAAATAAAGAGCTAGAAGTGAAATGACTTGCTCAAAGTTGTACATTAAGCAGCTGGCAAAAACCAGGACTAGACAGAATTCAGATGGATTCCCAACATGGGGTTCTTTCCACAACGCTGATCCGGCTAAGATGCAACCCTCCCTTCCTCCCACCAAATCATTTCCACACTGGCTGGGCCAAGTTCAGGACTACAATTATGCAGACAGCATCTGGCTAAAAAGGAAATCAGGAGCATTCTGGACCTAGCCTGCAATTCTAGTCTCCCACCCTCCCACTTCTCTAGCACAAGCCTTACCTTTGGCATAGTCAGCACTACATCCACATTGACCTCTGGTCGGACACAAGTTCCTAGCAGGTAGCTGCCCACCACAGTGATCTGAGTGGGAGGCAAGAACTGGAAGCGACCTTTCACAGCATAAGGCTTCTGAATGAAGGGTACTTTTACACCTTTGGGCAGCCATGACTGGTCTGTTATCTGAGAAAGGAGCAAAGTTGGGAGGGAGTATCAAGGGATAAAGAAAAAGAGAAGAGGGAGAGAAAGATGGAAAAAAAAAAGGGCACGAGTATGAGTAGATACACCAAAGAAACAGACAAAGGCAGAAGACTCAAGACGGATTATACCTAGCCCCCAGGTGCAGAAAGCCCTGATGCTACCAGCCCATTTCCTCTGGCCTCTGGGGCCCTGCAGCTCCAACCCTGGCTACCAGCTCATATAATATCTCTGGGTCCTATATTTCCTGGGTTGAGCTTTGAGGAAAGGAGAGGGCTCCTGGGCTCCCTGTCCCCTAGCCAGTAGTGACTATGTCTTTGGGACTCTGGGGACCCAGAAATTTAGATGCTCTAGTCATAATTCCAATTCCTAAAGAGTTCTCTTCCTGTCCCAACCCTGACATCTTCTCCTAGATAATTCCATCCAATCACTGTTTTCACACTGGCCCAAACTCACCTCAGTCACCTTGGTTGAAGGAACAGTAAGAAGTCGTTGCTTAATCTCATGCAAGAAGGCATCAATCCGCTGTTGCTTCTTCTCCTTCAGCTTCACCTCTTTCAATAACTCCTCCATCTAGAAGGATTGGAATAACCAGGGAGGTCTTCAAAGCTTTCCTTACACATCAAAACCATGGCTTAAGTTTAGATCATGGTGAGGCCACTAGAAATGAGGAGACCTATTGGGTCTCCCCCATTCCACTTTCTTCTAGTCGCAGGTCCTAGATCTTGGAGGGAAAGGGAATCCCAATTTTGACCTCCCCTCATACTTGTCCAATCTCCTCCTGTGTTTGCCCCAACAAAGAGCTCCCCACTTCAGTTCATCCACTGGGAACAACGAACATTCTTCATGCCTGGGAGTGAGGGGGGATTTCTCTGCAACCTTGTTTCTTTGAACAGGAAATCACTAGGTGTCTCAGCTCACCTAAGCATCCCAAAGGGGCCTGTAGACAATAGAATTACTATGGTGGGCAAAAACACTGAGATTATTACTCACAGGTATGAACAGTATTGCCACTCTAGTGCCAACTACCTAGCACATTCACAAGTATGTCATGTGATATATGTCTGTACTAACTGAGCAGCAAGAATACTGGCCTAGGAGAAATGAGACTCGGGTTTACTTCTCATTCCTGCCACTAACTATTAGGTCTCTTCACCTCTCTGAACCCTAGATTCTGCTTCTCCTAAGAGAAGGATGTAATGGTCCCTAAGATCTTTGCCAGCTCTCACATTCTATAATGAATACCAGGGGAGGAGAGGAATTAAGTATTGATATATTGCCTACTGTGTGACAGGCACTGTAGTAAGTGCTTATAAATATTATTTCATTTGATCATGACAGCAGTCCTCCACAGCAGGTGCTGTTATTACCACCATCTTAGAGTTGAGAAAGCTGAGGCAAACAGAGTTTAACTGATTTACCCAGGGTCACACACAAGTGTCTCCCTGCCTCCTGTTCCAGTGCTCTATCCTCTGTTACCTAGCTGCCAAAAGAATTTATAGCCTTTTACAATTTTCAAAGTACTTATTAAAGATTTCAATAGGATATACACTCCTTGAAGGCAGAGACTGTTTCCTCCTCCTTTTTTTTGGTGTGTGTGTGTGTGTGTGTGTGTTATTGTATCCCAAGCACCTAACACAATACCTGCAGATGCTAATCTGCAGATGTTTTTCAATTAAAAGATTTCACTTGATCATCACAACATCCTGTGAAGTTGACAGGGAAAGGGTTAATTTCATTTTACAGGTGAAAACACCAAAGTTCAGAGGCCAGTTGACGGTTTCAAAGTCAGACAGAATAAGTAGCGGGGCCAGGACTAGAAGCAAAGTCTCACGACTTCCAACAAGGTGTTCTTCCTCTCTGGCTCCCAACTGAGAAAATGAGGTACTGCCTCTGAGGAATCAGCATTACGGGACTACAAGACATCCCACTTGACTTTAGAGAGGGCTAGGGAATCTTCAATTCAGGAAGTCACCTCAGCGCCTGCAGAACCCAACTCCTTAGCCTCACCTATCCATTTCTATCACCCCCTTCCATTCCTCCCTCCCCAGGTCCTGACCTGCATCCGGAGGAGGTTGGAGTGGAAAAGGTTTTCTGTCTCTTTCATCTGGCTTAGCTCTTCATTTGTGGGTTGTTTGTACAGCTGGGCTTGGCTCAGCTCCACAGGCAGCAGGAGTCCCCCATTCTGACCCCCTGTCCGACGTTTCTTGGAAGGAGGGGTGTCCTTCTTGTTCTCCTCTGACTCCATGTCTTCCATAATGGGTTCTATCACCTGTGGTCGGAGAGATGGAGGTGGTCACATTCTCAAATCTGACCCTTGTATATGACTTCACTCCCTACTTTTATATCTTATGAGGCTCTGCTCTTTTACTGTCTCATGTGGGTGTGGACAAAGTCATGTAGCATCAACCCAACCTGAAGGAAGAATCAGCAACTAACATGGTATGATTTACCTCTCCTCCTTCCTAAAGGTGCCTATCCCAGGGCCTGAAATTCCAAAAAATGGCATTTTCTCTTACTGCCCTCTCCAGGTTCCTTTTTTAAACTGCGGAGTCCTGCGAGAAAGTACAATTATTCAGACCCTAAGACTTCAGAGTGGATGAGCTTAGTAACTGTTTTCTTTCTAGACAGGAGGTAGAAGGGCTTTAAACTCCTCAGGGAGAGGAAAGTATGTACTAGAGGTAAGTTTCATAAAAGTTGGCCTGCCCTGTATATATACATATACATATATATACATACACACACATACATACATACACATGCGCGCACACACACACACACACATACATATATTACACACAGAGATCACTTTTCTATCCAACTGCTGGACAGAGCGTTCTTGTCTACCAGAACATTTTTATTCAATGACTGAAACTAGAAGAACCTTTGTATCTTAATCTTCACATCTCTTTCAAACAGGTTCAACAAATCAGATCCTCTCCTATAGCAGGGCTTACTATGTAACAGTTACTACATGTGGCATGTACACAATGTAGTATATAAGTGAAACATTCATTGACACAGCATTTTACAGACAAAAATACAGAGATCTTGAGAAGTAAAATGACTTATTCAAACTCAACAAACACCTTGCTGTAAAAATAGAATTTAAAACCCAGGTCTTCTGACTTCGTATCTAATGCTCTTTCTCTCCTGATGTGTATACTGGAAACAAGACATGTCAGATTTCCCCTAGTATTTCAGGTATTACCATACAGAACCTATGATATTTATATTTTCTGTCAGTCAAGTCAGGAAAGATAGAGAGTGCTAAGCACCAACCTAAACAAAACATTTTTCTCTTCTTTCCACCTGTTCAAAGTTTCATCTCCTTTGAGAAATATGCCCCACCCCACCACCAAACCAAAAGTGATTTGACTTACTACCTATAACCTATCAATCAATATTTATCAAAGCCCACTATAAACTCAATTATGAACTCAAAGAATCAGGAAGACAGAGAAGAAAGGACAACTAATAGTTTGGGAAAGAAAAACAAAATGCAGTTCGAATGATGATAATACCAGACAGGAAATGGCAAGAATCAAATAAATAGAACAGATGACAAGGACCCAGTTCACAGCAGAGACTGGGAGTTAGGAGACCCAGGCTCTCATTCATGGCTCTACTGATAACAAGTCATTTCATCTTTTTAAGTGTGTTTCCTCATCTCTGCAGCACTGGATGACAGAAGATAGAATGTTAGAAACAGAATGCTCCTCAGAGGCCATCTAAGTCCAACTCATAACCTAAACACGAATGTTCTATTCAACATATCAGATGACTGGTCACTCTACTTTTGCTCTATGGAAGCATCTACCACTCCTTGAGACACTTCAGAGTAGTATAATTATTAGGAAGTTTTTCCTTGTTCATGGAGGATTTCTGTAATAATCCCCATTGCTCCTAGTTCTGCCTGTCTTCTGGAACAAGACCAGTCCTAAACATGACAATATGATTTTAAATACTTGAAAACCGCTCTTAATATCCCCCCAAATATTTTCTTCTCCATGCTAAACATTCCCCACTGCTTCACCATATTCTCATACATGATCTTAGGGCCCTTTACCATTATGGTTTGACCACTCTTAAAGTTGTCAATCTCTCCTTATAATGTGTTATCTTTTTGTGAATACAGTAAGAGCAACACCTTCCACATTTCCAACAATGCGAATCTCTTACTATGACCCAAGATCACAGTTTTTCAGGTCAATGTATATAATTTTTGGACTCACTATTAAGCTTGTGGGTCACAAAAAACCTAAAATCTTTTTTCTGGAGAACCGCTGTCTAGCCCACTTCTCCCATCTTATTCTCATGAAGTTGATTTTTGACCGAAAGTAAGACATTTTGTAACAGCCCTAATTAATTTTATCTTCTAATCTATTTGACATGGCCCAAGGTTAGAATGTTGCCTATCCAGATCTATTATCCAGCAGGTAACACTATCCCTCCCAGCTTTGTATCATCTCCAAATAACAGGGGCAAAAAGTAACCATGTAATGTTTACTTAACTGACCTGGATAAGCAAGCCCTCTACTACTTCATTCAAGTCACTGATAAAAATGTTAAAACAACAAACAGCCAAGAAAACTCCCTGAGGTGCTCCAGACAGACCTCCGTTAACTACTCTCTGTTTTAGTCTGTTCATGCCAGCGGCTCCGAATCCGCAGAACTGGATCAGCTCTTCTCTAGTCCGCATCTCAGCACAAGAAAAAAGCACGAAAAACTTTATTCCATTTCTTTTCACAGCCTTTCCCCCTTTAGCTCGCAGTCTTACGATGCTATCCTTTCCGACACAGTAATACCAAGGATTTATCATTTACATTTAATCTGATGAAGACACGACCGCTCCTCCCCCAACCGAGCGCGCTAAACCTTTCAAACCAGGTCCTCGTCTCCCCTCTTCCTTACGGAAAACTCAAAGGCTCACGGACAAGGCTCCGACGCAGCGGGATCGTCACAGGCCCGCGTGCTCCAGCAGCGCAGCCTCCCCCAGGTTCGGGCAATGAGCTGTTCTTAACCACCGGGGGGTGCGCCTCTGCTCCCCGACCCGGGCGGACAGCACGACCCGCGCCTCCCCCGGGGCTTTCGGGGAAAGACCCCCGGCCGCCCGGCACGCGGAGATCTCGGCTTCAGCGTCCAGGGGGCGAGCGTCTCCCTGAAATCCCTCCCTCTGCAGAGTCAGCGGGAAACGGCTCCCCCAAAACCCCCGGACTCTCCCTTCCTCACCTCGGGCTCTTTGGGAGCCCTGCGTCCCGGGGTTCCTGCGGGCGCCGGCCCCATAACTCGCGGCCCCAAGCGCTCCACCGCCGCCGCTCCCCACGTGGGCGGAAGTTCCGGCCCAGCGCCTTCCCACCCGCACGAGCGCGCGACCCAAGCGCGCCCCCATTGGCTGATCGCTAGAGCGTTCCTTTGCCATTGGGCCCGACCAACTCTGCGCACCGCCCCTTTTCCAGGAGAGATGGAAGGTCAAAGGGCCTAGGGCGGGGTTTCGCATTGCGACGTTTTGCGACAGTGAAGCGGAAGTCCGTCAGAGGAAGCTCTTGAAGGCGATTTCTGGCGCCTGGGTGCTTAGCGTTATATGACCGAAGAACCGAGCGTGATCTTTCGCGCTTAAGGTTCTCCCCCAGCTCTGTCCGCGTCCTTCTGCTCTAGGCAGCCGGTCTCCTCCGGCTCCTGCCGTTCTCTCGGCCTTGTCCCTTTGGGCCCTTTATCCTCACCGTTCTCTTCGACCTTGGGGGGGTTGGGGTGCAGAGGAGAAAGACCCTCCGGCGAGGAGCCGGCGGACACTGGGGGGCCGATGTTTTCTTCAGGTGGGGTTCCGTCTTTCTCAGCCCCCGTCTGTGTCCGAATGTCAGGCTTCTGCCCGGGGGTGGGGGCGGGGCGCAGAGAAGCGTCCTGGGGTGCCGCCGTCACTCGGTGATTCGGGGAGTTGTGTTCTTGGCCTGGAGCACCCCGAGGAGAGCCTGGTGCCTTGCCCGAAGCAATGCCAGGCAAAGGCTGGGTCCACTTCCCAGTTTCGTTGTCCTTCAGCCTCTGGATCCTGAGATTGCTGTTAAGAGTTGGCTGGGACTTAATCTACTTCCAGTTATAGTTCTTTTAAAGCTTAATCCTTGAGAAGGATTTCTGGTCTGCTTCCCCTTCATTTCCTCTTACTCGCAAGTTTCTGCGCCTGACAGATTCTGCCTTCATCCCCGAAACTGCTTTCACCAAAAATTACCAATGAATTCTTTTAAAAAAAAATTGTATAATCTTCATTTAAGTTATTTCGAATTGCTAATTTTCTTCCTCTCACGTCTCTCCCACCCATGGAGCAAGCAAAAAATGGAATATCCATTTTACAAGTGAAATCAGCAAAATATTTCCCTATTAGCTATGTTGCAAAAATAAAGAAAGTGAAAAATAATTCTTCAGTCAGCAGCCAGACTCCATCTGTTCTCTCTCTGGAGGTGATAGCATTTTTCATCATCTGTCCTTCAGAATTGCCTTGAATTATTTTACTGAGAATTCACAATTATCATCAGGCAATATTGCTGTGACTGTCTACAGTGTTCGATTTCTGCTGCTTCACTTGGCCTGAGCTCATATAAGTCTTTCCAGGTTTTTCTGGGACCATCTTGCTTGTCGTTTCACAATATTATTACATCGCAATCATATACCACTTGTTCAACCATTCCCCAACTGATGAGCATCCCCTAGGTTTCCAGTTTTTTTCCACCACAATAAAGAGGAGCTACAGATATTTTTGTACATAGGAGTTCCTTTTTCTTTGATTTCTTTGGGATACAAGTATAAGGGTATGCAGTTTTATAATCCTTTTGGGTTGGATGAGTTCACAACTCCACCCACGGTTCACTAGTATCCCAATTTTTCTACATCTCCAATATGTGTCATTTTCCTTTCCTGTCATATTAGCTGATCTGGTAGGTGTGAGATGGTACCTCAGAGTTGTCTTAATTTTCATTTCTGTTATCAAGAGTGACTTAGATAATTTTTTCATGTGACCAGAGATAGCTTTGATTTCTTCTGAAAATATCCTTTGACCATTTATCAATTGGGGAATGACTCAGAGTTTTTATAAATTTGACTCAGTTCACTTTATATTTCAGATGAAGCCCTTATCAGAAAAATTTACTATAAAAATTTCCCCCCAGTTTCCTGCTTTCTGACTAATCTTGGCTGCATTGGTTGTGTTTTGAACACAAACTTTAATTTAATATAATCAAAGTCATCCATTTTATTTTGCATAGACCTTATCTTGGTATGTGGTGGAAAATATTGGTCTATATCTTTGTTGTTTAATTATTTCAGTCCTGTCCATGTCTTTGGCTTTTCTTGGCCAGCATACTGGAGTAGTTTGCCGTTTTGTTTTTTTTTGTCCAGCTCATTTTACTGATGAGGAAATTGAGACATACAGGGTTAAGCAACTTGGCCATGATCACACTGCTAGCAAGTGTTTGAGGCTAGATTTGAACTCAGGTCTTCCCAGTTCTAGACCCTGCACTGTCTTTACCATGCCACCTAGCTGCCCTGTTCTGTATCTAATGTCTGCCAATCTGCTTTCCGGTTTTCCCAGCAATTTTTGTTATATAGTAAATCCTAATGCCAAAAGCTTGGATCTTTGGATTTATCAAACAGTAGATTAGTGTGGTCATTTACTACTATGTATTTTGTACCTAATCTATTCCACTGATCCACCACTCTGTTTCGTAGCCTTTACCAGATTATTTTCATGATTACCACTTTGTAATATCGTTTGAAATCTGGTACTGCTAGACTGCCTTCACATTTTTTTCGTTGATTCCCGTGATACTCTTGGCCTTTTATTCTAGATAAATTTTGTTATTCTTTTTTTTATATCTATAAAATAATTTTTGGTAGTTTGATTGGTATAGCACTGAAGAAGTAAATTAATCAAGGCAGAATTGTTATTTTTATTATGTTGGCTTGCACCATCTGTGAACAGTTAGTATTTCTCTAGTTTAAATCTATCTTTATTTGTGTGAAAAATGTTTTTGCAATTGTGTTCCTATAGTTCCTGGGTTTGTCTTGGCAGGTAGACTCCCAAATATTTTATATTGTCTGCAGTTACTTTCAGTGCAATTTGTCTTTTTATCTCTTCCTACAGGACATTGTTGGTAATATATAGAAATGTTTGGTAGAATTCACTTGTAAATCCATCTGGGCCCAGGGATTTTTTCTTAGGGAGTTCATTTATGGCTTCTTTAATTTCTTTTTCTAAGACAGGGTTAAGTATTAGATTGCCTTCTCTCTTAATGAGGACAATTTACATTTTTGTAAATAATCTGCTTCATTTAGATTATCAGATTTTTTTACATATAATTGAGAAAAATAGATCCTAATGATTGCTTTAATGTCATCTTCATTGGCAATGCATTTACCCATTAACATTTTTTAAAATTTTATTTTTGTTACATTTTAAGTTCTGAACTGTTTCCTTCCTTCTCTCCCTCCCCACCTCACACTAGAGAGGGCCACCATTTGACACATGTCTACATATGTGTGTATGTATATAGATAGAGATGTAGATAGATGTAAAACCACACCATGCATACTTCTGTTTATCAGTTTTTTCTCTGGAGGGGGGTATCATCTTCACCAGTTTTTACGAAGGCACCATGTGCAGCTGAGGATTATATAAATTTCTTTCTATTTCCATTCAGCAAATGCTAGTTATATCATCTCTAATTTTCTGGTTTTCAAGTTCTTAACTTCTTTCTTGTTTATTTTTTGGTTTAGATTTCTCTAGTTCTGAATTGGATATATCCAGTCCCTTCTATTTCACTACTTCCCTCCAATTCATTGACTTGTTTCTTTAAATATTTAGATGGTATGCTTGTTACGGAGTCACTTCCTGTCTCCCCTGGGTTCTGGCCATCTTTCTGTTCAATTTTATTTGGATAGAGGAATGGGCATTACTTCCCTCTAAATGAGTACCTGAAAAGGCCAAGGTCTCTCATTCCATCCTGGGCCATTTCCAGTCACCCTGATGCATTGATGAATATTTGGTCACTGGAGGAAAAAGTGAGGTTGGTAGCCTTGCACAGCACCCGCCCCCCGCCCCCCCCAAAACAAAGTCAGGCACAAGTCATGTCATCATTTCTCTGATGTCATAGTCTTCTTTGAAAACGAAGGATGAACAGAGGATGGAAGAACTTCATTTCTTTTGTTGTTGGATTTTTCCTTTAGATGGGGTACTTGGGTGCATGTGCTTGGACCCCAATTCTAAAATCACATTTCTCTTTAAAAATCACATTTTTCTCTAGCTTCAAAACACTATCTCCCTCCAGCTCAAGGACAGCCTGCCCCAGCATGAATCATTATCTCCCTTCCTGCCACAGTAGCCAGCTGCATGTATAGAATTTATCACTTAGAGCCAGATGCATGCCGACTGACCTGACTGTGCACTGGGTCATAATGACATTTACTACTCACTGACCAATCATACGTATCCTATACTTAGTATGTGTACTCGCTTTCCATTTATCTTGTCTGACAAGACGATGAGAGCAGTCTGCGTATTCCTGAGTCAGCCCTGACTGTTGGTTAACTCAATGACGTTTCAAGCCTAAAATCACCCCTCCATGTAGCCCCACCTTGAGCTATTTCTGGATGAATTTTGGGTAAAATACCTGCACAATAGATACCAAAAGGGCATGTTCCTTTAAGAACTGACCACTCCTTAACCACTCTCTAATCCCACCCCAAAACACCTAGTTAGCATCCTTGGAACACATCTTACTATAGAATAACATATATAATCTCTAACTCCTTTAAATTGCAGGTTCCTTAAGAACTTGCCCACTGAAAAGCGTAATAATAAACTTTTTTGCCTGTTTGACTTAAGATTGCTTGAGTCCAGTGAGTTCTTTCCAGACTCAGTTGCCGAGGATCTCCAGTGGTTCCTGTACCTTTCCTGTCCCTCATTGCTTTTGCTGGAGTGTATTTGGCAGATCTGGCCTCCTGTAGAACCTTCTGTTCACCACCTTAACCACACATGGTTATCCTTGGCCTAGTTGTCCTTCCTCTCTTGGGGTCTGGTCAGTGGATGAGGGAGTCATCCACTAATCTTTTCTACCAATTTAATCAACATCTCTTTGATACTATGTTACAGTTCACATTGCTATGCGGTTGCTTCCCCTAAGGCCTGAATTTAGATCCTCTATGAATTTAGACTGTGTAAGACCATGTCTTATATAGTCTGATGAAGATAATGGGCTATTTGAATGCTTTATTTTTCTATATTTATTCAGAATTATTTGCTTCTTATGCATTTTCTGTAATGGGTGAAATCAAGACTGTAACCTACCCAGTATCTGTGTCTTATTGAGTGGTGTAGGATTTGAGGAATGTATTACCTGTATTTGAGAAAACAGACAGACATAATACCTAAGCTGTACTTTAGAGATTTCCCCTGTGTAACTCTGAGGTAGAAACATGAATGAGTTAATTAAAAGCATTCACCATTTTACTAAGCACTCTGATGAGCACTTTGGTTACAATCCAAATATGAGACAATTTCTTCCCTCAAGTCACTTATATTCTAAGCTATTTGTGATTGGTGCTTTGAGAAGGAAGTTTGTTATGATATTCATTGAGAAGAAAGGGCAAACTGCAACCAGCTGACCAGGCCAATTCCAATTGGGTAATACAGCTACCTCCCTCCCTCCTTCCCTCTGTTCCTTCCTTCTCCCTTCCCTCCTTCCTTCCCTCATTCTCTCCCTCTTTCTGTTCCCTCATTCTCTGTCCACATAGGGAATCACACCCATACCTGAGGGTGCTCTTCCCAAAGGAATATAAATTTTTATCCTGAAACCTCACAAGATATCTTGGAATTTACAGTCTAGAGTTCTTTTTCAAGGACCATGCCTTCAACCCAAATCACTCTGTCTCGTCCCAGCCCAAGCCTCTGTTTGGGACCAGATGGCTTACCCTTATGTAAACAGCAGTTGTTTATATTTTGGCCAATTCACTTGCATGTTATGATATCACATCCCTGATGTCATAGTTTTCTTGGAGAATGAAGGACAAACAGCAATGTAGTCTGGGAAGTTCCAAATCACAAAGACAGTGCATGGAATAAGAGAAAGTCCATGAACTTTACCGAGACGATGAGAGGAATGGAAGTGTCTCTTAGATGTGTTCCCTGTATGCAACATGTGGTTAGGTCTTAATTATTCTTATTTTTTAACATTGCTTAAATTTCACCCTCTATATCGCCATCAGGAGAGCCATTCCTTAGAACAAGAAATTACTGTAAAAAGAAAAAAGCCGAGGAAAAGGAAAAAATAAATAAAACTAGTTAATATATTGAGAAGGACCTGACAGTATGTTCAGTGTTCTACACTATGAACCTCACTACTCCTTTTCTCTAAAGGAGTGGGAGACAAGGTGTTTTGTTTTTTTTTCATATCTCTTCTTTGAGATCATGTTTGTTCTTTGTAGTATTGCAACATTGTTTTCTTTTTTGAATAATAAATTCATATCACCAAATTTTTTTTAATTTTTATGCTGTGTATTTTCCCCATCCCAGAAAGCTATCCCATGCAATGAAATAGAATTGTAAAATTTGAAATTGATTTGAATGATTTGGGGGATTTTACAGGCAATGAAGAATCAAACAATGTTCTAATCCCTGCAAGTATGCAAAAAGCTGGGCTAAAACTGAAAGAGGCTTCAATTTAATGAAATATACAAATATAGTTTGTATGAGGATGAAAAATAGTTTGAGTAGATCATGTCAGATTTAATCACAGAAAATACGTATGGAGAAAAGAGGAGATTGGGATTATATTGCATTTGTCAAATCATGACTGAATTGCAACTGTAAGTTGACACAATGGATAAAAGATGAATCGGATGAATCAATGAAACCATTCTTTGAGAATCCATTGGCTGTATGAAATTAACATTTTATTTTATTTATTTTGTTATTGTTTGTCAATTGTACACTACACATTCTTTGTTAGTATGATTTATAATAAACATATATAAATTGTACACAAACACACACACACACACACACACACTTTTTCCAGTGAACCTGATTTTAAAACATTTACAAGTATACCATTGCCAGGAAGTCTTGTCATTATGGCCAGTGACTACTGGAGACTTTATCAATAGATTAGTAGTTTGAGCCTTGGGTGTTAATCAAGCCCCAGCTGACTTTCAGGAAAAAACCAGGCTAATTCCTGTTGTGGGAGATAAGGAGGGAACCATGGTAGATATTGATCCTTTTATACCTAGTCAAGGCATTATTTAAGCTAAAACAAGGTAAGGTAGTTTCAACTCTATGCTTCCAAAAGAAAAGTTCCACAGCCATGATTAAAACAAAGGTACAAAGTTTAGGATAGAGATTTTTTGTTCACTTGAATATAACATTAGTAATGTTAAATATCTGAAGAACCATTTCCTAAAACCACTTAATGTGGTCAAGGGTTTAAAAAAAAGATATTGCTCTTAATTAGTTAAATAAAATCAGTCCTACTCTTATTTTTTATTACTAACTTAGTCTTTTTTCCTGGAGATCAGGATTCCTCCCTGAATTTTGCCTTAGTTTCTCTTTAAAAAACTAGTTAAACCTTTCATAAGAATGAAGCAAAAGGATTTCAGAGCCAGGCCACATCCTTGGCATTGGTAATTAAAAAACTGGTAAGGTATTTATTCATCTGAATGCAAAAGGTACTTCAGTGTGGGGTACTAATATAATATATTTTATTACGTTATAAAACAACTGAGGCCTTTGTGGATATGCTTCTAAAATTTCTATTCAATGAATACTTAATATTTCATCTCCCTCATAATTATGAGCACTCTATAATTTCCATTATCCTGTATTTTTTCATTATTTAATAAATTTGGATTATTGATTCATTCGGACTTTATTGTGTACAGTGATCTGAATTAAACCTATTTTCCCCATAATGCTATCCAATTTTATTTTCCTTTTGTTTTTAGCTTTTAAGGGATACTTTTTACCTCAAAGATGCAGGGAAAACAAACATTTCCTCCTACACTTCTGGAGCATAACCTGCTTTACATTACCTAGATCTAGGGAAGAGGGGATTAGTTTCCCTGATACAAAACTGAGTTTAAATTCCTATATAGCATTAGGCCCATCAAGTTCAAATCCAAAACCCAATTGGACTGACTTCCCTGGTCTTTGCACCTCAGGAAGTAGCTGCTGGGCTGGCTGTGAAATCCACCCTACATTCCTGAATCTCTAAACCCCCATAGCTCAAGCTCCAGGGTTGAATGAGAGACTCCATTCCTTGCACATAGAATACAAAATAATAAGGAAGACCAAAACACACACACCTGTTTCTTGGGGCCACAACCTAGGGAGTGGAAGAAGGAAGGAGGTGACCTTTAGACCCATCCACTTACTAAACAGTGTAAATAAAGGAGTCCTTCACCCTTAGACATCAATGTTAAAAAAAAAAAAAAAAGCCCAAACTGTTTACATCCCTACATGGGAGAACAATACTTACAAATCTTGAAAATTATATCTTTATTACAACATTTAAAAGGGATATACATAGAGGGTGTGGGTATAAATTAATTGATGTGATGATAAAAAAAAACAAGGGGTACAAAGAAATGTAAAGGGAGAAGAGAAAAGGAGGAGGCAGAAAAGGGTAAAATATATCACATGAAGAGGCACAAAAACATAGTAGAGGGAAAAAAGGGACAGAGATGAGTGCTGTTTGAACTTTACACTCATCAGATTTGATTCAAGGAGGAATCTAACTAAGTTAAGTATAGAAATTTAACTTGCCCTACAGGTAGTAGGAAGGGAAAGGGGAAAGAACAGGTTAAAAATTTTAGGGGTGGTTAGAAGGGAGAGAAGAAGTAGTAAGGGAAAGAAAAGAGAGAGGTGCTGATAGAAGGGAGGAAAGATTGAGAGAGGCAGTGGTCAAAAGCAAAACTCTTTTGAGGAGGGTAAGGAAGAAGGGAAAAATAAAAGAAAAAACATGAGGCAGGGAATAGGATAGAAAGACACAGAGAGTAATCATAACTGTGAACATGAATGGGATGAACTCTCCATAAAACAGAAGAGGATAGCAGAATAGATTAAAAACCATAATTCTATAATATGTTGTTTACAAGAAACACATTTGAAACAGGGGGACATACATAGGGTAAAGGTAAAAGATTGGAATAGAATGTACTATACTTCAGCTGAAGTAAAAAAAAAAACCAGGGGTAGCAATCCTAATCTCAGACAAAGCAAAAGTAAATCTAATCAAAAGAGATAAAGAAGGAAGCTATATCCTGCTAAAAGGCACCATAGACAATGAAGCAATATCATTATTAAATATATATATTTATATACACATATACATATATTAAGTGGTATAGCATTCACATTCTTAGAGGAGAAGATAAGGAAGTTATAGGAAGAAACAGCAAAACTATACTATTGGGGGACCTCAGCTTGCCCCTCTTTGAACTTGATAAATCTAACCTCAAAATAAAGAAGAAAGAAGTTAAGGAGGTGAATAGAATTTTAGAAAAGGTAGTAGATATGGTAGACCTCTGGAGAAAATTGAATGGGGATAGAAAGGAATATATCTTTTTCTCAATGGTACATGGCACCTACACAAAAATGGACCATCTATTAGGGCATAAAACCTCACAATTCAGTGAAGAAAGGCAGAAATATTAAATACATCCTTTCCAGATGATGATGCAATGAAAGTTATATGTAATAAAGGGCCATGGAAAGATAGACTAAAATTAATTGGAAATGAAACAATTTAATCATAAAGAATTAATGAGTCAAACAACAAAGCATAGAAACAATCAGTAACTTCATTCAAGAGAAGGACAATAATGAGCCAACTTACCAAAACTTATGGGATGCAGTGAAAGCAGTTTTCAGAGTAAGGTTTATATCTCTGAATGCTTACATGAATAAAACAGAGAAGCATGGGATCAATGAATTGGGCACGCAACTGAAAAAGCTAGAAAAAGAACAAATTTAAAATGCTCAATTAAATACCAAATTAGAAATACTGAAAACCAAAGGAGAGATTAATAAAATTGAAATTAATAAAACTATTGAACTAATAAATAAAACTAAGAGCTGGTTTTATGAAAAAACAATAAAATTAATAAACCTTTGGTTAATTTGATTTAAAAAAAAAGAAAAAAACAAATTACCAGGATCAAAAATGAAAAGTGTGAATTCACTACTAATGAAAAGGAAATTAGAACAATAATTAGGAATTATTTTGCTCATTGTATACCCATAAATTTGACAATCTTAGTAAAATGGATGAATATTTACAAAAATATAAATTGCCCAGATTAAAAGAAGAGGAAGTAAAAAAATAACCCCATCTCAGAAAGGAAATTGAATAAGCTATCAATGAACACCCTAGGAAAATATCTCCAAGGCCAGATGGATTTACAAGCAAATTTTATAAAGCATTTAAAGAACAATTAATTTCAGTACTATATAGATTATTTGGGAAAATTGGTGGAGTCCTACAAAATTCTTTTTATGACACAAATATGGTACTGACATCTAAACCAGGAAGAGTCAAAACAAAAAAAAATAGACCAATTTCCCTAATGAATCTAGATGCAAAAATTTTAAATAAAATATTAGCAAAAAGATTACAGCAACTTATCACAGAATAATACATTATGATCAGGCAGGATTTGTAACAAGGATGCAGAACTGGTTCAATATTAGAAAAATTATCAGCATTATTGATCTTATCAACAACAAACCTATCAGAAACTATATGGTTATCTTAACATATGCAGAAAAAGATTTTGACAGAATACAACACCCATTCCTATTTAAAACACTAAAGAGCATAGGAATAAATGAAATCTTCCTTAAAATGATAAGTAGCATTTACCTGAAATCTTCAGCAAGCATTATATGTATAAGCTAGATGCATTTCCAATAAAACTGGAGTGAAACAAGGATGTCCATTATCACCACTGTTATTCAATATGGCGCTAGAAATGTTAGCTTTAGCAATGAGAGAAGAAAAAGAAATTGAAGGAATTAGAATAAACAAAGAAGAAATTAAGTTATCATTCTTTGCAGATGATTAGAAAATCCTAGAGAATTAAGTAAAAACTACTTAAAATAATAAACAACTTTAGCAAAGATGCAGGATATAAAATAAACCCACATAAATCATCAGCATTTCATTATATTGCTAACACAGCCCAACAGCAAGAGATAGAAAGAGAAATTCCATTTAAAGTTACTGTTGATGTTATAAAATATCTGGGAGTCTACCTGCCAAAACAAACCCAGGAACACAATTACAAAACACTTATCACACAAATAAAATCAGATCTAAATAATAGGAAAAACATCAGTTACTGGTGGGTAGGCTGAGCTAATATAATAAAAATGGCAATTCTACCTAAATTAATTTACTTGTTCAATGCCATACCAATTGAACTATCAAAAATTATTTTATAGCGCTAGAAAAATAATATCAAAATTCATTTGGAAAAAAAGGTCCAGAATATCAAGAGAATTAATGAAAAGAAATGCTAGAGAAGGTGGTCTAGCCATACTAGATCTTAAATTTTATTATAAAGCAGCAATCACCAAAACTACTTGGTATTGGCTAAAAAATAAGAGGAAGTATATCAGTGGAATAGGTTATGTACACAAGACATGTAGCCAGTGATTATAGTAGTCTAATGTCTGATAAACCCAAGGACCCCAGCTTCTGGAAGAAGAACTCACTGTTTGAGAAAAACTGCTGGGAAAACTGCAAAATAGTGTGGCAGAAATTGTGTATAGACCAACATCTGACACTGTATACCAAAATGAAGTCTAAATGGGTACATGATTTAGATATAAAAAATGATATTATAAATGAATTGGGGGAGCAAAGAATAGTTTATCTATCATATTTATGGAGAATGCAGAAATTTATGACCAAACAAGAGATAGAGAACATTATAAAGTGCAAAATGGATAATTTTTATTACATTAATTTAAAAAGTTTTTGCACAGACAAAGCCAATGCAACCAAGATTAGGAAGGGAAGCACAAAACCGGGAGTTTTTGCAACAAATATCTCTGATAAAGACTTCATTTCTAAAATATGTAGAGAACTGAGTCAAATTTACAAGAATACAAGTCATTCCCCAATTGATAAATGGTCAAAGGATTTGGACAGGCAGTTTTCAGAGAAAAAAATTAAAGCTATCTATAGTCATATGAAAAAATGCTCTCAATCACTACTGATTAGAGAGATGCAAATCAAAATAACTCTTAGGTACCACATCACATCTATCAGACTGGCTAACATGACAAAACAGAAAAATGATAAATGTTGGAGAAGAGGTGGGAAAATTGGAACACTAATGAATTGTTGGTGGAGCTGTGAGCTGATCCAACCTTTCTGGAGAGCAATCTGGAACTATGCCCAAAGGGCTATACAAACGTGCATACCCTTTAACCCTGCAATTTCTAGGGCTGTATCTCAAAGAGACCATAAAAATGGGAAAAGGACCCACATGTATAAAAATATTTATAGCAGCTCTTTTTGTGGTCAAGAACTGGAAATCGAGGGGCTGCCCATCAATTGGAGAATCAGTGAATAAACTGTGGTATATGGATGTAATGGAATACTCTTGTGCTATAAGAAAAGATGAACAGGTGAACTTCAGAAAATCCTGGGAAGACTTACTATGAACTGATGCTGAGTGAAGTGAGCAGAACTGGGAGAACATTGTTCACAGAAACAGCCACAGTATATGATGACTAATTTTAATAGACTTAGCCCTTCCCAGCAATGCAAGGACCTAGAAAAATTCCAAAGGATTCATGATGGAAAATGCCATCCATATCCAGAGAAAGAACTATGGAGTCTGAATGCAGAATGAAGCAGATTATTTTCTTTTTTGTTTTATTTTGTTTTGTTTTTCTTTCTCATGGTTTCTCCTATTTTTATAATTTTTCTATGCAACATGACTAATATGAAAATGTGTTTAATAGGAATGTATGTATAAAACTCATATCAGATTGCATGCTTTCTTGAGGAGAGAGTGGGGAGGAAGGGGAGAAAATTTAAAACTTATGGAAGTGAATGATGAAAACTATGAATAAATAAATAAATGTTTTTTAAAATGAGGAGAAAAGCCCAATTGTCATTCAGTTTTCCTGATATTGTTTCACAATGAATTTCTTCTCTAATATTATTATGATTTATTTTGTTTTTCCTGTTCATCTGAAGATATGCTAGTATCATGCATGTGTTGTAGACACATTTGTCTGATAACTATGCATAGTTTTGCAGCATATATACTTGTAATGAGGGAAAAGACCAAAAGAAGCCCAGGGGTTTGAATTGCACAGTGTGTATATACTGTCTGATGCCTAGCCATGTTGGTGTTTGGTGAGCGTATTTCTAGGCACACATGATGGACAGCTCTGCCTTTCACTTCAGAACATACAAAGGTATTCTGTGACTGTTTCCTGCTGGCTTATGGCATAGTATGTAATTTAATTATGTAATTGAATCAGTGTGTTAAACAGTACTTTACAGAGTTCCTTATTTATTCAGTGATCCAGTGATAAATATTTGTTGTGAATGGCACCTTAAAATGATTACCTGGGACACTGAATTGTACTGTGAAGTGTTTATTTTTATGCTTGTGATACCTATTTGCAGATTTCAAGTGTACAGCAATTATGGTCTCAAGGGACTACAAAGTTTCTGACATCAGTAAGAAATATAGAGCCTTGCATAGGCATTGACACTAAGATCAAGAAGTAGGAGATGAATTATCTGAGGCTCAAACCAGAGATTTCTCAGTGTTTCTTCCTTCATTCCCTCCAGAAAATTTTGCCCTAAACTTGAGCCTGAAGGAATTTGTGGGATTAAGAAGCAGGAAAAGAAAAGGAAGAGTCCAAGGAGACACAGGTCAAGAAAGGCAAGGTGAAATTCAGGGGGTTCTGAGAAGTTCTGAGAGCCCCAGTTCTTGGGTTTAGGAACCCACCAAGCAACAGAGATCATATTCAAGGCATGAAATAGCTCAGATACTACTTGCACTGATCTGATCTAAAAGCATCTGGCATTTATTGTTGAGATTGACATTGAAAGTTTCTATGATGCTTTCTGGTATACAACATCCCTACCCTTACCTGTTTGCTCTCATCTCTATCTTCACCCATCCTCAGAGCTGGGTGATGGGGTGATGGCTAGCTTTAGTCTTCTACCTTCCTACGTGACAATGTCTTGATGCTTCTTCTACCTTTAACAGTAACTTTTGGGGGCTTATAATGTTTCCAGAAACTGCATAAAATGTAACTATTTTGTTTGGATCTGTTGTATTTTGTTTGAATGCATTTGAGAGATTGTATATGGAAAGAGCAATCCTGTATTTGGGAAACTGGACAATAAATCCAGGCCTTATAAGCCTATTAGCATACTTCAGCTTGCTCATCTGATGAAGTTCTCCACTTGGAAGAGTCTGAGGATCCTGCTTTTGGGAGAGTCCTGAAATGCCTTAGAGATTTTGGAGCATACATAAATATTCTGGAACTAGTTCCAATATGCTAACCATGTGGCGAATGAACTTTTTGATTGGCTGCCAAATTGAAACTGGGGATACCTTATAAAGACCCTGGTTGGCCTCAGCCTTCCTTCTTGGTTTTGGATGTCTTCTCTTGGTTTGACTTCACTGGCAGCATCTGTTGAGACAACGTCGTAAGGGGAGAGGCCTTGGGCCTTTTCCCTTCAAGGCCAACATGTAACCCCATAAATACTGGCATACCATCTAATGAGTCTTGCAGTCCAGTAGTGTGTGATGACATTCCCTTTGACAATCATTGTATTAGGTTCTTTTTATGGATTCTGTGATCTCCTGGTATATTTTTATATTATTCATCTAGTACCAGAACATTTTTTTATTTTTACTGATGTTTGTTTTTTCATTTCAAGTAAAGGTAATTAATCTGAAATCTATGACCCTATGAGCTATGAGTTTCAAAAGGTCAGGAGAGCAAGCCTCCTGAGGTCTAGGAGTCTGGGAGTTGAGTCCATGCTGGGTTTGGCAACCAAGCCAGGTTTAGTGCCCCAAGGATCAAGGAGCAACTTTTGGCATCAGCTCAGTGGTACCATCTGGCAATAATTCCACATGTGAATGTGAAGTCAATGCTATGTAGAAACTTTAGTAAGTCTAAGACCATTACCTTAGAGAATTTGGTGATATAGGTCAGACTGTATACCTGAGGTGTTAGGCAAAATGTCTGTACATTTGTTTTTGCTAAAGGTTCAAAGTAAATATTCCTTTGTAAAAGGTTGAGTTAAGTGGTTACATGGAACCAGGGCTCTAGTCATTGATGACTAACAGTGAAAGGAATACTTGAGCGGGGCTGGGGGTTTGAGTCTATAGCAGTGGAGAAAGACACCTCAGCATCCTATAACCACATGAGGGAGATATAGATAAACCTTGCTCTGGAACATTGAGCCCAGAAGGTTATTCCCTCTACCTGGAAGAAAAGAAGGAGATCTAAAGATTTATTTATTTCAAGTTTTATTTCAAGTACACACAGCTCAAGTGACATTTCTGACCAGGGGTTCAAGAAGCCAAATATTAAGAAAGATGATAGCTTATATGAGGAAGAAAGCAGTTGTTAAAACTGGACACACTCCTAGCACATGCAAACTTTCAGGGATGGGTAAGGCCATTCCTTTACTTTGTCCTGAAAGCAGAAGCTGTGTCTCAAGGGAAGTGGCTGCTAGGGTGACATCAAGAAGGGAAGGGAAGAGCTATACCTTTATGCCCAGGTCTGTGGGTCAGTAGATAAGTGTTAAGTTCAGTTGTGGTAAAATAGAATGAGTACTTGCTGAGTCAGAGAACCTGGGTTCACATCGTACTCTATATGTTTATTACTTGTAGAACCATGAACAAGTCAATGACAGAAAAAAAAGACCAAATATTCCTAGCAGCAATTTTTTTTTTATGAATTGGAAACAAAGTATATGTTCATAAACTCAATAATGACTAAACGGTTTAAAGTGTGGTACATGAATATAATGGCATATTAAAGTACAGTAAGGAATGATGAACATGATAAATACACAGAAGGTCGTTCAGTGGAAAAAGCACTGGATCGAGAGTTAGGAAAAATTGAGTGCAAATCTGGTCTCAGTACTTAGCAGCCTTGTGACCCTAGGCAAATCACCTAACTTTTGCCTGCCTCAGTTTCCTCATTTGTAAAATGGGAATAATAATAGGACCTATCTCCCAGGGTTGTTGTGAGGATAAAGGGAGATATTTGTAAAGCTTTTGTGAACCCTAAACCACATAAATGCTAGCTAATAATAGAAAATCAACAGGTTGTAATGCAAAGTGAATTAAGCAGAGCCAAGAAACAATATATACAATGACTGCAACAATGTAAACAAGTGACACAAGACAATAAAAAATAAATGTTGCAAAGTTACCAAGGACAGACTTGTCCCGAAAGAAGAAACATGCGAAAACATCTCCTACCCCAGCCTCCTCCACTCGACTTCTTTGCAGAGATATGTATGTGCTGAGAAAAGAGAAAAGTTCAAGATTATAGATCATTTCGTGTACTGTCAGGTTTTTTTTTCAGTGTATTGATTGATTTAGTATTTTTTTTCTCTGTCATTTTATTAAAAAAAAATTGTTATATGTGATTTTTCTCTGGGAGGACTGGGGTGGGGTTACAGAAAGAAATTTAGACTGTTTAAAAAAAGTGATAAAATTTATTTTTAAAAATTAAAAATAAGAGGAATATAAATCAAAACAACTCCAAAGTTTTACCTCTCACTCCACAAATTCATAAGGATGACAAAAAGAATAGCTAATGTTGAAGTGGAAAGACAGGAACAGTAACACATAGTTTGCCACCAATAGAGGGCTGCCGTAAATATTTTTGCATACATATGGATCATTTCCCTATCCTCCTTTTAAAAAATCTCTTTCGGAGTCCTTCATATTCTATTTTCGTTTCTCTAGAATCCTTGGGAAAAATTACTAAGCAAGATAAGCAATTATACTGGTTTGAAAACGTCACCAACTTGTTGTATCTTTAATTCTATGTAAATCTAGTATATGGAAACGAACTTCAGTTGTTCTAAAAATTGGTTTTTCATCTACATTATAACAATGCAACATCTAATCTGTGTAGGTTTGGAAATCCTAAAATCCTAATTTTCTACTTCACTAGATTTTCCAGTGATTGCTACCCAAACTGTTATCACCATAGATTACCACTATCTTTCCTGTATCTGTAACATTATCATTTCATTTATGCATGTTCTCTATTTCTGAATATGCATGTACATGCATATGTGTGTGTATGTGTGTATATATATATATATATGATGTGCACATGGAATATTTATACACATAATTTTTTAAAATAGAATTTATTTTAACAAGATCATTCTATGCATATGTATATCATCTATGGATATATATGCATGTTATATGTAATATATAATTTATTTTTAAAAAGCAATTTTGAGTACAAATAAAATGATAAAAATGTCCATAACTTTTGATTTGGATATACTACAGTTAGGAGATCAGTGACAAAAAAAAAGTTTCCATATACATCAAAATATTTAGAGCAACATTTTATGTGATAATAAAAACTAAGGAAAAAAGTAGGAGACCACCAACTAGAGAATCACTAAACAAATTGTGGTACATGAATGAATGAAATAATATTTTGCTGTAAGAACCAACAAACGCAGTGAATACAGAAGTATAAAAGAATCAACTTCAATACAGAGTGAATTAAGCAGAGCTGAGAAAACAATATATGCAATAATTGCAACAAAATAAATGGAAAGAATCACAAAACAATCCAAACTACATATTGTGAAAGCATAAACAAGCTTGCCACCAAAGAATAGCTAGTAGAAGGTACCTCTCCCTGATCCTTTGCAGAGACTGGGGATTCACAGATGTGGAATATTGCATAAACTTATTTGTATGTGGTAATCAGTTTTGCTGAAATTTTTTCTTTTTAAAAGTTTTAATTCTTTGCTATATGGAATGGCTCTCTGGGTGAGGTATAGGGAAAAAGATAGAGGGGAAAATGTAGATGCTATAAAAACAAACTACATCAATAAAACCTATAATTTTCTTTAAGGAAAAGCTCAAAAATCCTCATTTCCATTAAAGATCTATGTAAGATTACATTTAGCGTTACAGGTTGTTATTCTTGGTTGTAAGCATGAATGTGCAAGATACATACAGACTCATACAGACTCTGATGGGTTGATTGTTAAATTTTCAATGTGAGCATTTACACCGCAGAAATTGACAAATGCTTCAAATCAAGGTTATATTTGTTGTTTTCTTGATTGTTTAAACCAGACCTACACAACAACCAGCCAGTCAAAGGATTTTGGGCAGCTGTCATGTGACTTGTGGCAACCAATCATCTGTCTCTAGTTTTACCTATTTACAACCAGAAGAAGTTTATACTATTTTAATTTTGGCACCTACGTACTGCCAAGTTGTGCAGGTCTGATCTAAACTTAAGAAAATGACGGAGAAAATGTCACTAAGGCAGATTAAACTCAAAGGTGTGTTATGTACAATATCACTACTAGGTCTGTATTCAGAAGATGCTTTTTTTTTTTTTTTAAATGGAGAGGGACTTATATGTACAAACATATTTATGGTAGCTGTTTTTGGAGTGGCAAAGAATTTGGAAAGTCCCATCAATTGTGGAACGGCTTAGCAAGTTCTGGTATATGATTGAGATGGAATACAGAGTGCTATAAAAAATGATGAGTAGACTGATTTCAGAAAAATAAACCTGTGATGATTTATATGGACTGAAGCAAAATTAAATGAGCAGAACCAAGGGAACACTGTACACAGTAATAGCAGCATTGTATGACGATCCACTATGAATGACTTCACTATTCTCAGTAATACAATGACAATTCTGAAGTACTTATAATGAAAAACACTGTCTACCTCCAGAGAAAGAACTGATGGAGTCTGAATGCAAACTGAAGCATATTTTAAGAAATAACAACAAAACTTTCTTTTTCTTTCATAACATGGCTAATATGGAAATGTTTTACATGATTACACATATATAATTTATATCAAACTACTTGCCTTCTCAAGGAGGGAAAGAATTTGACACTCAAAATTTTTAAAAACAAATGTTGAACATTGTTTTTATATGGAATTGGGAAAACATATAATTTTTTTAAAAAAGTGTATTGTGTATTTCTGCTTCCCCCCACATTTACTGGGAAATCCTTAGTTGTAAGCCTATATTTTTTGCCTTTTAGAATTCTGTGTTCCTATAAATAAAATTTCCTCTTGTTTAAATTTAAAACTGCCAGGTCTGGTGTAATCTATGGTTCCTTGGCACTTGAAATCTTTTTGGCTGCTTAATGTATTTTTTCCACTGACCTGGAAGATCTGGATTTTGTCTATGACACTCCTAAGAATTTACCTTTTTGGATTTCTTTCAGGAGGTAGAATGTTTCTGTCTTAACTTTGTCCTCTGGTTCTAGTATATCTAGGTAGTTTTCATCTATGAGTTCTTAAAATATAATATCCAAAATTTTTTTAATCATAGTTTTCAGTCTAATGAGTCTTAAATTCTTTCTCCTTGACATGTTTGTCAGATTATCTGTTTTTGATAGCAGATCTCACATTTTTCTACTTTTTTTCAATATTTTAATCTTATTCAGGTTTTTGTTTTTGGGTTTTTTTGCCCTATGAACATATGTTTAATTTAGTCAAGGAAGAGACATTTCATCTTTCAACAAAGTTAACAGTTTGGTTGTGAGAGATGCTTTACTGAGAAATCCCTGCAGTAGCAAGTTCTTGGGAGGACCCCCAGGTAGCACAACTAGAGGTATGGAAGATCAGCTTGTTTTTTCAATATTTTGATCTTGTTCTGTGTTTGACCTTATGTTTTTATCTCACAGAGTCACTGACTTCTGTCTGGTCCATTCTAATTTTCAAGGAATCTTTTATTTTGGTACTTAGTTATTTTCTTTTTTAAGGTACTTATTTTCCTTCAGAGGAATTTCCTCCAGAGTATTTAATTTAAAAATTTTTAATTAATTAAAAAATTATCTCTTGCTTCATTTCTTCCAGGTATTCATGTAGTCCTTATGGAAAATTTATTTTTTTCTTTGCCTATACTTATGGAATTACTCTTTCCTCCCAGGTTATACTTTTGGTTATCTTTGGATTTATAGTAATTCTTTATAGTGTTCAGTGCCCTTTCAGAGTTTTACTCATAGTTCCCAGTATTAGTTCTTGCATTAGAGTGTTATGTCATTTCCATTCTCTGTTTTCTGCTGCCATTTTGGGTGGGGTAGTAGGCTATGCTTGGTCTCAACTTGGGTCACCCAGGTTTCTAAGCTGTCCCAGGGTTGTCTCTCTGTTGTCTTTGAGGTTCAAAGTACTAAATCCTCAGAGCTCTCTATGGACGGAGTGCCAAGGACTTCAGGTGCCCTGGAGCTGGGGTATCCCAGTATGAGCAATGCTGGGCTATACTTGGTTGCCACCCTATATGGTAGTTTTGAAGGTTCATGTTTCTGACCACTTTTGGAGATTTCTCAGTGGAGCCATTCATTTCTGCTGCCTCAGGATACAAAGCCTCTCAGGGCATAAGGGTCTCTAGCCTGTTTCTATGGTTATCTAGAAGGCTGCCATATGGCTTTCCTGTGCTGACAGGAACTTTTCCAGGAGGCTCCTTTCTTATTGCCCTTTGGCTTCTAGCTGATTGCTTATGTAATTTTGGGGTAGATGAAATCACTTGCTGTAGTTTCTTATTGGATATTTTGATCATTATGTGGTCCAGTATTATTTTCAGTTTCGGATGTGTGTGTGTGTGTGTGTGTGTGTGTGTGTGTGTGTGTATTTCTGGATTAGGGGTATGAGAGCTGTTATCTATTTCTTGTCTGGCAGCCATCCTGGTTGGTGGTACTTTTTTTTAAAAAGTTATTTAAAGTGTTTGTATATATTACTTCATTTGATTTTCATGACAATCTCAGGAGTTAGGTACTATTGGCATCCTAATTTTACAGATAGGGAAAGTGAGGTATAGAAAGTTTAAGTAATTTGCCCAGGGTCACAGAGCAAGTAAGTGCCTGAGGTAGGTTTTGAACTCAGGTCTTCCTGACTCCAAGTCCAATGTATATGCATATATACACCACCTTTTCAGTTGTTTCAGTCATGTCAGACGCTTAATGACCCCATTTGGGGTTTTCTTGGCAAAGTAATACTAGAGTGGTTTGCTGTTTCCTTCTCCAGCTCATTTTACAGATGAAGAAACTGATACAGAGTCAAGTGACTTTCCCAGGGTCACACAGCTAGTAAATGTCTAACGCAGAATTCAAACTCAGGTCTTCCTACTCCAGGCCAGCACTGTATCACCTACCTGCCCTTTACAACACCTAGGTGCCTCATACTGTCCTCATATCTTAGAGAAATGTCTTTCTGTTTCTAGGAGATGCAAGCTCTCCCATGCACTGCTGGGGGAAACATGAATGTGGAGATGAACTCAGCCCTGGGGTGGATCTGACCCTTCTGCTGAACAACATGAGTTCAAGGATGAGGTTGGTTGGTATTTCTTAAGTACCAACTTCTTAAGTAGGCTCTTTTTAACCATAAAGAAAACACAAAGATTTGTGCCCAAACTTATAAACAGAAACGACAACTTTTCTTCCTCTCTAAAGAGTCTTACTTCCCCTGGGGATCTATACAGAATCTACAATTATAGTGTTACCCTAGGATTGAGGGCCTTCCTCAAGGAGAAAAGATTCAAGGTTCCTTGTGAGTTAGTTATGCAATCCATCCGTCTCTCTTTTGAGCACCAAGTCAAGTCAAGAAGCATTTAATGTCTTCTATATGTCATGCACTCACTGCCTTAAGCACTGAGGATCCAAAGAAAGGTAAAAATAGCCCCTGTCCTTAAGGAGCTCTAACCTGGGAGACAACATACAAGCAACTTCATACCAACAAAATATATTCAGGATAGACAATCTCAGAGGAAAGGCACTACCATGGAGGGGAACTGGTGATTAGCTCTTAAACTCAACCAAACCATAATGACCTTATAGTTACCAGGAAGGACAATACTTTTCTCATTAATGGGAGGAGTGTAAATGCTCAGGCATTAAAAGAATGACCTGAGCTGTCAGGTTTGATTTCTACAGAGTAACCTGGATAGATAGGCTAAAGTCAGAGAGCATAAAGAGGGGAGTGATGTTGAGATCAAGCCACAAGATGACTGGGAGGAGGAACCAGAGATGTTCAATCAGGATAAGACAAAACTAAGCAGGTAAACTGATCGCTGTTTTCCAAGTATTTGAAGGTTTGTCATGATGGAGAGGGATATGATTTGTTCTGCTTGGCACCTCAGGAAAGAACTAGGGATCCTGGGTGAAAGTTTCAAAGAAGCAAATTTAGGCTTGATATGAAGGCAAATTTCATAATTAGAGCTATCTCCCAAAGTGGGATGGGCTGCTTTGTGAGGGAGTGGGTTTCCCTGGGAGGTGAAGAGTTCCTCCTCACTCGCAGTCTTCAAGAAGGCTGAATGATCCATCACTTATTGGGTATATTGATTTATATTCAGATAAGAATTGAATTAGATGGAATCAGAGCTCCCTTCCTATGCTGAGACTCTGATAGCACCTCCATCCTTTTTGTCTTTGATCTTAGTAAAGTGGTTAAAACAATTAAATTCTACATACTGATTTTTTAAAAAATTCCTTCTGAAGTTATTTTAGCATCATTCAGTTTTTTCTAGCCTAAATTTTTTCTTGAGATTTTTTAGCTGCTTTGAGTTTTAAAATAAGCTCCTCATGTGATTTTTTCTTGCCAGATTTAGTTTTCTTTTTTTGTCCAGGGCTGTAATTTTATCATTGTGGGGAACTCCCAGTCAGGAAACTCTCTTACCAATACAAATCAGCAACTATTCTCCAATTTATAGTCTTAGAGACTGCCTGGAATTATGTAAATGTGTAAGTTATTTATTTGACCATGTCTTTGTAATGTTTTTTTTTATATGCATTTTTTTCTGGAACTCTTTCCTTTTCTTCATTCTATTCCCCTCCCCACCATATATCATTAACAATTTTTGTTTTTATGTTTTCTGCTTCTTATATTACCCCAATTACTCTTTTCTCTTCCAGAGAGTCTTCTCATATGACAAACAGTATTTCTTAAAGAGGAAAAACAATCAGCCCAACTCATTGATACAATGAAGTCTGAAAATATGTGCAATGAGTAACACTTGTGGACCTTGAACCTCCATGAAGGACTAGGTGGGGAGTCCCCCCCAGCATATCTACTATATATCTACTCCATAACCTTTTTGAAAAGCTTATTTAATGTTCTCATTACCTTTTTGTGAATTTAAATTTTATTGTGTGATTGTCAGGTAATTTTGTTTCTTTTCTAGTGTCATTTTTTGAGAAGCTGTGCCTGTTGCAATTTACTATCCTGCCATATTTCCTGGAAGTCTCCCCATTATTATCTCTTCAGAGTCTCATCCTATTCCTATGATATAAGCGGGGCAATGATTATTCCTATTTTACAGAGCAAAATGAAGTCTAAAATGTTTAAATAGCTAGCCCAAGATCACATGACAAAAAAGTGGCAAAGCAGGGATGACAATTCCCATCAACCATAAGAAAACACAGATTAAGGACCTATTAAGTATAATACCATAGGTGTATTTTATGCGTTTCTGAGTTTCTACATGTTTTCTGTGTCTTCTGTGATTTCTGCGAAACTCCCCCCAAATTTCCATTTAATTTCTTATGCTGTCCCGCGATACCTTGAAGGGGAACGGATAATGGAACCTTGAAGGAAGCTAGGCATTCTAAAAGTGAAGGTGAAGAGAGGTAGATTCCAGACAGGTGGGAACATCTGTACAAAGGCACAAACATAGGAAATGGAATGTAGAATATGAAGAATGGTGAACAGGCCAGTTTGG
Source organism: Bettongia penicillata ogilbyi (assembly GCA_023548195.1). NCBI lineage: Eukaryota > Metazoa > Chordata > Mammalia > Diprotodontia > Potoroidae > Bettongia > Bettongia penicillata. The sequence goes on from JAJHZJ010000202.1 coordinate 1,931,967, forward strand.
GACCGAAGGTGAGTGAAGAGAAGTAACCTGATGTAAGACAGAAAACACAGGTGGAAGCTAGATGGAGGAAGGCATTGAAGAACAAGCTGAGGATATTGGATTGAGTCGTTAGCCAATGAAGACTAAGTGTACGTATAAAGGGTGACATGATCAGGTCTGTGTTTTAGCAATATCAGCTATAGCTTGCTATCAAGTGATAGCTTGATGGGGGCGGTTTGAAGACAGGCCAGAAGCAGAGATACCAATTAGAAGAAGGCTTTTGTGATCATTCAGCTTAAAGGTGATAATGGCCTGAGCTTAGAGAAAGGCTGCATGAGTGGAGAAAAGGGGTCAGATGCAAGAAACATTGTGGAGGTAGAATCTACAAGAATTGGCTACTGACTGAAAATAGGGGTTGAAACAGAGGGAAGAGGGGGGTGGAGCCAAGATGGCGGAGTAGAAAGACTCATGTATGCTAGCTCTGAACCCACAGCCCATATATTTCCTGCAAGAAGAATTCCCCACAAATTCTGGATCACTGCAAGGCGTGCAGAAACACGGTAGAAAAGATTTCTGTTCCCGAGAGCCCTGGAGAGCCGTCCCCAGGGTCCATCATACTCCGGAAAGCGGAGCCCACCCCTGAGTTGCCCTGGCCACGGCAGATCCGAGTAGGCTTCAGGGATGGAATCTCCGGTGGCCATGAAGGTCCCTCCACCTACAGGCACTATAGGTCAGTGAGAGAAACGTCTGGGCTGGCCGAGAGGGGAGCGGGGTGTCTCCGTGGCTCAGGCCCCCTTGGGAGGCAGCAGCGGCAGCGGTGGTGGCCCACGACTCCCCGAGCAGGCAGAAGTTCAGAGCCATTAGGGAAGGTCTCTGTATAAACCCTCTGAGGGAACTGAGCCTGGCAGATGGCCCTGCCCCCACCCAAGCACCAGAACTTAAGCACACCTTGAATAGCAGCTGCGCCTGCTGCAGAAAGCCCATTTGAATCTCAAACCCAAAGCAGTAGCTGGGCAGATCTAGACGGGGGTGGACAGGAATCTCAGAAGTCAAGTAACTGGCTGGGAAAATGCCCAGAAAAAGGAAGCAAAATAAGACCACAGAGAGCTACTTTGATGGGGTACGGATGTTCCCGCCTTTCAATTCTGATGACGAGGAAATATTCTTACCATCAGGGAAAGACGCGGCGGTTGGGGCCTCTAAATCCCAGACATCCCAGGGGGATGTCCGGTGGGCTCAGGCCATGGAAGAGCTCAAAAAGGATTTTGAAAATCAAGTTAGACAGGTGGAGGAAAAACTGGGAAGAGAAATGAGAGAGATGCAAGAAAAGCATGAAAAACGGGTCAATACCTTGGTTAAGGAGACCCAAAGAAATGCTGAAGAAAATAACACCTTGAAGAATAGGTTCACTCAATTGACAAAAGAGGTTCAAAAAGCCAATGAGGAGAAGAATGCTTTCAAAAGCAGAATGAGCCAAATGGAAAAAGAGGTTCAAAAGCTCACTGAAGAAAATAGTTCTCTCAAAATTAGAATGGAACAGATGGAGTCTAATGACTTTCTGAGAAACCAAGAAATCACCAAACAAAACCAAAAGAATGAAAAAATGGAAGAGAATGTGAAATACCTCATGGGAAAAACAACTGACCTGGAAAATAGATCCAGGAGAGACAATTTAAAAATTATGGGACTACCTGAAAATCATGATCAAAAAAAAGAGCCTAGACATCATCTTCCATGAAATTATTGAGGAAAACTACCCTGATATTCTACAACCAGAGGGCAAAATAAGTATTGAAAGAATCCATCGATCACCGCCTGAAAGAGATCCAAAAAGAGAAACTCCTAAGAACATTGTGGCCAAATTCCAGAATTCCCAGGTCAAGGAGAAAATATTGCAAGCAGCTAGAAAGAAACAATTTCAGTATTGTGGAAATACATGCAGGATAACTCAAGATCTAGCAGCTTCTACATTAAGGGATCGAAGGGAATAGGATATTCCAGAAGTCAAAGGAACTAGGACTCAAACCAAGAATCTCATACCCAGCTAAACTGAGTATAATACTTCAGGGGAAAATATGGTCTTTCAATGAAACAGAGGACTTTCAAGCATTCTTGATGAAAAGACCAGAACTGAAAAGAAAATTTGACTTTCAAACACAAGAATGAGAAGAAGCATGAAAAAGTAAACAGCAAAGAGAAGTCTTAAGGGACTTACCAAAAGTGAACTGTCTACATTCCTATATGGAAAGACAATATTTGTAACTCTTAAAATTTTTCAGTATCTGGGTAGTTGGCGGGACCACACATCTGGGTAGTTGGCGGGACCACACATACACACACACACACACACATGTACACACGTGCACGCACACACACATACACACATGCACGCATACACAGAGACAGAGAGCACAGAGTGAATTGAATAGGATGGGACCATATCTTAAAAGACATTAAGGTAAATGGTGAAAGAGAAATGTAGTGGGAGGAAAGAGGGTGAAATGGAATGGGGTAAATTATCTCTCATTCAAGAGGCAAGCAGGAGACTTTTTAGTGGAGGGAAAAAGAGCTGAGAAAAAACAAAGTTTACCCTCATCACATTCGACTAAAGGAAGGAGTAAAATGCACACTCATTTTGGTATGAAAACCTATTTTACAATACAGGAAAGTGGGGGAGAAAGAGATAAGCAAGGTGGGGGGGACGATGGAAGGGAGGGCAATGGGAGGAGGGAGCAATTTGAAGTCAACACTCTTGGGGAGGGACAGGATCAAAAGACAGAATAGAAACAATGGGGGGCAGGACAGGATGGAGGGAAATACAGTTAGTCTTACACAAGACGACTATTATCAAAGTCATTTGCAAAACTACACAGATAGGGCGTATATTGAATTGCCTGCCTTCCCAAAGGGAATGGGTGGGGAGGGAGGGATGGGGAGAATTTGGAACTCAAAGTTTTAGGAACAACTCTTTTGTATTGTTCTTGCTACTAGGAAATAAGAAATACAGTAAATGGGGAATAGAAAGTCATCTGGCCCTACAGGACAAAAGAGAAGATGGGGACAAGAGAAGGGAGGGATGATAGAAGAGAGGGCAGATTGGTGATAGGGAAAATTAGAATGCTCGGTGTATTGGGGTGGGGGGAGGGGATAAATGGGGAGAAAATTTGGAACCCAAAATTTTGTGAAAATGAATGTAAAAAGTTAAATAAATAAATTTTTATTAAAAAAAAAAAGAAAGAGGGAAGAGTCAAGAGTGAATCTAGATTAGTTTAGCATTCTAATGTATCAGGCTTCTTAAAACTAAAGGATCTTGATCTTATCTGCTAACAAATCTGATTGGTGGGATAGATGTTCCCTTTCCCTGTTAATTATCAATGTCCCTGACTGAGGATATCATACTGTGAACTGCAATGACTTCCTAAGGTCTCATCTTGAGTCAGTGACTTTACCCTCTAGAGTCAGACATATCAACCTTTAGAAAGTTTTAAGTTTAGGTTCAAACAAAAGTGGGAATATTCATTGGTTTTTTTTTTCTAAAAATACATTTTCATTTATATCTTATTTTTATATCAACTAAATTTTGACCTGTATTCCTCCCCCTTCCCAAGGAGTTTCCTTTAAATAAATAATTAAAAAAAAAGAAAAACCTCAAGATGGGAAAAACCCAGCAAAACAGATCAACACATGATAAAATATCTGACAATGTATGTAATGTTCCATTTTCCATAAGGACTACATGAATACTTGGAAGAAATGAAGCATAGAGAAAAGTTTTCAAAAAATTAATCAAAATTTTAAAATTAAATACTCTGGAGGAAATTCCTCTCAAGGAAAATAAGTAAAGGCATGGTGGATACGGGGAAGTTTTTTTTTTTTTAATCATATCTCCTTTGGGGTCAAGCTTTGTTCTTTGTAATTTTGCAACATTGTTTTTTAAAGTAAAATTTTATTGACATGTTTTGTTTTTATGTTGCCTAAATTTCTTTCAGAATCCTTCCTTCTTCCCCTTCATAGTTATCCCATATAACAAAAAACTTTTAAGAAAAAGAAAAAAAATCTGCAAAACTCACCAGTACATCACAAAGTCTAAAAATGCATGTAATGTTCCATACCATTGAAGATCTCCCCTACAAAGGAGTTTGGGGGAAGTATTATATATCTCTTTGGGGCTATCCTTTTTCTTTGTAATTTTGCTTTGTAACATTTGCTTTCAGTTGTTTTGTGGTTGTGGCTCTTTCCATTTACATTCTTGTAGTCATTGTGTACATAGTTTTTTAGGCTTTCCTTATTTCCCTTTGTATTAAGCTTACCTTTCCATGTTTCTCTGTATTCATAATATTCATTGTTTCCTGCATAGTAATATCCTATTGGAATGGGGTAGGGAAAATAAGTATTTAAGTAGTGTCTACTATATTCCAGGCATTATGCTAGACATTTTAAAAAATTACAAATATAACCTCATTTGATTCTCACAACAACCTAGCAAAGTATTCTCACTTTACAGTTGAAGAAACTGAGGAAGAGGTTAAATGAACTAACCAGGGTCATACAACTGGTAAGTGTCTGGGGCTAGATTTGAACTCAGTATTCTTTACTTCAGGCTCAAGGGCTTTATCCACTATGCCACCAGCAGTCATACAATTTATTTATTCATTCCACATTCCATGGACATCCACTGTTTCCAGTTTTTTCCTACCACGAAAAAATGCTATGAAGTATTTTGGTGTATACAGAGCCTTTCTTTTTATCCAGGACCTCTTTGTATACCTAGCAGCAGAATTTCTGCGTCAAAGGATATTGTCCATTGGCTCTTTATCTGCTACTGACAAAAAATGCCAGTGCTTTGGGGAGATGAGAGGTTGCATGAGACCAAGCATTCTTCCACAGATTGCCTCCTGAGAGAATGCTTCTTAATTTTCACGCAGACTTCTCCGGGTTTGAAACTTTTACTCTAGCTTCTGGCTATTCTATTTTGGACCTTGGTGTTTAGGAGAAACTTTGATTCTTGCCTATGCTAAGTCTTTGGTTTATGCTCTCACTTGAATCTAGATTTGGATCCTCCTTTGCTTTCCTCCAGGCCAGCTAAGGGCCTCTTGCTAGGGGCTGGACAATTCAATTTAATGACCATTTTATTAAGTGCACTATATGCCAGGCACTGTCCTAAGTCCTGTGGACACAGAGACAAAAAAAAAAGAACAAAGTCTCTGCCTTGAGGAGTTTGCTTTCTACTTTAGGGACACAATATGGGCACAAATAAATACATGTAAAGTATTATCAAGAAGGAGATGGTTAATTGCTGGGTGTGGGCTTGCTCTGAGCCTTGAAGAAAACTAGGGATTCCAAGTAGTGGTTGAGGAGGAAATGAATCCCATAGCCAAGGACTATCTATAGAAAGGTGGAAAGCATGTTTGTGGAGGGGGAATGATATTTTGTATCTGGAGAATGGTTAGTAGGCAGGTTTAACCTAGAGTTTGTGCAGTACAGTAACATGAAATAAGATTGTAAAAGTCTTTCATTTCAAAGGCAGGTGAGAGCTAGATTACCCAGGGCCTTAAATGCCATAGTGAGGATTTTGTATTTTATCCTAAAGGCAACTGTTTCTCTTTCACCCAGAAACCTTGAGGGTCTTTTCCATTGAAGATCTCCCCTACAAAGGAGTTTGGGGGAAGTATTATATATCTCTTTGGGGCTATCCTTTTTCTTTGTAATTTTGCTTTGTAACATTTGCTTTTGATTTTTTTTTTTATTACTGAGGGGGCCATCCCTTGAATGGTTATATCTCATTCAAAGTGATATGATAAGACCATAGCCTAAAAGGGTCAGGGTCGTCTCCCATTGCATCTTGGGCCATCTCCAGTCATCCTGATGAATATCTGGCCACTGGACCCGGAGGACTCTGGAGGAGAAAGTGAGATTGGTGACCTTGCACAGCCCTCCCTCACTCAAATCAAAGCCACCTGCAAGTCATGTCACCATCTTGACATCACAGTCCTCTTTAGAATGAAGGACAAACACCACAATTGATACATGGGTATAGAAGTATGGCCCAGCCTGTTAGATGTAGTTGGTTTTGATTGTCTTTGTTACTAGGAAAGGATCACCGGATAGGGAAAGTGAATGGTTATGGTGTAAAAAAGAGAGAATGCTCATAATTTTAGAGAACTTTAGGTAGCTTCCTATTGCCTCTGAGATAAGAAATCAAACTTGACATTTAAAGTCCTTCCCAACTTAGCTCCACTTTTAAAAGTGTTTTCCTTACAAAAACCCTGTAAGGCAGATAGTTGCAAGCAGTATTAAAGCCTTATTCCTATTTAATGGTGAAAAAACTGAGGAAATCAAGAGAAGTTCCATGGAATAAGTATCAAATGTGTCAGGTCTTAAAAAGAGAGTAGGATTTCAACAGATGGAAATTAGAATGTGGGCAGAGGTGTGCATCCATATGGGCAGAGGAAATAGCATGAATTAAGTAAAGGGGGCAAGAAAGCATGACAATATATTGGGGGAAAATATTGAGTCCAATTTGTCTGGAAGATAAGTTGCAAGGCATAGTGGGAAGTAAAGTTGAAAATGTAGTTGGGGCTTGATTGGGGGGGATATTAAATGATGGGCCCAAATTTGGATTTTTTTAAGGTAGGCAGTGGGGAATTACTGAAGAATTTGGAGTGCCATGTGATTGGAATTCTGCTTTAGAAAGATTAATAAGTTCCTTCTTTCACCTCACAGACCAAAGATGAGCCATACTGGTTATGAAGGTAACCCCCGAGTCCCAGCAGGAATCACAAAACAAAGCTCAGTAGGGAAGGGTGAGGTGAGTTAATATGATCACTCATCCTATATTAGCAATGCTGTTCATATACCTTCCCAACTGACAACTACTTTGTGACAAAGAAGTACACAACAGAGCAGGCCTAGGGCAAAATGGATGGGGATGACATTTTTTCATGGCTTAAATTCAGGTGTGTGAGCACACTGGTGGTGGTGGGGGTGGGTTCTCCACTCAGGAGGCAGTTAGCTGGGCTGGGCTGTCATTTTCACAGTGGTAATTTTTAGTTCACACCCACTTCTTTTGAGTTCCACAGGACAGGTCTAAAGTCATTTGGTGACTAAAAGTCACATTTATTCTCTAGGGCAAAGGTGTGCCATCAGTCAGCTAGGGGTGTGTGAGGGGAAAGGGAATGCAGCTCAAACCAGATTAAAATGTAATGGGCAAATGTTTAACAAAATAAATAAAATTACAACATAAATAATGTTAACTCATGGTATTCTAAGTCAATATATGAAGCCCACAGGTAACTGTTTCTATTTGGGTCTGACACTTTGTTGAACTATGTAGATATCTGAGAGCTACAAACTAGTAAGAATGGGCCATTGGTAAGAATGGGCCTTCAAGATATTGCCCCAAAGGGCAAGGGACAGAGAAAATGGAGTCAAAGTCTGTTTATGTGGAATTCAGTTTTCCTGGATTTAAAGATTAAAAGAACCTTAGAGATCATCTAGTTTAATGCTTTCACCTTAAAGATGAGGAAACTGAGGTCTCAGAGAGTCATACAACTAATCAGATTCAAAAATCAAGACTTGAACCTAAGCATCCTTACTTCAAGTCAAGAGTGTCCTAGCAATATTTATAGGATCTTTCAAAGACCATATGGTGAGGAGGAGTCATCTGAAGGATTGGGGATTAGAACCGGAAAATAATTTTCTGGTCCCCCTTGATACGTATGATAATCTCCAATGTATTTTAAGTACACAAAGGTGTGTGGTTGTTCTCTCTTGGCTCTCACCCTTATTATATCTCACAGATTTTCACAACTTCCTTTTGGGACTAAAGAAGAGAGCAGGAGCCACGGAATAAAATAAAAAACACTTATTCGCTTTAGGGAAGGGAAGAAAATCTGCATTTCTGTGTGGCTTAATATGTGTCAGGCACTGTGCTAAAGGCTTCACAAATATTACCATTAGATCTTCACAACAATGCTGAGAGGTAGGCTCTGTTCTTAATCCCATTTTGCTGTTGATGAAACTGGAACAGAATAGAGGTTAAGTGATTTGCCCAGGATTACACAGTAAATGTCTGAGGTTGGATTTGAACTCAGGTCTTCCTAACTCCAGGTCCAGCGCTATATCTACTGTACTACAAGTTGCCTTTAGGAAGGCAAGATTAAAGTTTTTTATTTTTGTTTTTAAAGATAGCTGGCCAGGTTAGGGGACGTAGTTTAAGAGTGATTTCTAAACTGATACGGAGTGAAGTAAGCAGAAACAGGAGAACACTGTACACAGTATCAGCAATATTGTATGATGGTCAATGGTGAATGACTTTGCTATCTTCAGCAATTCGGTGATTCAAGACAATTCCAAAGGACTCATGATGAAAAATTATTGAGCTCCGGAGAAAGAACTGATGGAATCTGAACACAGACAGATTGGAACATACTATTTTTTACTTTATTTTTTTTTGCTTTTTTTTGTCTGTTTTCTTTCATAACATGCCTAATACAAAAATATGCTTTGCATGATTTCACATGTATAACCTATGTCAAACTGTTTATATCAGGGAAGAGGAAGGAGAGATTCTGGAAATCAAAATAAAAAAAATGAATGTTAAAAATTGGTTACATGTAATTGGGAGAAAATAAATTATTTGAAAAGAAGTGATTTCTAATCCTTAAAGGATTTAAATACACATCTACATCTATACATGTGTATACATACACACATACATAAAATTTAAGCATCATGTCATAAAACACAGGCTGAAACAAGGGGATGAACATTTATGGGTTACATAAGGATCACGTAGATTGGCTTTAACATTTGGACAACATCTACCTGGGCTCAGGAGCATAAAACTTGAGGAAAAGGAGTAAAGATATTACTCTCTGACCTCAATGTCACAGAAAAAGCAGTTTTAGAATTCTTAACTTAAGCTGGCTTCTACATGGTAGTTTGGATACCTGTGATATAAGGAAGTTGAAGCCCTGTCACAGCGAGTCAGAGGAAGAACGTGGCTGAACCATAGTACAGAATTGTCTCAGGGGAGTGTTCCAAAGTGCCCACTCCCCACATCTTACCTATTCCCTAAATCCTAGTCTTTGTTTCTATCATTGGAATCTCTTCTACTGTCTCCAAACTAAATTGAACCCATCCTTCTGGATTTAGTGATGCTTTCCCTACCAAAAGAACTCTCTCCTTTCCTTATCCTCTTATTGTATTTCTAGTTAGTGTCAAGGAGTTTAGTTTCTAGCTGTTTTGTTCCAAACAATGTCCCACTTAAGCAGCCCCCCAGTCTTTTGCTCTCTCCTCACCCCTTGAACTATTCATATTATCCTCATTAGGGACCATGTCTTCTGTTTTTCCTACAGCTTAGTTTCTTACTAGAAGAATAAGTAATAGTCTGAGAACACACTAGATACTTCATAAATACTAACTGGTGAGTAATAGGGATATGAATTTTTTGCTCTGGCAGCAGCCATCAGTTTTACCCAAGGATAGGAAGGAAGAGATTTTTACAGATGCCTAAGTAGCCTGTTTATGGGCAGAGTGGTGCTAAGGATATGACTGAAAACTGAAGCTGTACAGAGGCATGTTGCCTTGAAATGTTTCATTTTAGAGCTGGAGAAAGGCCTTGGTAACAAGAATAAGCAGATGGCAGTGACAGAAGAGTCCTTACTGAGTTGAGGTGGACATAGTAGCTGGAGCTGAGGAACAGCAAACATCTACCTTGCTGGTCACTGGTATTTTGAGTGATATGGACCAGTAACGGAGTTGGCTTTTATTGAGCCTGTTTCCCCCTCAAACTCAGTATAGTGTTTATAGGTCAGGAATTAATGTGAAGGTCCTAGAAGGGCAGGTCTATTAACAGTGTATTCTTGACCTTCTATGGTCTTGGTTAAGAATACTTTAGGTGATGCTTTTATTTAATACGTTTATTCTATGCTTTGTCTAGTTAGTTTTTTTTTTTTTTTCCAATTTTCCACCCTCCAAATCAGACCACTAGAGACCATGCTTGGGAAAAGCTAAGCAATTCTGTCCTGCACTCCTTAAGACAAGCATCCTCATTCTCACTCTGGCTATTCTGTCTTACCTGGTACTCTCTGTTTTTCTTCCTCTGCTCTGAGAACTGTAATCGAATCAATACTACCATTGCCTCTGTTTCATTCACAGTCTTAGTGTATTCTCAAACCAAGATCTGCTTCCTTATTTGTCATTTCCTCCACGTAAGCTCCTAGATGGTAGGAGCTTATATTCTCTATTTTTATCCCCAGTACTTAGTACAGAGCTTGGCACATAGTAATCTTTTAATAAATGCTTTTTCTTCATATGTTCAAATTCTGGTATTTCTAGAGGAAATTTTAGGTAGAGGGCATAGGCCACAGTATTACTAAAAAGCCTCCAAGATGTGAATTGTCTATGTGAGTCCAGAGCTAACTTAGGCCATAGTTTATAGCTGATTGCCAGACATAAATCTATATTCTTCTGGGAGTAGGATAAGCTATTTATAGCAAATGCCCTATTCTGGTATAGTCTGTGGTCATAGCTGGAAAAAAAGTTGAGTTTCTGGCAGTCCTGAGTTTGGATTGTTTGGCTTTAAAACCAGAGGTTCTAAACTTTTTTTTTTTAAGGTCATGGGCCATTTTGGCAGTCTGGCGAAGCCTATCGACTCCTCAGTTATGTTTTTAAAAACATAAAATAGATAGGACTACTAAGGAAATCAATTATGTTGAAATAGTTATCAAATTAAAAAAAATTCACAGACCCTAGGTCAAGAAGCTCTACTCCAAAAGGACAAATGGGACAGGAAGAATGGTACAATGTAATGGTTCCCAACTTTTTATTTTCAACAGCAACAAAAAAAATGTATTGTGAACCCCCTAGGGTAATTTAATATACTTATAATATTCTGAGTATATATTACACATTATATATCTCTAATATATATTATACATATGTTATAATATATAATATATAATATGCATATCTATAGCTATTATATATTATATCTATATCTTTTATGAGTACATATACTATATACTCTGTAATATTCTATTATTTACTGCTTAAAGGTGCCATTAAATCATTTTTAGCTCAGACTCCTTGGATCATTTAAAAAATGCCCAAGGGGCTCAGGATCCACTAGTGGGGATCACTGTTGTAGCAGACTGGACAAAGAAACAAGAATCGGGAGTCCTGGGATCTGGTTAGGATATGCTGGGTGATCTTTCTTGAAATTCTTTTGAGTGGGTAAGGAGTCATACACGATTGAACTGGCCTTTCTATCTCCTAACCTCTCCCAGGGGCTTCCCAACTATGTATACACCAGAGCCCCCCTTCAAAGTTTCTCCCCCCAGCCCCAGCCGGGGTGGCCTAGGTTATCTCCATACCAGGCACCTCCAGCAGCTCACTCCAGGGACTCCGATCGTTCAGCCCTCTCTAATGAGGTCTCGTAGCGGACTCGCAGGGGTCCACCACTCGTACCCTACTTAGCGCTCGGCTGTTCTCTCTATCCAGGTTAGCTCCGCGGCAGGCATACCCCCGCCCCAGCCCCCCAGGGGTGACCTAGTAATAGACCTCTATCCCTTTCCAAAGCAGCCCCGCCTCCCCACGGGGGAAGCTCCGATTCAATTCCGCAGGCACTCGGCGCCAGCCTGGCACAGCCAGGGGCACGCGGGCACTGCCGGCCCCTCCCCCACTCCCGCCCGGGCTCTCCCTAGATGTCCAAGGTCCATCCCGCACGGACACAGCGTAACAAGAAGGCCCCACTCACTGCTCCGGCTCTCCGCCTCGCCTCCCCCCGGGAGCGGACTTCCTTCTTGGCCGAGCCTGGGCCCCGGCCGGTCGGCCAGGACCCGGGGAGGAAAGGGAGGGGGCGCTCGCTCTCACCCCTCCCCCTCCCCAGAAGCCAAGCTGCAACTATTCCTTTAAGGGTGGAGGCGGAGGGAGGAGCGGGGGCGGAGCGAGGGGCGGGGACGGGATGGGGAGGGAGGAAACAGCTGGCGGGGCCGCCGCCGCCCTGGAGCTGAGCGCGCTGGCGTCACAAAGGGCCCCAGTGGCCGGCGAGAGAGGAGCGGGTGCCTGGGAGAGCGGGAGGAGGAGGAGACGGCGGGGGGAGGAGGAGGAGGAGGGAGGGGGCGCGCGCGCGCCCCGCGCTGAGGAGAGCCGCCCCCCTCCCACCTTAGCACCACCAGCAGCAGCACCAGCACCGCCGACGCGCGCGCGCGCGGCCGCCCCCTCCCCCTCCCCTTTCTTTCTCCCGCCGCGCGAGACCCTCTCCTTCCCCGCCCCTCCCCCCGGCAGAGCCGCCGCCGCGAGACCCTAGCGCGTGCCCCGCCGCCGTCCCCTCCCCCTTCTCGGGCGCCTGGCGCCCTCCCCCGGCCCCTGAGGAGAGGGAGAGGAGAGAAAGAGAAGAGAAAGAGAGAAGAGCGAGCGCGCGCGAGAGAAGGAAGAGCGCGGCGGTGCTGAGCCCTGTCTCCCCCTACTCCCCCCCCGGCCTTCCTCTTCCTCCTCCTCGTTCTCCACCTCCTCCCGCAGAGGCCCCCCCCCCTGGGGGGGGGAGGCCCCGGAAAGGGAGCGATTCCTCCCCCCTCCCCCCACCCCCACACCTGTGAGGAGGCCTCTCCCGTCCCCTCCCCCGCCCCGCCGCAGTCCTGAGGAGCCGCCGCGGCCGGTGGGGAGGAGAGCGAGGCCTGTGCGGGAGCCGGGGCCTCGGGGACTGGAGAGGGGCCCGGCGGCCCGGCCCTAGCCCTCGCCGCCGCCGCCGCCCCCGCCGCCGCCGCCGCTGCCATGGCCCAGCAGCAGATGACCAGCTCGCAGAAGGCGCTGATGCTGGAGCTCAAGTCCCTGCAGGAGGAGCCGGTGGAGGGCTTCCGGATCACCCTGGTGGACGAGTCCGACCTCTACAACTGGGAGGTGGCCATCTTCGGGCCCCCCAACACGCTCTACGAGGGCGGCTACTTCAAGGTACGGCCGTCCCTCGCGGCCCCGAGCGCGTGTGCCCCCCTTCCCCCCGGCCGCCTCTGCCCGTGCCGGGGTGCGGGGGGCCCGGCCGCCTCTGCCCGCGGGCCGTGGCCGCGCTCCCCTGCTGGCAGGCCGGCCGGACCCCTCTGTGCCCGGCGGGGCAGAGGGCTTCATCGCGTGCTGGGCATCTTCCGGGGACTCCGGGATTGACCCGGGCCTTGCTTGGGGACGGTGGAGTTTGTGCACCCCCTCCCCGGGCCCCCCGCCTGGGGCCTGGCGGGGAGTTTGTTGGGCCTGTGCGGTGCCTTCCTCCCGTGGATGGTGATGGGGAGAAAGGGGGTAACCGAGTCTTCCAGTCACAGTCTTGTTGGAAAATCTGCTCGTCCCCCCCTTTACTGTTCCCCGTTTAATGGCTGGGTAAATAGTACTTTAACTTTTGCAAAGCCTTCCTCCGGGGTCTTTTGTCCGCTCCCTGCCTGCCAGCCAAGACTTGCATTCTAATCCTGCTGAGAATGAGAGCAGCATTTCTGTAGTGTTTTACGGCTTGCGGGGCTTTGACCTGCCTTCGCTGTCGCGCCCCAGAACAGCCCTGCGAGTTCTCCAAGCGGGTGGAGAAGGCTTCCCCGAGTGTTGTGGAGGGTCGGGGAGGGAGGAAGAAAGATTCCCATTTTAGGGAGATGAAATCGAGCCCTTCGCTCAGATGACCGGCCGTAGCAAATGGGATGCCTGCGTCTTTGAAAGGGGTGGGGTCTGAGGTAGGGGGTGGCAGAAATGACCACGCGTGTTCAGATAAATAGCCGTAGGTCTGGTTTTCCGCTTGTGGAAGTTAGGGGTAAGATGCTGTTTCCAGAGCGCCCTAAGATAAAGTCAGGAACTTCGGAGTTCTTCGTGGACTTTTTGCCAGAACAGTTAAAGATAGGATTATTGTTGGTTTTGAGGGGATGGAGTGGGGAAGAAGGTCAGTGAAAGAACTGTGAAGCAAGTACCTGAGAATCCATTTTTGTTTTGTTTGATGACATGATCTGTGAGTCATTTTTCAGGTTATTGTTTTCAAGGGAGAGGATATCTTGGCACAAGTTTCAAATCGGTGTCTTAGTCATGCAGGTGTGATGTATATTTTTAGGACTACCCAGTTACTTAACCTTTATTTTCCTTCAAGGTAGTAGCCCCAGTTTCAGGCATGTAACTAGGTCAGCTTTGCAGGGATGATTTTGAAGGAGGTAGCATGGAGATGTTAAAATTTCCCATGAAGAATCATTGGTGGTAATAAGTAGTACATTGTCATTTATTACTCCTACCTGCCTTGTGTTTCATTTATTAGGAAGCCTCAAGTTTGTTGACATTATAGATGTAGATATTTACAGATATCTGTATGGATGTATAGCTCTCTATTTTGTGTCAAAAATAAAAATGGATGAGGTGTTATACATCTTACATTGTGGTGGGATCTACTAGGTCCTAGACAAAATTAGTTCAGGGGGACCATCCATTGTTGGTACGGTAACTCTTTTTGAGGTTAGTATGAATTTAGGCAATTTATAGTTTTAAACAAAACCTCATCATGCAAACTATATTTGCAGGAGAATTTACCTCCAAATTTTCTTTCTGATCACTGTGCATCTACTCTTATTGTACTTATTTAACTTATTTCATAGTTCTTTTTAACCCTAGTAATCCAATATGAACTCTAAGACAATATGTCGAAGGATCATCATGTGTATTGTAACTTATCTAATCAAACAGGGCTATAGGATAACCTAATGGAATGCAAGTAAAATGAAATTTATCGTAGTTTTGCTATAGCTTATGGTAGAGGAACATTTTAAAGACATCTATATATGGAAGTTGGTTAGAATTTTCTCATTCTAATGCAGCTTTTGAACTATTCATGCTTGGAAATAAAACACCCACATTAAAAGAAAGTGGAAAGAGCTTTAGTGGAGAATTGCCAGTGGAGAATGATGGTTCTGAACATATCATGGTGTGACCTTGTGCAAGTCATTTAATTTTACTGAGCTTCCTCAAATGGAAATAATACTTGATGTTATAGGGTTGAGAGGAAAATACTTTGCAAACCTAAAAATGCTACATAAATGTAATTATTATTGTTACAAATTATGTTATTTTGAAATATGTAACTAAAATAGGAAGTTAAAAAGCAGAGGTGTTAGAGTGGATTCTGTGGAGCATAAACTTAGTAAACTAAGTTCTTGATTCTTTGATTTCAACACTTAAAATAAATTCTATAAATTTGGAGCCTGTTATTCTAAGATTGACATTCAAAAACTCATTTTTTTGACTCCCAATTCAGATGGTTTAAAAGAAAGGTTAGCCTCTCAGTTTCCTCATCTTTAAAAAGAGATTGGATTAAGTGATCCAAGGACCCTTCCATCTCTAATGTTCTATGATTCTTTTCTCTTTGCTTTTGTTTTTAAGTTTCTTCTTGATGGATCTGTCCTTGTCCATATTATTTTCTTGGAGACTATACTCTCAAAATTTCAACTGCCACATTTAAGATGAGTCCCAAGTCTAAATTTGTACTTAAGTTGATTCAAATCACCAGATGCCTTCAGGACATCTCCATTTGGATATCCCATTGATACCTCAAATGCCAACATGTCTAAAATTGAGCTGATTATCTTTTCCTATAAATTTTCTTCTCTGACTTTACTATTTCTGACCACAATATAATTTTTCATACAGTCTCCATGTTTAATACCCTTAGGATTTGGTTGTCTTGGTCTCTACGTCTCTTCTTATATTCAGACCAAGTTCTCTTAATTATATCTTGGGCAATATCTCTGGAATTATTCTTCCTATTTGCCATGTCTGCCACACATTTGGATGATTGGAATAGTCTTTTCAACAGCTCTTTCTGTCTCCACTTTTTCTCATTGCCAGTCCATCTTTCATACTGTTGCTAGAATGAACGACCTTATGAAATAGGTTTGGTCATATATATCCACTGTTCAGAAATATTCAGTAGCTTCCTATTTGCTTTTTGAATAAAGTTAAAATTTTAAGGTTCTCCACAGCTAGATAGTACTAATTTTTCATGGTGTTGTTTTACAACTCTGAAATGGTTTTCGTATAATATTATGTGCTCTCTCTCTCTCTCTCTCTCTCTCTCTCCCTCTCCCTCCCTCTCCCCCTCCCCTGAGAGGAGGAATCTATCCACTCTAGTGGTAATGTGTTTGTTTTTTTTTCTTTTCTTTCTGCCCAGTCTGTCCCCCCTCCCATTAATTTTCTTACTTTGCTGGGTCCATTAGACCGTTTGTTGAAAAGAGACAAATTAATGCTGGTACTCTAAACAATAAACAATGAAGGATTAAGTTGAAATACCATTGTTTTCCACTTCACCTTTTTTGTTGGTGTTTAGTGCTCTCTATTACAGTTATTATACTTGTGACTGGAGTTTTCCCTGTTACTATATTGCTTGCTTCTGTATCAGTTAGACTGTGCCTCTGTATATTTTCAAATTAAAATTATTCTCTCTTTAATTGGAGTAATCCTTTCTTACAGGCAGTGGAACTTCCAGTTAATTCTTTTACTTCAGAATTTGACTATTTAATATGCTAATTGTTCAGGTCCATTTTATTAGTAAATATGTTAGGATTATAGAATTTAGAGATGGAAAAAATCATAGGCTTGTCTGTTTTAGAAGTCCCTTAGAGGGCATTTGGTCCTGCTTTCTCATTTTGACATATGAGGAAACTGAAACCCAGCAGGTAAATTGACTTTCCCCATAGTAAGTTGCAGAGCTGGTATTTGAACCCAGGTCCTCTGATTCCAAATATGGTGGTGATGGTAGAGTGTTTTCCTCCATCACATCATACTAAGCTTTTTCATCAGTGATCTGTGGTCCACATGTATACGTTTTTATCTCTTCTGTTTCTAGTGATTCTTGACTGATTATGTGTATGTGACAACTTGAGACTTTTTTCAGCTTTCTTACACTTTACTCCTTGCCATAGACTCTTTAAGTTGGTGATACGGTCATCTTTGCTGTTCTGCACACAAGACAGATTCCATCTCTCTATCTGCTGTGGGCATTTTCTCAGGGTCGTTCTCCCTTGCCTGGAGTGCTTTCCTTTCTCAATTCTGCCTACTGGCTGGCTTCTCTGTTTTCTTTAAGTCCAAACTAAAATCCATCTTTTATAGCAAGTCTTTTCCAACTCCTTTTTGTTTCTATTGCCTTCCCTATTGTTTCTTAATTTATTCTGTAAGTATATTTGTTTTTGCTTATTGTCTTCTCCATTAGATTGTGAGCTTCTTGATGACAGGAAGTATCTTTTGCCTTTTTTTTTTTTTTTGTCTCCCTAGAGCTTAGCACAGTGCCTGGCAGCACATAGCAAAGACTTAATAAATCTTTACTGATTGATATTTTTCTTTTTGCCTCTTAACTTGTTTTTTCTGACACATGTCTTATTGACTGATGATTTGAATTTTTTTTGCTTGCTTCAAGGGAGTAACCGTGCATAAGTGGCAGAGTAATCTTTTGATGCTTAACCACGGAGTACTGAGTATCTCTGAATCTGTTACTGTGGAGCAAATGAGGGTTCTATTTTGTTAGTAAGAGAAAATTTGTTGATCAAGTCAGCAGCTAACAATAAAATTTAATGCTGTTTCACGTATAGACATTTTTAATATCTAAAGACCATAATATTATACTGTGGATCTTTCCCAAAAAGTAAAATATTAATATAGTATTTTCTTGGGAGCTATAATTTATCCAAAATCTTCCTGGTGAATGCATCTTATAATATGCACTAAAAAAGTAGAAAGATCATATATTTAATCATGTAAAAACTTTTAAATACTTTTTTATACAAAAATGATATTTTATATGCTAACACAATGGAGTACATTGTAGCTTCTCAACAAACATTTTTTGAGTTGAAGTGAATGTATGAGTAAGATTAACTGGTTTCAGATAACTTAGCCTTGGAATCCCAGCTCTACCCCTTCCTACCTGTATGACCACTTGGGTAAATCACTTAACTTCTCTGGATCTTAGTTTACTTAGGGGATTGAAATGAATGATCTATAACTTTCCTTCCAGCTCTAAATCTATGATTATATGATATAAATATCATAGGGCTGTATGTGGGTGTGTTTCATTTGTATTAGAGGAATTCCCATAGGACTTCTTTAGAAGCTCCTGGGTTAAACTTACTGATTTGTTTTTCAAAAAATTGTTCCATTATAGTAATACACTTGCAGGTAAAAGTAGATAGAGGAATCTTACGTTACTTTTCACTTCTAAAAATTTGAATGTAAGATTGAAGGCAGGAGCCATCTCCAACATCAAACACAGAACATTGCACATAGTGGGTGTGCTTATTCAATACAACAAAAATTTAAGGAGCTAATAATATACCCTCCTCTGCTTTTATATACTAGAATTTATGACCTTTGATGAAGGTCAGCAAATTCAATACTTACTGAGTATCCGCTCTGTGCAAAGTGCAGTGGTAGGCTTTATACGGGACTTTTGAATCTTTCCCCCGCTTCTCTAAAGGCTTTGAACAGGCCCTATTTTTTGAATGTACATTTTAGGGGCTAAACTTCTTTCTAGAATCTGCTTATATTGAGTATAGTTTGGGTACTCCCATCTTCCTGGGAAAGTTGTATCAAAGATTTTAATCTTGACATATTACCTGAATTCGTTTTGAAAGACTTCCCGTGTAACTGCCACTGTATCCTTTATGATTTTGGATCTCCGTGTCTGTTGTTAGTTGCTCACAGAACCAGTTTCTTCACATTTCTTCATGCATTTGAAAGTAAATTTATATGCAGATAAAAAGAAAACACTCGTCCTCTTTAAGGGACAGACAGAGTGAAAGACTTCTAAAATGAAACGAACTAGGTGAAGTGCTTTCTCTCTAAACTTTCTTACTAAAAAAATCCTTGTATCATGGACAAATTTTAGTGCCTTTTACTGTTTGGCTTATTCAGTAAGAAGTATAGAATACGTTTGTTGTTTAAAAGTTTGCACATTTGAAACACTAATTCTCCCTTTGTTTATTGGTAAGACTAGCCAAGTGAAAAGCACTGAAAATTTGTAGTTGCATGATCTTATTGTGCTGTGGCTATAAGTTTATAGTGTTTGAGTTGGTTTGTTTTACAATGAGTGGTACGACTATTGAATACCCTAAAACTTCTATTTTAGAGTCAGTAAAGTAGTGGGGAAAGGCTAATAATTATGTATCATTGAGCAGTGGGAAAAATTTACACAGAAGGACTGGACAGTTTGTGGTCATAGTCTTCCCCTTTGCTTTATCTTTAATTGAGATGGAGTAGAGGTCTCTTTCCTCTTCCCATGCATCCCTCTAGCATTTCAGTTAATGACAGGGCAGGGAGATTTATAGGGTAAGAAATTCCCGAAATCAAGAGGGTAATAATTTGCATTTTAGAATGATTTTTTTTTTTTTGTCTTAGAAAAAGTGTCTTTTAAGTAGCTTTCCTTAATTTGGCAGTGAAGAGATTTTATGCTAAGTTTTTAAAAGATATGGAGTTAGAAATGAGAATAAGTTATTTTTGAAATATTATGTTAGTAGAAAAAAATGAGGCACTTGTGTATTAGGAACTTCATTCTTTACAAATCAAGGTATCTTACATATTTCTAAGGGAAATTTGAGCTCTTAAAACTAGGGAAGGTCTGTAGTCTAAAGTGCTAGTTTTGGTACCTTTTTTTCCTCTCCTCATATTCTCTTTGAAATCATCTGCAGTCTGTGTTCCACCCTCACCAGGCAACTTGAAACCATTCTCCAGAGGTATCAATGGTCTATTTCTTAATTGTCAAATCTAGTTACCTGTTCTAAATCCTTATCCTTTTGAATTTCTCTGTAGCATATGACACTTGTTGAACTCTCTCTCTTCTCCTAGATACCTGCTGTTCTCTGGGTTTTTGTGGCACTGCTATCTTTTGGTTCTTCTACCTGTTTGACTCCTCTTCAGTCTTTTTCTACTCATTTATCATTCTCTTGGTACTAACTTTGACTGTACCCAAGGTGTTTTATCCTGGGTCCTCTCATCTTTTTTTTCTTTATTTATTTAGTGACCTCATCAGCTCTCATGAGCTCAGTTGCCATCTATGCAGATGCTCCCCAGATTGGTATCTCCAGGGCTCGTTCGTCTTACATCACGTCGCTAGTGGCCTAATGACTTTTTTCAGTTAAAAAAAGAGGACACTATTCTGTTTCCTCCTTACCCTTACCTTCTCCCCTCTCTGCCCCACCCTGCTCCCCCAGTTGTCCAGGTTTGCAATTCCTCATTTTCAACCCACATATCCAACTTCTTTGCAAGTCTTGTTTCTTTTTCCACGTTGTTGCTTGAATACATTCCCTACTAATCACTCACACAGCTGCCGCCTTAGTTCTTATCATCTCTCACACAGCCACTTATTAGTCTCCTTACCTCAAAATTCTTATTCCAATGCAGAGTGATTTTCCAAAAGCTGCCGGTTTAACTGTGTCATTCCCCCCACCCTCTAAAGCCCCGAAATACATAAACTCCAAAGGCTCCTTATTCTTTCTAGGAACAAATGTAAACAACTCTTATCTAGCATTTAAAACTCTTAACAACTTCACCCCTTCCTACTTTTTAGTCTTGTTACACATTACTTCATTCCAAGAACTATTCTATCCAGTCATTCAGTCCTACTTGCTCTTCACACAGGTGACACTTCATCTGTTTTGCACCTTTTCATTGCTCATCTCTTGCCTGGAATACTCTTCTTACCTGTGTCCCATAGAATTTCTGGTTTTCTTTGAGACTTGGCTCAAATGTTATCTTTACTATGAAACCTTTGCTCCTGGTGTACTCCTTCCCCAAATCACCTTACATTAATTTGTATATATTATGTATATATACATAAATATACGTACATAGAATTATAGATGTAGAGCTTGAAAGGGACCTTAGAGAACTCCCTCATTTCATAGATGAGGAAACTGAGGCACAGAGAGGTTAAGGAATAGGAACACAGCTAGTAAGTGTTTGAGGCAGGATTCAAATCTTTCTTGTTGGAATGTTAGCCCCTTGGTGGTAGGGTTTCACTTCGGTTTTTATGTCCCCTCTGCTTATCACAGTGTCTGGAATTCTGTAGGCATTTAATAAATGCTGATACCTGAGGTAAATTTGTAAGGGAGAGTTTAGTATTGAGCTTCTCTAGCTCTTTTTGTAGAAGCCCAAAATCCATCTTAATTTTTATCTTTTCTATATTTGGAGTCTAGAGTCACACAATTCTGTCTAAAGTCAGCTGCTTTGCTGTAGTTGTTGCACTGACACCTCACCCATTTGGTTTCAGCTATGAGTCAGGCTTATTTTACAATTTTTCAAATTTTAAACTTTGTGATGGACTTCTGGCTGAGCAGAAACAGTTTTATGCATATGATGATTTTTTAAAAATAGTTAAAAAATTTGGAAAGGAATTACTGAGTGGATAGTATAGTAATCTTTTTAATCAATTTAATAATAAATAATTTGAATTTCAGTTTCTTTTGGTAGGAAGAGTACAAGTTACTGTACTAGGTAGTGATACAAAGACAAAAGTGAAACTATCCTTATATTCAAGAAACTTCTTGAAAAATAAATTTTATTGATCTATTTTTTCCCATCACCAGAATTTCTCCAGTATCCTTCCCCTTACCCCTACCTTATTTCTCCCTCTCCTCATAGCTTACCACCTCAAAGCCATCCTAAAGAACAAGTATTTTTTTAAGAAAAAAAAGAAAGAGAAGGAAAAGAAATCAGTAAAGCCAATCAGTACATTAAAAAAAAATATAAAAAATATGCGCAATGTTCCACACTCATGGATCTCCTACTTCTGCAAAGGAATGGTGAGAGGCCTGGGGGGCAATTTCTTTTGGGGCTATGCTTATTTTTTGTAATTTGGCAGCATTCATTTTTGATTTGTGGTGATGCTTTCCATTTACATCTTGTATAGTTATATTATTATATGTGATATGACATGTATCATAATGTATTATATATTATATAATTAATATATGATTTTCTTGGCCTTGTGTATTAAAATTTGCATCAATTCATGTAAATCCATGCTTCTTTGGATTCACAATATTTATCATTTGCTACAACAGCAATATTCTATTATATTCATGTACCACATGAATGATGATTTTCTTAAACATTCACCAGTTGAGGGGTATCTACTTTGTTTTCAGTTCTTTGCTACCACAAGAAGTGTTGCTATAAATATTTTGGTGAATATGGTAGATATCTTTCTAAAGTTAACAATGATTTCTTAATTGTCAAATCTAATGATTTTTTCTTCATCTCAACTTTTATAACCTTCTTGCCAGTGCCTTCCATCTATGATCATCTCTAATTTATTCTGTATTTATCTTATTTGTACACAATTATTTGCATGTTTTCTTCACATTAGATTTTGAACTCCTTGAGAAGTTTCCCTTTTTTGACCCCCCTTCTCTTTTTCTATCTCAGTACTTAACAATAGTGCCTGATACCTAGTAGGTATTTAATGCTTATTGATTTTTATGAAAACATTCTTTTTATCAATGATCTCCTGGGGCTCTATGCCTAGTAACAAAATTTGGAAGAAAAAATTTCCAGTAGGTTTGGAGGAAATGTATACTAGGTATGAGTGGGTTGGTCTGAGTTAAATTTAATGAGAACAGGAAAAAAAACATGGAATAGTACTTTCTGTAGATTTTGTGAAAGCTGGACAGGTGGTTTGGATGCTTATTGAAGAAGGCTTCAAATTTTGTGAGGCTAATTTCCTTTTTATCTCATGGACTGAAGGTTTTTGAGTGGAGATATGAAGTGAAGAAACTTTTGCTAAATATTTTATATTTTATTGCACTATTAAATATGTTAAGTATATTTAATTATAGTAATATCTAGCACCCTAAAATTTGTGAAGTACTTTATACATATATTGTCTCTTGAAATACTTCTGTGAGGTAGGTTTTCTCTCTGTTAAATAAAAATAAGTATATAATCTATTTCAACATATGTGATATTTGTACATATATATATCGAAGACATACTTCTTTAATATGAAATGACTTAGCTAGAGTCATATAGCTAGTCAATGGAGGTAGAATTTGAATTTAAGTCAGTCAACAAGCATTTGTTTATTAACTGCTTTCTTTGTGCCAGGCTAAGCTCAGACTGATAGCAATACAAAGAATATAAAAAACTTGATCCCTGCACTCAAGAGGCTAACATTCAAATGGAAGAGATTACATGTAACTAAGTACATGCAAGATATAGCTGTACAATGTAAATGGAAGTTAGTCACCAAGGAAACTACTGGTATGTGGGCAAGATCTGGAAAAGCCTACTGCAGGATTTTGAGGTGGAATTTGAGCAGTCTTGAAGGAAGCCCAGAAAGTCAGGAGGCCAAGGTGATGTAGAGAACATTACAATTTAGAGAAAAGGCACAAAGTTAATAATAAAGAGATGGCATGTTATGTTGGAGCAGTAACCAGAAGGCTAATGCTGCTGGATTTTAGAGTATTCTGGGGGGGAAGCGGGTGTGGTAGCGGAGGGAGTAAAATGTAAGAAGACAGGAAAGGTAGGAAGGTGCCAACTTGATGGAGGACTTTAAATGGTAAACAGAGAATTTTATGTTTGATTTTGTAAGTTATAGGGAGCAGATACCCTGGAGTTTTTGAGTAGAGGTGTGATATGATCATGCTTGCAAATTAGGAAAATCACTGGCAGCTGATTGGAGAATGGGTTTCAGTGGGGAGAGACTTGAGGTAGCTAGAGCAACCAGCAGGCTGTTGCAATAGACCATATGTGAGGTGATGAGAGCCTAAACTAGGGGGGATAGCTATGTGAGTGGAGAGAAAGGGACATATATTATTTTGGGTCATGAACGCAGTCTAGTAAAGAATATGGATGCTTAAGAATAATATTTTAAAATGCGTAAAATACAATACATAGGATTTATAAAATAAATCAGTTACATTGAAATAATATATACATACACACATATATGTGGAGAGAAAGAGAGAGAGAGAGAGAGAGAGAGAGAGAGAGAGAGAGAGAGAGAGAGAGAGAGAGAGAGAAAATATGTTTATAGCCCCCAGGTTAAGAGCCCTCTCTAAAAAGAGAAAGCCCATTAGAGAGCCTGTGAAGACACCTATGGTTAGTAGGCTTTGCCTGGGATGAAAATCTAGCAAAGATTGTTAGAATGAGAATGAGTTGTTATAGGTAAGAGGAGAACCAAGAGGAGTAATGTCATGAAAGAGAACATTTAGAAATAAATAGATACCCACAGTGTCAGAGATTGCAGAGAAATTAAGAATTGAGAAAAAGGCCATTAGATTTAGGAATTATAAGAGGTCATAACTTTGGAGAGAGCAGTTTCTTGAATGATGAGGTCAGAAGTCAGACTGCAGAAAATTTAGAATGTAGTGAGAGGAGAGGAATTAAAAGGAGCCAAGTGTAGATAGATTTTTCAAGGAATTAATCTGACAAGAGGAGAAACATAGAAGTATGGAGAGGATGATGAGATCATGTAAGAGTTTTTCAAGTTGAGGGACTGGAAAGTAGTAGATAGGAGAAATGGGAAAAATTCAAGATAGGAGAGAATGTGGATGACATTGGGAACAATCTGCTGATAAAGTCAGTATGAGATGAGATGAAAAGTGAATGTAGAGGAGTTTGCCTTAACCAGGGGGAAGGGCCTACCTTTTCATGTGAGATAGGTATGAAGGAGATAATGGAGAAAAATGTCTCAGTCATGTGAAGTAAGGAGATGGGAAGGAGCTCCCAACTCTCTGGTAATGACCTTACTGTTTTAATTGAAGGTGTGAATTGAAGTCAGCTCAGGGTGAGACCTTGAGGGGGAGAGGAAAAGGTTCTGAATAGCTGTTGTGGTAAATAGGATATCCTATTGATTAGGGAGGTGTAAAAGAAATGTCTTGTTGCAGTGAGGGCTCAGTTGAATTACATAATATCAGAAATTTGTGGTCAGCCCAGCAGCCCAGTTGGTAATAGATATAGGCAGTCAGTGTAGTGGTGGAAGCAGCTGACTTATAATTTATAGAAGACTTTGGCTGGGGCTTTAAAATGGTAAGAATTCTTTGGATTTAAGTTTCTTAAATATTAGGATAACATTCTTAATACAAACTTTAGTAAATGTTACTATAGGATCAATTTTAGTCCAATAAAATATAACTTGGTTTTATACATTTTCTTTAGATCTTTGCCTTTTTGTATCTATGTAAAGCATTTTTTTTATCCTGTTATATGCTTAAATTCTTCTGATTCTGCTTTCTTCACTTTACATTATTTTGTGTCTTTCCTTTTATTCAAGTACTCATCACAGCACAATAGTTCCATTCCTTGCTTTGAATCTTGAAAATGCTGCTTACTAGATGTGTAACCTTGGATAAATAACTTTATTATTATTTTAGGTCTCATTTTCCTCCTCTGTAAAAAGAAGGGGTTAGACTAGACGCCCCTTAAGGTTCTTTCCAGCTTAAAATTACATGATCAAATATATTATCCTTTTCCTTCTAATTTTAGACCAAAAAAAGTTTTTGTTGTTGTTCAGTCATGTCCGACTCTTCGTGACTCCTTTCGGAGTTTTCTTGGCAAACGTACTGGCATGATTTGCCATTTGCTTCTCCAGCTCATTTTACAGATGAGAAACTCTGAGGCAAGCAGGGTTAGGTGACTTGCCCCGGGTCATACAACTAGAAAGTGTTGTCTGAGGCTAGATTTGAACTCATGAAGATGAATTTTCCTGACTCCAGGCCTGGCACTGTGTCCATTGTGCTAGCTTTCCCCTCACCACCGAAGTTTTGATATTGATAAATAGTATGTAAACCTCGTTTTGTGCAACAGCATAGGTGTTTTGGAAAGCTACCTGGAATTCTGCAATGACAGAAATGACTAAAATGTCCATATCCTTTAATCCACTTTCCACTAGCCTCATACCCTAATTCTGAGCTCATGGATATGAAAAAGTGCCCATATTCGTTATTTATAGTAGCACTTTTTGTGGTAGCAAATAATTGACTTGTGGTAGCAAATAATTGACAATAAAGTAGACGCCCATTGAATGGGGGATGGATAAACAAATTCTGGAAAATGAATGTATAATGTATTATTACTGTGCTGTAGGAAATGGTGAATATGATGAATACAGAGAAGCATGAATTTACTTCAACTGAAGAAAAGTGAAGTAGAACCAAGGAAACAATGTACACAATGACTACAATGTACATGGGAAACACAACCACACACAAAAAATCCAAAGTGAATGTTGCACAATTATAAAGAACTAACTTGGCCCCAAAGAAGAGAAGTGAGAAGACATCCCATCACTCCAGTGCTTTGCAGAAGTTGGAAACCCATGGGTGTAGAACACTGTATATATTTTCACTTTTTTTTGATGTATTGATTAGTTTTATTGATTTTTTTCTTTAAAAAATATTTGTTCTTTGGGAAGGTGGTACTTGAAGGAGGGGGAAGTATGGGATTGGGGGAGAGATACTGGGAGAAATTCTGATGATATAACTCTTTGGATATAGGCATGGTTTCATTTTTGACTATCACTGCCTAGGGTAGTATCTTGTACATTGTAATTGTACAAAGGTGGGCATCATTATAATGGGATTTATTGTTGGTGTACTTTTTACACCATTTTCCCCATACTACTTTGAGTTTTTAGTAAAAAAAAATTATCCTTTTCCATATAAACAGTCCAAAAAAATTTCTTTTGATATGAATAGTTCTCTAGTTGTGCAAAATGATGATAATAAAGAAATTTTGGATTTATAAAGTACTTTAAGGTTTGCAAAGTACTTTACATGTGTTCCCTTTTGACTCTTATAACAACTTCATGAACAGTGGCAATTATCTTCATAATTTGCAGATGAGGAAACTGAGGCACATAGCAGCAGTTAAATGACTTGTTTAGGGTTATGCAGCTAGTAAATGTCTGAGGCCAGATTTGAATTCAGATTTTCTTGACTCCAAGTCCGGTACTGTAACCAGTATGTCACATGTTGAGAAGCAATGCTATTGTGTAGGAAAGAAGTGATATGATTAATTTTTTTAAATCTTCGCACTTTTGGGTATGATCCTTTTAAATTAATCTCCTTCCTTTCTCTTTTTCAGCTCCCATTTATTCCCTTTTATGTATAGTCTTCCCTCATTAGAAGGGGAGCTCTTTAAGGACAGGAGCCATCTTTTTGCTTGATTTGTTTAGTGCAGTTCCTGGTGAAGAGTATAGTTAGGGGCCTAATAAGTGCCTAATAAGTGCTGCTTCACTTGATTTTTTTGTTGAGTCTTTAGCAATAACAGTTTAACTATGGCCATTTGTACTCTTTCAGTTTATTGAGTCTTAAGTTATAATTTTTGTGTGTGTGTGTGTGTGTGTATCTTTTTCTTGGATAGTGCTTTAACTAAGAATTGATAGTTAATGGTGTACTTTTAACTGTTCAGTATTAAATGTTACAAAATTTTTCTTTTTTTTGCAAAAGTGAGAATTTTATGGTAGTGAGAATTCTATAACATTAAGTAGAATTCACCACCATTTTTGGAAGAAGCAAATCAGAGAGGGCCTCTAGAATTCTAGCAACTCTTTAAATTTTCTGGTAGTGATATATAGCTGATTTCATCCTTGATTCTTCATTCTACCTCAACCTTCCATATCCATTCAGTTGCCAAATCTTGTTAATTCACATTAACTCATCATCTCTCATCTGTTCCCTTTACTTTATTCACAGCACAACCAGAGACTCCACATTACTGCTCACCTAGACGGTTTTAACAGCCTCCTAATTGGTCTTTCTGCATCTAGTTTCTCCTCTTTACAATTCATCCTCTATACCTCAGTCAGTAAATAAGCACTTATTAAGCATTTATTAAGTGCCAGACACTCCACTAGGTGCTGGGAATGCAAAGACATAAGTGAAATGATCTCATAATGTAGCCAGGGGAAGCAATATGTCCATATTAGACATGCTGTTTTGTCCTTCCTTTTCTAAGAGAACTACTGATATATTACAGCGTGATACCTTGATTCAAGTGTGAACTGGATTTAAGTGAGCAGAGTTGCACCAACTCTTCAGTTTCATCTGATCTTCCAGAGTCAATGAAATCCAGTGGCAAGACAAGAGTCAAGATGGCCTGTGGTGCAGTAGATGAACTTAGTGTCTTACATGTCTGACCAAACTCTAAACCTTTCACAGTGCCTGCTTCAGCTACGTTCATGGCCATTAGAACAAATTGTTTTCATCTGTCTATTCCACTAGTGAAAGTCTTCATATGCTTGGGGTAGATATGCCATTCATTGGTGGGTTTGAGGCCTCTTGGTTACCTTCAACCTGGCTGGAGGATACAAGTATGACTGCATGTTTTGGAAGTAGTCAAGAGGTGACTTGGAGGCCTGTTTCAGGGCAAGATAAAGCAAAAGTTCATCTAGTATAGCTTTACTGCAGAGGTAGGGAACCTGCAGCCTTCTTGGTCCTTGGGTGAGGTCTTTTGACTGAGTCCGAGTTTTATAGAACAATTTCTTTTTTTTAAGGGAATTTGTTTTGTGAAGTTTGAATTCAGTCGAAAGGCTGCATTTGATGACCTAGAGGGCCACATGTGACCTTGAAGTTGTAGGTTCCCCACACCTGGTTAGGGCCTCAGTATCAAGAGTCCAGGTGGTTACGGTGGGGAGGCGGTAGAGTATGATGGCTACAGTGGATATTGGTCTAACCTGAGTGAATTTTGTTCTACTTTAGTTCTTAATTTTTGTAAAGAGTGTTTTGTGGTTGTATTCAATTCCTCTATGTTGTATCTTGGTAAGTGGACTCCCAAATATTTTGTGCATTCTATAGTTATTTTGAATAGAATTTCTCTCTTTTCTTCCTAGTTATTGTTAATGTAGAGAATTGATTATAATTTTAAGGATTTGTGTCATTTACTGAAGATATTAATAGTCTTGATTATTTTCTTTGTCGATTCTGTGTTTTTCAAAATCCTGACTTCTATTGATAATTTTATTTTCTTTTTTGCTACAGCTAGCATTATTAGTAAATGGATGGCTTAGCATAAGTTGATATTATTGGACCTCAAATCATGCAAGAAGGTCTGGTTCAAATCCAACTTTTGACACCAGTGTGAATGTGGGCAAATAAGTCACTTACTCTCTCTGAGCCCTCAGTTTTCTCATCTGTAAAATAAGTAAAATAGTACCTCGAGTACCTACCTGAAAGGGTTATTGTGAAACTGAAATGAGAGCTATATAACTTTAAGGCATTATTCAAACATAATTATCAGTTACATCAAATAATAGTGGGGGGGGGAGGGTGAAGGTCCATTTTTTTCCTTTTGCCAATTATTGAGAAAGGTTTCTCCATCACTAATATTATCACAACATTTTAGATACATATTTGATCATATTAAAGAATTATTCCATGATTGTGTTTTTTAGTTAACACAAATCACTAATGAATTTCAAGAAAGTTTTTTTCTGTCATTACAATCGTATATGTTGTAGGTATGGCTCTAAAGCCAGCATATTCTCAGTTCAGGTTCGATGTTGAGATGAAATGAGGATCTTGAAAATTACAGATTGTTTAATAAAGGAAGTTTACCTTAGCCTTACACAGCAAGAATATTTAGCAGTAGCACTCAGTTTTTGTTCATGTGAATTCCTTTTTCTCTGTCTGGAAACAAGTCTGGTCGTCAGTAAATCAAAGGTATAGTGACTTTTGTGATCTTAGGCACCCACCAGGTCTGAGAGACACCAACTACTACTCTTATGCCCAGGAAGACTTGTATCCGGGAAGCTGGGGACCAGTCAGGTTTAGTCTGGGAGGAACCTTGTGTCAGGGAAGTCAGGGGACTTGAATATACTATCTGTCTGTCTGTCTGTCTATCTAGATTAATTTCATAATGTTGAATCATTTTTTGAATTTTAGGTTAAATCCTTTTTTTCTCTGTAGTTGACAGTAATTTTGTAGTATATGTTAATTGTTCTTTAAACTGATCGAATTATTTAATTTATGTCCAGAAGAATGTTTCTTGGAGACAGGTCATTTTTTTAAAAAATTTGCTTCATGAGATATTTTGATCAGAGAACTTAACATGTTCTTGTGATCTTTCCTTTTACTAGCTTAGAGTATGCCTAAGATAGCTGAAAGTCACTGGGACAATATTTGGAGCTTTTTCTTAAATAAAAACCTGCCAGAACTTTCTATTAATACATCTTCTGAGAACCCATGGTTATATCCATGTGTCATTGCGATAGTGATGTAGTGCTTGTGAAGGTTCATATGTGATGATTTTTAAAATGTGGAAAAGAAAATTTTCAAAGTTAAACTTATCTTAGTTAGGTTCCATATTTCTGTTCCATTGATTACTTACACCTTGATCTGGAGACTGACTTAGGTGGTTTCAGCTACTTCATATGCAATTGTGAAAAAGAAAATCGAAACTATTGTCAGGGTGATTTTTATCTAGGCTTTGAAACAGTGGATAAATACTATTTCAGTGAAGCCTTTGCTTTCTTCCCTTTCTCGTCTTCTAGCCTGAAACTGATCTTTTCCTAGAGAGGAGTGATAGAATTGCCCTCCTATCCCACTGTATCAATAAAAATTTTTATCTTTTGTTTTTATTTTCAAAAAATTCTGAACCAAAAAAAGAGAGCATTTCTGGAAGTGCCACAGAACTTTTTTTTTAATATAAGTTTATTTATTTAACTTTTTACATTCATTTTCACAAAATTTTGGATTCCAAATTTTCTCCCCTTTTATCCCCTGCCCTCACCCCAATACACCGAGCATTCTAATTTTCCCTATCACCAATCTGCCCTCTCTTCTATCATCCCTCCCTTCTCTTGTCCCCATCTTCTCTTTTGTCCTGTAGGGCCAGATGACTTTCTGTTCCCCATTTACTGTATTTCTTATTTCCTAGTAGCAAGAACAATACAAAAGAGTTGTTCCTAAAACTTTGAGTTCCAAATTCTCCCCATCCCTCCCTCCCCACCCATTCCCTTTGGGAAGGCAGGCAATTCAATATAGGCCCTATCTGTGTAGTTTTGCAAATGACTTTGATAATAGTCGTCTTGTGTAAGACTAACTGTATTTCCCTCCATCCTGTCCTGCCCCCCATTGTTTCTATTCTGTCTTTTGATCCTGTCCCTCCCCAAGAGTGTTGACTTCAAATTGCTCCCTCCTCCCATTGCCCTCCCTTCCATCATTCCCCCCACCTTGCTTATCTCTTTCTCCCCCACTTTCCTGTATTGTAAGATAGGTTTTCATACCAAAATGAGTGTGCATTTTACTCCTTCCTTTAGTCGAATGTGATGAGGGTAAACTTCCTTTTTTTCTCAGCTCTCCTCTTTTTCCCTCCACTAAAAAGTCTCCTACTTGCCTCTTGAATGAGAGATAATTTACCCCATTCCATTTCACCCTCTTTCCTCCCCCTACCTTTCTCTTTCACCATTTACCTTAATGTCTTTTAAGATAAGGTCCCATCCTATTCAATTCACTCTGTGCTCTCTGTCTTTGTATGTGCGTGTATGTGTGTATGTGTGTGTGCATGCACGCGTGTACGTGTGTGTGGTCCCACCAACTACCCAGATACTGAAAAGTTTTAAGAGTTACAAATATTGTCTTTCCATGTAGTAATGTAAACAGTTCACTTTTGTTAAGTCCCTTATGACTTCTCTTTGTTGTTTACTTTTTCATGCTTCTTCTCATTCTTGTGTTTGAAAGTCAAATTTTCTTTTCAGCTCTGGTCTTTTCATCAAGAATGCTTGAAAGTCCTCTGTTTCATTGAAAGACCATATTTTCCCCTGAAGTATTATACTCAGTTTTGCTGGGTAGGTGATTCTTGGTTTGAGTCCTAGTTCCTTTGCCTTCTGGAATATCCTATTCCACGCCCTTCGATCCCTTAATGTAGAAGCTGCTAGATCTTGGGTTATCCTGATTGTATTTCCACAATACTGGAATTGTTTCTTTCTAGCTGCTTGCAATAGTTTCTCCTTGACCTGGGAATTCTGGAATTTGGCCACAATGTTCCTAGGAGTTTCTCTTTTTGGATCTCTTTCAGGTGGTGATTGATGGATTCTTTCAATACTTATTTTGCCCTCTGGTTCTAGAATGTCAGGGCAGTTTTCCTTGATAATTTCATGGAAGATGATATCTAGGCTCTTTTTTTGATCATGACTTTCAGGTAGTCCCATAATTTTTAAATTGTCTCTCCTGGATCTATTTTCCAGGTCAGTTGTTTTTCCCATGAGGTATTTCACATTCTCTTCCATTTTTTCATTCTTTTGGTTTTGTTTGGTGATTTCTTGGTTTCTCATAAAGTCATTAGACTCCATCTATTCCATTCTAATTTTGAGAGAACTATTATCTTCAGTGAGCTTTTGAACCTCTTTTTCCATTTGGCTAATTCTGCTTTTGAAAGCATTCTTCTCCTCATTGGCTTTTTGAACCTCTTTTGCCAATTGAGTGAGCCTATTTTTCTTTTCTTTTTTTTTCTTTTAATTTTTTTTTTAATGTTTTACAACCATTTCTTTAAAGTTAAGATTTTATCCCCCCCCCTTCCCCCACTAGCCCCCTTCCTCCCCATGACAGCATACAATTCTGTATAGGTTCTACATATACTTTCCTATTGAGCACATTTTCATTATAGTCATACTATAAGCCTATTTTTCAAGGTGTTAATTTCCTCAGCATTTTTTGGGGTCTCCTTTACCAAGATATTGACCCGTTTTTCATACTTTTCTTGCATCTCTCTCATTTCTCTTCCCAGTTTTTCCTCTACCTGTCTAACTTGATTTTAAAAATCCTTTTTGAGCTCTTCCATGGCCTGAGCCCACCAGACATCCACCTGGGATGTCTGGGATACAGAGGCCCCAACCTCCACGTATTTCCCTGATGGTAAGAATTGTTCCTCGTCATCAGAGTTGAAAGGCAGGAACATCTGTACCCCATCAAAGTAGCTTTCTATAGTCTTATTTTTCTTCCCTTTTCTGGGCATTCTCCCAGCCAGTTACTTGACTTCTGAGATTCCTGTCCACCCCCGCCTAGATCCACCCAGCTAGTGCTTGGGGTCTGAGATTCAAATGGGCTTTCTGCGGCCGGCGTGGCTGCTATTCAATGTGAACTTAAGTTCTGGTGCAGGGGTGGGGGCAGGGCTGCCTCCCAGGCTCAGTTCCCTCAGGGGGTTTATGCAGAGACCTTCGGTAATGGAGCTCCTGCCTGCTCGGGGAGTCCCGGCTGCTGCTGCCTCTGCCGCTGCCTCCGCCGCTGCCTCCGGAAGGGGCCCGAGCCACGGAGACACCCCGCTCCCTCCTTGGCCAGCCCAGAAGTCTCTCTCACTGACCTGTAGCGTCTTTGGGTGGAGGGATCTTCGTTTCCGCCAGAGATTCCGTCCCTGAAGCCTGCTCGGATCTGCTCCTCTGGGGCTGCGCGGCCAGGGCAGCACAGGGGTGGACTCTGCTGCCCGGTGCGCGATGGACCCCTGGGGATGGCTCTCCAGGGCTCTCTGGAACAGAAATCTTTTCCACTGTGTTTCTGTTCACCTTGCAGTGCTCCAGAATTTGTGAGGAGTTCTTCTTGCAGGAAATATATGGGCTGTGGGTTCGGAGCTAGCATATGTGAGTCTTTCTATTCCGCCATCTTAGCTCCTCCCCCTCCCCCCAGTGCCACAGAACTTAAAAAGATTTTGCATGAAGCTGAATTCCAGTTTCATATTACTTGATTTTTTAATCATGCATTTTCAAAACTCCTTTGTGCTTCCTTCTGAACTTTTTTCTGTTCTGTGCATTTAAAAAAAGTTTCAGTGGCCCTCTCTTTTGCTATTACTATGGGAAATTCTCCCTCTTCTAAAAGAAAAGGGGAGAGACCCCTTGTTAACAAATTGACATGGTCTAACAAAATGAAATCTACACAATGGCCATGTCCCAAAATATATATCGACACCATGTGTCCTTAATGGAGGAGGTATATAACATCATTCATCATCAGTTTTTTAGAGACTTGATTGATCATTGCTTTGATCAGAGGTTTTAAGACTTTCAAAGTTGTTTTTCTTTGCAATGTTGTCTTTTTAAATAATTTTGGTTCCATTTGCTTTGCATCAGTACATTTATAGAATTCTGTGAAATTGCCTCTTTCATCATTGTGTTCTGAGTTTTGTTGTACTCTTGTGTTTATTTCAAATTTCCTTCTTGGCTCTGGTCTTTTAATCAGAAATACTTAAAAGTCTTCTATTCCACTAAACACCTATTTTTTCCATGGGATTATCTTTAGCTTCCCAGGGTAATTTTTTCTAGGTTGTAAGCCTGTCTCTTTTGCCTTTTTGGATCATTGTTTTGCAGTATCTCTCATAGAAGAACTTGACGTATCTCTTGTGATTGTTGGTTCTCTGGCAGCTTGCAGTATGTTTTCTTTGATGTGGAAGCTCACTCTGAATTTTGTCTGTGACATTCCTAGGACTTTTCCTTTTGGGGTTCCTTTCATGAAGTGATTGGTTGATTTTTTTTATTTTTAGTTTGCTGTCTAGTTTGAATGGATCTGGATACCTTTCATTTATGATCTTGAAATGTAGCATCCAATTTCTTTGTTTTTTAATCTTGGTTTTTAGCATTGAATGATTTTAAAATTTGCTCTCCATCTGTTTTCTCAGTTAGTTATTTATGCGAGGTAGCATACATTTTCTTCCATTTTTTTCAGTCTTTTGATTTTGTTTTAATATTTCTGTCTCATGGAGGCATTGATTGGTTTATTCTAGTTTCAGAGATTGTATTTTTTTGGGTAAGGTTAATGGCTTTTTCTTCTAAGCTATATATTCCCCTTGCAGTTCCTTTCTCAAAAACTTGTTCCTTCTAAAAAGTGTTCCTTTCATTCCTTTTAGGTATT
The DNA here is from genome assembly GCA_023548195.1 of Bettongia penicillata ogilbyi. Classification (NCBI taxonomy): domain Eukaryota; kingdom Metazoa; phylum Chordata; class Mammalia; order Diprotodontia; family Potoroidae; genus Bettongia; species Bettongia penicillata. Next base: position 1,966,775 of record JAJHZJ010000202.1, read on the forward strand.
TTCATATAGTCCTTATGGAAATTACATTTTTTTCCTTTTTCCTCTGCATTTGCTGAATTTTCAATAATTTTTGATACTATTGATACCAGTTGGTGTTTTCCTTGATTTACCCACATCTTTAGCTTTAGTTCCTGAACTGGGGTTTTGTGTTGGGTTGTGGGTCCACATCTGGCTTTACTTTTGGTTGTGGTGGTCCATCTTACTCTGTCTTGGGTGGTAATCTTTGGGCTGGTAACCTGGGTTATTTTACTTTCACCTCCTGGGGTTAGGCTTCATCGGTCTGTACGTTCAGAACCCTGGATCTTCAGGGCCTTTTCTAATGTCTTCAGGACAAAATGTTACGGGGTTTTACAGTCCCTGGGACTGGCTTTCAATATCCCTACTTTCTGACCACATTTGCTGCCTATGGACACAGAGTTGAAGGTTTTTCTTGTTTCTAGTTTAGCTGGCAGTCACTTTATTTGAGGAGTGAGGCTCTTCTAACCCCCTAAACCCCACCTCCCATCTGTGGCCTTCTGGATGAATTTTTGGGGCAGTGCTGAGGTGGAAAATGGTGTGATAATTTCTTAATGGATTTCTTGATCACTGTTAGGCCTGGCAAAAACTTCAGCCTTTTGCTGGTCTAGATAGGGGAGATAGGTAACCATCTTAGCAGGAAATCTCTTATTTTTATATCATCTACATTTCCTCTTGTAACATCCCACCACAATGTCTCTTATAAATAAAAAAGAATTTACAAAGAAGAAAAAAAAAGCTAAGTAAAACTAACCAATATACCAAAAATGTGATATTATATGCAGTGCTCCACACACCTGGCCTTCCACCTCTGTAAAGAAGCGGAGGGGGAGAGATAGAGGCATCCATATAACTTCTTTGCAGTCAAGCTTAGTCATAATAATTTTTTAGCATTCAGCTTAAATTGTTTTTATTGTTATTTTCCTGTACATTTTTGTAGAAGTTCTCACTTTTTCTGTATCTATGTAGATATATATTTTCTTCATTCAGCTTACTTCACTTTGTATCAGTTCATTTAATTCTTATTTAATAATTGTGACTAGATGTAATGAATATATATTTAACATCTTTATGAAAATAAGAATTTTTTTTATGTTACTAAATACTATTGTTACTGTTATTTTTACTCTATATCTATAGTACTTACCCAGTTTGTAAATAAAGAGCTTGGCATTTTTGTTCCAGTAATTGGGAGAAAAGTCCTTGGGTGACAATCTTAGGAAAAAATGTTACATTATATTGGAAGTTTTTTTCAAACATACTTTCAGGTGTGTACAAATGTTCTTAGTAATATGTAGTGCAAAGATATTTTTTACCTTAACTAATTTGTTGCATGCATTATTTACTTTTAAGTACCTTTGAGTATGTTGTTCAAGATATCTTTTTGAGCAAGGAAATCATGTTGGAGGACATAACCTGGACTGAAGAAGGAAACAGATGAGTTTGGGAAACATAATTCTGGCATAGAAGTGTGATAAAGTAGGGGGAATGGGGATGGGGATTTTAATTTATTTAAATATTAAATTTATTTAAATATCTTATTTATTTAAATTTAATTTAAATATTTATTTAAATATCAAATAAAAATAAAATTTTATTTATTTAAATATCTCAAAGAGCTCTCTCTGTCCGAAGCAGAGCAGTTAATTTTTTTAAAAATTAATTTTTAGTTTTAGCATTCAATTTTATAATATTTTGAGTTCTAAATTTTTCCCTCTCCTTCCCTCTTATCCTCCCCAAGACAGCATGCAATCTGATATAGATTATACATGTACAGTCATATTAAATATATTTCCACATTAGTCATGTGAAAGAAGAATTGTAGCAGAAGGGAAAAACCCCAAGAAAAAAAAACAAAAAAGAAAATAGCATGCTTTGATCTGCATTCAAACTGCATATTTCTTTCTCTGGATATGTAAAGCATTTTCCATTATGAGTCTTTTGAAATTATCTTATAAGGATCATTGCATTGCTGAGAGTAGTTGAGTGTTGATTATTGCACAATGTTGCTGTTACTGTATATAACGTTCTGGTTTTGCTCATTTTGTTCAATATCAGTTCATGTAAGTTTATGTTTTTCTGAAGTCTGCCTGCTCATCATTTCTTACGGAACAATAATATTCCATTATATTCACCTACCACAACTTGTTCAGCCATTTCCCCACTGATGGTCTCCCCTCAGTTTCCAATTCTTTGCCACCACAAAAAGAGCTGCTATAAATATTTTTGTACATGTGGGTCCTTTTCTCTTTTTAAATGATCTCTTTGGGATACAAACCTAGTATTGGCATTGCAGGATCAAAGGGTATACACAATTTTATAGCTCTTTGTTCATAGTTCCAAAAAAAGCAGTTAATCTTTGGTTGCCGTAATGTTAGCTTAGTAACAACAGTAATCTCCAACCTGCATGGAAAGAAAAGCTTCCAAAATACAGACCTTGGAAATGAATCAAGATCATATGGGAACAAATGTGGGTACACATCTTTCTTCTTGAACATATTTTTTTAGAATTATGATAATAGCTAACTTGTATATAGATTTGTAAATTGATAGTAACAGCCACTTGATGGCATGTTCTTCCTGAAGACCTAGTTCAGGTACCTTTATTTCCAGGAAGACTTCCTTCATCTCTCCAGTCAATATTGATCTTTTTTTGCTTCCTGACTGCCCATAACATTTATTTTTAGTTTGGCACTTGAGTGTATGTGTATTATTGTCTTTGTAATCTTTTCTGTTTCATATGTAAGTCTATTCCTTTCAATAATATTGTAAACTTCTTTAATATCAAGATTATGCAGTTTTTGTACATTCCTGTATAGCAGTTACATTAAGCATCCAAAAAAGTATTCAATTGGTACTTATTTAATTTAAACTGTTAGTGCCAGAGAGGTATTTTTCTTAACTTAAAAGTTTTTTCTGGCTTGATCTGTGATCTTACGAATTTTTAAACAAGATAGTAATAAAATACCCTGTTTGTTTTCCAGAGCCCTTTATGGAAGCATTTTCTGTTCCTAAGATATCTGAAGCTTTCAGTAATAATAATTTTTAGTAACATTCAGTTGAAGTAATTGAAAACATCCTTGTGTTTTCTCCCCATTTAGAATATGGTACTTTTATTATGTCTTAATTACGTTCAGTGTTAATTTGGGAAACAGGTAAACACAGTGTTCTGAAGTCTTTCGATGTTACTTTTTTATCACATGAAGAGACATCACATGAATTGTTCTTCACTCTTCTGTTATTTGAAAGTAATTTTGTCATTTCTTAAAATAGTGATTAAGCTTGCAGCTTATTAGATTAGTTCTGAGTGATGCTGTATGTTTACAGCAACATGAGACTTCTGGGAACATTGCTTTTATTTGCCAGCACCTACCTCTCTTGTCTTCTCTGTTAGATTGCATCTAGTTCTCCTTTCTTCCTTTTTCTTCCTGTCTCTTTTTCTCTTTTCCTTCCCTTTGTTATTTTTAACCTCTTTTTTGTCAAATAGTTCTTTCCCTACTGACTTCAGGCATGCCCAGAGCTCTCTCTTTCTTAAAAACCTTTGACTAAATCCTGCCATCCCCTCAAATTGTCATCTTACTTCTCTCAGCCAAACTCTTTGAAAAAGTCTTCGCTTTTAGTTTTTGACATTTCTTCTCTTCTTACTCATTCTCATCTCTTTTGTAATCTGGCTTCCAATTTCCTTATGCAACTAAAACTACTCTTTCCAGAGTTACCAGATTGTTCTTTTAATTGCCAGATCTGATGGTCTTCTCTCAGTCCTAATTCTTCTTCACCTGTCCGTTGTATCTGACACTGTTGACCACTATTTCCTTCCTTCTGGATGTTTGTGATACTACTTTTTCTCTTCTTGCTTACCTTCTTTCTGTCTGACTGCCTCTTAGTTTTCTTTGCAGGCTCATCATCCATATCATATCTCTTAACTGTTTTTCCAGTCATCCTCTCTATTCTCTCTTAGCAAACCATATCACTTAAAAAAAATTATTTTATTTGTTTTCAGTGTTCTACAATCACTTCCATATAGCCTAGATTTTTTCCCCTCCCTCCCTCTTCTTTCCTCCTCCCTTACTACTCCCTCTCCAAGATGGGAGTAGTAGAACCTTATATAGGTTCTACACATACATTCCTATTAAATACATTTTTACCTTAGTCATGTTGAATAGAAGAATTAAAATGAATGGGAGAAACGATAAAACAAAACAAAACATAATACAAAAAGAAAATGGTCTGTTTCATTCTGCGATCCATTTCCATAGTTCTTTCTCTGGATGTGGAAGGTGTTTTGTCTCAAGAGTCCATTGAAAATTTTTTAGGTCCTTGCATTGCTGTAAAGGACTAAGTCCACCAGAAAAATTTCACATACACTCTGATTGTTGCTGTGTACAAAGTTCTCCTGGTTCTGCTCCTTTCACTCAGCATCAGTTCATATAAGTCTTTCCAGGCCTCTCTGAAGTATTCCTCTTCATCATTTTATAGCACAATAGTATGTCATGTCATTCATATACCACAACTCGTTCAGCCATTCCCCACTTGATGGGCATCCTCTCCATTTCCACTTCTTGACCATCACAAAGAGAGCTGCTATAAACATTTTTGTACATGTGGGACCCTTTCCCATTTTTATGATCTCTTGGGGATACAGTCCTAGAAGTGGTATTTTTTTTTTTGCATATTTTTATTTTTTTAAATTTTTTTCCCCCCAGAGGAAGACGTTTTTCCTTTATTTATTTAGTCATCTATTTATTTATTTATTTAACTTTTTACATTCATTTTCACAAAATTTTGGGTTCCAAATTTTCTCCCCTTTTCTCCCCTCCCCCCACCCTAATACCCCAAGCATCTAATTTTCCCTATCTCCAATCTGCCCTCTCTTCTGTCATCCCTCCCTTCTCGTCTCCATCTTCTCTTTTCTCCTGTAGGGCCAGATGACTTTCTATTCCTCATTAACTGTATGTCTTCTTTCCTAGTAGCAACAGCAATACTAAACAGTTGTTCGTAAAACTTTTGAGTTCCAAATTCTCCGCATCCCTCCCTCTCCACCCATTCCCTTTGGGAAGGCAGGCAATTCAATATAGGCCATATCTGTGTAATTTTGCAAATGACTTCCCTGATAGTCGTGTTGTGTAAGACTAACTGAATTACCCTCCATCCTACCCTGCCCTTCATTGTTTCTCTTCTGTCTTTTGATGCTGTCCTTCCCCAAGTATTGACTTCAAATTGCTCCCTCCTCCCTTTGCCCTCCCTTCCATCATTCCCCCCCACCCCTGCTTATCTCCTTCTCCCCCACTTTCCTATACTGTAAGATAGGTTTTCATACCAAAATGAGTGTGCATTTTATTCCTTCCTTTAGTCAAATGTGATTAGGGTAAACTAATTTTTTTTTTTCTCAGCTCTCCTCTTTATCCCTCCACTAAAAAGTCTCCTACTTGCCTCTTAAATGACATATAATTACCCCATTCCATTTCACCCTCTTTCCTCCCACTACATTTCTCTCTCACCATTTACCTTAATTTCTTTTAAGGTATGGTCCCATCCTATTCAGTTCACTCTGTGCTCTCTGTCTCTGTGTGTGTGTGTGTGTGTGCATGTGTGTATGTGTGCATGTGTGTATGTGTGTGTGTGGTCCCACCAACTACCCAGATACTGAAAAGTTTTAAGAGTTACAAATATTGTCTTTCCATGTAGGAATGTAAACAGTTCACTTCTGGTAAGTCCCTTAAGACCTCTCTTTGCTGTTTTACTTTTTCATGCTTCTTCTCATTCTTGTGTTTGGAAGTCAGATTTTCTTTTCAGCTCTGGTCTTTTCATCAAGAATGATTGAAAGTCCTCTGTTTCATTGAAAGACCATATTTTCCCCTGAAGTATTATACTCAGTTTAGCTGGGTATGAGATTCTTGGTTTCAGTCCTAGTTCCTTTGCCTTCTGGAATATCCTATTCCACGCCCTTCGATCCCTTAATGTAGAAGCTGCTAGATCTTGAGTTATCCTGATTGTATTTCCACAGTATTGAAATTGTTTCTTTCTAGCTGCTTGTAAGATTTTCTCCTTGACCTGCGAGTTCTGGAATTTGGCCACAGTGTTCCTAGGAGTTTCTCTTTTTGGATCTCTTTCAGGTGGTGATTGATGGATTCTTTCAATACTTATTTTGCCCTCTGGTTCTAGAATGTCAGGGCAGTTTTCCTTGATAATTTCATGGAAGATGATGTCTAGGCTCTTTTTTTGATCATGACTTTCAGGTAGTCCCATAATTTTTAAATTGTCTCTCCTGGATCTATTTTCCAGGTCAGTTGTTTTTCCCATGAGGTATTTCACATTCTCTTCCATTTTTTCATTCTTTTGGTTTTGTTTGGTGATTTCTTGGTTTCTCATAAAGTCATTAGACTCCATCTGTTCCATTCTAATTTTGAGAGAACTATTTTCTTCAGTGAGCTTTTGAACCTCTTTTTCCATTTGGCTCATTCTGCTTTTGAAAGCATTCTTCTCCTCATTGGCTTTTTGAACCTCTTTTGCCAATTGAGTGAGCCTATTCTTCAAGGTGTTATTTTCTTCAGCATTTTTTTGGGTCTCCTTAACCAAGGTATTGACCCGTTTTTCATACTTTTCTTGCATCTCTCTCATTTCTCTTCCCAGTTTTTCCTCCACCTGTCTAACTTGCTTTTCAAAATCCTTTTTGAGGTCTTCCAAGGCCTGAGCCCACCTGACAAACCCCCTGGGGTGTCTGGGGTACTGAGGCCCTGCCCTCCATGTCTTTCCCTGATGGCAAGAATACGTCCTCATCATCAGATCCGAATGTCGGGATCATTTGCATTTGTTGGAAAAAACTCTCTATAGTCTTATTTTTCTTCCCTTTTCTAGACATTTTCCCAGCCAGTTACTTGACTTCTGAGATTCCTGTCCACTCCCGCCTAGATCCGCCTAGCTAGTGCTTGGGGTGAAATTCAAGTGTGCTTTCTGCGCCTCCCAGCTGCTTTAGTTCTGGCGCTGGGGTGGGGGCAGGGTCGCCTCCCAGGCTCGGCTTCCTCAGGGGCTTTATGCAGAGGCCTTCAGTAGTGGGGCAGGGCCGTCTCCCAGGCTCAGCTCCCTCAGGTTGTTTATGCAGAGACTTTCAGTAATGAAGATCCTGCCTGCTGCTGGGGGAGTCCTGGGCTGCCTCTGCTGCCGCCCACGCCTCTGCCTCTGCGCTTCCTGCCCCCGTCTCTGTGGCCGCTGCTTCCTCCTGAGGGGGCCCGAGTCACGGAGACACCCCACTCCCCTCAGCCAGCCAGCCGTCTCTCTCACTGACCTGTAGCTTCTGTGGGCGGAGGGACTTTCCTGGCTGCTGGAGCTTCCGTCCCTGAAGCCTGCTCTGGCCAGCTTCTCTGGGGCTGCGGCCAGGGCAGCGCTGGGGGTGGGGTCCGCTTTCCGGGGCGCGACGGACCCTGGGCATGGGTCTCCAGGGCTCTCTGGCACGGAAATCTCTTCCACTCTGTTTTTGTACCCCTTTCAGTGGTCCAGAAGTTATGAGGGTCTCTTTTTACATTAATTCTATGGGCTGTGGGTTGGAGCCCGTAAATGTGCGTCCTTCTACTCTGCCATCTTGGCTCCGCCCCCCTCCTAGAAGTGGTATTGCTGGATCAAAGGGTATGCCCATTTTTGTAACCCTTTGGGCATAGTTCCAAATTGTTCTCCAGAATGGTTAGATCAGCTCACAGGTCCACCAACAATGAGTTAGTATTCTAACTCTCCCATATCTCCTCCAACATTTATCATATTCCTGTTTTGTCATGTTAGCCAATCAGATAGGTGTGATGTGGCACCTCAGAGTTGTTTTGATTTGCATGCCTGTAATCAATAGTGATTTAGAGCATTTTTTATATGATTATAGATAGCTTTAATTTCTTCCTTTGAAAACTGCCTGTTCATATCCTTTGACCATTTATCAATTGGGGAATGACTTGTATTCTTGTAAATTTGACTCAGTTCTCTGTATATTTTAGAAATGAGGCCTTTATCACAGGCATTTATTGCAAAAATTCTTTCCCACTTTTTTGCTTCCCTCCTCTTGGTTTCATTGGCTTTGTTTGTGCAAAAACTTGTCATAATGTTCTCTATCTCTTGTTTGGTCAAAAATTTCTCCATTTTCCATAAATCTGACAAATACACTATTCCTTGCTCCCCTAATTTATTTATAGTATCAATCTTTATACCTAGATCATATATCCATTTGGACTTTATTCTTGTTTATGGTGTCAGGCCCAGTTTCTGCCACACTGTTACCTGGTTTTCCCAGCAGTTTTTGTCAGACAGTGAGTTCTTAACCCAGAAGCTGGGGTCCTTGGGCTTATCAAACAGTAGATTGCTATATTCATTGACTACTGTGTCTTGAGTACCTAACCTTTCCACTGGTCCACCTCTCTGTTTCTTAGCCAGTACCAAGTGGTTTTGATGATTACTGCTTCGTAATACAATTTGAGTTCTGGTAGGGCTAGACCACCTTCCCTAGCAATTCTTTTCACTAGTTCCCTTGATATTCTGGACCTTTTGTTCTCCCAGATGAATTTTGATATTATTTTTCCTAGCTCTAGAAAATAATTTTCTGGTAGTTTGATTGGTATGGCACTGAATAAATTAATTTAGGTAGATTTGTCATTTTTATTATATTGACTTGGACTATCCAGCAACTCATGTTTTTTTATTTACTTAGATGCGACTTTATTTGTGCGAAAAGTATTTTGTCCCTGGGTTTCTTTCGGCAGGTAGACTCCCAGAAATTTTATAGTGTCTTACCGTAGCTTTAAATGGGATTTCTCTTTCTATCTCTTGCTGTTGGGCTTTGTTAGTAATACAGAGAAATGCAAATGATTTATGTGGGTTTATTTTGTAGCCTGCAACTTTGCCAAAGTTGTTTATTATTTCAAGTAGTGTTTTCACTTGATTCTCTGAGTATATCATCATATCATCTGCAAAGAATGATAACTTTCTTCTTTGCCTGTTCAAATTCCTTCACTTTCTTTTTCTTCTCTTATTGCTACAGCTAACATTGCTAGTACCATATTGAATAACAGTGGTGACAATGGAAATTCTTGTTTCACTCCTGATCTTATTGGAAATGCATCTAGCTTATTCCCATTGCATATGATGTTCCTGATTGTTTTAGGTAGATATTGCTTATTGTTTTATGGAAAATTCCATTTATTTCTACACTCCTCCCGTGTTTTCAATAGGAGTGGGTGTTGTATCTTGTTAAAAGCTTTTTCTGCATCTATTGAGATAATCATGTGGTTTCTGTTAGGTTTGTTGTTGATATGATCAATAATGCTAATAGTTTTCCTAATATTTAACCAGCACTGCATTGCTGGTATAAATCCTACCTGATCATAATGTATTACTCTCATGATAAGTTGCTGTATTCTTTTTGCTAATATCTTATTTGAAATGTTTGATTCTGTATTCATTAGCAACATTGGTCAATAATTTTCTTTGTTTTGGTTCTTCCTGGTTTAGTTATCAGAACCATATTTGTATCACAAAAAAAATTTGGTAGGACTCCTTCTTCCTCAGTTTTCCCTGATAGTCTATATAGTATTGGAATTTACTGTTCTTTAAATGTTTGATAGAAATTACTTGTAAATCTGTCTGGCCCTGGAGATATTTTCTCGGGGAGTTCATTGATGACTTGTTCAGTTACTTTTTCTGCGATGGGGTTATTTAAGTATTCAGCTTCCTCTTCTGTTAATCTAGTTAAGTTATATTTTTTTAAAATAATCATCCATCTCATTTAGATTATCAAATTTATGGGCATACAGTTGGGCAAAGTAATTTCTAATTATTGTTTTAATTTCCTCCTCATTGGAGGTTAGCTTACCCTTTTCATTTTTGATAGTGGTTTTTTGGTTTTCTTCTTTCTTTTTGTAACCAAATTGACCAAATATTTGTCAATTTGATTGTTTTTTTCATAAAACCAACTCTTAGTTTTATTTATGAGTTTAATAATTTTCTTAATTTTAATTTTATTAATCTCTCCTTTGGTTTTCAGTATTTCTAATTTGGTATTTATTTGGGGGTTTTCAGTTTGTTCTTCTAGCTTTTTCAGCTGCATGTCCAATTCGTTGATCTCCTCTTTCTCTATTTTATTCATGTAGGCATTCAACAATATAAAACTTCCCCTAAGAACTGCTTTTGCAGTATTCCATAGGATTTGGTAGGTTGTCTCATTATTGTCATTATCTTGAGTGAAGTTGTTAGTTGTTTCTATGATTTGTTATTTACTTCACTCATTCTTTAGGATTATTTAGTTCCCAATTAATTTTTGGTTTATTTTTCCATTGGCTTTTATTACATTTTATTTTTATTGCTTTATGATCTGAGAAGGGTGTATTAACCATTTTGCCTTTGTGCACTGGATTGTCAGGTTTTTATGCCCAAGTACATGGTCAGTTTTTGCGTATGTGCCATGTACCGCTGAGAAAAAGTTATATTCCTTTCTATCTCCATTTAGTTTTCATCAGAGATCTATCATATCTACCTTATCCAGAATTCTGTTCACCTCCTTAAAGTCTTTTTATTTTGAGGTTAGATTTATCAAGTTCAGAGAGGGGGAGGTTGAGGTCCCCCACTAGTATAGTTTTGCTGTCTATTTCTTCCTGTGACTCCCTTAACTTCCAAGAATTTGGATGTTATACCACTTGGAGCATATATTTTTAGTATTGATATTGCTTCATTGTCTATCGTGCCTTTTAGCAGGATATAATTTCCTTCCTTATCTCTTTTGGTTAGATCTATTTCTGCTTTTGCTTTGTCTGCGATAAGGATTGCTACCCCTGCTTTTTTAATATCAGATGAAGCACAATATATTCTGCTCCAGCCTTTTACCTTTACCCTGTGTGTATTACCCCCTTTCAGATGTGTTTAAACAAAATATTGTTGGATTATGGTTTTTAATGCATTCTGCTATCCGCCTCCATGTTATGGGAGAGTTCATCCCATTCACGTTCACAGTTATGATTACTCTCTGTGTTTCCCTCTGTCCTTTTCCCCCATTTATGCTTTTAATTCTCCATTCTCCCTTCCCTTCCACAATAGAGTTGTCATTTTTGACCACTGCCTCCCTCAGGCTTTCCTCCCTGCTTTCAGCCTCCCCTCCCTTTTACTCCCCCTTTCCCTTACTACTTCTTCCTTCCCTTTTAGTCTCCCCTTATTTTTCTTTCCCCCTTCCCCTCCTACTGTAAAAATACTGTTGTGTTTTTATACTTAACTGAGTTTGTTGTTCCCTCCTTGAACGAAATCAGATGAGAGTAAATCTCAAACAATGCTCATCTGTCTCCCTCCCCTCTTTTCCATACTGTAATATATTTTTGTGCCTCTTCTTGTGATGTAATTTACCTTTTTCTGCCTCCTCCTTTTCACATTTCCCATTATAATGCCTTCTCACTCTTAAATCACATTTTTATCATCACATCATTTACTTTATACCCACTCCCTCTATCAATGTATATCTCTTTTACATATCATAATAAATATACATTTCTCAAGATTAACAAGTATTATCTTCCCTTATAGGGATGTAAATAATTTGCCCATATTGAGTAACAAGTTTTTTTTCCCCCCGTTTACCTTTTTATGCCTCTCTTGAGACTTGTGTTTGAAGATCGAATTTTCTTTTGAGTTCTGGCCCTTTCATCAGGTCTGGAAATCCCTTATTTCATTGAATGTCCATCTCCTTGCCTGAAATATTCTGCTCAGTTTTGCTGGGTAATTGATCCTTGGTTGTGGTAATCCCAGCTCCTTTGCCTTAAGGAATATCATATTCCAGTCCCTTTTAATGTAGAAGCTGCAAAGCCCTGTGTGATCCTAACTGTAGCTCCTTGATACTTGAACTGTTTCTTTTTGACTGTTTGTAGTATTTTCTCCTTCACTTGACAGTTCTTGAATTTGACAGTGAAATTTCTTGGTGTTTTTAGTTTGGGATCCCTTTCAGAAGGTGAGCGATGGATTCTTGTGATGACTATTTTGCCCTCTAAGTCTAGGACTTTTGGGCAGTTTTTCTTGATGATTTCTTGGAAGATATTGTCCAGGCTCTTTTTTTCACCATGGCTTTCTGGTAGACCAATAATTCTTTGATTTTCTCTCCTGGATCTGTTTTCCAGGTTAGTTGTTTTTCCAATTAGATATTTTACATTTTCTTCTATCTTTTCATTCTTTAGATTCTGTTTGATGGATTCTTGATGTCACATAGAGTCATTAGCTTCTACTTGCCCGTTTCCAATTTTTATCAAATTGTTGTCTTCAGTTAACTTTTGCATCTCCTTTTCCATCTGTCTAATTGTTCCTTTTAAGGAGTTATTTTCTCCAGTTAGTTTTTGTACTACCTTTTTCATTTGTCCAATTTTCTCAGGTTTTGTGCTTCCTTTTCCATTAGTCCAATTGTCCGAGTTAGATTTTGTGCTTCCTTTTTCTTTAGTCCAATTTTCCTTTGAAATTCTTCCATGATTTCTTTTTTCATATTTTTTAAAATCATTGGCCAGTTTTTCTTTTGCTTCCCTGATTTAGCTTTTAAAATCCTTCTTGAACTCTTCCAAGAATGCTCTTTGGACTTGAGACCAGTTCCTGTTCTGAAGTTTCAGATGGGAGTACAGTCTCAATGCTGTCCTCTTTTGTATTCGTGTTTTGGTCCTTGCCCCCATAAAAATATTTTATGGTCTTATCTTCTCTGCTTTGCCTCTTGCTCTTGATGATCGCCCTTTTCCTGGCTTTTAAAGTGGAATTCTGCTTCTGGGGGCACAGGGGCTCTGTCTCACCTGTCTTGTGTTTAGAACTTGAGGCTTTGTGTTTTATGGCCTCTGGTTCTTTCAGCTAGATGCTAGAATGCTATAGCTTACCTGGTACTGAGCTGGCTGATGTACCAAAACAGAAGCCAGGTGAAGTGTTAGCCTGGAGCTCCTGGGTTGAGTGTGGGGGAAGGATGGTCTGGCCACAGGAGGTCTCCTCTCCTGAGCACACTCAGGCTCAGTTTTGGTGAACTGGTGTTTGCACTAGTGTCTTCCCTATTCCCCTGGCTGTACTGAGGCATGTGTGGGGTCCTGGTGTTGACTATTATGGGTTCTGCCCCCCTGGGGCAGGATCTCCTTCTCGTTTACTCAGGTGGGGCTGTCTGGGACTGCTCTGGTCACCTTCAGTCACAGCAAGAGGGAGCCTCCCCCTTTGTGATTTTCCTACACTCACTAAGATGCTCGGAGACTGTTTGCCCCTTCGGCTCATCCCACTATTCCAGGATTTTTCCTGGGAAAATATTTTATGGGTTTTTCGAAGTCAACAAGGGGAGGGTTAGAGCATTTACTGGTCACTCCGCCATCTTGCCTCCCAGAAGTTCAAATAGGTTACTTATAGACATTTAATCTGTGGACTGATGGTGTCAAGATCAGCTGCTGTAGTTACCTGGGGGCTCCTTGGCTCTCTCTTGCTCATTTCCACTGGACTCTCATCCTGGGCATCAGTCTGATATGCCTGAGATTCTGCAGTTCGGCTACTGACTCGGACCTCCTGGGGCTTTCTGCTGGGCCCTGCCACATTGGGGAATGTGCTGGTACAGCCTGTGCACTGTGTGCTCCTCTAGCCCTGTGCAATAGATCCTTCTCTTTGACCTTCCAGTCTGTCCTGGACTGGAAATCTGCCATACTCAGTCTTCTATTGGATTCTGCCCCTCCAAAATCCATTCAGGTTCTCTTTTTAGAGGTATTTGAAGGAGTTTGTCTTAGAGCTTAGATGAGTGTATCTGAAGGAGTTTGTCTTAGTGAGTAGTTGCTGTCACTTCATCATCTTGGCTCTGCACCCCACCCCCGCACCCCAAACCATATCATTTTTATGTAGGTGACTCCTAGATCTATAAATTTAGCACCAGGCTACCCTCTGAGCTTCTGTCCCATATTTCCATTTGCCTGTTGGACATTTTAAACTAGATGTCTTTGAGACATCTTAAACTCAATTGTACTCATCATTTCTTCAAACTCTTTCAGACTTCCCTGTTTCTGTCTAAGGCATCACTTTCCTGCTACTGTTATGGTTTGCAATCTTGGCATTATTCTGGATCCCTCATTTTTCCTCCTACCATGTATCAAATGATTTGCCAAATGGTGCTGTTTCTCTCTTCACAACATTCTTTATATCTATCTGATCCCTTCTCTTTGCTCATACAGCAACTGCCTTAGTTCTAGCCCTTATCACCTCTTATCTAACTTATTTGCAACCACCTCCTACCTGGTCTCCCTGTCTCAAGTTTCTCTCTTCTCTAACTCATGCTTTGAATTGTTCTTCTAAAATAGTTTTCCTTAAGTACAGATGTGACCGTGTGACTCCCCTACTCAACCAATTGCAGTGACTTGTTATTGCCTCTAAGATTTTTGAAAAGGCAAACTAGTCCATCTTTTGCCCTAATTCTTACCTAGCCTTTAACTCCTGAATGGGTGTTAACCTCAGACAGCTGAGACCTTAGCTCCTTTGCCAGTCATTCTGATACATGTTTTGCCACTGGATTCCCATGAGTGGAGGATGAGACTGATGACTGCACAGCCCTGCCTCACTTAAATAGTTCACCTTCAAGTGAAGACATCTCCATCCTGCTGTCATTGAGTCTCTTTGAGAATGAAGGATGGATAACAACAGACATCAACAACAACAGCATCAGGTATAATTTATCTTTTGGGTCCTATGTAACTTGTTTATCTTTTAGAGCCCTATGTAACTTGGCCCTAGAGTATCGTTTTTACTTCATTGGATGTATATCGCATCCCCTTCTGAACTCTACATTTCATTCTGATTAGCCTTCCTCCCTGTTTCTCCCACAGGACACTTTTTATCTTGTTTCTTTGCCTTTGTGCTAGTTGTCCCACGTTTCTGGAATGCACTCTCTCCTTACCTTCACCTTCAGAGTCCTTCTCTTCCTTTGTTACACTGTAAGAATTACCTTCGATATGAAGCCTTTTTGACCTGCCCCCCCTCCCCTGTTGCTAGTGTCTTCTTTTCCAAACTACCTTATATTTAATTACTTTGTATTTATTTGCATTCATTCTCTATATTTACTTGCATTTACATACATATATTTGCATTTATTAACTTTATATTTATGCCACATATATTAAAATATAAGTTCATCATGAATAAGAATGTTTCATTTCTTTATGTCCCTAGTGCCTGCATTATATAGATGCTTAATAAAAATACTTGCTGAAAAATTAAGTATGTTAATATGCTTAATTCTAATAATATAATTAATACAGATATTAATGCTAATGTAATAATTTTGAAACTGAGAATGTAAAGACTAAAGTTGTTGGTAACTGCTAAGCCTGACTCTTCTGTCACTGAATTATCTATAGTAATTATGCCTAACAATCTTATTTCATAGCAAAACATGTTTGTTTTTAAAAAGCTTGTCTGGGACTTAAATTTCTCCTTTAAAGACCTCTTTACACAGATTCCACTGGCAAGAAGATGTTGCCTCTGCCTTTTTTTTTGCATTTTATTTATTGGACAATATTACTTATATAAGATAATTTAAACTTAACAAGACACATTTTAATCAAGAAGAGTACTTGTTAATGTTAGTTGGCTTGATCTGTTTGTTTACATGAATAAATAGTCACTGATGATGTTCCCTTATTGGGGGGAAAGCCAATAGATTTCTAGAGTTCCTGACACTTGTGTCTAAAGGGAATTTAGTTTTTTTTAGAATGTTTTAATTTCTAAAGAAGACGCATCTTTGTAAGTTCAAATATAGCTTCAGACACTAGCTGTGTGACCCTGGACAAGTCACTTAACCTTGTTTGTCTCAGTTTACTCATCTATAAAATGAACTGGAGAAGGAAGAAAGCCTCTCCATTATCTTGCCATGAAAACCACAATGGGGTCATGAGGAATCAGACACAGCTGAGAAACATTTGAAAAAAAAAATTCTGAAGTTAACATTAAAAAAGAGCACTTAAAGGAAAAATAACTGTAAATGAAACAGTCCATGTCATAGTTCGTGCTTTTAAAAAAAAATACATATAATAAATCCTCTGCTTTACATTGAAAACTATCTTGCTTCTCAGTGCCCCCTTCTCAACTTCCTTCTGTTCTCTCTGCATTTCTTTTTTTTGGTAAGGGGCTTCACTTTCTAATCACTTCTCCCTGCTGACCTTGCTCCAGGATTAACAATAAGAAAAGCAATACCCTTGTAATAAATAAGGACAATGAAGAAAGAAATGTAAAAAGGTAACTAAGCATAAAAACACATTTATAATGGTATTTATAGCCGTATTGAATCTTCATAGTGACATGAACCGGAATGTATGTCTGTTTCTGCATTTTGAGTTTATCACCTCTCTGTCAAGAGGCAGGTCATCATAGATTCTCTGGATACATGATTGATTATTGCTTTTAACATAGATCTTAAGTCTCGCAAATTTATTTTTCTTTACAATGTTGTCCTATCGGTTGTTGTTTTGCTTTTGCTCACTTCACCCTTGCATCTTTTCAAACCCTAGGATTCTCTGAAGTTCTCTTTCATCATTTCTTACAGCACAGTAACATTTTATAACATTCGTATACTACAATTTGTACAGCCATTCCTCATTTGATGAGTATACCCCCTTACATTCAATTAATTCTTTTTTTTTTTTCTTTTTTCCCTGTTAAATTCTCTTTTCAGGATCAGGAAGTTTGTTGTACATTATTGCTATTTTATTGCTGGGATTATCTGATTATCTTCTTCCTCCCTGTCACAGCTGTGTGTGTCTGTGTGTGTTCAACCCACCTTTGTCCTTTGCAAATAATTGAAAATCCACTCCTTCTTCCATGTTTGTTTATTTCTCTCATGCATTCTAATCTTGAGAAATACGAAGTTCCACCTCTCCTTCCTTTTTCTCTACAATAGTATGTTGCTTTTGCCTTCTCTTTTCTTTTCCCTCTTGACAGATCATCAGAACAGAACCCTTTCTATCTCTCCACTCCCTTTATTTTTATACTTTGAAGACCTGAAGATTTTGAAGGTATACTTGTTTCTTCTTCCTCTACGAGAATGTTAGTGATATATCATCATACAGACCCCTCCAGTTGCTCAGATAAATTTACCTTGTTAGGTTTCTCTGGATTCTTGTTCCTTCTCAGCTTTGGTCTTTTCATCAGAAATGCTTGGAAGTCTTTTATTCCTTCCTTTCAGCTTCCCACAGAAAGTTATTCTGGTTGTAAGCCTGTCTTTATTTTATTTTGTTTTTGTGTTTTTGGGCTATTGTATTTCAAGATCTGTCATTTATAGAAGATACTGCCAGATCTTGTGTGAGACTGATGCTATTCCTTGGTTCTTGAACTGCTTCTCTTTGGCTGCTTTATTTTCTTTGAAGTGGAAGCTCAGGATTTCGACTGTGACATTCCTAGGACTTTTTTCTTTTGGGGGGTTCCTTTAGTGAATTGGCTTCTTTTTTTTTATCTCTTGTTCTAATAGATAATAATAATAACACTTATAGTATTTTAAAGTTTGCAAAGTACTTATTACATATCTCATTTGATCCTTACAACAACCCTAGCAGGTTGGTGTAATTATTATTTTCATTTCATAGATGAGGAAATTGAAGCACAGTTCAAGTGACTTGCCCAAAGAAACACAGTTACTAAGTGCCTGAGGAAGATTCAAATTGGAGTCTTCTTCACTCCAAGTTCAGCCCTCTATTATACTCAGCTACCTAACAGTCTTTGGAAGGTTTTAATTTATGATTTCTTGAAACATAGTGCCTAGAATTTTTTTTTAATGTGATTTTCAAGGAATCTGATTATTCTTAAGTTAACCTTTGATCTGTTTTCTATATTACTTGTTTTTTATGTGTTATCTTTAATTTTCTTGTATTTTTTTCCATCCTTTGGTTTTGATTTTCTTCATAGAGGCATTGATTTCTTTTTGGTTTGTTTTTTGGAAGCCTGTTTCTTGGGTGAGATTTACTAATTTGTCTTATAGATTGTTTATTCTCCTAATTTTTTATTCAGAAGCCTATTATTTCACTTTTTATCTCTTCATTCATTCTGGGTATTCAAGCAGTCCATGTGGAAAATCCATTTTTTTTCTTCGAATCATTGCTTGCTGTTGTTACAGAGAGTTTCTTCTTTTGGGGGAATTTCTAGATTTAAAATAATTTTGATACTGATTGGTATTTTCTTGGATGTATTCGTTTCTCCTGTATCAGTTCCTGGATTGGAATTTTGTACTTGAGCTAGTCACTTGTTTCCTGCTGTGCTTTTTGGGTGGGGAAGTTGGTGGGAGCTGTTCTTCTCCCAAGTCTCCCCTGACCTCCACTTCCAAGTTTTAGGCTCCCTTGGATCTTTGAGGTTCAGAGTACTGAATCTTCTGTGACATTTTGGAATAGAGCTAGGGACTTCAAGGTCCTGGCAACTATGTTTTGTGCCACTACCTTGGCCTTTCTGATGGTCACTTGGGCTTTCTTACCATCCTGAAATGTTCTCACTGGGGCCCTCAGTATACAGAACCCTGTAATCTGCCTCCTTGTGTTTTGTTGGCTTATTATTGGTCTTTTGGGGAGGCTTTTGCCCAGCTTGCTGGCTTATTGACTTTAACTGGCACTGGCTTTGCTGGTGGCTGACTTTTTATGCAGTTCTGGGGTGAAGGAAGTCATTTACTGTAATTGCTCTTTGGATTTCTTGATCATTATTCAGACTGGTTCTATTTCAGGATTTTGGGAGAGTTGGGCATCTGGAAGCTTGGCTGTCTGCTTCTCTTTTCAAGTAGCCATCTTGACTGGAAGTCAAGGTATTTAGTTTGAGGAAACATCATTTTCAGGTTGAGAAAGAAATGTGGAAAGGTAACTTAAGCATGAAAATGAATTTATAATGGCATTTATAACAGTATTGAAAGGAAATTTAAGGCCATCAAGTCTAACCCCTTTACCCCCACACCCCAGTTCCATTTTCCTCTAAATTTGGTATAAGACCCTTTATAATGAGGGTGTGTGTGGGTGTGTGTGTGTGTGTATGTTTGAAGCTTATATTTTATAGGGTATAAGATTTTGTTAAAATTTTAATTTCTGAAGCTTTTGGTACTATTTATCAGTCTCTTTTCCTTGATACTCTCTAGGTTTTTGGGACATTATTCCTTCTTGCTTCTATCTCTCTGACTGCTTCTTATTTATCCTTTGCTGGATCTTCATCCAAATCATGCCTTTTAACCATGAATGTCCCATTTCTCCTTCTGTAGTATTTTTCACTTGGTGACCTCATCAGGCCCCATGGATTTGCTTACCATTTCTGCACTGATTCTCAAATCTGTTTATACAGCCCCCTGTCCTCCTGTCTCCTGACCTCTACTCTCACATCTCCTCTTCCTCTTAGACATCTAGAACTGGATATCCTGTAGACATCTTAAACTCATCCTATCCAAAACTGAACACATTATCTTTTGACTCCAAACCTTCCCTTTATCCTAGGTTCCCTATTACTGTTGAGGGCAGTGCCATTCTCCCAGTCATTCAGGCATGTAACCTAGGTGTCATTCCAAACTGCTCACTCACCTTCCCATCCAACCTGTACATTTTACCTTCATAATATCTCTTCTCTACTCCTCTTGTTCTTTGATTCTGCCTCATCTCTGGTACAGGCCCTTATCACTTCACTCCTGAACTGTTGCAGTAACCTGCTGATTTTTGTCTCCCTGCCTTCAGCTCTCAAAGGGATCTTCCTGGCACAGGTCTGACCGTGTCACCTCCAGGATGAAATGTATGACCCTCTTCTTCACACCCTCCCCTTGTACCCCATGCCTTTCAGTCCGACACCTTACACTCTTCTTTCCCCCCAGGCTCTACGAGCCAGTGACACTGGCCTCCCTGCCAGCAGCAGCAGCAGCAACAACACTCCATCTCTGGAGTGGTAGTCCTCCTTCCTGGGCTGCTTTCCCTGAGTTCTGCCTCCTGGCTTCCCTTACTTCTTTATAGTACCAGCTACAAGAAGACTTTTTTGATCCCCCTTAATTCTAGTGCCTTCTCCTCTGGTGATTATTTCCATTTTATCTTGTATGTAGCTTGTTTGTATATAGTTGTTTGAATGCTGTCTTCCCCCATTATACTCTTTCAGTTCTTTGAGAGAGGGACTGACATCTTTCTTTGCATCTCCATAGCTAATTGACCTGGTATCTTTTAAGCTCTTAAGAAATGTTTATTAACACTAATGGGAGTACTTTCCACTTTTCCTAGAAGTTCTCACCTCGGATATTGGTACCTTTGGGTTTAGACTGCTAAATTCAGTTTTTTCTGAGTCTTGCCTACCTAGACTTCTGTCAATTTTCTATTTTTAAAAAATCACCATCAAATAATTTTGGTAACCCATCACTGTATAATGTAGCTTAAGTTTTGATAATGCTAGGCCCTGTTCATTATTATTTTTCTCCTTCATTATTATTTCACTTGAGATTTTTGACTTTTTGTTCCTCCAGTGAAATTTTGAAATTATTTTAGTTTATTTCTATACAGTAGTCCATTACCGATTTGATTGGTTTGATGCTATATCTGTAACCTGTGATAAAAGTTTCAAGGGCTTTTAAAATTATTCTCAATCTTTAATATGTAGAACATTGAATAGAACTGATCTAAGAATAGTTGCTCGTTTAAAAATTTGATTTTAATTTTATGTTAAACATGTTATCTTTGTGTGATGACTTTTGTTTTTATATCACCTTCATTCCTGTTTACCTACCCCTTTCCCTTCCCAGAGGGCCATCTTTTGTAACAAAATAAGCCATTATAGAGTAAAATTGTTTTCAATAAAAAGTATATTCTCTAGACTTTTAAAAAACCTTAGCATTTTGACAAGATTGCTAAATATAGACAATGCTAAAATATTGTTTGAATTGCTGACTGAAATTGCACATAATTAGAGGGTATTTTTAATAATGGTTATTTGGCACAATCTTTGAAAATTGTTACATTTTGAAGAAGGAAATAAACATGTTTTTATTACTTTTATTTATGTCATATTAGACACGTAGCATGGGGCAGAAGTGAATTGATGACATAGCAGAAAACCTCATCAGTGATAGTGTCCCCATCGTCCTCATATGCTTAGTCATTGATCTCAAAACTTAAATAAACATTCTACATTCTGCATAAAATAGCATTCTTATTACTAAGTGTAGTTATGTTTAGGTTTGGAAAGTATTTTTTATGCTGTTTAGTATTCAGTTTGGGCACATATTCAGTCTATTTCATTACCTAAAATAATGAGGGCATTTTAGTCATATGAGTAAACATATATAAACTTAGGTTATTAAAATTGCTTTAATTTAAGTGGAAACTTATGGCTACAGGGCACAGATTGACCTTTTTTTGTTTAAATGCTTTAGTGCATGCCATATTTGTAAACAAGAGTGCCTTCTTGGTTAGAAATGTTTTAAGCGTTATTCCTTCTAAGATTACTGAGTTTTGGGTGTGCAGAATTGTGGAAACTAATGAATGATTAAAAAGTACTTAGTTAAATCTGTTTAACTATTCCTGAGATCTTCACCTTATTCTTTCCTTTAGTCATTCCATTTGATAAACTGCTGCCCTTTTAAAAGTGCAGGTCTTTTTACTACCACTCTCAGACTATTAGAATAATAGCCAAACCTCTCAGTTTATCAAGAAATGACAGTTTGCCTTTAACACCCAGTAATATGTTTTCTTCCTCCTCTCCAGTTAAAGAAAAAGAAAAGAAAATCCTTGTAGTTGGTCACAGCAAAGATCAGAATTTTCAAATATTTCGAAGTACTCTTTCTTTTACAATATTATTATTTAATAACAGTTGGGAGAATGAGCATTCTTGCTTTATTCCTATATTTACAGGGAAGAGGAAAAAATGAGCAAAAAAGATTGATACATTGAAAAAGTTCGGAAAATTTATGCAGCGTGCAAACCTGTGGACCTCCCATTTCTATAAAAGTGTTGTTTGGAATGGCCCCATATGTACTCGTTTGAGTCATGCTTGCTCCATTTAATTTTGCTCCGTTTACATTGATTTTTTTTGCGTGTGGTTGTTGTTTCCATTTAAATTGCTGTGTCCTTCTGTATTGTTTTCTTGGTTCTGTTTTACTTTGCATCAGTTCATGTTGATCTTTCCTTCTCTTTTATTACATTCATCATGTTTTAAAAGCACAGTAACATTAGATTATATTCATGTTTCACAGTTTATCCCTACCCCAGGCAGTGGGTATCTGTCTATTTTGTTTCTAGTTCTTCGCAAGAAATACTGCTAGAAACATTTTGGTTTAAATGGGACTTTCTTATATTCTTATCTTACTGCCTTTTTGTCCCCTTCTTCCAAATTATCTTTCAGTTCTATATATTTGCAATTGCTTTCTTTCTCTCTCTCTCTCTCTCTCTTTTTTTTTTTTGGTCAAGCTTACCACCATGGATTCAAGGTGTTCTGTTCAGCAAATTATTTCTGTTTTGTAGGCCTTACGTACAACTTGCTATCAGACCATTTGGAAACATCCTGCTGTGGTAGTTTAGTTCTCTGCCTCATCAGGTGTTGATTCATTTTTCTTTGTCTTGCATTATTTATTTAGAGATGTTTGGATTTGTTTAGCTAATCTGGAGGCCATGTTCCCTTTGATCATTAACATCTTCCCTGTTTATTTTATCTACTTGTGCTTAAGGTTTTTAGTGGAGTCCTGAATCTTAGTTAATTTCAATCTTTTTGCCTTTTCCCCTCTGTCCCTCACTCTCTGGTCCTATGATCTCCAGATCTGCTCCACATGACTTGTAGTAGGGGATAGACCCGGTTCTTACCAGATACCGTTCATTTTCCTAAAGGTCTAGTGGAGTACCATGCCTGCTGATCTGCTGCAGTTGCTTTTGTTTCTCAGTTCTATAGTGAAGCACTATTACAGTTCAGAGCACTGTCATGCTGTAGTCCCAGCCAGAGCAAGCTTCTGAGTTTTGTTTTTCCATCTGCAGAGAGAGGGTTGGTCAGAGTTGAGTTCATTTACAAGCTCTTGGGTTAGCTTGTACAGCCCCTGCCAGAGCATGTTGGCTGATGGGGGAAGGAGCGCTGTGCAAACATATCGGGGTTACATATTAGCCTTCTCTGTTAGTTGTTCATAGTATTCCCTTTGTTCCTTTCTTCTCCATGAGTTTGTTACCTTGATCATTTTCTTTCCAGATGACTTTTGTTCTTACTGCGTTTAGTAGTATAAAAATAACCCTTTGAAAGTTTGTCCTGGCACTCAATATATTTATTTTAGGTTGCATTGTCACTTCTATTATGTTGACATTGCCCAGGGGATATTTAAGTATTTATTTTTGTTATTATATTGTGTTGATTGCATCAAGCCCCATGATATCCACAGTATCCTGGAAGAGATCTGTAATCTTCAGATCTGTAATTCTTCAGAGGAGTTTGGCCTGTCTACTCATACAACAGTGATTGAATGCATTACATGTACAAATATACATTTTATTGAACGTCTGATAGACTTTACCTTCCTCTCAGATGGTCAGATTTCATTAAACAGTAGTCCAAAAAAGGATGGTATGAAAAAACTTATAACAAGGGTGTATGTATCAAGTCCCTTGCCTCTACTTGGCTATGGAAGAAGCTGTTTCTAGGCAATATGAACAACAAGATGGAGGACTAGATATTATCCCTCATCCCATGACTTCTTATACCTCTCCGAAACAGAAATTATGTGCTAAAGATAAAGCAACTTCATCTGTCTCCGTAGTCTAGGACACTCACTGACCCTGCACTCATCCAGTACCCTTCCACCATGTCCCATGCTACTTTCAGTAAGACTGCACTAGTAGACCCAAAGAACTGATGTACAGTCTCATAGCAGAATCAGTCCCCACATTATGGTTCCCCCTCTCTCGTTTCCAGGGTCATGGAAACCCTAGTTCCAGGCTGCAGAAGTTTGTTGCATGACAGCCCGTGCTGCACCTGTCAGCTCCACAGAAGCTCTTCGGAAGTAAAAGTATAGTGACAGATAGCCAAAGAGTTTGGGACATGACATGAAGGGAGGGGAAGGGGAAGTGTGTAGCATGTAGCAGTCCACTAAACCTGCAGAATAGTACCCAACATTCAGCTGCAGGCAGTTCTGTCCACCTAAAAGTCACTTGGGGCAGAAACCTAGGCTTGTGAACTATGTATTACTTGGTGTGGGAGGAGTCTTGAGACCCTGAGACACAGCACCCAAGGAAACTAACATCAGAGGAGTGACAATTACAAAGTGAATAGCAGACTGTAAAGTAGAGGAGAACCAAAATTAACACAAATCTTAGGAAGAATTAAACTCAAAAGACCTTGAACACAAGCAGATAAGTCAACAGAGAGCCATTAACAACAGAAGTAGATTTGACCTTCAGATTTTATAAATGAGTTCAGACATTTATGAATAAATACTGCAAAAACAAAGGAAAATGATCCAGCCTTCATGAGACAGAACTCTGTGGAATGTGAAGAGGGCATGGAGCCACGACATGCTATTCCTGAGTGATTCAAAAGAGAAGTGAGAATTTTGTGAAAGTAGAATTTATTTATTGCTTGCACAGCAAAAATAATTGTCAGAATAGAAAAACAGGAATCTGTAATGCTCACTAAAAAAACAAAAGGAAGAACAACAGATTAGAAAAGCAATTATACAGAAGTAAAGGACAATCTCGAAGCAAAAAAAAAAGTTACATTAGAAGAAAAGCCCAAAATCCATGAAAAGAATGTACTCATCATGCAAGCAAAATATACTGATCTCAAAGACAAGATGCGTAGAGACAACTGAAAGATCACAGTTTTCCTAGAAGAATCTGACAGGATGAAAAACCTCAAACACCATAATGCAAGAAATAATATAGTTACACTGTCCAGAACTTCTGAGCAAAGGAAATCAAATATCATTTGAAAGAATGTATGGGTTAGCTCCAGAAAAAATGCAGCACTTCTAACTCCAGGATATATAGTAGTTAAATTTAACATTTAATTTCAGAAACAAGTTAAGGCAAACAATCTGGAGAAAGACTTTCAAGTACAAAGGAGAGACAATCTGAGTAACAAAACTATTTTGCACCCACAAGAAAACATAGGAGGAAATAGAATAACATGTTCTGAAGAGCAGTGGAGCTCAGGATGCAGCTCAAGGTGACTTACCCTTGAGCTTTAATTGTAACTAAAAGAGATGAACCTTCACTAATAAAGGGACATTTGAAGAATTTTTAGAATGAAAACTAGAATGGAAGTGATTATTTGCTTCTTGAGTGCTGCAGACAATAGAAATATAAGAGTAGGCAATAAATGAAGAAGCCAAGCCACCATTCCCTATCTGTGAATCAAGATTTTTTTTTTTTTGGTAGAACTACAATACAATATGGAAGGGTACTGGAAAAGGAGGAAGGGAAGCAGAACTATAGAGAGGAATGTGTGATGTGCCAAGGGCTAGCAGTACAGGAAAGATGATCTTTGTGCTTTCTATAAGAGAGGAGGAATGAGGAAGGATTAAAAAGGGAGGGGAATGTAGGAGGTTCTCCTTTGGTGCATCAAAGGTAAAGGTGGGAGGGAGTTCTACTGATTCATGCTCCTGTGATTGAAGAAAGATATGCTGTGAGGGGAGATGGGAACTTTGCACTGTATAGACTGGACAATTTGGTATTTAAAAAAACCTACCCCTCCTATCTTTGGATGGAGGAGAGTTGGAACTCCTGGGGGCAAGTAGCCCCTGGAGGGAGTGGACAGCATAGACTCAAAGAGGAGATTTTGAGACAAATGAGGGAGAAAGGTAACCGAGAGAGGGTATAGATCAGTGGTGGGCTACATAGGAAGGAATGTTGGGGGGGCGGTGTCTACCATGGGGCAGTGTCATCTCTGATATTTGAAAGAATTGGCATTGTTCTGAGAGAGGGGCACTGAGAAAAGGGAATCCATGGGGCAAGTTGTACAATTTAGTGGCAGAAACTGCCTGGAGGGAAGAGCCTAGAATGATATTTTGGAAGTTTTGATTGCTTGAGGAATATAGAAAATAGATAAAGATTAGATAATTATAAGGGGTCATGAATCAGAGCATGAGAGTCTACAATAGACAGAAAAAATGGATAGTGAAGAGAATGAGATAAATCCTTTTTGGAAAGGGGTGTAAAAATGAAATAAAACTAAACAGGGCTAGTTGAGAAGGGGCAAGACTTATTCAATTATTTAATCAAATAAAAGCTAATAAGCAAAACTCCAAAGGGAAAGGAGTGGAGTAGACCAGAGGGAGTGTCAGGGGTGGTGGGGAAGAAAGCCAGTGGAAATAAGATTAAAAAATATATAGGTAAAATAACTGAAGGAATATAATACTGTTTGTACAACCAAAGAGGGGAAAAAACCGTAACTTGAAAAACTGATTGTCATGACTTTAAAGAATTCAGTAAAAGAAAAAATGACAGAATAAGAAAACAAAATCCTACAATAAACACATAAAAACCAAAGATAGCCACAAAATAAAACTGATAAAAATATGGAAAAAAATAAACTCAATGTCAAGTAAATCCAAAAAAACAGGATGAAGGATGATGTTTCTGATGAAAAAACAAATATTCAGAAGATAAAGAGGGACAAACAAGGAAACTGCATTAGGCTGAAAGGAAACAAACATAGACATCACACCAATATCAGCATTAAATGTGTATTTCCCAGTGCCTTATCATCTAAATTTTTTAAGGAATAGTGGCAGTTCTGCATAAGAAAGATAAACTGAAGGGAAAATATGGAACTGAACAAATTGCAAAAAAAACCCTTAGAGTTAAAGACTTTGATATCTTCCTAGAGAAGTTGACCTGTGTTCATGTTGACTTTTATTTGATGAAGGAATTCAAGCCCCCTGTGCCATTTGACTGTTGGATAAACAAATAAACATCCCTTTGACTGTTTTAGGAGCAGGTCTTCCAGAAACAGTTTTACTTATTTTTAATTAATGTAATATCCAAGCCATTTCTAGTCTAGGGAAATATACAGGCTAGCATAGGTCTTCTATAACCTGATATGTCTCTCTGTCTGAAGATGATTTACACTAATAATTTAGGTATTTGAAGAAGGAAATGATCACAATATGTTAAAATACTGTTTGGAGATTAGCAGTAGCTACTATTTCTTCCTTCACCATTTCCCTCAAGTAGTGTTATGTAATCGAAGGGTCTTCCTTTCTGATTATCATCTTTTCTGAGGGGAAAAAGGTATGGGTACCATGGATTTGGGGAATGAGGAAGAAGAGCTTATCCTTAGATGACACCATATCTCAACTGCTTTAGAAAGTGAGGAAACCAGTGACCATGAAAAGACAAGATGTATTGTTAAAAAGATGGTGTTTCTACTCTTAATTTTCTTGGTAATTTGGAGAGAGCAGTTTCAGTTGAATGATGAAGTCAGAAGCCAGATTGGCAGAGTTTTAAAAAGAGAATGAAAGAAAAGTGGAACTTATCCACAGAAAAGGTGGAAAGATAAAGTGTGGTAGCTTCTGGGGATGGATGAAGTGAGGGTTTTTTGAAGGGAGAATTTATCCCATTCTACCTCTCCTTTTCTCTTTCTCCCAGTACATTCCTCTCACTCCTGAATTTTATTTTTTAGATATTATCCCTTCAGCTTACACCTGTAACCTCTGTTTGCCCCCTCTGGGGCCTTCTAACCCCATAATAATGAGAGAGGTCTTATGAATTACAGACATCTTCCCATGTGGGAATGTAAACAGTTTAACCAAGTCCCTTGTGATTTCCTTTTCCTGTTGACCTTTTTATGCTTCTCTTGAGTCTTGTATTTGAAAGTCAAATTTTCTATTCAGCTCTGGTCTTTTCATCCAGGATACTTGAAAGTCCTCCATCTCACTGAATGTCCACTTTTTTCCCTCCTTTAGGATTATACCCAGGTTTGCTGGGTAGGTGATACCTGGGTAGGTGATTCTTGGTTGTAATTCTGGCTCCTTTGCCCCCCAGAACATCATATTCCAAGCCTTTCAGCTGTTTAATGTAGAAGCTGCTAAAACTTAGACTATCCTGACTATGGCTCCAAAATACTTGATCAGTTAATTAATTATGACGTGTGTAATATTTTCTTCTTGACCTGGGAGCTCTGCAATTTGGCTGTAACATTCCTGGGAGTTTTCATTTTGTGATCTCCTTGAGGAGGTGATTGATGGATTTTGTCAATATCAGTTTCCCTCTCTGGTTCTACAATATCAGGGCAGTTCTCCTTGATAATTTCTTGAAAGATGATCTCTTACCTTTTTTGATCATGGTTTCCAGGTAGTCCCAATAATTTTTAAATTCTTTTTCCTGGATCTATTTTCCGGGTCAGTTGTTTTTTGGGTGAGAAGTTTCATTGTTTTCTATTTTTTCATTCTTTTGGTTTTGTTTTATTGCTTCTTGATTTCTCACAAAGTCATTGGTTTCCATTTGCTCCATTCTAATTTTTAAGGAATTATTTTCTTCAGTGAGTTTTTGAACTTCCTTTTCCATTTGTCCAATTCTTCTTTTTAAGGCATTCTTCTCCTCATTGACTTTTTGGACCTCTTCTAACATTTGGCCTAGTATGTTTTTTAAGATGTTATTTTCTTCAGTATTTTTTGTGTCTCCTTTACCAAAATGTTGACTCTTTTCTCAGGTTAAATTTTATTGCTCTCATTTCTCTTCCCAGTTTTAACCTCTTTTACTTGTTTTTCAAACTCCTTTTCTTCCATGACCTAAGACCAATTCATGTTTTTCTTGGAGGCTTTTGATGTAGAACCTTTGACTTTGCTATCTTCTGTGTGTTTGTTTTGATCTTCCTTGTCACCGTAATAATTTTCTATAATCAGAGAGTTTTTCCCCATTGTTTGCTCATTTTCCCAGCCTATTATTTAACTTTTAACTGTTAAAGTTAAAGCTTCCCAAGCTTCAGGGGTTTTCTGCAGTTTTTTTCAGAGATACTCCTAGTGATTTGTAAGTTTTCAGTTCTTCCAGGATTGTATGATCTTGGAGAGTTGTTTACTACTCTCCTAGCCTTTGAGCTAGTCTGTGAGTGACTACAGGTCACTGCCCTGGAAGTGTGAGGAGCGTTGTGCCCCACTGTGACTGCAAACTTTGCTATACTAGTGTTCCTCCTCGCCCCAGGAATGCCACCCAGGACCCAGATCCAAGTTTGGGCAAAGCAACAGAGTCTTGCCTGAGTGCAAGTGTAATCTCCTTCTGACCAGTTGTTCTGACAAACCCCCTTATGGTCCTGTGGGCTGGAAACCGCCACTTTTCTTAGTGATTCTGTTTCCCCCAGGCTTGCTCTTTGTTTGCTGGGGCCTGGTTTGAGCTAGACTGTGTACCTCTCTCACCCTAGTGCAACAGACTTTTCCTGCTGACCTTCCAAGTTGTGTTAGGCTGGATATTTGTTTCATTCCATCTTTTTGTGAGTTCTGCTGCTCTAGGATTTGTTTAGATTCACTTTTTAAAGGTATTTGAAGGGTTTAGGGGGAGAGCTCAAGCAGGTCCTTGCCATTACTCTGCCATCTTGACTACCTCCCATTTTTTGTCGCCTCATTGCTATAGCATGATTCTAATATAGTAAGTAATCATGGTGAAAATAGGCATCCTTGTGTTTATTCCTCATCTTATTGGGAAGGCCTCTTAACATATGTTTACTCTTGGATTTAGATAAATAATCTTTATTATATTAAGGAAAGGTCTGTTCTTACGATTTCTAGAGCTTTTAATAGACAGGGGTGTTGGATTTTGTCAAAAGCCTTTTCATCATCTATTTACAGTAGTCACATTACTTTAAAAGTTATTTGTATTGTAAACATGGTTTATTGTATTTGTAGTCTTTCTTATGGGGCACCTAGATGGTACCCATAGAGCAGTGGATAGATGGTACCCATAGAGCAGTGCGCTTGGAGTCAAGAAGACCTGGTTTCAAATCCAGCCTCAGGCACTAAATTGTTCCACCTTGGGCCAAATCACTTAACACTGTTTGCCTCAGTCTTCTTATCTGTAAAATGAGCCGAAGAAGGAAATGGCAAAGCACTCCAGGAACTTTGCCAGGAAAACCCCCAGAAAGGAGTCATAAAAAGTTGGGCACAACTGAAATGAATGAACAACAGCAACCAAGTCTTATGTGTTGCTAACCTTGCTTTCTTAGTGTAAACCCAACCTGGGCATAGTGTAGAGCCTTTATAACGTATTATTGTAGCCTAATTACTAATATTTTGAGTTTTTTTGTGTTAGTGTTCAGTGGGGATGTATATTAAGTTTGTAGTTTTCTTTCTCTGTTTAGTCTCACCTTGATTTGATTATCAGGACCATGTTAACATTGTGGAAATTGAAAATGGTACCTTTTGCTATTTCTGCAAACTGTTTATATAATTAGTTTTTGAATATTTGCTAGACTTTATGAATCCATTTAGTCTTGTAGTTTATTTTCTTTGGAAATTCATTTTATGGTTTGTTTAGTTTCTTTTAAAATATATTTGACTCTTTCAATAGTCTTCCTTTATTTATCTTGATACTTTTTATTTTTGTGAATTTTCTTCTACTGTGTTTATCAGTTTTGTTAGCATATAATTGGGCAAAATGATTTGTAATAATTACCCTTATTTCCACTGCAATTTCTGTTTCCTCTTTTTCCTTTTTATTTTGAACAATTTTGTTTTCCCTTCTCTCTTTTTAAAAATCATATTAATAAGCCGTTTATTTTATTGGTTAGGTTTTTCCTCCCACAAAACATGAATTCATTGATCTTTGTGCTTTGAATTTTGAGCTGTTGTTGAAGTTTTTTTTTTTTTTAAATTGCATTGCCAGCTCATTGGTGTTTTTTTTAAATTAAGATATTAAGATATTTTAATTATAATTATATTAATTATATATAATTATATTAATTATAATTAAGATAAATTAAGATATTAAGATATAGAAAATTCCCCACCAAAATTGCATTAGTTGCATTCCATAAATTGTCTCATTTTAATTTTCTTTGAAATTTTCTATTATTTTTATAATTTATTTGGCCTATTAATCTTTATAATTGTTATTTAGTGTAACAGTTACATTTATATTCTTTAAAGCCCATTTATTGAATGTAATTATTTCATCATGATCTATAAGTAAAATGTTTAGTGTTTGTTTCTACTTTTCTGCATTATTTTATGAGGTCTTTATGCCCCAATACATGATCATTTTTTGGAAAGGTGCTATGTGTACCTGAGGAGTACTATTCTCTTTCAGTAATTTCCAGAGAGCTATCATCTTTTATTTTTCTAAAGTTTTATTCAGGCTGTTAACTTCTTGTTCAAAAAGGGTATATACTCACTGCCACGTTGTTACCCTTTAGCCACGCTGTTATCCTTTTACCAAATTTCTCTCTCCAATATATAATAACCTTAAAATATTTAGATGATTTGCTGTTGGAGGGTATATGTTAAATATTGATGTTAATTACATAAGGTGCACTTAATTGTAATATAAATTTTCTGCTTTTTAAATTTTGTCTAAATTTTCTGTAACCTTATCTGAAGTCACATTTGCTGTTCTTGCCTTGATTTTTTGAGTTTAGCAGAAGCACAATAGGTTTTGCTTCAGTCCCTCATTTTAGTTAATTGTGAATCTTTGTGTTTCAACTGTGTTTCTTGAAAACAGTATATTGTCAGGTTTCACTTTCTGATCCATTCTGTATGGTCTTTTACATTTTAAAAAATATTTGTGTGTGTGTGTGTATATATATATATTTAACATCCCATTCTCATTCCCTTTCTGTTGAACTTTTTTCTCCCTTGGTTACCATCCTTTCCTTTATAAATGAAAATTTTGTTAAAGAAAGGGAATTTGTCTGACACTGGTGATCGATAAGTCAAGGAACTTCTCTGTTTGTAGCATTTCTCATTTCCTTATCCCATTCTGATCCCAAGTTGTTACTCTTCCTTTCTTTTTAAATCCCCCCTTTACAACATTTGAGATCTTCCCTTTTAGACCCTTCCCCTCTTTATCCTTCCTTTGTCCCTGCCCCCTCTTACTTCTCTTTTGAGTTTAATGTATTTCTATACCAAAGTACCTGTACCTGTCTGTGTGGTTGTTTTTAATCTTCCTTTATCTGGTTCAGATGAAAATGAGATTCTTGGGATCTCCATTTCCCCTTATTCCTTCTTCTGTGTTTATACCCTTCCTCTTAATGCACCTTGATGCAACAATAAGTGGTTTCCCTCACCTTCTTCCTTTTTTTTCCAGTATCTTGTCCCTCCCATTTTTTTCTCCTATGACCATTAAAAGAGGACATAAATCACCCAGAAAAAACCCCTATCATTTCAAACTTTTTATATCATCAATAAAGCTATTAAGGTTCTTAGAAGTTATTTCTTATTCTGTGGTTAACATGTAAACAATTCATACTCATATATTTCCTTTTAATGAAACAAATATGTATACCCTTGTATTTTTCTCCTGACTCCTTTTATTTCCACTTAAAATATCTGCTTGCTTTCTGGTCTTTTCATTATTAATGTTTGGGAAACTTCTATTCCATTAAAGCTCTCCTCTCACCCCCCACCCTCCCCAACTCCCTACCCCCATGTAAGATTGTATTTAGTTTTACCAGATAGATTATCCTTGGTTGTAGATTATCTTTTGCCTTTTGGAACATCATATTCCAAATTCTCATCTTTTTTTTTAGCTGATGCTAATTCTTGTGTGACCCTTATTTTGGCTCCTTGGTATTTGAATTCCTCCTCTTGTTTTAAAAAAGCAGTTTCTAATACGTTTCCTTTGACCTTGAAACTCTGGATTTTAGCTATAATATTCCTGGGAGTTTTCAGAAAATTATGAGGTTTCTTTCCTGAGGATGACTGGTGGATTCTCTTTTCATTTTGACCTCTGGTTGTAAGAATTCTGGGCCCTAGTCATTTAAAATTTCTTGAAAATTGCTTCCAGTCTTTGTTTGGATCATGGTTTTCAGCTGATAGTTCTTAGATTCTCTCCCCTTGATCTGTTTTCCAGATCAGTTGGTTTTAGGCAGCATTTCTCACATTTTCTTTTTTGTTTTAATATTTCTTGTTCACTTATACTGTGTCATTTTCTGTTTGGCTTATTCTAATTTTTAGGACATTTAGTTCCTAGGTGAGGTTTTCCATCGTCTATTGTAAGGTGTCAGTTTTCCTTGCCATTCTTCCCTCCCTAGCTTTTCCATTCTGTTTCTCTTGTTTCATTTCTTCCAGGTACTTCTGCAGTCCCTCTGGAAAGGACATTTTTTCTCCGAGGCTTTACCTGGACTTGTGGGGTTGCTCTCCTCCTCGGGGTTTACCCCCTGGGCATCATTTAAACCAAGGTACTTCCTCATAGTATTTGGAATTTTCCTTGGTTGCTCATCTCATCTAATTCAATGTCTAAGTTTTGAGGGAGTGGGGTTGCTTGCAGTGCTTGGTTCAATTTTCTCAGTTTGAATAATGTGGGCAGGGCCTGACCTTGTCCTGTTTCTGGTATCCCAGATACTTTTAAAGGACTTCGTGGCTGTTTTGGTATTGTGCCTCATGTGAAACCACTTGAGTCTGCTCTTTCAAGCTGGCTCCTGAAATCAGGTTTCAGATCATTTGTTCTGGCCTGGATGCTGTTTACCCCTCTTCCCCACTAATGAATGTCCCAAGACTTTTCTCAGCTTGGGTTCCTGTAGCCATAAACCCAGACTGGGCCTTTATTGGGCTCAGGCTTCTGGTTAACAGCAGACCTTCCAGAGCCTGTCTTACCTATCTCAAAGTCTCTGCAAGATTCTAAGGGGTTCCTCAGTGGATTCCTAGCCTGGATGGGGGGAAGTCTATAGATAAGTCATCTTATTTGTGTTTGGAGTGGTGCATTTCTAAACCTAGATGGGGTGGTGGAACGTTGCTCTCCTAATCCGCTTTCTTTCATTGATTTTCTTGATCATTATTCAGTCTGGTAGGTATTTCAAGTTTTTACTGAAGTAGATTTCACAGAGCTGGCTAACTTTCCTCAGTCCAGGCCAGCCATTGTGGTAGGAAGTATAACCTTTTTGTCCTAAACTATTCTGCTTTCTCTTTTTCCCTTAGCAATTCTAATTTCATTTACATTGTGCTTTGATTTTTATCTAGCCTTTCTTTTGGTCATTGTGATCAAGCTATTTTGTTTTTTATTTTTCTAAGTCTCTACTTGTACTTGTTTTGCAGGTATTGCTATATTCTTTTTGATTTTTTTCTCTTAGACTTCTGGTAATTCTTAGCTGTGTTTGATGTTTGCTTCTGTTTACTTACATTTATAGCCCTATTTCCCAGATTGGGACTTTGTGACAGGGTCAGGCTCTGTCTTCTCCAGCTCCCTTCGGTGGATTGGGTAGGCTGTGTTTGGTTCTGTCCCCTCTGTAGTCTGTGTGCTGTTGCTGTGCTGACTGTGCTACCTGTTTTAGGCCCCTGCCCTTCTGTCTCACCTGTTTTTCCCCTGTGAGTGCTGGTCTTGCATTATCTCTTTCTCCTTATTGCGCAGTCTGATTGTGAGACTGTTCTATCTCCTGCTGTGACCCTGACATCAGGGGCCTGCTCTCGCCCCTGTTGGAGATCTTTTTGATTTGAGATCTCTACTCTCTCAGGGTTGTTTTGAAGATAAAATGAAATAGTATTTATAAATGTTAGTTACTACTGTTACATATAAATGTTTTATATATATCCATATATACTAGTATTTTTATATGTAAATGAATATTACTATTATTATAACCCTTCAACATATGGCTTCTTGGGCCTCCCTCCCTCTTCCAAACATCTGCTTTTACTTTCCCTCTTGAAGGTCACTATGGATCTCTTATGGTCATTTTCTTTGCCATTCTTCGCTTTATAGGTCTTGACACTGATAAATCTTTCAACTTCATATGACATCGTCTTCTGACTTTCCTTCTATGTCTCTTCATTATGTGTTTTCTTATATTTTTAACTTATTAATGTGAGTGTTGTCTTCCAAGGACTTGCTCTTGACCATTTTCTTCTTTTCAGTTTCCTTTAGTGTTTTTAGTCACAGTCATGGCTTCCATTACTATTTCTATGTAAATCTCTCAAATCTGTATATGTAATTCTGAACTCCAAGTGAGAATCTCCAATTATTTTCTGTTTATTTCCACATAGGTATCCCTGTGATCCCTCAGACTAAACATGTCTTAAACTTAGGTCTCCAACTGCTTATTTTTTTTCGACCTCTGTTTCTATAGTGCTACCATACAACTCTGATTATCAACTTCATAACTTTCTGTTTCCTCTCCAAACTTTGTATCTCTCCCAGCATATCTAGCATGTGTTCTTTGTACACAAGGTACTTAATGAATGTTTGTTGCATCTTGATTCCTTGGAGCTTTGTACCTTGGAGATTCCTGGAATCTTCTTGTCAGTCCCTTGGTATAATGAAGTGTGGAGCAAACTTAAGAGGTTGTTAGCTAGAGCAGGTCCCCTTTTGTCTCCTCCCTTCAGCATGATTTACACCCTTAAAATAATCCTGTGGAGACTCAAATCATTTTGGGAATTCATACCTGTTGTGTGTAGAAGACAGAAACAAGGGCAGATAACTCAGGGTAACATGAGAGTAGCACATTCCTTGAAAGCAGGGTTTCTGGAATTTTCTGTCTCAGACACCACCACAGCAATCTAGGGAAGCCTATGGATCACTTCTCAAAGTATCTTTGAATCGGTTTTCTTTTTTCCATAGTTTTTCATTAGATTTTGTTACTTGTTTTTCTGTTGAAATTTATTTCCACAAAAGAATTGTTACTTGAATTTTGGGGAAATACTGTCTTGTTTAACTCTCTGATGGTAATTTTAGCACTATTTGGTTTTTATTTAAAGTTATGTAAAAAATTTTCTGCATTTCATAAGGAGAAAGTTGCTTTTGAATGAGGTAATTTGTACCAGGATCAACTGTGTTCATTTGATGAGGGTACTACTATTCTTCTCAGTTACCTAATATAGTAACCTTGGTGTCATCCTTGACTCCTAGCCATTCAGTTTCAAATCTTAGTTTTTTTTCTACATTTCTTCCATATGTCCCCTTTTCTCCAGTCCCACAAACACCACCCTAGCACAAGCTCTCATCCCCTGCCTCCTGAAATATCTGAGTAACCTTCTAATCTGTTATTCACAGTTGCCAGAGTGATTTTCCTAAAGTACAGATCAGACCATATCACCCCTCAATACACTTACACGATCAGATATAGTCCTGGGGAGTACATTTAAAGCTCCTTACAACCTATCTCCTTCCTACATTTTTAGTATTCTTACCTTGACTCTTTTCTACATACTTCAGAATCCAGCCATGCTGGCCTGCCTGCTATTCCTCACACATGGCACTCTATCTCCTGATTCCATACCTTGTCATTTGCATTACTTGAAAGTAGGGATCTATCTCTTTCAGGAAGTGGTGAAAATGAGTAGAGGGGGAGATGGTCCAGTGAAAACATAAATTTTCTTTATAGTTTTTCTGTGTGCCTGTTCCATTTACAGTTACTTATTTTTGCTGTATCTTACTAAATCACATGGACACTGAAGTACTCATCCAAGTCTGATGAGGTTGTTTGCAAGAAATAGAGACCTTCTAGTTGTGGGTAGTGCTCAGTAGCAAACATAGTTGAACACCATACACTTAGGCAACTGGCAGCACTACTCGCATGAACAGTGGAGATTGAGATGGCTCAAAAGGCAGTATGAGACCATAGAAAGTCAGAGAGAGAGAGAGAAAGGCAGGCAGAGAGACAGATACATGGCACTCCCTTTTTAGGGGCTAGTGGTCTGGTGACTTGAGCAGTAACGTCAGGTTTCTGATAATAACTGGGTAGAATATATTGAATTTATTCCATTAATATTTTTTTAATGCCCAACTGTCATCACATCACAATGATTCCAAACAGAAATTTCCTTCTAAATGAATACACAATAGTAAGAAAATATAACAACATTGCTAGCTAACATTTATGTCTACTGTGTGCCAGTCACCGTGTTGTCTCATTTGACCCTCACAACAACTCGGAGAAGTAGGTGTTATTATTATCTTCACTTTATAGACAAAGAAACCAAGAGTCAGAGATTAAATGACTTGTTAGCTGGGGTCCCTCAGCTGTCTGAGGATAGATTGAAGTCCTGACTCCAGGCCCAGTGCTCTATCCATTGGGCCTCCTAGCTGCCTAGCTGTATAAAATCAGTGTGTTTATCATATACAAACATATTTACAGTGACAATGTAAAATGTAAAACAGTTACTCACTGCTCTATTAGAAGAGATCAAAATAATTATGCCCTACTAAAAGAGTAAAAATATTTTTTATCCTTCATTTATATTCCTTTTGGTATACTGTCTGTATGTTCCCCTACCTGGCTGGATAATTATTTGATGACAGCCTGCTTCTCTTTAGCTTTCAGAAAGCATGGAAATGAGCCAAGTATGGATGGGTTTTTCACTTCAGCACTACTAAGCATATATACTCAACTGACACTCCAACTGTCACATTCAGAAGTTGAATCCACCTTAGGACAGCCCTTTGCATTATGTGCTTGAGCATAGCTATCAGCCACTATATGGAAGTTTTTCTTCTCAACATTAAGTATCTCTAGTTCCTTCAACTAACAGGGCATTCTTTACCTCAAGTCCTTTTGCCATCTTGGCTGCCCTTCACTGGACATTTTACCACATTAATGCCCTTCTTAAACCTTGGTGTCCAGAACTGATCATGACACTTTAGAAGTAGCCAGTGCAAAGTGCAGAGGGACTATTAATTCCTGATTCCTGGAAACTTTGCCTTTATTAACGCAGCTCAAGTTCACATTTGCTTTTTTGGTTGCCCCATACCACTACTGAATCATAGTGAGCTTATAGGCTCTGAAGTCCCCTAGAGTTTTTCCAACTTCTGTCTAATCACAGCTCATCTGTTTTCTACTTGTGAAATTGATTTTTTTAACATGTGTAAAACTTGACATTTATTCCTATTAAATTTCATCACACTAGATTTAACCCAATACAGCCCAATAGTCCGTCAATTTCCAAATTGTCCGACAATTCTTTTGTCCAAATTGTCAGACGATTCAGAATCTTTTGTCCTCTGGGTTAGCTCTCCATTCCAGCGTTGTCTCGATTGCAAATTTGATGTACATGCTATTTATGCCTTTATCTAAGATAAAAACCAAAAATACTCCTCCATTGGAATGTGAGCCTCATGAAAGCAGGGACTGTTTTGTTTTGTTTTGTTTTTTTTAAATTAAATCTGTCTTTGTATCCTCAGTGTTTTGTACAGCGCTTGGACGCATAGTAATTTCTTAATTTACGTCTTAGTGGAGAACACCTTTCATGTTCACATTTTTTCATTGATTATTGTCTTTCGTTCTCAAAGAGGACCATGACATCAAGATGATGACATAAAAATCTGCATTGTTTACTACTGCTCTTGAGTCTAGCCATGCAGCTAGATCTGAAGCAGTCTGATTTATCTAGTGTATGTGTCTAATTCACCCTCCACAGGATTAGCCAGTGAAATATTTTATCAGCTATACTACCCTCAATGTAACTTACAGATATTCCTTCTCCTGAGAATATTTTCACCAACTGTTCCTCATATCTGTAATTCTTTCCCTCATCATCTCTCTCCTCAGGCTTCCTTCAGGTCTCATCTAAAGTTCTATCTTTTTCCAGAATTCCTTCTCCAAGGATCCTAAATCCTAATCCATCTTTCCTCTTACAATATCCCTGATTTGTCCTGTGTATCTGATTTGTAAGTAGTTGTTTGCATGCTGTTTTTTGTTAAAACTGTAATCTTCTTTAGAGCAGAGACTCTCTTTTGCCTTTTAAAAAAAATATCCCCAGCATTTAGCATGGTGCCTGATATACATTAGGTGCATAAAGCTAGTTGACAGTTCAGGTTTCTGTTTTAATTTCCTTTAAAACTTAGCTCAGAAACTGCCTTCTTCAGGAGACTTTTCTTGTCTCCTCCCCACAACCTCAGCCTTGCTGTTGTTTATGTTTTCAGTCATGTCTGACTCCAGAGATTCTGAAGGAGTTTTCTGTTTCCCTCTCCCCCTCATTTTACAGATGAGGAAACTGAGGTTAATGGGTTAATGATTTTACTGACGTGGGTCACACAGCTAGTGAGTGTTTGAGACTGGATTTGAACTTAGGAAGCTGCGTTTTCCTGATTCCACTCTCTCTATCTGGCTGCCACCTTTACCCTCGTCCTACCAATGAGCAGTTAGTATTTCTCCATTTATTGTATTCTGTTTTTCCGCAAAGTATTTTATAGATAGCGAATCTTAGAGATAAACTCTCAAGCATTTTGTAGCCTCTGTAGTTATAGTGAGTGGAATTTCTCTTTTTAACTTTTCTGACTGGATTTTGTTGATTATATGTAGGAAAGTTGATGATTTGTGTACATTTATCTTGCAGCTCTGTGGAATTTTTTATATTAATTTTTTATTGTTTCTTTAAAGTTCTGTAGTATACCATCATATCATTTATAAAAAAATAATTTTTTGTTTCATCTTTGTCTATACTATTCATGCCTCATTTTCTTGTCTTATTGCTATAGTAGTTTCTAGTAGTTGTGATCTGGTCTTATTGGGGAGGCCTCTTAACTTTTCTCCATTATATATGTGTGGGGTGGCTCCCTTAATAAAATTAGAGTCTTGACCAAAGGAGTAAAAAGGAAAGATCCTTATTCAGCTCTCTTGAGAAAGGGCACTCCTGCCTGCACTTAAGGTGGCAATGACTGAGGAGGGCAAGGGTGTGTCCTGCAGAGCAGTTGTTATAGACCCTGACCACAATACCCCCACCCTAACCTCCTTCCTCTTAGCCCATTGGCTGGGCCTTGAGGGTACAATCTATCCATGGAAAATCCACCCTAGCAACAAAGAATAAGTGTACACGTGTAATATGGGAGTGAGCATCTCCTGTTCAAGGACTGTCACATAATGTCCAGGAATGGAGATGAGGGAGTGAAGGCAGTCTGGGAGTAGGTAAAAAGCAATCTCTGTCAAGGACTGTCTCATAGCACAAAAAAAGAATTTTAAGAAAAACAGAGTCTATATTTCTTGGTTTCTCAGGGCTGAGTGAGATAAATGGGCTAACACAAGGGGCCCCTGTGAGGTCTTCACTAAATATACCTATTCTCTTCACTGATGGGTCTTTATTAAATATACCTGTTCCACTCATATATAATATTTTCTCTTGGATTTAGATAAATATTCTTTACTACATTAAGGAAAATTCAATTAGAGACAGGGGTGTTATTTTGTCAAAAGCCTTTTCAGTATCTGTTTATATAATCACATATTTTAAAAATTACATGTATTATACCCATGGTTTATTACATTTACAGTCTTTCTTATGTTTATCCTGTTTTGCATACCTGTTATAAACCCAGCCTGGGCATATAGTAGTGTATAGTCTTTCCAATATGTTGTAGGCTACTTGCTAATATTTTATTTGAAATTTTTATATTAGCGTTCCTTAGGGGTATTGGTCTGTAGTTTTTTCTTAATTTCTCCTTGATTTGGTTATCAGG
Organism: Bettongia penicillata ogilbyi; assembly: GCA_023548195.1. Classification (NCBI taxonomy): domain Eukaryota; kingdom Metazoa; phylum Chordata; class Mammalia; order Diprotodontia; family Potoroidae; genus Bettongia; species Bettongia penicillata. The sequence goes on from JAJHZJ010000202.1 coordinate 2,007,265, forward strand.
ACCATATTTCTGTCATGGAAAGCAATTTGAAAGGTACCTTTTATTATTGCAAATTATTTATGTGACTTTGGAACTAATTATTCTTTTGAATACTGATAAAATTGACTAGTGAATGCAGCTGTTTCATCTGGTTTTGGAGTTCCCTCTCCACTTTGGGAGTTTGTTTATAACTCATTCTTTTTTTGAAATTTAGTTGGATTATTTAAATAGTCAAGTCTTACTATTTGTTTTCCTTTATTTTTTCTAAGTTATCAATTTTGTTAGCCAATAATTAGGCAAAATAGGTCCTTTCCTTTTGTCTTTTATCTCTTTTGAGTGGTATAAGCCTAAGTGCAGTAGTCAGCTTTTTTGAAATTCCTACTTGCTTTTCAGAAAGGTTGAATCAGTTCACACCTTTGCCAGTAGTACATTAATGAGTCTATCTACAATATTAAAACTATTCTCATCTTTTGTCATCTTTGCCAATTTTCTGGGTGTGAGATTAAAAAAACCCCCAAACCTTATAGTTATTTGGATTTGCATTTATTACATTATTAGTGATTTAGAGTTTTCTTATATAAAGTTAGTAGGTTGGATAACGTTCCTTTGTCCATTTATCTCTTAGGTCATGGCTTTTGGTCTTGTATATTTCTCTTAGTTGCCTATAATATCTTGGACCCTTATCACAGATATTGATAGTTTTCTTTCTCCACTTCATCTTTTATTTTAGTTGTGTTGATTTTGTTTCCTACAAGAGCTTTTCAGTTTCACATATTTTAAGTTGCTTATTTTATATTGTGTAATAATTTCTGTCCTTTGTTTGATTAAAAATTCATTCCTAGTCGTACTTGAGAAACATATCTAATCTGGCACTTTTCTAATTTTTTTTTTATGGTTTGAGCTTTAATATTCAAACCACCTGTTCATTTTGTTTATGTTTAATGTTGTACATGTTGTAAGATAGTAATTTGTGAGACTATTTTTCACCTTTCCCAGCAATTCTTTTCAAATATGGAGTTCTTTTCACAGTAATATATGGTTTTAGATTTAGTCAGAACGAGTTTAATCATTTCTTACTCTTTTTTCTTATCAGTTCTCTCCCTCTCTTCTCCCTCCTCTCTCCTTTTTCTTCCTTCTCAAACAATTTTTGATGATTATTGTGCTTAAGTTTAAAGTCTAGACATTCTATTTCACCTTCATTCTTACTTCTATTCTAGTACTTTCATTCCTTCAAATGAATTTTGCTATTATTTTATTTATCTAACCATGTCTCTTTGGTAGTTTGATGCTTACATTAAATTTATATATTAATTTCAGTAGTTTCATTTTTATTATATTGGCATAGCTAAGCCCTGAGTACTGTATATCCCTCCAGTTATTTAAGTTTTCAATTTCTTCGAATTTTATTTATTTTTAATGTATGGAATAAAACAAACATTTCCATAACATAGTATAATAAAAAGGAATTGCACATAAAACTGCAAATCCATATGACAACTTACTGTTTTTAAAAAATGTATAATGAAGTTATGTAAATTTTTTTCTTTCTTTTCCCTCTTTTTTATTCTCTCCCCTAGAGATGGCTACTGTTAGACATGTGTGTGTGTGTGTGTGTGTATTTATGTAAAATCATTCTATACTTGTTTATCAGTTTTTTCTCTGGATATAGATAGCATCTTCCTTCATATATCCTCTGTAGTTAATTTGGGTATTTATAATAATCAAAATGACTTAATAGCACAAAGTTGTTCTTAAAATAATATTGCTGTTACTGTATATAATGTTCTCCTCAAGTTTTTCATTTCTTTAAGGAGTTTTTTAATTGTATCTTTGTAAATCTTTTAAGTGCTTTTGTAGACTGACTCAGATGTTTTGTGCATTTAGTAGTTATTTTGAATGGAATTAATCTGTTATCAATTGGTTTCTTGATTCTGTTGATGGTGTTTATAAATAGCATTGATTTTTTTGTTTAATTTTAAAATCTGTAACTTTCCTTAAGTTTTTTCTTCTCTTTGCTTCTTTTTATGCCTTTTTTCTTTTAATATATGGCTTACATTTCTAGAAGTTTGTCAACTTGTGTGAGTGTTTTAAAATTCATCTCATGAATAGCAAGAGTTTGTGAAGTTTTTCTTACTCTTTCTATTCTATTTTCTTTTGTTGTATTATTTTAGTCTATTTGCATTTAGATAAGTAGGTTTTTGTTTTCCTTGTTTTGTTTCTTTTATTGGTTTTTAAAAGATTAAAAAAAAATCCCAGGTAGTCTCCTTTCTGTATTGTTCACCACTTCTCTTCTTTGCCCTTCCTTCTGCAGTTTAGCTCCACAAAAACATAGATTCGTCTTTTGGCTTGGTGTTATGAGGTGTACTCCATGATGGTCTAATCCTCTTCCTCCATCATCAGATTTTCTATTTAAATTCTCCTTTTACTTTTCTTCTTCCTTTTGTATGCTTTTTTAAAAAAATTTACTTTTAGCTTTCAACATTTACTTCCACAAAATTTTGAGTTCCAGAATTTCCCCTCATCTCCCCTTCCCTACCCCAAGACTGTGCATTCAGATTACCCCTTCCCCCATTTGTCCCTCCTCCCCCATCCCCTTCCCTTCTTTTCCCCTTTAGGGCAAGATAGATTTGTGTACCCCATTGCCTGCATGTCTTATTTTTCAGTTGCATGTAAGAACAATCTTTAACACTTCCTTGTGCTGTTGCTATTCCTGTCTATTCTTTTCTTATCTGTTCCTGTCTGTTCTATTCCTTTCTATTTTTACTTCTGTAACCCCTTCTTTTCTGGGGTAATTTATTCTATTCTTTATGCCTTCTTTGCTTTTTTTATTGTTTATTTTTCTTGTACTTTTTGGTCTGCTGCTGTTTGCAAAACAAATATTCTACGTACATATAGTTTTCTTTGTAGATGTAGGAATGCTTCAAATGCCTTTCATTTTTTGAACATCTGTTTTTTCTTTGATTATTAGGCTCCATTTTTCAGTGTGTGCCATAGGGAGTTGAATCTTCACCTCCTTTGGTCTTCACAACACATTATTCCATCCTTTCCTGCAGTTTCTGGTTGGTGAAGAATAGTCTTGTGTTTTTCAAGTTTCTTGACCTTTATATAGAAAGTCTTTTTTCCTAATAGCTTGTTGTTGGAATCACTAAGCTCAACAACTCTTTGTCTTTGAATTTGCAACAATGGGTTTTTTCCTGAAGGCAGTCTGTGGATTCATTTGTTTAGCATTTATTTTTCTATATTCAGAAGTATAGAGTAATTTTCTTGTGTTGCTTAGAGGTTTGTTTTCTTGTGTTTTTCTGGGATGTTTATAATCCACAAATTGTTTTTAATATTTTTGAGATCAAATACATTTTGCTTATATAAAGACTTTTTCTTTAAATAGTATTGCTTTTTAGTTTTCTTCCATATAGTGTTTCACTTCTGTCTTGCATTCCTAGTCAATTGTTTTCCCTTGGTGGGGATTGCCATCATAGATTCAAATTGTAGTCTGCCAATTACTTGTGCTATCATAATTCTTATTTTTCTCTCTAACCATTTGGGAACATCCTGCTGTGACTGTTTGTTTTCTTGGGAATCCACAGAGACCTCTACCTCATCAAATGTTCATTCATTTTCCTTTATCTTGAAACATTTATTCAAAGATGTTTGGACTTGTTTAGCTAATCTGGAGGTCATATTGTCTTCTGTAATTGATCCTCTTCCCTGTTTGGTTTATCTGTTTGTGCTTAAGAGTTTTAGCTGAGTTTTCTTCCTCTTCAAATCTTTTGTAATTTCAGTGTTTTTGATTGCTTTTCTCCCTCCCACCCCCATCCCTCATTTTCTGACTCTTTCCTCTTTGATGGTGATTACCTTGGAGGCTGAATTTTAAAGCTGTCTCAGCCTTTTTGTTACACCTTTTGGGAGGGAGTGGGGATTGGGGGTGGGCAGACCTGATCCTAGCTAGATGACTGTCTACTCTCCTAGTTCCTCTGTTCTCTGGCTGAGTATTGTTACACTTTTGCTTGGATTCTGCCATCCCAGGCAGAGCATGCTTTCCATTTTCTGGTACCTTCATCTCTACTGCATGGAGTGGAATGGGGGAGAGGTGAGGGTTGAGTTGAGTTGCTAACCCTGGGTTGGGTTGTATGAGTCTGCTAGAGTCTAGAGCCCTTGGTGGAAAGGATTCTGAGTTAGGTAGAGATTCAGGGATTAGTCTTGTCTATTGTTTATTAAAATGATATCTTCTGAGGATTCCTGGGTCTTAAACTGTGGAAAAGCTGTAATTGCTTTATCTTTTGTGTGTTAATTCTTCTTTGGAGAAGTTTAAGAGGCCATGAGGCCTGGAGAAAATGCCTAGTCTTCCATATTTTTGGTTACATGACATGGAAGACATTTCTTTTTCTAGGAAGTTTTCTTTGTTATCTTCATTAGTTTTCTTCCCTTCTAGGCTCTTGCTAAATTTTATACCATTTCATTTATTACTTTTTAAATCTTTCTGTGGCTTGGTCCTAAGGTATTGAATTTGAGTTCTGACCTCTAACCAATTGTTCTGTTATTACCTTTATCAATATTTCCCTGTTATCTTAGTCCCCTACCTTTTTTTTCTGTGTCTTTTTAGAAGTATCAGTTTCTGAGGGGAGTAATACTGGAATGGAGGAGCTAGGTTGCACAGTAGATAGAGTGTTGGGTCTCGAGTCAGAAGTCATTTCCCTAAATTCATATCTGGCCTCAGACACTTATTAGCTGTGTGACCCTGGGCAAGTTAAAACCTCATTTGCCTCAATTTCCTCATCCGTAAAATGAACTGGAAAAGGCAATGGCAAACTACTTTAGTAATCTTGACAAGAAAACTCCATATGGGGCCACATAAGAATCATACATGACCCAAAGAACTGAAGAACAACAACACTGGAATATTAGAAGGAAAGAGGGAAGAAAGGAAGAGATATAGAAGACAATAAACATGTATTGAGTTCCCTGTATGAGCCATGCACTGTGCTAAGTGCTTTACAGGTAATCTCATTTGATCCTCACGACATCCCAGAGGTAGGTGCTATTAATATCCCCATTGTGCTGCTGAGGAAACTGAGGCAAACTGATGTTTAATGTCTTGTCTGAGAATGATTTGAACTTTAGGTCTTTCTGGTTTCAAGCTGAGTGCTTTGTCGGCTGTGCCACCTAGCAGTGTCACGTGGTAGAAGTCGCCAAGTATCCAAATCATCCTGCCCAGTTCTCCCTGCTCTGTGATGTCTCTTTGCAGTGTCTGTGACTTCTTATCTCTGAGTCCCTTCCTCTTCCCTACTCTTTAGGAGACAAGCCTTTTCCTGCTCTAGTGGAGAACACTGTCTCACAATTTGTATTTATCACCTCTCCCTTAGAATGGTCAGTAGCATACTTTATCATTGATTCTCTAGAATTATGATAAGTCATTGCATTAAACAGTTTTTTGAAGTCTTTTCAGATTTGCTTTTCTTTATGATACAGTAATTGTTTAAATTGTTCTCTTGATTTGCTCATTTCACCTTGTATCAGTTTATACAGGTCTTCTCAGTGTTCTCTGATACTGTCCTTTTCTGTGTTATAGTACAGTAATTCATTACATGCGTATGCCCTGATTTGTGCAGACATTTTCCAGTTGATGGGTACCATGTTAATTTTCAGTTCTTTGGTACAATAAAAAGTACTGCTGTGAAGATCTTTGATTCTTTCCTGTTTTTGTCTCTGAGCTACATACCTAGGTAGTTAATAGTTTCTGAGTCTGAGGATGGTACATAATTCAGTGACTTTATCAGTAAAGTTCTGAATTACAAAGTAGCTATACTAGTTTATAGCTCCATTAACATTGCATTAGTATGTATGTTCTTCCAAATTCCCTCCCAACAATTATTTTTCTTTTTTGTTAATTGCACCATTTTGATGGATGTAAAGAGGAAACTCACAGTTTCAGTTCACATTTTTCTTATTATTAAATGTTTTGGAGCATTCTTTCCTATGCTTGTTGATAGTTTTTATTACTTCCTTGGAAAACTACCTGTTCATATACTTTCATCACTTGCCTCTTGGGAGAATGATTCTTGTTTTTATTTATTTGAATCAGTTCCCTAAATATATTAATAATGTCAACCATTACCGAGTTTGTTCTTGGAAGGACAAACAAAATTAGGCTGAATATGAGTATTTATTTCTCTCAAACTTTGAGAAACATGCATATAGAGACATGCATGGGAGCTCATCATAACACAGTGAACTCAAGGATGTATAGACAAAGCAGACCTTATATCTTCAGAGCAATTCCTTCATGGCTCAGGATGCCTACGTCAGCCAGAATTGTAGTCTCTATATGGTGAACCATGATATGAGAGGAATTTCTTAAGTGAATAGGTTGTAAATACAATAAGATTGGAGAATGTTAAAGTGTCTATTGAAATTATGATCCCAGAATATCTGTGTTTCCCCTACGTAGCATATGTACATAAAATACCAAGATAAGAAAAGTCCCATTATTCAAGATGGTGTCTGGGTCAAGGCACCTTGTGTCATAAATAGAATACTCGTGGTCAGCTTCATCTAAGGGGCGTTGTGAGTTCACGCAGAGAGCACGGCATGTCTGTTCTGGTAGGACGTGCAAAGCATTATGGTAGGTTGAACTCGGAGTGGTTCACACTGCCTCTTCTGATTGGCCAGTTGATGTTTTAGGTCTTTTGGGTTCCAGATGGTTTGGGGAGAGATCTACAATAGCAAATCAGAGATTTTTGTCAGGGAAAGTTGATTAATTTTTCCTTCAGTTGACTGTTCCTGTTTTGTTTTGACTTATATTGATTTACTGTCTGTGAAAGCTTTTCTATTTTATGTAATGAAAACTGCCTATTTTATACTATGATATAAAATCCTTGTCTTTCTGTATCCATACAGATGAAAATTTTCTGCCTTCATTCTTCTCTAATTTATTTATGTCATCTTTTATATCTGAATCATAAATCTGTTTGGAATTTATTCTGGTACATGGTGAGAGATGTTGGCTTAAAGCTAATCTTTGTTTTATGGTTTTCCAGTTTTCCCTGCTATCAAAAAAATTGAGTCCTTATACCAGTAGTTCAAATCTTTAGATTTATCATGCATCATGACACTGTTTGTTTGCTTCTGGACTTAGTGATCCTAATTTGTTGCATTGAACAACCACCAGTATATGGTTTTAATAATTGCTTATTCTCTTCCCTTAACCAAAATGTAGTTTTCTTGGTTATTTATTTTTAACTGTCAACTCTTACTATTGCTATTTATCACTATATTTTCTTCATCCCTTCATTTTAAATATTTTTAAATTAATTAATTTATTTTTAGTTTTCAACATTCAGTTCCACAAACTTTGGAGTTTTAAATTTTCTCTGCCTCCATCCCCTCCCCCTGCCCCAAGATGGCATGTAGCCTGATATTGGCTCTACGTATACATTCATATTAAACATGTTTTCACATTAATTATGTTGTAAATAAGAATTACAGTCAGTGGAATATGAACCACAAGAAAGAAGCAACAAAACAAAAAAGAAAGACAAATAGTATGCTTCAATCAGCATTCAGGCTCTGTAGTTCTTTCTCTGGATGTGGGTAGCATTTTTCATTATGAGTTGTTTGGAGTTTTCTTAGAACCTTGCATTGCTGAAAAGAGCTAAGTCTAACAAAATTAGTCATTGCACAGTATTGTTGTAACTGTACAGTGTTCTCCTGGTTCTACTCATTTCACTCAGCATCAGTTCATATAAGTCTTTTCAGATTTTTCTGAAGTTCACCTGCTCATCATTTCTCATAGCACAATTATATTCCATTACATTCATATGCCATAACTTGTTCAGCTGTTCCCCAATTGATGGGCATCGCTTCAATTTTTAATTCTTTGCCACCACAAAAAGAACTGCTATAAATGTTTTTGTACACGTGGGTCCTTTCCCCATTAAAAATTTTTTTTTAATGTGAGTTATAAAAATTTTTTCCATCACATTCTTATATTTGTTTTTTAATTTTATTTTTTAAAGTTAATTTATATATTTATAATTTTCAACATTCATTTCCATAGGTTTTAAATTTTCTCCCCCTACCTGCCTGCCCCCTCCCCAAGATGGTATGCAATCTGATATAGGCTCAACATAAACATTCCTGTTAAACTTTGTAATCGAAAGAGATTATGTAGACTTCATGGTACTTTTACTTTAGGTTCGGATGTTAAGATACAATGACACGCACTAAAACAAGCTTAATAGGCAATTAAGTTTTATTACCACAAATGGTGCAAGTTAGCAAGTGGATACATATAAACAGTACATAATAGTTAAGACAGAATAGAAAAAGGAAAAGTATACTTCATCAGCCAAATCTGAGCTCCAACACTTTGGCAACTGGGGAGGCTGAAAGGGGGGATCAGTCAGCAAAGGTCCTGGCTGGGGAGAGCAGAAGCAGCAAAAGACCTCCAGAGATTCATCTCTCACTCAGTCCCTTTATACATGCAACTTCAGGGAAAAGAGGACAGTTAGAACAAAGAAAGAACTCTGACCAAAAGTTCCAGCTGTTGACATTGATGTACGTGCCCAAGGACTGATCAAGTCCTCGAACACAGACACCACCTCCGTTAAGGAGTTTTATGACTCTTAAAATAAGGGTCTCTTTGCCCTGGCTACATATTTCATTAATTCTGCAGCTTCCCCTGGCAGTCTCAGTTAAGCATATCAACTGTAAGTTTCATTCCTCATGTTGGGTCATGTGGTGGTCATGCAAGAGGCTAGGGAGAATCTTCCTCAATTTCCCCATAAATATTTTCATATTAGTCTTGTTGTATAGAAGAATATGAATGAGAGGAGCCATGAGAAAGAAAACAAAACCGAACAAAAAGTAGTCTGCTTCATTCTGCATTCAGACTCAATAGTTCTTTCTCTGGATGTGGATGGCATTTTCCTTCATGAGTCCTTTGGAATTGTTTTAGGTCCTTGTATTCCTGAGAAGGGTTGTCTGTCAAAGTCAGTCATCGTATACTGCGGCTGTTTCTGTGACCTGTGTTCTCCTGGTTCTACTCACTTCACTTAGCATCAGTTCATATAAGTCTTTCCAAGTTTTCTGAAGTCCACTTGCGCATCATTTCTTTTAGCGCAATAGTATTCCATTACATTCATATACCACAACTTGTTTAACCATTCCTCAGCTAATGGGCATCCTCCCAATTTCCAGTTTTTGGCTACCACAAAAAGAGCTGCTATAAATATTTTTGTACATGTGAGTCCTTTTCCCATTTTTATGATCTCCTTGGGATACAGTCCCAGTATTGCTGGGTGAAAGGGTATGCACATTTGTGTAGCCCTTTCGGCATAGTTCCAAATTGCTCTCCAGAAGGGTTGGATCAGTTCACAACTCTACCAACAATGCGCATTAGTTTTCCAATTTTCCCACATCTCTAGCATTTATCATTTTTTTGTTTGTCATGTTAGCCAATATTATTTTTATGGATGTGATGTGGTACCTAAGAATTGTTTTCATTTTTATTTCTCTAATTAATAGTGATTGAGAGCCTTTTTCATATGACTATAGATAGCTGTAATTTCATCCTCTGAAAATTGCCTGTTCATATCCTTTGACCATTTATCAATTGGGGAATGACTTATATTCTTATAAATTTGACTCAGTTCTCTATATATTTTAGAAATGAGGCCTTTATCAGAAACACTGGTTGTAAAAATTCCCAGTTTTCTGCTTCCCTTCTAATCTTGGTTACTTTGGCTTTGTAAATATTTGTTTCAAGTACACTTCCTTATAAAAACTTTTTTCAATTGTTTTGTAATCCATCATCTTCTGTTTTATAGGTGAGGTGGTTCTCTCCCCTCATCTTTTAAAAGCTGATGAAATAAAAGGAATGTGTTCAATAAAATCACCTGTAATTGAAGTTTTCTTTCCTTTATTCAGACTAACTTTACTGGTTCTTATATTGCTTTTTTTCCTGTTTAGTCTTCTCTTTAACATCCAACCTTTGCAATTGAAGTTTGTTTTAGATGATTGTGTGTGTGTGTATTGGTGTGCGTGAGTGTGTATTTAACCGTCCTTTGTCTAGTTCAGATAATAGTGGAGTTATATTGATGCTTTCTTCCCCATCCCTTCCTCCATGTTTGTGTACTCTGCTTGAGCAACCAAATGATAAGTCCTAGTCTTCTTTCTCATTTATTTTCTCAGTGTTTCATTTTCCACTTTTATTTCCTCTCAAGAGCATCAGCACAGAATAAAACTTTTCCTCATTCCCTCTGTTGCTCTTATTCTGTTTTCCCTCTGCGACCCTAACGAAGTTTGGGTGGTTAAGTTAAATTCATTGAATCTCCAGTGGCTGGTATAATACCTAACAGTAGGTGCTTAACAAATGCTTGTTGATTATGATAAATACTTTATATTAAAATTGTTATTAGATGCAAAAATGGCTGAAAGGAGGGGGAGGGAGAAGTGCCCCAGTGATTGCAGTCTGTTTTAAAGCAAACAGTAGAACTTGATTGAGATAGAAAAATTTGGCCACTGTTCAAATTGATGCTTTGATAATTTTTTCTGTAAACCAGTAACTTTGCGAAATGTGAAACAGTGGAGAATTCTGTGCTGAAAGGATTGCCAGGTTCATGTATATTTGAAGGCAAATATGTCTTGTATAACATAGAAAAGCAGGATGAAGCTACTTGTTATAGGTGGGAGAACATCTCAAAAAATTTGACTTTTTTAAGGTAGCAAAGTGACCAACAGTATGACCTATAATCCTCTGCTTTCTACAGGGAAATTTGCAATGAGAAAAAGGCAGCAAAACAGACATCCTTGGATCAGTTTCTCAAATGTCATCAAGTAGTTATAATTCTTCTCATAGAAGTCCTGCTGTATTTCATGACCTTGATGGTGTTCCTTTATCTCCTAATTTGTTGCAGTAAAAATAAAGCAAGAATTTTGAAGTAAGATAAGAACATGATACCATGTCATTAAGTACCATTTTATGTGACTGGTTACTGTTTTTTGCCCTATATATTTTATATATACCTATTAAAATTATTTCCCATTTAGAAAGTTTACATTGTTCAGGCACATCACTTTTCACTTTTAAAATTTAATATGGCAATCTTATCTACCAATAAAACAAATAATTTAATAAAATGCAAAATAAGCAATAAGATGTTACGTTTCATAAAAGAGAGGCAAATATGTTAAGTAGGCAGTCAGCAAGGAAAAATGTTGATGCCTCAGTATACTTCTTTTCTGTTTGAAGTGATACTTCTGGATTTTGGGTTATATATGTCAGTAGTATATAGTTTTATTTGTTTCACTTGATAACACTTCATAATAGATTTTTCCATATTTTCTTAGATTCAATATTTATCATTTTTATGGTAATATAGCACAAATATACCATAATTAAGCCAATTTTTGGATTCATAGAGCTTTTTGTTATCAATAGCTTAAATATTTTTTATAAAAGTATTTTTTTTTCTCTTTTAAATGATATTTTATGGGCTATATTCCCTAGAGTCACTGGGTCAAAAAGTATAATCAGTTTTGTGACTTTATTAATACATATTGCTCTTAAATGTTTTCATTGGTTTCCAACCCCACTGTAAAAATACTAGACTGTCTTTCCTAGCTACATTTAATTGTGTCTATCAGGGTTGTGGGGAAGACATATCCTAGTGGGTTCAAGATGGTACAGTTTTGATTACCAAGACATATGAGCACTTTTTCATTTGATTATTGATAGTCATCATTTCTTCCTTGACTGGTAAAAAAAACCCCACCAACAACCCTTAGAATTTGCATGCTGTATAACTTTAATGACCAGGCTTGATCCCAGAGAGGAGTTGAGAAAATGCGCGCTGCATTTTCATTTTAGAATGGTAGTGGGGCTAAGAGTGTGAAATATTGCATATATTTCAAGTGTCATCATATGTTTGCTTGCTTTACTGAACTGTTATTTTTCTCTTTTTTGTTTACTCCGTTAAAAGAAATGGCTTACTGGTTAGGGGAAGGTGGAGAATTATAGTTGCAAAAGGAGATTATATAAAAACAAAATATCAGTACAATTGAATGAGAACAGTGTAGAGTAATGTATAAAGAAATTATCTCAGATCCAGATAAACCTAGGTTCAGGTCCTGTGATACAAGTTGGCTGTGTGACTGGACAAGTCACTTAACTCATTGTGTTCCAGGCTCTCTAGAATACTGTGAGTTAAACAGGTATGAACCTGCAGTGGTAGAGGAAATTGTTTACTGGGAGTTAGTTCCCTGTACCAAGGAAAGCATAGGTATGGTCGTAAGCTTTATCACTAAAAATAAAACTTTAAACAAAATGGTCCTTTAAAGTAATTTTCTAACATTCCTTCGTTAGGAAATAGGTATTTTTCGAGGTCTGACCCTTTTCTGATATTATTTACTATATTGTTGGGAGGCAGCTTTTCTCAGTGGAGAGAGAACCACCTAATGGTGGTTTGGATTGTGGGTTTTTAAATTTTTTTTGTAATCTGGAATTTCTAGGTTCTGGTTCTGCTGTTTGACTCTTAATAGTTGTGTGATATGCAGTTTATCCCTCTGAGCCATCTTTAAGATTTAAGTTGCTGAGTTAGTGCTCAGTATACACATATACACAGTAATTTTTCCCTCAAATTGTTCCTAAAGCATAAGTAACTTGGCCTGGGCCATATAGCAAGTATTTTAACCTAGTCTTCATGATGATTCTGTTGGGGTGCAGAGTGCTTAGGACCCCAAAATACTGACTGACATGCTGGGTCCTGCTTAAATGAATTGGACTCAAGCCTTCCTTCAACCAAAGAAAAACAAAGCTTATTCAAGATTTACCATATTGTGTTGACTCTTAAGAAGCCTAACCATTTGTGATGCTTGTATTAACAAGCAGGCCAGAGCAGTCTGAGCTAGATTTGAATCTAAGCTAGATGAATCTGATCCCTTTTGTGGAGATGAGGATTTTATATACAGAGAGACTGTGGGGGAGGGATTCTGGTGGTGGTCTAATAGTGTGGGGGTTCCAGGGATGGTCTTGATGGGAATGACCAGTACCTGGGGTGAATAAAGATTGAATCTAGGAAGGATCTTGAGAGTGGCCAGTAGCCTGGAGAATGGGATTTTGATAGGATCAAGGGTGGGAAGTATAACAGAGATTTGGGTATAGGGATAATGAAAACCTTATGGACCTTAAGAGAATGCCAGGTCAAGTGGTGAAATCAAAGGAGTTTTCAAGGTGAGGTTTTCCAGGGCCTTTTAGACAAATCGGACTAAAATTCTTTTGGGGTAAGGGACAAAGATCTTGGCTTAAGCCTATACCCCATCAGTTCCAAACCAAGCATTCTTTTTGCTAGATTCCCTCTAAATATAAGTTATATATACTCTTGGTTTTTGGGGGTCTTGAGGAGAGGTTGAGTATTCCTCTATTTTGCCCAGGCTGGAAGTGCAGTGGCTACTCAGAGGCCAGTTTCTCTCCTGATGCAAATTTACCAGCTTCATTTCCAGCCTTTCAGCTTTGTGGAATTTCTCTATCCCCTTCTCATAATGGTGCTGAAATTAGTGCTAATGCCAGATTAGTTTAGTAGCCCTACTAAGCTCTGTACTCCCCAGTTGAAGCAGTCCACTCAGCCTTCCAAGCAGAAAGGATAATGATAATTCATAACCATTTGTATAAAAAGTTGAACATCAGACCTTTATATTTGACTTAATAATTTCCACCTCTTACTACTTTTGCTAGGGAAATACCCTGCATTAAATGCAGGCCTCTCTATGTAGTTGATCCTTTATAATGGTGAGGGACATGTAAATTAAGCAAGTTCTCTCACTGTTTCCTGGGTGTAACTTTTTGAGAACCTTTTAGTAAGCTTCATGGTGTGGAATGATGATTGTAGCCTTTATTTAAGAAAGGCCTAACTGGAAATTATACAATCTATGAACTTTCTTTGGCAATATGTAAAGGCAATTTCCTCTTTGCATGACCCCGGTTTAGATGTTTCTTTAATATGTATTTGGGAATAGCTGCTCTAGGTCAGTCACTTGGTTGCTGCGGCCATACAATGAAATTTCCCTCCCTCTCTCTTCCTTAATCTTTTTTTTGGCTGCATTCCTTTTCCATTCCTGTTTTCGATCGAGAGTAGGGTCTTAATAGAATTTATTTATTTGAGGAGAGGAAGAATTTAAAAGAAGAAAACCCAGACTTTTGAAAAAGAGCCTTTGGCTTCTGTTACAGTATATAGTCGTGTCTCTGGGTCATCTTGGGCCCCATTCTGTTCCTCACCTCCATCTCTGCTGAAACTTCGACAGCAGTCTGGTGTTTTCTCTGAAATAGAGATGGATTTTATTTCAGTTCTTTGTGTACCCAGGTACACGCACTAGTGACAGGTATTTGTGACTGTCTCTGCCTCAGTGTGTCTTAAGTGTGTGTGTGTGTGTGTGTGGGAAGCTTTCTATTTTTCTTCAGAAGTATCTTTTTCTTCCTCCTACACACAGTTACTTTATCTCAACCCCTTAGATCTCTTGTTTAGCCCCTCAGTAGCTTCCCTGGTCTTTTGTGCCTCCGACATATGGTATAGTTCCTAACAGTGACTTGGAACTTGGATAGTAGCTTCATTCTATCTATAGGAGTTCTAGGACAGTTTGTGCCATGTATTTAGTTGAAAATGAACATAAAAAGTTTACTTCTGTTGTAGTGGGTAAAATAGAACTGTGCTTCAGGTACATGAAGTTTTATATTGATTTTTGTGGACTGGACTGGCAATTATTTATAAAATTTTTTCTTTGGGGAAAAAGTTTTCTATTTATTTCTGTTTCGGTGATGGTTCAAACCACTAACCTATAAAAGAACATTCAAACTAACCTTATAAATGAACATTCAGTCAAAACAAACTTCTTTTGTTGAGGCAGGGCAAAAGTCAAGCCAAGACACATTTATTAAGTATCTACTACATGCCAGACACTGTGCTAAGAGCTGGAGGTTTAAGGAAAGACAACAAAAAAAACCTACCTTCAGGGAATTTACAGTCTAAGATGGGCGACATAACATTAATTTGTTAGGAAAGCAGTATGATCTGGAGGGAAGAGCACTTTTTGGAGGACCTGGGCTCTCAAATCTCACTGCTTTTAAGAAAATATTTGAAGGCAATACTACAATGTAGTTAGAAGTTACTAGAAATAAATATGTAGTCCTCTCCCCCTGAACCCCCACAGAGTTCACGAACTGTTAGTCATGACCCTGAGGTTAGATAACAAGAGTGAAGCAGACTAGAATTCTGTCAAGAAAATGGGTTGTTCATTTCTTTTCTAGATTCTAGAAACATTTAACGTAGATTGGGACTGATTTTGAAGATGACAATCCAGTTTCAAATGGTCCCAAGGCATTTGATTGGGAGTGGATTGTCCTTTGTTCAGGGGACTAAGGAAAACAAGGGTTGGCTTGAGTTTGGGTCTGTGCTGATTGCCTTGGATTTCTCAGTAGACTAAATTGATCTACAAAATCTGGCCAAGGTGAGAGAATTGTTTGAACTGAAAGTTACCTTACTATTAAATGTAGCCTTGAGAGTAGAATTCTTAATATAAATGTAGAGCTAGATCTATATAAGTTGAGTTTTTTTTGTTCATATCATTGTTAGGTTTTGAAGAGGATATTTTAAATGTAAATTCCTTTGGGACAGAATGTATTATCTATTCTGAGAGAAAAAACTGTACGTAGACAAATGAAATAATGACAGTTATATAAATGAAATTGATAAACTTAAATCTGTTTAAATTTTGGATCTGTGTTCTCATCTGTGCAAGCATTCCCTCGGATAATACAGATTGTCGCCATCTGCCTTCTCACCCTCTGCGATTCTTGTGCGCACTTTCTGTGTAATGGCTACACCGATGTAGCATCTGTACAGTCCTCCTGTGATCCCTCAGTCTCACGTATAATCGGCCCTGTTGGCTTTACTGCTCGGGCATTTGCTCAGTGATATCTGCACATAGATCGCCGTTGTCCGTGTGCTGCGGCCCCTTACAGCTAGCCGTGGCCCCTCAGGAGGTTGCGGGGTTTCGTCTTGAGGCGCACGCGCACGCGCATCATACTGTTGTTAATTAGGTTGGCTTTTATTCGGGAAACATTGGGGATCATTGTGTGTGCTACAGTATTTCCTGTTCGCTGGCAATTATGGGCCCAGGATAGATGTACTGCTGTACTGACTCAGTGATTTGTTTATTCAAGTCATATGTCACACCTCAGAAAACAAGTTTTTCCTTTATCCATTTTTTTAATGTGTGGATTAAGTCATTTTCTTCTGATTAGTTATATATCATTAAACAATTCTGATAATCTAATATCAAAAACTCCTAGGGTAATAAAGTGGTATTTTAATAGTAATAACTATGGTAACAAAATTAAATTTTAGTAATAATTCAAATTACTCAGTAGTTCTAACCAAAAGTATGATGTAGAGAAAAGGGATCAGTTGAAGTGGTAAGAAAAAGTATTAAGAAAAGGTCTGGTGGAGACTCAGCCTGGATCTTGATTTGGATTAGAGGTGAAGAAGAGAATGGATGTTCCTGTTTGGGGCAAGAACATAGGGCCCAGAAATCTGGGTCTCCCCAGTTATCCTAGACATAAATTTCAAGTTTCTTCATAGTATAGAGCTAGTCTTTCATCATTTGGCCATAATGTCCCATTATTATCATTTAGTATGCTCCAGATGAACTAGACTTTCTAGTTCTTGATAACTTGTTCAGTTTGTATTCCTTCATTCACGTTATTGAATATAATTGCTTGAACATATAATATTGAATATAATTCCTTGAACCTAGATACTCATCTTCAAAGCCTGACTCAAATGCTTTTTCTTTCCTGAAGCTTTGCAGCTAGCAGTAACCTCTCCCCCACCCCCCTTTTCTTTGCTTCCACTCTTTGTATCTTTCCTTTGGTATTTAGTTACTTTCATCCTTATGTTATTATTGTTTTTATACATGTATTACCTCTATGATTAGGCAAAGATAAACTCCTTTCTATATTATAAATACTCTGTAAATAAATATTACACTGAAGGACTGTAATCTCTAGGGAGGGGATCTAATCTACTTGGAGATGAAGTAGTAAATTTCCAGTGTCCACAGTTAATCCCTTTTTTTCATGAGTTTATAAGTTCATGTTAACCTAGTTCCTTTGGTTTCTGCAACTAATCTGATTTAGCTTTTTTTTCCCCAAAAGGGATATTTAATGAAAAATGAAGACAAAAGAAACAAAAAAATTGACATGGGCAAGTATAGAAGTATATACATTTTTAGAGTTTACTTGTCCAAATTTAAAAGCTAGCCCTAGGTGACAATGGGAGAGCCACCTGATGAAATCAGTGTTTTAGGAAGTGATGTGGATTGGAAGAGGGAGTAATGACAGAATTGAGAACCTGTATATTCGGGTTAGCTTTTAATCTTGTGTATAAGAATAATTCTTCTCTGAGGCAGAGTCAAGATAGAAGCTTAAGAGGAAATTATACAGCCTGGATTCCCACTGCCTGTCTTCTACCACAGTCTAGAAATCTTATGTGACTGAATTCTGATTGGGAAAGCCCCTCCAAAAAGTCACAGTGAGTCATTTTTCCAGCTAAGGCAGCTTAGGAAGACAGAGACATCTGTGGGCAGTGGGGAAAGAATGTGGCTGACATACTCAGCAGCTGTGGACTATTATATTACTGAGGGACTGAGAAAAGCGTGGAGACGGGGCAGAAGGGCAGAAATAGATACAGGGAATCTCTTGGGAATTGGTGGTCTTTGGCAGCTTGTCCTCCACTACCCAATCCCAGTCACAGGTATAGGGCAAGGAATAGCTGCGTACCAAGCAAGGAGCAAGTGTTGGAAACGTGTTTGTGGGCCTCTGATTCCAGCAGCAGTTCCAACCTTCAGCCTAGCATGTAACAGGAAGCTCAGGCCAAGGGGGACCTGGCAGCTCAAGTCACTCTGAATTTGCAGAGCCTCCTAGCAGACTGATAGTGACTGCTGCCAGCTGCACTAACTGAAATCCCAGTCAGGAACAAGTCAGCAGACCCAAACCTGCGTGAGGAGCTTGTGGGACTCAGGCGATGAGGGCCGTGAATAGACATTACCCAACCTCATGCTGCTTTGGGGTATGGAAAGCTTGTAGGTCTCTAGCCTGATCTGTGATAGCAGATAAGAGCACAGACACTTAGGCCAGACAGTTTTTCCAAAGTGTGCAGAGCCCAGCACTAACGTAAAGTCCAAAGTTAGGAAGTAGGCTGGTAGAATGAGCAAAGAAAAAAAAAAGAATCTCACCATAAAGAGTTAATATGGTGATAGGGAATTTCAAGAAACAAACACAGAAGAGAATCACTCAAAAACATCCACAAGCAAAGCCTCAAAGAGTCATGCTACTTGGACAGAAGTCCAACAAGAATTTTAAAAAAAAGTGTGTGTACACACATAATCATGTACATCCACACACATTATTCATGTATATATAAAACCATATCTGAGTCATAAGGAAAGAATAATTACCCTCTCCTTTTTTGTGTGATCTGGTATTGCTTATGATAGTGGAAATTTTTAAAAAGAATTAGCTATTTGACTAATCTGTTCTCCTTTTTTGACCTTGTGAACTTGGTTGATAAAACAAAAGAAAGATTTATCAGTATAATGATAGTGGATTTTTTATTCTAGCCTCCTTTTACTTCCAGGATCTATATGTTTTCCTTTTTGGCCTAAAGGATCTTTGTAACCTGGCTCCAACCTACTTTTCTAATCTTCTTATACAGTATTATTCTTCACTCATGCCTGTTTAGATGGATTCAGTCCTTAGCACAGTCACAGGCACATAGTAGGCACTTAACAAGTACTTGTTGACTTGAATTATGGCACTGTTGCATATTCTCCCTGCTATAGCTGCCTGTCATTTAAATGACCAGGAGCATTGGCTGAACTTGTGACAATTACTTCAAAAACCCAGTTTTTTAAAAAGATTTTTTTTTTTGGGGGGGAGAGGGAGATATAAAATAATTTCACCAACAGATTGGGGGCCATCTGTCCATATGACAGCCTTCAGATAGTTGAAGACATTTATCAGATAACTCTTTTCTAGACAGAGCATTCCTCGTTCCATTTCTCCTCATGGTATAGTTTTGAGGTTCTGTATTCAGCAGTTTGGTCTCTCCTGAATATTCTTCAGATTGACTGTGTTCTTTCTAAAATGTAACACTCGCTACTGAGCTGACTTTTCCAGTTATGGTTTAATTAGATTGGAGGCAAATGCAACTGGAATCTCCTTTGTTCCAGATTCTGTTACAATTTATGCAGCCTAAGGTTGCATGGACTGTTGTTTAGTTGTACTTAGTCTGTCTCAAATTTGTGCAGACTTCTTGAACCTAAGGGTGAGACTCTACATTTACCCCAAATATGTATCATAGTAAATTCAGTTCATCTTTCTATATTGTCATTTTTTAAAATTCTGAGTCTGTCATTTGGCTTGTTATCCATATTATTGTTACCTACAAATTAGATAATATGCCATCTATGCTTTCATCCAGTTCATTGCTAAAAATATTGAGCAATACAACATCATAGAGAAATAGTAACCTGTTTCTTTGTGATACTTCTTTCTTTTCCAGATGTTCATAAACCATCCTATTGTAGAATTTTGCCAAGAATCGAATTTACTGTATTTTACACATTTAAATGTCTTCTGAAATTTGGAGCAATCTTTCGTTTCTTTCTGTGGCAGCTCCCTGTTCTTCATAATCTTTTATCAGACTGACAGTTGCTTAGTAATAACATTTGCCAGTTCTTTTATTATCCAAGGATTTAGACAACTGATTGAAATGTAGGAACTCATATAGTAGCTAAATATGTATATTCATAAAAGTCTTTGTGTACTCTGAATGTACCTTTTAAGTTTTCCTTTTACTTCTAATCTCTTTATGCACATTCTGCTCTCCCACAATTCTAAGCATATGTTGGTGCATTTCACTCAGGTTCTGTTCCTTCTACTTGTCCTTTTGGATCTTTGTGAAGATATCTAGAATCATAAAAATCACTGTAAAGTAACCAGAGTAAAAATTCCAAATGTTCAGACTTTAAAATGGAAGGATATCTGGGGTATACTGCAAGCTGCAACTTGGGAGAACAATATCAATATGTCTTACATGGTGAAGAAATTGCTTAAATTTTGCCAAATGATCTTTCCTATGTTTGCTTGCCTTGTCAAATTTCATCTGTGATCTTGTTTTCAGTACTTTATAGGAAATACTTGTCTTTGATTTTATCATGAGATCTTAATTCTGCCATGCCAAATCTGAAGTAGTAGTAATTGTAGAAACACACTTCTGAATTAATGATTGCTTAATTTTTTCCCCAGACTATTTTGTATTTTTTTTTTTTTTTTAGCAGCAGAAAGTATGCTCATCTGGACTGCAAGGTAAAAAAGTGCTCACCAAATGTATGACTACTGTATCTACCAATCCTTGGTTGCTTGGCATGTTTTTTCCCAAGAAGGCAGTATTTGCTAGTTAGTTTTGGTATATTTAGATATGTATTTTCATGTAATTATGTACATTCATCATTAGAATTAAATCAAATGTGGTATAAAAACTTTTTGCTATTTCTATGATAGTCTTACGAATTGGGCACATTGCAGTCTGGATTTAGTCCTAAATCTTTTTTTCCATATTTGTAGATTTAAGTTGAGTCTTCTGTTAAATATCCCATGACATTTATATAATAATTTATTTTCAAAGTTTATATAATACAAGCCCAAAATATTACATGTATTTTCAAGAATGTGTCCTGTGTCACAATTAAATTTGATAACCAGATTTACTTCATATAACAATAAGACTAAGACTCTGAAGCATTAAAAAAAAAAAATTTCTATTAGAAACCCCTAAGTTATTTGTAGGAAAAGTTAACTGAGAAGACACTGTTCATCATTTAAATAAAAAGATAGACTTGAGACTTCAAAATTTTTTAAAAAATGATTTTATATCACTTTTACCTTCTAAATAACCCCCCTCTCCTGAACCCTCCTTTTTAACAAAAAGTACAGTTAACATCACCTTCTCAAACTCCCCTCCCCACATTGACTATGTCTGAAAATATTTACCTCATATTGTGTCTATTTGTACTCCCTGTCTGCTAAAGGGTGAGAAACCTTTTTTTTTATCAGTTCTCTCTAAGTTAAAAGTAGTTGCTGTGTTGTGTTGATCATAATTTTGAAGTCTTTCAATTGTATTTTACTTGCTTGTTTTCGTTGTGTGTCTCTGTTTATTTGCCCTGCATCAGTTCATACACATTTTCTCAAGTTTCTCTGACTTGCTTATACTAGTTTTTACAGTTCCATTACATTCATATAATACAATTCGTTTAGCTGTTCCTCAGTTCTACCTTCTCTACTAGCTCTTTGAAAGTTATTAAGTGTCTGTTGGTTTTTTTAATGCTTTGCCTTTAAAGTACAGTAGATGTTTTCCTTGAATATCAAACTACTAATCATTCTGCAAACTTAATTGTTTTATAGCTTAGATAAACTTTCTGATCACATTACTTTGGAAATCAATTTCATCACTTGAGTTACACTTATCTTTAAAGTTCATCTTTCTGTCTGTCTTAGCCCAGTTACCTTGTTTGCTCCTTTAATTGAATGATGCATACAAATGAACTTTATTAGGCCTCTCTGATGTTCAGTGGTATAATCTCTGGTACCTCTATGGTGACTCATTTTGACTTCTGATCACTTTGTTTCTTCATCATTATTGAGTAAGCAAATGCCTTTAGGCACTGGCACGTGTAACTCCAGTTTTGTAATTATAGGTGATTTAGGGAAAATGGGGCTTTTTATAAAAAATAGCTCCTAGGGGAGTGGTAAGGCTTTGTAGTTGGTTGGCAACTGTTCTCTTGGAACTCCCAAAGCTAGAGTAAAGAGATTAGAGATTTTTGTCATATTGAGGCAGTCTTGACATCTTTCCCCATTTCCATATGCTATATCCAAATATGCCTTCCTTTCAAGCTCTATTTTGATAGAAATATTTTCCATAAGATCCTTCTGGTACTTACTCTCTAACACATAGTTGGGGCTGTATGTCTAACCATCATCTTCTGTGAATTATAAATGTACACAACACATGATCTTTTAAGACTTCAGCCATTTTCCAGATCTCTTTTATAAAGGGGTGTCTGATCTCTTGATTACCTGAAATGAGGTAGCTGTCTACTGGTCTGCAATCCATCTTATGTTTTCCCAGAATATCATAATTTCATTATAAGACTCTGTCCCTTGGTTCATGTTCCTTTCATCAAATTGGACTCAAGCCTCTTACTCTATTGCTTTGTCCGTTCTGTTTTTGGTATACCTTCCTCAACTGGCCTCTAAGAGTTTTAGATTGTTCTGTTCTCAGAGATGTACAGGTGAACATATGTGAAATACATATGAAATAAAACCCCTGGCATCATTCTTGATGGGATTATAGGTGTGCTATAAAAAGGAAAAGAAAACTTTCCTCCTTTTCAGCTACAAGTGTGTCCCGGAAGTTTTACTGCTTTCCCTTTATTCTGAATACTGGAAACATGGACTGATATTCATAGGCAGAAAGGTGATGTGTAGTGAATAGAGTGCAGGACTTGGAGTCAGGAAGATCTGAGTTCATGTTCTGCCTTGGACACTGATTAGCTTTGTGATTTTGGGCAAGTCACTTAACCTCTGCTTCACTTTCCACATTTGTACAAATGAGGATATTAATAATAGCATCTGCCTCCCAGGATTGTTGTCAGGATAAAATGAAATAATATTTAAAGTGCTTTGCAAGTGTTAAAGCTCTAGAAATGCTTTATTTATTAATATTACACTGCTCAAGTCCTACTCTTCACAGAATGCTGATGAATTATATTTCTAAAAGTTAACTTCCTCTTAAATACAAAAATATAACTTATCTTTTTCTTTGTACATCCCATTATTGTTATATACAATTAATCACAGTGTTCATTTAGAAAACATAGTAACAAATTTTGTGTAATAGATTAATAATACTGTGCATTTTGTCACAACAATTTACAAAGTAAAACCACATCTAATTTCATCTAATCATTACAAAATCATTACTAAAAGTCCTGTAAGGTAAACTGTAGGGATTGTCATTTACAGGTAAGGAAATTGAGGCTCAGCAAGGTTAAATTGTCTAACGATAAGCTAAGAATTGGTAAACTTGTGTTTTTTGTCATATTCTTAAAGTTCATTTTAAAAAATAACTGGCATGATGATTTTAATAAGCATCTGGAAATACTTGAAAACGATTTAAAGTAGAAGTACTTCTTGTGGCACACTTGGCAAGTCTGAATTGGAACTTTTGACTTGTAGCTTAATGAACTGAAATC
Organism: Bettongia penicillata ogilbyi; assembly: GCA_023548195.1. Lineage (NCBI taxonomy): Eukaryota > Metazoa > Chordata > Mammalia > Diprotodontia > Potoroidae > Bettongia > Bettongia penicillata. Next base: position 2,030,605 of record JAJHZJ010000202.1, read on the forward strand.
TTGTACTGTGTTCAATAAGAGCAAACTGTCTTACTGTTCTTTAGTGGGATTAGTTAAGGAAATAAATACCAAGGTCTTATAATTTATTTGCATTTTTGTCTTTTCTAGGCTCATATTAAATTTCCTATTGACTATCCATATTCACCACCTACCTTCAGATTCCTGACCAAAATGTGGCACCCTAACATTTATGAGGTAAGTGGTACCACAAGTTTCTCCTTCTTGTTGTGTTTTTACTTTGAAGTATCCTTAGGTTGTGACAGTTATTGGCAGCTTTTCATAGGAGCTGTCATATTAAAAAGTCAATAGACTTTTAGTAAAAACCCAGAAATGAGGATAGTATTTTCAAGGTTCATTGAGTGGTCTGTTAGGAATTTATCTCTGTAAAATTTTACCTTTTACCTTTTATTTTTTCTTCAGTATATAAATACTTATATATTAGCAGTTAAATATTTATTTAAAAAGCTACATAAATGCATTTTTGTACCTATCTTCTGACCTCACGGTGAAGCAAGGGTGAACCTGTGACTATGACCTGAGATTCAGCTTTTTGGGGGAAAATTTCCTAGCCTCTTTGTATTGGTCTCCTTTAAAGAGTTATTGCTGAACAATTGAGAGCCTCTCTTGCAATAAATACAAGATGAGGTTCTTTGGGAATGCTAATTACAATAGAAGGTAAGTGTCCCTCTTGTAAGGCTGATATATGAAGCACTAGAAAATCCTTTTTGTAGCCGGCATTTACCGTTCTCTAACATCTGAGATGGATACTAGGCCACACAATGTGTCCTAGGCCAAGTTGATAAATCAGATGCAAAGTCATTTAATTGAATTGAAAAGAAAAATTTTCTATCAACTATACCAATTATACCCCTACTAGGGTCTGCAAGCTGAAGTTGGATAGTCATTTGTCAAACATTGAGGAAGACATTCTGGTTCAAATACATATTGAACTAGGTTTGAGGTCTTTACTAGTGCCAAGATTCTATGAATTTATCTCCAAAATTTCTTCCAGCTCTAATTCTGCATTTCAGTTTATCTGAAAAGTACCTTGCCACAAATACTTTGTATTATTCCTGTCCATTTTTATTGATGTATTTTGTTTTGATGCAGTATGCCTTTTGACTGCCCAGACAAGGTGCTATCACAAAATACATCCCCCCAAAAGTTTAGCAAAACCACCATATTGAATGATTGCAATAATAAAATGTCAGTTTTGTCTTTTGTAGTTAAAAGCAAAAGATAGTTAAGAGGAAAAGATGTGTGCTTTAACTTGAGTAAATTAGTACTGATGTTGTCTATTGAATTTGTCCTGAGTTTTGTTGCCTTTCTTTACAGAATTATCGTCATTGTGCATGTTGTTTTTTTGGATCCAGGTTTTTATTTTTATTAATTTTTAAAAATTTACCTTTTAAAATTTAACTTTTTCAAGTAACAAAAATTTATTTTCTCCCCCTTCTAGTGTCTTCCCCCATTGGGGGAAGAAAAAGACAAAAATCTCTTGTAATGAATATTCATAGTCAAGTAAAAAAAATTTCTCTTATTACCTTTTTGTCAGGCAGTTTCATCATGTCCTGCTTTTTTTCTTTGTATCTTAAAACCTTTTTTAAGTGTTGCTTTTATTTTTATCATTGTTGTCATTTCCCAATATTTCGTAACCCTACAGAACCTTGTCTTGTAACAAAGAAGTACAACGAAGCAAAAAGACTCACTGATCATGAGTTCGAACCTCTCTTTTCACTTTCTGAGACACATTTTGTTTGTTGGGGTTGGGGTTTATTGGTTTTCATAGAGGAAGTTCTTAGTGGTCACCAGTTTTAAACTTGTTATGGATATTATATAAAGAGACTTGAAGCCCAGAGAGATGAAGTGAATTGACCAAAGTCAGGGCTGGAATTTGAACTCATGTCTTTAAACTCTAAAGGCAGTGCTTTTATTTACTTAAGGAAAATAGTTAATGAGTTACCAGGGGATATTTAAATAGTTAAAGGTTTATGAAGCTCTATCTTGTTTTTTGCAAGAACATTGCTTATGATCAATCTTCTGATGTGTAATTTTTTTTCTTTTTTTCTTTTTGCTGATGAATTTCTATTTTAAACTTATTTCTACACTTGTGTAACACCTTTTGCTGTTTGGCTAGGAAATCAGAGTCTTTGTTGGTTGAGGTGGTTTTTGGACCTTTTTTGATTTTTAAACATATCTAAGAAAGCTGATTTATGTTTCTTTATTTTATCCCTTTTTTCATTCTTCAGAGTTTGTAGATTTTTAAATTAAATTTTTTATTAGTTTTCTGTTTCTTATATTACCATAGTATCCCATGTAGCCTTCTTTTCGGAGAGCTATCGCATGTGATAGTAGTATTTATTCAGAGATTGACTGATAACTGATTGACATATTGGAAAAATTTGAAACCATGTACATTGTGCAACAGTTGTGGATCTCCCACTTCCACAAAAGGGTAGATTGGGAGTGTTTTTCCCATATCTCTACATTCAAATCCTTTTTGATCTTTATAATTTTATTACGTTCATTTTTGTTATTGTCATTCTTTCCATTTTCATTGTTGGTAGTTACTGTATTATTTCCTCCTCTCTGTTCGTTCTGCATCAGTTCATATAGTTTTTTCCATGCTTCTTTGTATTCATCTCACCCTTGCTGTTTCTTAGTTGATGGACATCTATTTTGTTTCCAATTCTTATCACATAAAGAGCTACTATAAGTATTTTGGATTATGTAGGAACTTTTTTCTCATTGATAGCTTTCTTGGGGTGTAAGCCTAGTAATAAAGTCTCTGATTCAAAGGATATGGCAATTTTACTTACTTTATTTGCATAATTCTGAATTGCTTTCCAAAAGAGTTGTACCATTTCACAGCTCTACCAGCAATGCCTAGTGTGCCTATCTTTTCATAACCCCTCTCACATTGTTGCCCTTTTTTTGGGGGCTAATTTACAGTGTGTGAATTTGCAGAATGTAAAACCTCAGAATTGTTTGATTTTCATTTCCCTTATTCTTAGTGTTTTAGAGCATTTTTTCATATGGTTGTGAATACTTTCCAGTTCTTCTTTTGAAAATTATTCATATCCTTTGACCATTTATTTATTGAGAGAATGACTTTTAGTCACGTGTGTGTATATATGTATGTATCTATGTATGTATGCATAAATGTATAAAACCAATCCTTTACAAAGATTTTTTTTCCAATTTGACCATTCCCTTCTTATCCTAGATTCATTAATGTTATCTGTGCAGAAGTTTTTCAGTTTTAAGTAATAAAAGATTTTTTAAAAATCTTTTGTAGTTGCTTCTTTCTGTCCCTTGTTTGGTTAAGAATACATTTCTTACTCGTAGCTGTTAAGTCATATGATCTTCTACTGTTTTTGATAATATGATCTTTAATGTTAAGGCCATTTATCCATTTAAAATATATTGTCGAGTAAGGTGTTGATAATAAGCCTAATTTTTGTCAGACTGCTTTCCAATTTTCCTGGCAGTTTTTATCAAATAGGGAGGTTAACCCCCTGGGTAATTTGTTTTCCATTTTATTAAACCATTTTTTTTGTCAATAGATTGTTTAAATAATTTCTGTCAGAGTTGTTATGATTGTAATTTGTGCCTCCCCCCCTCTTTTCCCCTCCTTCCCATTGAGAAAGGCAAGCAGTTTGCTATAGGTGTAGTCATGTAAAACACATTCCCGTATTAGTCATGATATAAAAAGAAAAGACAGGCCCACAGAAGCTACAGGTCAGTGAGAGAGGCTGGGCTGGAGGAGGGGAGCGGAGTGTCTCCGTGACTCGGGCCCCCTCGGGAGGAAGCGGCGGCGGCAGAGACAGGGGCAGGAAGCGGCGGAGGCAGAGGCGTGGGCGGCAGTGGAGGCAGCAGCGGCGGCTGCCCGGACTCCCCCAGCAGCAGGCAGGATCTTCATTACTGAAAGTCTCTGCATAAACAACCTGAGGGAGCTGAGTCTGGGAGACTGGCCCTGCCCCACCCTGCTCCACTACTGAAGGCCTCTGCATAAAGCCCCTGAGGGAGCTGAGCCTGGGAGGCGGCCCTGCCCCCACCCCAGCGCCAGAACTAAAGCTTGCTGCGGAAAGCCCATTTGAATCTCAGAGCCCAAGCACTAGCTGGGCGGATCTAGGCGGGGGTGGACAGGAATCTCAGAAGTCAAGTAACCGGCTGGGAAAATGCCTAGAAAAGGGAAGAAAAATAAGACTATAGAGAGTTTTTTCCAACAAATGCAAATGATCCCGACATTCGGATCTGACGAGGACGAGGAAATATTCTTGCCATCAGGGAAAGACGTGGAGGGTGGGGCCTCAACACCCCAGACACCCCAGGGGGATGTTGGGTGGGCTCAGGCCTTGGAAGAGCTCAAAAAGGATTTTGAAAAGCAAGTTAGACAGGTGGAGGAAAAACTGGGAAGAGAAATGACAGAGATGCAAGAAAAGTATGAAAAACAGGTCAATACCTTGGTAAAGGAGACCCCAAAAAATGCTGAGGAAATTAACACCTTGAAAAATAGGCTCACTCAATTGGCAAAAGAGGTTCAAAAAGCCAATGAGGAGAAGAATGCTTTCAAAAGCAGAATGAGCCAAATGGAAAAAGAGGTTCAAAAGCTCACTGAAGAAAATAGTTCTCTCAAAATTAGAATGGAACAGATGGAGTCTAATGCCTTTACGAGAAACCAAGAAATCACCAAACAAAACCAAAAGAATAAAAAAATGGAAGAGAATGTGAAATATCTCATGGGAAAAACAACTGACCTGGAAAATAGATCCAGGAGAGACAATTTAAAAATTATGGGACTACCTGAAAGTCATGATCAAAAAAAGAGCCTAGACATCATCTTCCATGAAATTATTGAGGAAAACTGCCCTGACATTCTAGAACCAGAGGGCAAAATAAGTATTGAAAGAATCCATCGATCACCACCTGAAAGAGATCCAAAAAGAGAAACTCCTAGGAACATTGTGGCCAAATTCCAGAATTCCCAGGTCAAGGAGAAACTATTGCAAGCAGCTAGAAAGAAACAATTCCAGCACTGTGAAAATACAATCAGGATAACTCAAGATCTAGCAGCTTCTACATTAAGGGATCGAAGGGAATAGGATATTCCAGAAGTCAAAGGAACTAGGACTCAAACCAAGAATCACCTACCCAGCTAAACTGAGTATAATACTTCAAGGGAAAATATGGTCTTTCAATGAAATAGAGGACTTTCAATCATTCTTGATGAAAAGACCAGAGCTGAAAAGAAAATTTGACTTTCAAACACAAGAATGAGAAGAAGCATGAAAAAGTAAACAGCAAAGAGAAGTCTTAAGGGACTTACCAGAAGTGAACTGTTTACATTCCTACATGGAAAGACAATATTTGTAACTCTTAAAACTTTTCAGTATCTGGGTAGTTGGTGGGATCACACACACACATGTACATGCATGCACGCGCGCACACACACACACATGCACACACATACAGAGACAGAGAGCACAGAGTGAATTGAATAAGATGGGACCATATCTTAAAAGAAATTAAGGTAAATGGTGAGAGAGAAATGTAGTGGGAGGAAAGAGGGTGAAAGGGAATGGGGTAATTATGCCATTTAAGAGGCAAGTAGGAGACTTCTTAGTGGAGGGAAAAAGAGGAGAGCTGAGAAAAAAAAAACAATTAGTTTACCCTCATCACATTTGACTAAAGGAAGGAATAAAATGCATACTCATTTTGGTATGAAAACCTATCTTACAGTATAGGAAAGTGGGGGAGAAGGAGATAAGTAGGGGGGGGATGATGGAAGGGAGGGCAAAGGGAGGAGGGAGCAATTTGAAGTCAACACTCTTGGGGAGGGACAGGATCAAAAGACAGAAGAGAAACAATGAGGGGCAGGATAGGACGGAGGGTAATTCAGTTAGTCTTACACAACACGACTATCAGGGAAGTCATTTGCAGGAGAAGTCATTTGCAGAACTACACAGAAATGGCCTATATTGAATTGCCTGCCTTCCCAAAGGGAATGGGTGGGGAGGGAGGGATGGGGAGAATTTGGAACTCAAAGTTTGAGGAACAACTGTTTAATATTGTTGTTGCAACTAGGAAAGAAGACATACAGTTAATGAGGAATAGAAAGTCATCTGGCCCTACAGGAGAAAAGAGAAGATGGAGACAAGAGAAGAGAGGGATGACAGAAGAGAGGACAGATTGGAGATAGGGAAAATTAGATTGCTTGGGGTATTGGGGTGGGGGGAGGGGTTAAAAGGGGAGAAAATTTGGAACCCAAAATTTTGTGAAAATGGTTGTAAAAAGTTAAAGAAAGAAAGAAAGAAAGAAAGAAAGAAAGAAAGAAAGAAAGAAAGAAAACACAGACAACAGAACTGAAGGAAAATAAACGGAAAAGTATGATTCAGTCTGCCTTCAGACTCCCATCAGTTCCTCTCTGGAGATGGTTAGCTTTTTTCATGATAAGTCCTTCAAAATTGCCTTGTATCATTGTATTGCTGAGAAGAGCTAATTCACATTCATAGTTGATCATTGTACGGTATTACTGGTACTATATACAGTGTTCTTCTGATTCTGCTCATTTTACTTTGCCCACAGTTCATGTCTTTCTAGGTTTTTCTGAGAGCATCTTCTTGCTTGTCATTTCTTACAGCATAATAGTATTCCATCATAATCATATATAACATCATGTTAGTCATTGCCCCGTTGATGGGCATTCCCTCAGTTTCCAGTGCTTTGCCACTGTTAAAAGAGCTGCTACAAATACTTTTACATATACATCATCCTTTTCCTTTTTTTTTAAATCTATTTGGGATACAGATCTAGTAGTGGTATTGCTTGGTCAAAGGGCATGCATGGTTTTATAGCCCTTTGAGCATAGTCCCAAATTGCTCTCCAGAACGATTGCATCAGTATACACCTTCGCCAATAGTACATCAGTGTTTTAATTTTCCCACATCCCTTCCAGCATTTGTCAGTTTGCTTTTCTGTCATATTACCATATCTGGTAGGTATGATGTGGTAGTTCAGAGTTAATTGTGGGCAAGTAGAAGCTAATGACTTTATGACATCAATAAACAGTAAAACAAAAGAATGAAAAAATGGAAGGAAATGTGAAAATGTTGCATTTCTCTAATCAGAAGTGATATAGAGTATTTTTTCTTAGGACTTTAGATAGCTTTGATTACCTCATCTGAAAACTGCCTACTCATATCCTTTGATGATTTATTAGTTGAGGGATGGCTCTCATTTCCATAAATTTGACTCAGTTCTGTATATATATTTGAGAAATGAGGTCTTTGTCAAAGAAACTTTCTGTAAAATTTTTTTCAGAGTTATAATAATATATTTCCCTTCCTTCTATCAGCGGGCCCTCCTCCCCCCATCTTTTATCCCCTTTGCCTTCTACTTTTCCTATATGGTAAGATAGATTCTTATGCCTAACTAAGTGTATATGTTAATCTCTCTTTGAGCCAGTTCTGATGAGAGTAAGGTTCATGCACTGCCCTATCCCTCCTTTGTCTTTTCTTCCACTGTTAAAGCTCTTTTTTGTCTCTTTTATATCAGATGATTTACCTCATTCTACTTCTCCCTTTCCCCTTCTCCCAGTGTATTCCTCTTTCTTACTCCTTAATTTTACTTTTTAAAATGAGTCATTCCATCGTATTCAACTCTTACATGTGCTTTCCTTCTAACTTCTGTAATAATGAGATAATGAAAAAGATTTTTAGGAGTTACAAATATCATTTTCCCATGTAGGAATATACACAGTTTAACCTTATTGAATCCCTTATGATTTCTCTTTTTTATACTTTTCTTGAGTCTTCCATTTGAAAAAATTGCTATTCAGCTCTGGGCTTTTCATCAGTAATGCTTGTAAGTCATTTATTTCTTCCTGAAAGGTTATACTCAGTTTTGCTGGGTAGGTGATGGTTGGTTGTAATCCTAGCTATTTTGCCCTGCAGAATATCATATTCCAAGCCTCTTAGTCCTTTAATGTAGAAACTGCTAAATCTTGTGTTATCCTGATAATATATCCCAATATTTGAATTATTTCTTTTTGGCTACTTGGAATACTTTCTTCTTGACCTGGGAGTTCTGAAATTTTGGTGATAATATTCCTGGGAGTTTTCATTTTCAGATTTCTTTCAGGAGGTGATTGGTGGATTCTTTTAATTCAATTTCAGTTTTACCCTTTGGTTCTAGAATACCAGAGCAGTTTTCCTTGATGATTTCTTGAAAGATGATATCTAGGCTTTTTTTTTGATCATGACTTTCAGAAAGTCCGGTAATTCTTGAATACTTCTCCTGGATCTGTTTTTCAGGTCAGTTGTTTCTCGTTTTCTTCTGTTTTTTCATTTTCTTGGTTTTGTTTCATTGTTTCTTGATGACTCATAAAGTCATTAGCATCCATTTGCTCCATTCTAATTTTTAAGGAATTACTTTCTTCAGTGAGCTTTTGTACCTTGTTTTTCATTTGGCCAGTTTGGTTTTTAAGGAGTTCTTCTCTTCAGTGAATTTTTGTATATCTTTTTCCATTTGGCCTATTCTGGTTTTTTTTTCCCCTCCAGTTATTTTTTTGTGCCTCCCTTACTAAGCTGTTGACCATTTTCCCATGATTTTCTTTTATCATTCTCTTTTCTCTTCCCAATTTTTCCCCTACCTCTTTTACTTGATTTTTAAAATTCTTTTTGCACTTTTCCATGGTTTTGGGAACAATTCATATTTTTCTTTGAGGCTGTGGATATAGCAATTTTGACTTGCTTGTCTTCTGAAATTGTGTTTTGAAGTTCTGTCACCTTAAGTAACTTTCTGTAGTCAGGATCTTTTTCTTCTGCTTGTTCATTTTTCCAGCCTATTCCTTTAATTAACTGTGCTAAAGTGGGGCTCTGCTTCCAGAGAGGAGAGACATTAGGCAAATTCTTTAATCTTGCTGAATTTCCTATCTCTCCCCTCCAAAAAAGTTTTAGTGATTTTTTTTCTTAACAACTCAACTCCCCACGCCCCCAAAACCTTTCTTGTAACAAAGTAGTATTGTTGGGCAAAACACATCACTACATTGGCGTTTTCTCACTAAGTTCCTGGTTACTCAGTTCAAAAGCGAGGGAGTTAAGTTTGACCATTATTCTTCTTTGTTTGTTTGTGTTGTTTCCTTTTACATTATGATGATCGTTACATACATTGTTCTTTTGCTTCTACTTTATTTGGCATCAGTTTAGATCTTTCCATGGTTCTCTGCATTCATCATATACATAATTTCTTAGGATATTCTGTTATTTTAAAGTGCCACTTCTTCAGCTGTTACCTAATTGAGGTACATGACCACCTCTAGTTTGTTACTACTACACAAATGTTGATATGAGTAAAAAATTTATTATATCTAGCTCTCTCACACACACTCTGTCTATCTATGACCTTTCCCTCTTTGTCTGCCTTCTTTAGGCTATATGTCTATTTGTAGTATCTATGGGTTAAATGGTTTGTCAAATTTAGCGACTTTTCTGGTATAATTCTAAGTTATTTTCTAGGGCATTTGGACCACTTCACAGCTCTATCAGTGGTGCTTTAGTGTATCACAGACCCTGTAGCATTTACCACTTCCATATTTTGTCCTCTTGCCAATCTGATGAGTTTAAGGTAAAACCTTGAAATTGTTTTCATTTGTACTTCTCTTTTAAGCTGTATTTTGTACTATTGTCTGTGTGCCTTTGTACTGGCTATTTCCCAAGCCTGGAATGCTCTGACTCCTTTACCTCTTGGTTTATCTCAATAGTTGGCTTAAGTCCCATCTTTTACAGTTACCCTGTCTACCCCAGCTTCTCTAGTGCCTTTCCTTTTCATGTGAACTTTTATACACACACACACATGTTAGACACACATGCATATGTGTTTGTGTGTACATATGTTTATGTGCGTGTGTGTGTGTGTACATATATATTTACCTTGTCCCATTGGAATTTGCTCTGGAGCAGCAATTTTTGCTGTTCTTTTGTTTTTCCCCAACACTTAGCTCTGTGCCTCACACATAACATACATTTAATAAATATTTGTTGACTTAACTGGTTGTTGTTTGCATTTATTCTTTTGCAAACTGTTTACTTATATCTTTTGCTCATTTATTGGGAATAGCTATTTTTTGTATTTGCGTCAGTTCCCCACATATCTGTGATATTAGATCTTTATCAGACATTTTCCCCCAAGTTAACTTTATTTCTAATTGTCACTGCACTGATTTCCATACAAAAACTTCTGACTTTAATATAATTTAAAATTGTTGGTTTCATCTTTTGTGATCAATTCTGTCATTTCTCTTTCGTTTAGTTAATAATTCTCTTCCTGGTCATAGTTGTTACATAAGATACTGCCTCAGTTCTCTTCTAATTTTTTTTATGATGTGACCTTTTTGTATTTAGATAGCCTATCTGTCTGAAAGCTTACTATATGCTATGTAGTATATGGTGTTGGACTACACTTAATTTCCACTAAACAACGTTCTTTTTTTCCTACCTCTTTCCAAAATAAGGAGTCCTTACAGCCCTAGTTTTCTGTTCTTGGGTATTGGAACTCTTTTGGAAACCTCATTTTCCTTATCTGTAAAATGAGGATGTTGATGAATTCTTATGTGCCTTTCACATCTAAATCCTATGTGATATAAATGCTGTGATATACATTTTTATTTTATTTGACAAATAATACTCTGATGAAAAGAATTCAAATATTGTCTGAATTTTCATCAGATTATATAATTTAGAGTTGGATCTTAGTGATCACTTTACCCATTCACTTCATTTCGCACATGAGAAAACTGCAGACCAAATACTTTGGGCCAATATTATTATATTATTTACTGAAGTATTTTTCTTTTTTAAAAAATGTAAATGGTAATGTATTTTTTCCAATTATGTGTAAAAATAGTTTTCAAGACTTATTTTTAAAATAAGATTTTGAGTTCCAAGGTTTTTTCCCTCCTCATCCAAAGATGGCAAGTAATCTGATGTAGGTTATTGTAAGGAATATGAAGATCTTACCCATCCATTAATAGGCCTGTGTGACCACATGTGTTCAATGACAAATGTCTTGTTGCTTTAAACTCCAGTCCAGCTTTCATTCATCCTGAGTCACTTAGAGCCCACTGGGGAAGAAGCTTGCTTAGGGGAGGCTTGCTTGTAGGAAAGCCTACACACCAAAAGGTACTAAGGCAATTAGGCACTGAGTCAAGAGGGTTGTGATGGCTTCTGGCTCTGAAAGTGCGTATATATTCTGGGGTTGGTATTTTGCTTTGGGGGCTTCACTTAATGAGAAGGACCTTTGGATTCCCTGGGTGGGATTCTGAATCGTGGTTTGTTAAGAAGTCCCATTACCCCCCCTCAGATGTTTTTGCACCCCCATCTAGTGGTGTATGTACATGATTGCATTACTTAGTTCAGACAATTGGAGCCCTGTCTGTTGATCATTGTACTAATTTCTCTGCTTGTATTTTCTCTATGTTCAGGGTATTAACCTTTCCCCTGAACAACTGAATGACATATATGTGTAATTAAAGAAGAATAGTGAACCCCTTTGAAACTGTCTTTCTTTTATAAAGCAAATCACAAGAACCTGTGCATGTTAAACGCATTTCTACATTAGTCATGCCATAAAAGAAGAGATAAATCAGAAGCAAAAAAAAACCAACATGAAAAAAAGTGGAAAAAAATATGTTTCAATTTCATTCAAACTCTTAATATTTCTTCCTCTGGATGTGGAAAACAAAGAGCTAATTCTATCACAGTTGATTATCACACATTGTTGCTGTTACTGTGTATAATATTCTCCTGGTTCCTCTCACTTCACTGAGCATCAGTTCATGTTAAGTCTTAACTGGTTTTTCTGAAATCTGCCTGCTCATCGTTTCTTGTAGCACAATAATATTCCATTACATCCCTGTATCACAACTTGTTCAGCCATTCCCCAATTGATGAGCATCTCATCAATTTCCAGTTCTTTATCACCACAAAAGTTGTAGATATTTTTGTTCACGTAGGTCCTTTTCCTTTTGGTTTTTTATCTCTTTGGGATACAGACCTAGTACTTGTATTGTTATATCAAAGGTTATACACAGGATGCTTGGATCAGTTCACAATTCCACCAACAATGTATTAGTGTTCCGGTTTTCCCACATCTTTCCAACATTTATCATTTTCCTATTCTATCGTATTACCAAATCTGATAGGTGGTATGAGAATTATTTTAATTTGCATTTCTCTAATCAGTAGTGATTTAGAATTGTTTTATTTTGCATTTCTCTAATCAATAGTGATTTAGAGCATTTTTTCATATGATTGTAGATAGCTTTAATTTCTTCATTCATTTATCAAGTGGAGAATGACATATTTTTATAAATTTAACTCAGTTCTGTATTTCAGAAATAAGGCCTTTATCAGAAACACTAGCTGTAGAAGGTATTTCCCAACTTTTTGCTTTCCTTCTGGTCTTGGTTGCATTGGTTTCGTTTGTGCAAAAATCTTTTAATTTAATGTAATCAGAATGATTAATTTTGCATTTCATAATGCTCTCTATCTCATTTGGTCATAAATTCTTCCCTTCTCTATAGATTTGATATGTAAACTTTTCCTTGCTCTCCTGATTTGTTTATGGTATCACACTTTATATCTAAATCATGTAGCCATCTCAGCTGTATCTTGTTATACAAAGTGAGTTATGTTGGTCTATATCTGGTTTCTGCCATATTATTTTTCACTTTTCCCAGCAGTTTTTGTGAAATAGTGAGTTCTTACCCTGGAAGCAGGAGTTTTGGGGTTTATCAAGCAATAGGTTACTGTAGTTGTTTACTACTATGTTTTGTATACCTAATCTGTTCCAGTGATCTGCTACTCTTCTTCTTAGCCAGTACTAAATAATTTTGATGCTAGCCACTTTATAATATAGTTTTAGATGTAGTATGGCTAGGCCACCTCCCTTTGAAATTTTTTTACATTAATTCCCTTGATATTCTTGACCTTTTGTTCTTCCAGATGAATTTTAATATTTTTTTCTAGCTTCATAAAATATGTTTTTGGTAGTTCAATTGGTATGACACTGTATAAGTAAACTAATTTAGGTAGAATTGTCATTTTTATTATACTAACTCAGCCTACCCATGAGCAATTGATGTTTTTCCAATTGTTTAGATCTGACTTTATATGATAAGTGTTTTGTAATAGAGTTTATATATTTCCTGGGTTTGTGTTGGCAGGTAGACTCCCAAATATTTTCTGTTTTGTGCATTTATTTTAAATGGACTTTCCCCTTCTATCTCTTGTTGCTGGAGTTTTGTTGGTAATTTAAGTATTTTTCAAGCTGATAAATTTTATTTGAAAACATCATGCAGAATCCCATTGTACATACTTATATTTAAGTTGCCTACAATATAAAATCCTCTAAAATAAAATAAAACCATGATCATGAGTGATAGTCCTGACAGCCATATGCTTTGGCAGTTTTTTTTGTGTGTGTGTGTTTTTTTTTTTTGGTTTATTAAAAGAAAGGACAAATATATCCTTTGTGTGTTAGTCCCAGCATTATATATTGCTTTTGATCTGTTTTATTACTGTTTAAAGTTGTCTTCTTTTATATAATTCTATATTGTTCTTTGCTGCTAGAGCTGGAATTGAATCCAGGTTGTCTCACTCCAGGTCATGTGGTCTTTCCATGGCATTTTAATGGCTTTCATATCATACTGCCTAAGTAGTTACTGCCCTTCACTTATGCAATGGTATTCTAAGTGATTCATTAAATAATAAATCATAATTGTTGGTAATATACCCTGAGTATTACAAAAAGGATAAGCCCAAGGAAGGTGGCCTAGTGGTACCAGATCTCAAATTGTATTACAAAGTACATTATTATTGTATTACAAAGTGCAAATCATTAAAACATTGATACTGGTTAAGAAATAGAGTGATGGATCAATGGAATAGATTAAGTATACAATACATAGTTGTTAATGACCATAATGATCCTAGTGTTTGATAAACACAAAGACCCAAGCTTTTGGGAAAAGAACTTACTATTTGACAAAAATTGCTGGGAAAACTGGAAAGCAATTTGGTGCAAACTAGGTATAGCCCAACATGTTACACCATCTACCAAGATAAAGTCCAAAGGGTACATGATTTAGAGTCCACATAAAGGGAGATCATAAAGAAATTAGGAGTGCATAAAATAGTTTACCTGTCAGACTTATGAATGAAGAAAATTTTGACAAGAGGATATGAGAGAGATATTTATATAGAATATAAAATGGATAATTTTGATTGCATTAAATTTAAAAAGTTTTTGCACAAGCAAAACCATTGCAGCCAACATTAGAAGGAAATCGGGAAACTTGGAAAAAATTGTTTATAACATGTTTCTCTGATGTAGGCCTCATTTTTAAAAGAATATAGGGATCTGGGCCAAACTTATAAAAATAAAAGCCATTCCCCAATTGATAAATGATTAAAGTATATGAACAGGCTGTTTTCAGAAGAAACCAGTTATTTACAGTCATAATAAAAAATAATCTAAATCACTGTTGCTTAGAGAAATGCAAAATAAAACAAGTCTGAGTTACCACTTCACTCCTATCAGATTGGCTAATATGACAGATGTTGGAGGGGATGTAGAAAAATTGTGACACCAATGCACTATTGGTGGAACCATTCTGGGAAACAATTTGGAACTGTGCCTAAAGGGCTATAAAACTGTGCATACCCTTTCACCCTTCAACACCACTACAAGAAATCAAAGGAAAAGGAAAAGAAACCTCTATGTGCAAAAATACTTGTAACAGCCGGGGTTTTTTGGTGGCAAAGAATTAGAAATTGAGGCAATGCCTATCAATTGGGGAATGGCTGAACAAGTAGTGGTATATAATCGTGATGGAATTTCTGTTTTGCTCTAGGTAAAGAGGTGTTCAGGAAAGACTAGTATCTCTGGTGGGAGGGCTTTTGTACCCTTTTCAGGTCTGCTTTTCACTTTTGGTGTCTGCCTGATTCACCCATCTCAGTCTGTGCCTCCAAGAAGCTGTAGCCTGCACAGTGGTCATATCACAGTAAGCTGTTTTGGCAGACAACTAAACCAGGTTGAGGGTAACCGAGGGGTCTCACTCTTGTTCATGAGTTAGGGGCCAAACGTGAAGATTTCCCCTGGCAGAATAGGTGGATGAGAACAGTTGTTTCAGTGGCCATAAAGGTGGATCAAATAGGTGCCGTGCAGCCCTTAAATCTTAGTCATGGAAAATGCCAAGGTCATCCATTGCATTCTGAGCCATTGCCAGTCATCTTGACTTTGTCCTACTACTAGACTCTGATGACTCTGGAAGACAGTGAGACCTGTGACTTTGTGCAACTCTACTTCATTTAAATCCAGTTTATGCAGGAGTCAGAAAACATCACTTATACCATTTTACCATTTTTATCTACTTCAATGTCCTGTGGTGACAAGTAAGAGACAAAGTAGCAGGTGCAGATACACCAGAAGCTATAGTCACAGTCCAGTGAGATGACCCGGAGACCCTCATTTTCAGTATATTGAAAGAGGACAAACTTATAATTCTGGGTGACATTAATGCAAGAGTAGGGATAGACTACCAGACATGGCAGGGAGTCCTTGGAAGGAATGGAGTTGGAAACAACGACAGTCACTTACTGCTGAATACTTGAGCATCTCATGACTTTGTCACCAATATTGTCTTCTATTTACTTAAATGTAATAAAAGCTCATTGATGCACCTTCACAGCAAACACTGGCATTTAAGGAGAAGAGACAGAATGTGAGAATGATAAAGACTCTGTGTGTCACAGAGTGCTGGACTGCTCATAGATTTATCCTCTCCAGGCTATATATTCACATTTAACAAAAGTAGTGGCCCCAAGGCAAGATGACTACCAGAAGACCTCATGTAAACAGATTATAGCAGAGTACGAACAGTTACTAACTTGGAGGGAAAGCTGAGTCTACACATGGTCGACAGCAGTGGAGCAGAATAGGAATGGGCAGCTTTCAGAGATTTGGTGTACAGCACTGCATTTGCTCATCTGGGCCAGAACACTCAAAAACATCAAGAGTGGTTTGACAAAAATGATGGGGAAATTCAGAGCTACTAAAAGAGAAATAAGGACTCCACAAGGTTTTACTAGCAAGACAGTTCATCTGTCTTTAAGGAGACAGTGTTTAATTCCATCAAAAATAAAGTGCAGTTGCAGCTTTAGAAAGATGCAGGATTCTTTAATGCAAGAATCATTATAGGCTGATCCTTCACTTGGAAGATGGCCCTCTAGTTGAGAGCCAGTTTGACTTCAGAAAGGGACAAGGAGTAATCCATATTTTGTCTTCTGTCCAACTACTCCAGGAGAAATGCCAGGAGCAGAACTGAGGTTTGTATACCATGTTTATCAGTCTGATCAAGGCCTTTGATAACCCTTAATAGTGAGAGCTTGTGGAAAATAATGGCAAAATTTGGTTGCCTGGTTATTATTGTATGTCAGTTACATGAGAGCATGCTTGCATGGGTTCTGGATCATGGACGGTGCTCTCTCACACTTTCCTAGTTACCAGTAAAGTGAAGCAGGACCGTGTACATGCTCCCATGCTTTTTAGCATAATGTTTTCAGTGATGATGTTATACCCCTTCAATAAGGATGAAAGTGGCATCCAAGTCAGCTACCTTACTGACAGTAAATAATTTAACTTGAGAAGGTTACAAGCCAGAACTAAAGTGGAGGGAATTGGTGCGTGGTCTTGTTCATCGATGATTGTGCTCTCAACGTAACCTCAGAGACTGAGATGCAACAAAGTATGGATTGATTCTCTGCTGCTTGTGCTGATTTTGGCCTAACAAACAGAATTTCTCCACCAGCCAGCACCACACCATCCATACATGATTTTGGTTACAGCAAATGGAGAAATTTTGAATGCAATGAGTAAATTCACTTCCCTTGGAAGTATCCTTTCTGGGGATATACACGTAGATGATGAAGTTTACATACACATTGCCAGAGCTCCCTCAGTGTTTGGGAGGCTTCAAAGGAAAGTGTGGGAGAGAAGAGCTATTAAGCAGCCCACTAACCTGAAGTTCTACAGAGCTGTTACGCTGACCTCATTGTTGTATGCCAGTGAAACTTGGAGAGTCTACTAGCACCATGCCAGGATACTAAGTTGCTTCCATTTGAATTGTCTTAGGAAGAGTCTGAAGATCACCTGGCAAGGTAAAGGCCCCAGACACTAAGGTCCTTTCTCAAGCTGAACTGCCAAGCACTCAAACTTCACTGCGGAGAGTGCAACTCCAGGGGGCCAGCCACGTTATTTGAATGCTTTTGCCTAAAAGATGATTTTACAGAGAACTTTCACAAGACAAGTGCTCACATGATCAGAAGAAGCAATATAAAGACACTCTCAAGGTCTCTCTGAAAGACTTTGGAATCAATCGTGAGACATGGGGGGCAATGAAAAAGACCGTTCAATATGATGTGCCTGTATCAAAGGTGACATTGTGCTTTCTGAGCAAAGCAGAATTGCAGTAGTGCAAAGGAAATGTTAGATGCACAGATTTAGATCCATCTCCGCTCCAAATGTTCATATGGAATATTTAAGCCCGATCTGTAGAGCCTTCTGAGCTCTTACCGGTCTGATCAGCCACAGTTGAACACACTGTATCGTGAAGACTTTCATGAACTGATGCAAAGTGAAGTGAGCAGAACTAGAACAGTGTACTCAGTAATAACAGTGTTGTATAATGATCAACTATGAATGACTTAGCTATTCTCAGCGATACAGTGGTCTAAGACAGTTCTGAAGGACTTAAAATGAAAAAATGCTACCCACCTCCAGAGAAGGAGCTTATTATGGAGCCTGAATGCAGATCAAAGCATACTTTTTAAAAACTTTATTTTTCCCTTTTTTGGTCTGTTTTGCCTGTTTTCTTTTACAACATAGCTGATATGGAAATGTATTTTTCATGACTTGCACATTTATAATCACGTGGGGGTGAGAGAGGGAGAGAGGAAGATTGGAACTCAAAAATTTAAGAAATGAATCATAATTGTTTTTATATTTTGCATTTGCATTAGAATAAAGTAAAAAAAATTTGTAACTATTAAATAAAAGTTAGTCATCTGAAAATTTTCATCATGGTGTATTGAAATTAGCAAAACCAGAGCACTGGAAGTCCCACAAATTTGAAGGAGTAATGAAATAAACTGTGGTATATTAATGCTTAACAATGTAATGTTGTAAATATTGCTAAACAATCCTTTATGAAATACTACAGATTGAAAATAGCAGAACAGAGTACACACATTAGACAGGGATTCTTGACTTTTTTTGGTGACTGATGAATCTTTTCTCAGAATAATAATATTAAATGCATGAAAGAAAACATACAGGATTACAAAGGAAACCAATTACATTAAAATAGTTACAAAAATTTTAAAAAATAAGTTTATAATGCCTAGGTTAGGAGCTTGTAAAGGGAAAAGTAAAAGGAAATGAATTAGCCAAGAATGGATGGGAGCATAATGGGGAAGTTTTGACATTTTGTGTGGGAATTTATTTAAATTTAAATAGCTGCAAAGTAAGTTTAATTGGTTTTATTTGTTTGATAATTGTATAACAAATAAATTTTATAGATAATCATAGGTGAGAGGGAACAAAAATTAGCTATAACCGAAATGGTTCTTAGAAGGTTTCTATACAGATGCATAGGCATCTTTTTCACATGTCTGCATGATGTATTGAAAGTACCTTTCCAAGTGAAGTCAACATTTATGACTCTAGAGAGAATAGGATTGTGACCCTTGATCACAGGGAAGCTCCAGATAGTTAATATTTTGTTTTTGTAAAAAAAAAATCTGAACTTAAATGCTTAAAAAAGAGAGCATTTCCATATACATTGCAGAACACAAAACAGAATTCTCGGTAATGCTATAAATTTCTTATTGTATATACCATTTGGTTTTGAAAAAAATTATTTAATACATTCTCTAAGTTATTTTCAAAACTATCCTGTTTGTGCTTACTTCTAAATTTCCTTTTGTTATCTTTTGTGCGCTTAAAACTGTTCCTATGACCCTCCTTTTTTTGTGGCATTACTATTGCTAATCCCTGCTCTCTAACAACCTTTTCTATCTCTCAAATTAAAAATTGAAAGAAAAAAACTTTGTAAAATAGTTAATCATTAATGTTGCAGTAATGTTGTTGCCATTTATCATGGGATTGGGCATCACCTCATTACCTCAGGATTTCTGAACTATCGCAGTGGCCTGTTGGTGGGTCTTCTTGCCTCAAGTTTCTCCTCTCTCCAGTCCAATCCATGCTCCATTGATCCATTACAGTTATTTTTTTAAGTGCAAGGCTGACCATGTCTCCCCCTTTGTACCCCCCCCTCAAAAAAAACCCTCTACTCGTTCCATGTCATCTTCAGGATGCAAAATTCTCCCTTTGGTATTCAATGTCTTTCCTAACCTAGCCCCCTTCTGTCTTTCCAGTCTTACATCTTACTCTCTGCGGTGTACTTTTGTCCCTGGCCCCCTTGCTATTTCATTAACAAGACTTGGCCCTAGACATTTTTTTCTGTTTCCCATGCCTGGAATGTTCTCTCTCTTCATTTTCTTTTTCTTTTTTTTTTTTAAAAAGCATTTATAAAGCCTTTATCATATGCCTGGCTCTGAACTAAGAGTTCAGGATAAAATGGCAGGCAAAAATAATGCATAGAATGTATTATGAGATTTTTTTTTTATTTTTAATGTTCTACAATCACTACCATAAAACTTAGATTTTTTTTTCCCCCTATCTACCCCTCACCACTCCCCTCCCTCCCCAAGACAGTGTACAATTTTATATAGGATCTACATGTACATTCCTATTGTGTAGTGGAATTAAAATAAATGGAAGAAATCCTATAACAAACCAAAACCTAATACACACACACAAATGATCTGCTACATTCTGTGATTGAATTCCATAGTTCTTTCTCTGAATGTGGAAGGTATTTTGCCTTAGAATACCATTGGGAATTTTTTTTTTTATATGTCCTTGCATTGCTGTGAAGGTCCAAGTCTACCAGAAAAAACTTGCACACTGTGGTCGTTGCTGTGCACAAAGTTCTCCTGGTTCTGCTCCTTTCATTCAGCATCAGATAAGTCTTTCCAGGCCTCTCTGAAGTCTTCTTGTTCATCACTTCTTATAGCATATTAGTATTCCATTACATTCATATACCACAGTTTTATTCAGCCATTCCCCAATTGATGAGCATCCCCTTGATTTCCAGTTTTTGGCAACTACAAAGAGAGCTGCTATAAATATTTTTGTACATGTGGGACCCTTTCCCATATTTATGATCTCTTGGGGATACTCTCTTCATTTTCAACTAGTGGCTTCTGTAAATTACTTTAATTCCCAACTAAAATCCTGTCTTCTACAGGAAGCCCTTCTCAATGTCTCTTAATTCTAGTGCCTTCTCTCTTTTAATTATTTCCTGTTTATCCTGTATAAAGCTTATTTGTACATAGTTTTAAATCAGACAGTGAACTTCTTTAGAGCAGGGGCTATCTTTTCCCTTTCTTTGTATCCCTAGCACTTAACACAATGCCTGAGAAGTAGTAGGCACTTAATAAATGCTTTTATTGACTGACTTAAGGCAGAGTTTTCTAATTTTTTTTGTGTCATGGACGTCATTGTCAATCTGGTAAAGCCATTAAAGACCCTTCTCATGATAATGTATTTAAATGCTTAAGATAAAATACCCAAAATGATCAAGAAAACCAGTTATTGAAATCTAGTTATCAAAATATTTTTCACAAACAACACAGGATCATTGACCCCAGGGTTAAGAACCGTTGACTGAAAGGAATAACCAACTTTTCATCTAGATATGTCAATAAAGAATTTTTTCCTCTCACGTGTATGTATTCCTTAAATAAAAAGAAAACAATAAAAAAGCAAACAATGACTTGGATGCTAATTTTAAACCCTATTTTTAAAGAAAACCCTTCATAATGTGTATTTATCGATCCTTTTGAACTAATTCAGTATCATATGGACAAGAAATAATGCTTAAAGAGGAATGGCAGCTCCTGGCTTCTTAAACTAGAGAAAACTCAGGTTTTCTTTGAGGTTTACCACTACACAGTATTTAGTTAGCCTTTCTTGATAATTTTAGTAATTGATCTGTGAGAAACTGGACTGAAATAACAGAAGTCCTTTCTCACAAAAGGAGAATGTTTGTTTTCTTTGTGTCTTTTCTCTCTAGTTTGTCCTGGCACTTTTCTGTATTGTTTCTCCTACAATCTTTTCGATTGCTCCTCAGTCCCCTTTGTTGGATCATTTGACATGTTCCCTTTTGTCTCTCCTTTCCTCTCCAACCCCCCACATGTCCAACTGTGATTCTACCGACTGAGTCTACTCCAAGATTCTTTTCAGAGCTGCCTTCTCTCTATATACTCTTTGACCTAACAACTCTATCAGTTTCCATAGGTTTAATTATCATTACTATGCGTATAACTCCTAGATCTATATCTCCAGCTCTGATCTCTTGCCTTTAGGCAAGTCTAGTCTAGTCCAACGTTGCCAACTGCCTGTGGTGCCTTCTGAACTTGATTATCTTGTAAGCCAGAGGTGTCAAGCTTCATATATACAACACTCGCAATTGTAACCTAAGTCAGATTAAAGTGTAACTGAGAAGTATTTAATAAAATGAATAAAAATACAACGAAGCATAGATGACATTACATTTTAAAATTATGTCAGCATGCAGCTGCAGGGATCTTTAAGGATTAGTGACTCCCTCTCTCTTCTATTTGAGTATGACACTACTCTTTGTAGACTTTTCAAACTGATAATCCAAAACAAAATTCGTTATCTTCACCTACCATCCCTCCCTTCTTTGAAACTTCTCTATTTTTCTTGAGGGTATCACCTTCCTTCAGCAACCCGAATTTACCATTCTTGACTGCTCACTTTCTCTTACCCCACATAGTCATTCAGTTGCCACATCTTGTCTCTTCTAATTCTCAGTAGCTCTCATATCTGCCTCTTCTTACCTGCTTACCAAGCTGCATTCTAGTTCAGGTTCTCATCACTTTTTGCCTGAACTATTTCAGTAGCCTACTAAATATCTCAACACAATTGTTTGAGTTTTTCTCCCCCTTTTCCATGTGTCCATTTGTCTCCAAATCAGTCAGTCAACCAGCATTTATTAACGGCCTGTACTCTGTTAGGAACTAGGTGATGAGAGTAGAAGTACAAAGGATGGAACTGTGGCTCAGGGAGCCCAAGGGATTTGCCTGTGGCCACACTTCTTCTATGTGACTAATAAGTGTTTTTACTTAAGATCCAATAATCTTTTATTATACCTGGATTTCATACTACCTATACCTACTTCTGGCCCTTAATCCCCAAACATGTCACATCCCTCACTGCCCATAGACCCTGGATTGTCCTCCCTCTTCCTCTTCACCTCTTGGCATTCCTGTTAGGCAAACATTTTGTTTGAGATAGCAAAAATCATAGTGATCAGTCTTCTCTCTCCTGACTTCAATTTTTTTTTTTTATTTTTACATCTACAGTATAATTTGAAAATTACTTGGGACTTACCTTTGTGGTTTTATATAATTATGTTCATTCATTTCTAGTAATTTTGCACATTAAATTTGTTTAAGGCTATGTGTGTGGTACTGGGAGAAAGATTTTATTTAAAAATCAAACCCATGAACAATGTATATTTGCTATATACATGTTTGCAAGAGTATATATGTTTATACACACATTTATAAACTGTGTATATCTTATAGATCTTAAGCTAGAAAGGAATACAGAAATAAAGTAGTATAATTTGTAGATAAGGAAAGAATTAACTGTGTAAGCAATAAATTGGATCTTATTAGGAGGAACAGTATAGTGTTCTTGAACATTTCATAGCCTAGACAGCTGTATGTTAGTGGTATCTTTCTTGGGACAAGTAATTATTACACAGAATTTATTCTGGGCACAGTGTAATCTTACATTTCTGTATTCTTTTACTGAGAATTTTTATGCAGGGTATTGAGAGAAAGGAGACAGAGAGAAAGAAATAATATGAGTGTTTGTGAATATCTGGGATATGAAAACACAGGTGATTGCAGTGGTAAATGACTGGGGAGCATGGGAGAGATGCTGCTCCTACAAAGCATTCTCTAAAAAAGTCCAGGTGTGGGGCCTCTGGTGTCTTCTAAGCTAAAGCTGTTGTGGAGTAGTCCCAAGATTCCTATCACCTCTGCATTTCTGTTCCTTAGCTACTTCTCCAGTGGTCGTAGTTAGACTCCATCTTTTTTGGAAAGCTTGTAAGTGTTATACTTTTGAGTCACTTTGGCATTTTTATTATGAATTAGGGTAAGAGGGCATGTTCCAGCTTAACAGGGGAGAAGGATTTATGTTGTTATAAAAACTTCTCAATAATGAGTTGCTAACACTAAGAATACTCAAGGAAGGCCTATAAAAATCTCATCAGAAGATTTTAAATCTTAGGACGGACTACCTTTATTATTTTTCCTGTTACTATTTTTGTAGGTAGAGTAGTACTTGAAGGTACTGTAGGTAGTTCCTGAATGTAGATTAGATGAGCTCTCAAGATTTTTTGCAATTCCTTGACTCCATGGTTGTTGTGTGTCTCTTGAATTTCAAATGCTTTTGAGAAAAATGGTGCACTATGTGTGATGGTGTTTGGGGGTTTTTTCCCCTCTTTGAAAGCAACTGAATGAATAGAATTTGGACAAAATGAATATTTACACATGAGTATTTGGGGGAAATTGCCATGACTATCTTGACTTCAAATCTGCAAGTGAAATAAAAGCAGAAGTATGTTTGCCCTATAATAAGGAGAGAAACGATGTTTGTAGGAAGAAAAAATAGCTGATTATGAGAACTTGTGTGGGTTTTTTTTTAAATAATATGCCATCAAAGTTCCTCTTTATTGGTATATACTGAATGTCCTGGTTTTTGTCTTGTAGAATGGAGATGTGTGCATTTCTATTCTTCATCCTCCTGTAGATGACCCACAGAGTGGAGAACTGCCCTCTGAGAGGTGGAACCCTACTCAGAATGTCAGGTAATGGACTCTATAAATAAGGGGAAAGGAAGAAGAGACTCCTTTTGATGGAAGTTTTTCCAGTTTCCTTTGCCCCTGTAGGCATTTTGTGGGATGTATGTATGTTACTCTGAAATATATAAATTGTTAGGTTCTCTTGTGTTCACTTTTTGTTCATGATCTTGTGGAATTTGGTCATATTCTATAATATTTCTTTTTGATAAGTTTTCAGAAATTAATTAAAATGCAGAAAAAAATTTCTATTTGGCATTGCTTATTTTTTCTAACTTTTTATTGTACCTTCATCCACAAATGTTAATAATATCATTTAAATGTGGGACTGTTTTTATTCCAACACTTAAAAATGGCAGCACTTTTTGTTTGTGTCAATAAGCAACAAAGACTCTTCTCTCTGAAATCATGCACATACATATATGTATACATACCTGCCAACATATATAATATACATATACGTATGTACACATGTATATGTATTGTGTGCATGTATATTTTAATTATCTAAAGGCCAAAGATGTTGATGGAACCCTTTTTTGAAGTCTTGTGGGATCTTTTTTGATTGTAAAATTTAAATCTCTGAATAGTATTATGACTGCTCTGTAGTGATAGAAGCAGAGTATCAGTACCTGTGGAATTAAATATTGTGGCATATTAGGTTTAATAGAATTCATTTAGGTCAAACACACTAAGTTGCAAGCTTCTTGAGGAACAGGAACTATACTATATATTTTGGAGGTTGCTAGTAGCTCCCATGTTGCCACTTTGTTTATTTTGCACTTCCTCATAAAGACCTGTATTTCACTTTTCTTTGCTTTTAATCATCCCATTTGTTGGTTTTTGTTGCAGTCTGAATTAAGGTGAATACCCATGTTCACTAAGAATTTTACATTACAGGGATCCATATTGATGTAGTCTCTAGGAACGAATAGTAATATCTATTTCCTGGAAGTGTATCTATTTAAAATTGTTAGTATATAGTGAACTTTGGATAATAGTGTATTCTTGTAAAAGGAATTTGTTAAAAAGTTCAAAAGACTCTGTAATAATCTCAAGGTATTTTTTTTTGTCATTTCCATTAGTATTAGCAAGACCTTTTTCCCCCCTCAAAAACGCAGGATTTGCTCAAGATAATATTAGATTATTTTTTTATATTTCTTGCATAGCAGCAGTTTGACTCAACACAAATTTATTAAGTACCTACTATGCACAAGGTATTAGTTGCTGAGGATATAAAGAAAAAATGAAAAATAAGTCATTTGCCTTAAGGAATTTACTGCTAATATAGTAGAAAGAGCTATAATCCTAAATCAGAGGCTCTCAAACTTTTTGGCCTCAGCATCCCTTTACATTCTTAAAAATTGTTGATGACCACAGTTTTTGATGTGTGTGTGTGTGTGTACGTACACACCTGTACAGACACATGCACATATATACACATGTATGTGCAATATTAGAAATTAAAACATCTTAGTGTTATTGTGAAAATAGTTTTGGACTTTTGGGCCCCTGCAAGGATCTTGGAGAGCCTGAAGATTCAGCGGATCATCCTTTGAAATCACTGCCTGAGATTGATAAACTTGGAGACTCTTCTTTCATGTTAATTTCAGAACCTAGTCAGTTGAAACTTTAAACCATATTTAACTATTTCTTTTATGGTTGTTATTTTAAGCAAATATTTTCTCTTGATAAATTATCCAACTCAGATATTACTATCTCCATTTTGTTTTTGTATGTATCCCTAGCACAGGACCTTGTGCCTTATAGCTACTTAATAAATCCATGTTAAATTGAATTGCTACTTATGAGAAAGATAAAAATAATTAAACTGGTTGAATGTGGAATGGATTGGAGTTGGGAATATCCAAAGTCAGGGAGACCAGCTAATTAGGAAACGTCAGCCTTGAGGCTGAGAACCCGGACAGTGGGCTGGCTGCTTACCTTGTACAAGTCTACCCTTCCACTTTACGTGTTCTGTGATCGTGTGTTGACCGTCACAGTATGCATTCTAAAAAATGATAGGTACTTGACTAATCGGACCTTTCTTTTTGACCTTTTGTACCTAGTTGCAACATGTGATCTTTTTGGACATTTTTTCATTCTGTCCTCATATGATATGATCAGCCGTAGCTTGAGGTGTCCTTTAAATCAGGGCTTCCTAATTTTTTTCAAATTTAATTGTAAATTTCTTAGTTTGCTATACCATTCTCTTTTTATAGTTGCTAATGTGTGTTGATAGGTTGAGGATGGAGTGAGGGCAATGGAAAGGAAATACCTGATGATGATGATGAAGGGGATAGAGATCATAAAGTTGTAGATTCAGAGCTAGAAGGACCTTACAGACTATTACAGACAACCCCTTTTCCCTCTCCCCAATTTTGCACATTAAGAGACTGAAGTAAAGCGAGGCTTAGTGATCTACAGGTCACAGAATTAGTAAGTATCTAAAGGGGTAATGCTTAGACCACCTAGGGATGGTGAGTGATGCAGTTGTGTTCATGAAGTCCATGTGATAATCCTTGCCACAGTTTGTCTAGTTTGCTGAACACTAGTGAAGCCTTTGGGTACACATTTGATTGGAAAGTTATCGGTCTAGACCACATTTAGTGAATGTGCAATTAGCTTGAAAATCCTACTCCTGGTGTTGATTAGTTTATTACTGTCAACATGATGTGGCATGTATTCATAATCATTGGTTAAAGTAATGTTCAGAAGTACTTGGAAATGATAGTGTTAGGCTGGCAATTAATGAAGACACTGTAGTACAGTGAAAAATAACACTGAATTTTTAGAGTCAAAGGATTTGGGTTTGGATTCCAGTTTTACACTTGGTACCCATGTAATTTTGTGAAAGGCCTGTGTTGTGGGCTTTACTTTCCCATTTGTAAAATGAGATGGACTAGCAGCTAACCTCTGAGTTCCTTGCCAGTTCTGAATCTGATCTTATTCTTAACAAATGAGCTTTGCCAAACTTAGGTTAGTTTCCCATCATATTTTTTTGGTGTGAAAGTTACTTTAGTAGCTATTAATTAATCTTTGATGAGATATTAAGAGACGAGTCGATCAGAGGATTTTAACTGAGCTTTATTCCTTCAGCAATCTGTGGAGCTCCTTAGGACACAGATTTTGGAGCCTCCATATAATCCTCCTGTGAGTATCTTTGCTGGGATTCCCCCTTTTCTTTCTGCATTTATTATCAGACCTAACTCAGTGTTTACCTTTTAATATTATCACACCCCATCTTACTGACCAGCAGTCTGTGCAGTGTTAACGTTTACTTGGAGGCTATTTTGCTGCTGTCCTTAAAGTGTCCACCTGCCATATCTTAGCTTAGACAGCAGGAATGAGGTTCTCTTTTTCTGTTTGTTTGTTCATTTACTTCAGTCATGCCTGACTTTTTGTGACTCCATTTGGAATCTTCTTGGCAAAGATGTTGGAGTGGTTTGCCATTTCCTTCTCCAGTCCATTTTACAGATGAGGAAACTGAGGCAAACAGGGTTAAGTGACTTGTCTAGGGTCACACAACTTGAGTACCTGAGGCCAGATTTGAATTCAGTAAGATGAGTGAGTCTTCCTTACCCCAGGCCTGGCACTCCATCTGCTGTGCTACTTACCTAGTGAGCTCCCAGGATTGGAGGATTGTCAGGTTGTCTGGTTGCCTAAGGAGGTGCAAACTTGTCTTGATCAGAAAAAAAGCAGGTTAAAACTTTCTTACTGATCAAGATTGAGGAGTAGGTTTCTGAGTGGCAGATACACATCCACCATCCACCTTGGATGAGATGAGAAGACCCAGTTGAGGGGAGAGGGAAATTCAATAAACTTCATATAATGTTTATTGAAAATTTAGATCTTAAAAATGTAGCTGTTATCAGTTTAGAGTGATCTTTTACCCTTACCCTTCTGGGCTTGACCAGGACTAGAAGACATGGCGGCATAGAGAGCGAGTCATGCAGCTGGAGCCAGAGTGATATGCAGTCCCTATGCATAAAGTTCTTTGGTTATTACATCATTTAGGTAAATTTTTAAAGCCACCATCCAGAGTATAGTTTTCTTTTAATATTATACTAGAGATTTATATCCTTTTGTCTTTAATTTGCCTGTGGGTACCACTCTTCCCATGATTTCAGTAGCAGGAGATACATACATACACATGTGTATATACACACACACACACACACACACACAGAGTCAAACATTTTCAAGGACTTGGAATATTTTGCCAAACTATAAAGGAATTGTGAGAGTACCAGTTTTATTAAAAAATATAAGTATGTTATAAATACATGATTTTGTGTTAGTACTGTAGATTAATTCATTCAAAGATCAAGAGAAAGATAGCACATTTTGATGTCCTGGACTCTCATCTCTTCTCCCGCTATACAACTTCACTTGAGGAATC
Source organism: Bettongia penicillata ogilbyi (assembly GCA_023548195.1). Taxonomy (NCBI): domain Eukaryota; kingdom Metazoa; phylum Chordata; class Mammalia; order Diprotodontia; family Potoroidae; genus Bettongia; species Bettongia penicillata. Next base: position 2,059,089 of record JAJHZJ010000202.1, read on the forward strand.
TCCTCACCTCCCAGAGTTTTAATTACCATTTCTGTGTGATGATTCTCAGATCTACCTATCTTGCCCCACACTCTTGGATAACCTCAAATTTGCATCTCCATTTGCCTTTCAGATAAATTGAACTGGATGTCCAATAGGCATCTTAAACATAATATATCCAAAGCAGATCTCATTATCTTTTCCCTAAACCCTTTCCTCCTCTTCCTTTCCCCGTTACTATGGCCAACACCATCCTCCTAGTCCTTCAGGCTTGCAATCTGGTAGTCAACCTGGATTCCTCATTCTCTCCCATCCCCCATATCCAAACTACTGTCAGAGCCTGCCGATTTCATCTTTACACCTTTCAAACACGCCCCGTTCTGCCCTCTGACATTGCCCCACTCTGGTGCAGGCCCTCAGCAGGCCATGCCTTGATTCCCAGGATAGTTTCCACTCTGATCCATTCTCCATTCAGCCACTAAAGTGTTTTTTCCTAAATCGCAAGTCTAATCATATTATCCTCCTTTAATAAACTCCAGTGGCTTCCTTTTGCCTTCAGGAGCAGATATAAAATGCTCTGTATGTCATTCAGAGCCTTTCATAACCCAGCCCCCATCATCCACTTTTCTAGTCTTCTAGTACTTTGTTTTCCAGTCCAGTCATACTCTTGATCCAGTGATGCAGGCTTCCTGGCTCTTCCAGGAATAAGGCATTCCATCTCTCAGATCTGGTGTTTTCTCTTATTGTCTCCCATACCTAAAATGCTCTCTGTCTTCTGCTCTGACTACTGACCTCTCTGGGTTCCTTTAAGTCCCAACTAAAAACCCTTTTACAGGAAGCCTTTCTACCTCCTCTTAATTCCAGTGCTTTCCCTTTTCCAATTATTTATTTATATTGCCACTCCAAATGTTCATATGGACTATTTGTGCCTGATCTGTGGTAAAGCCTTCTAAGCTCATATTGGTCAAATCAGCCACAGTTAGACATACTGTATCTTGACTCTAACATAGTGATGTCATTTTGGTCCTCCTTGAGAATGGATGACATCAGCCACCTTTGTCTATACTTGTTTGCATCTCCTCTCCCCTATTAGATTGTAAGGTGCTTAAGGGCAAGGATTTTTTTTTTTTTTTTGGAGGGGGGGGAATATCCTGAGCTTATAGCACATTGCCTGGCACATAGCAGGCTTTTAATAAATGTTTATTGAATTAAATTGATTTAAGTGGTTCTCTCACTGGTTGAAAGGCAAGAAACTGTAACTCTAAGTGACCCCAAGCAACTCTCAGATTACAAGCTAAAGATTATTGTAGTTTCATAGTAGAGGGAGTTTCTGTACTAAGAATTTCCTACATTTATGAAATTAGAAGCCCATTCTCCCTTCCTCACCTCCCCCAATTTTGTAAGGTATTGCTCTTAACTTGAAACATAATTCAACAACTTCCAGACATTTCCTGTTTTATTCTCCCAAGTTACCTTGTTTTTCCTTAAAGCCTGTTTCTGTGGATGATTATAGTGCCGTAGTTATCTACTCATTGTTTCAGATCTACACTCTAGTCTCTAGAAGCCCTCAACTTCAGGTTGAAACTCTTTCTGACCTGTATGCTGACTTAATGGTATACCCAAGACTCGACCAGAGAATTCCTTGCCTTAAATTTCTCCTTTCCTGGACCTCTGGCCATAGATATCAAGCATACAAAGTCAAAAGTGAAGTGGTCCTCAAGGAGCTCATGTTATGTTACAGAAAGCAACATACATATACTTAAGTATTTACAAAACAAATACAAGATAATGGTGGGGAGGTGGCACTGGGAGGTGGGAGAATCAGCATAAGTCTCATGTACAAAGTGGTGTTTAAGCTGAACTTTGAAGGAAACTCGGGAGTCTTAAGATATGAATGTGAGGAGGATGTACATTCCAGAGACAGAGGGAAGAAGACAGGCAATTGAATTGGAATGCTATTTTTGCAGAGTTGTAGAGTACATGAGGGGAAATAGTGTATTAGAAACCTGAAGAAATAGATTAGATTCAGATTGTGAGGAGTTTAAATGTCAGAGAAGTATATGTTTAATCTCAGAGATAATAGCATGGGCAAGTGGGTGGCTCAGTGCCATGCTTGAAATCAGGAAGACCTGAATTCAAATTCAACCTCAGACACTTGCAAGTCACTTTACTTCATTTTCCTCATTTGTAAATTTAATGGAGAAGGAAATGGCAAACTGTGTCTGTATTTTTGGCATAAAAATCCCAAATGGGGTCATGAAGAATCGAATATGACTGAAATGACTGAATGAAAAAACAAGACATTGTAGGGAGTCGTTGGAGTTTCTTGAGCAAGCAAATTACTTGGTTACTCCTATACTTTTATACTTTGGCAGCTGTGTGAAAGATGGTTTGCAAAGGGGGGAAATCTGAAACAGGAAAACCAATTAGGAGGTTGTTGCAGTAATCTAGGGGAAGAGCTGATGAAGATGAGAACTAGAGTTGTGACTTTAAGAGTGGCAAAAAGGAAATAGGGAGTTGAGGTAGAATTAATAAGGTTTGGCAGTTATTGATTGGTTTTGGGGATCAACTCTATTGAAAACTCTGTGTGCTTTTTCCTTTGCTTCTCTGGACAAGAATCTGTATAGTGTAACATACAGAGAGCTGGTCTGGGTTCAGATGTTAACTCTTAAGCATTTTGGCTCTGTGTTCCTGGGAAGTCACTCTGTAAGTTGCAGAGAAAACATGACCTACATTGGTAGAGGGAGCTTCCTCACTAGGATTGAGGAATTAAATCCCAATTAAGTAATAAAGTCCAATTCCTATTTCTGTCTTCTCTGGAAATTTCTTGGACTGCTTTATCTTCCCAAAGACTCAAGTCTTTCTCAATTTAAGTTGTAGTTGTAACCGTCCTATCTTGGGATTTCCCATTTAAGGTGACTATAATCATCCCTGGGGGGTTTCCAGACATCATTCTTGTGTTGGATATGAAGGTCCTCAATCTATTGTGATTTTTCTGGTGGGTGACTTCTTCCTTTACCCTACACCTCAGACCTCCGCTACCTTTGTTTTCAAAGTACCTCAAGTAGCCCTCAATTTCCTTACGTTAAAGTGGAAGGTAAAGCCAGCTCAAGTGACCAATGAATTTGAAATCTTAAGGGATCTGGAAGGGGCTTTGCATCTTTTGCATCTTTTAGTTTCAACAAATGTTTATGAAACAGTTTTACACCATGTAACATACTGCACAGAAGTCATAGCAAAGACTAAGACATGGTCTTTGCCTTCATTGAACTGATAATCAAGTATATGTGTATGTGTGTGTGTGTGTGTGTGTGTGTGTGTGTGTGTGTGTGTGTGTACACACACACACACATATATATATATATAATATGTAGTTCATTAGCTGCAAGGTTGTCTACATTGTGATGCAAGTCTGTCTAAAAGTAGTTCTTAAGTAGGTAAATGTTATGTTAATTTGTTGAGATATTGTTAGTAAGAGAAATGCAATTTTATTCTCTTTTCTTTTTGGCCTTTGGACTAGATTTCTCTCCCTTCAGTGACTGGGAATGAGCTTCCTCACACTAAGGAATAGCTTGATGCTGAAATGAAGGGGGTTCATTAGATGTTTACCCTCTTATCATATCAGCATAATAACTCACTTTTATATATTACTTACATGAAGATCTACAAAATCCTTTCCCACAATAACCTAAAATGTGTAGTAGAAATCTTTTCACCCTCTGTTGAATGAGGAGACAGAAGATCAGAGCAGTTAGACTTCTCAGTGGTCATATAGCTGCTTCTGTAGGAGCCCAGGTGGAAACTCAAGTCTCTTCACTTCATATTCATCATTATCTTTCTTGTTGGACATATATCCTTCCCACTCAGGCATATAATTTCATTAAAGGTTAATTAATATTATAATCAAGACTATACTTTTCAGGTTGAATTGGTTTTGTTTTTCTAAGTTCTAAAAATCATTTTCCTGACCATTTCTTCTTCCCAGTCTTTACTCTCATGAGGATCTTGAGTGTTTCCTTTTATTTTTATCTTTCAAGCGAGTAATGATACATCAATCCACACCCCTTAGGAACTTGTTGCCTTTTTTGGAATAGTAGGCAAGTAAAACACAAGTGGAGCTGCTTTTTTGATTAAACACTACTGTCAAAAAAGTTGGTTATTCTTTTTCTACCATCAGGCCTCCTACATTACAGTTTAGAGTTTTTCTTTATCTCCATGTAACACTGGAAATATTAGGGGACCATCTTGGCGCGGATAGTCTTATCTTTTCATTGTGGTATTAGATTTCTTATTTAACCAGAATGGGCTCAGTTTAGCTGCCAGTCCTTAGAAGCAGTCGTATCACTGAAGATTGCTGTTTCCTTGTCGCTCACAGAATTTAAGACTTTAAAGATGGTTGGGTTCAGGGAGAGACCAGTGTGTGCTTTATTGTTCTTGCCTTTTCCTTCTTTCTATTACTAGTCTCTTAACAATATATTTTTTCTATTAACATTAAAGATCGGTCTGTTTAATATGTGTTGCTTCTTGAAAAGACCTTCTAGGGTGAGGAGTTGAAGCCAATACATAACGGATTAGATTAGGGATGTTTGGAGTAAGCTCTAGTTGCAGCCGCCCATCTCGGTTAATGAAGGCTTTGTTCAGACACCTCTGGCCCCGTTTGCTCAGCCTGCTGGTTGTTTGGCTGGCATACCTTCTTTCTTTCTTCCTCACCTTCAGAATTGAAAGAAATTCTGCATTTCTTTATATAAAGTATTTGATTCTGTTCATCTTTCCAAATCCATTGTTACGTAATTTGTGATTTCCATAGATTTTTTTTTTCTGTTTTTTGCAAATTTAAAGATTGCCTCTTCAGGATTGAGCAGTAGATTACTGTATAAATATTGATAACACAAACTATAGCCAGAACCTTAATCTTGACTTCCATTTTCACCCTAAATTCATTGTGACCACTTTCTCTCCGTCTGCCCGTTGGGAGGTAGGGTGGGGAAGGGATCTGTTCCTATGGGGCAGTTTATTAACTTTTACATTGGAGGTGAAGTATTTAACTAAATTTCTAAGATCTGGAATTCTTTGTGATATTTTAATCAGAGCCCCAAATCAAATTATGCTAGCTCCTTTTTTGGAGGGCGAAAAAGAAAGATTGAATCATGTTTTCCTGGATCTGAACACTTACTAAATATCAGCATTAATTTTGTGAGTAGTTACGACTGATCCTTCTTTCATATTTCTAGGACTATCTTGTTGAGTGTAATCTCACTGCTTAATGAGCCCAACACTTTCTCTCCAGCCAATGTGGATGCTTCTGTTATGTTCAGGAAATGGAGGGACAGTAAAGGAAAAGATAAAGAATATGCTGAAATCATTAGGTAAGATCCTGTTTGTGTTCTTTTTGTGTGCATTCATTCAAGGCTGAAATTAGTCAGTGGACTGGACACCTCACAAGGATTTCCTCTTGGAGATGTAGATGACGTGCATTAAACTGAACTCTAGATAATAGTAGTGATGATGATGATGATGGCTGACATTTACATAGCGTCTCTTGGGTGCCAGCACTGCACTTGAGTACTTTATACTCATTCTCCCATTTGATCCTCACAGCAACACTGGGACGTAGGTGCTGTCATTCCTGTTCTGATGGTACAGATGAAGAAACAGAGATAAACAGGTTCAGGGATTTTCCCAGGGGCACAGTTTATAATGTCTGAGGTTGGATTTGAACTTAGATCTCCTGACTCCCAGCCTGGTGCTCAATCTACTGTGCCACTCAGCGGTTAGCACAAGCACAAGATTAAATTTTAACTTTCACTCCAGAGATTTTATACTCACAGTCTGATGAGATACTCATTAGAGAGCTCTTGGAAATTTTATTTCTTTTTTATCAGCTCCCCTAGTGCTCAGTAACTGATTTTATTTTTATCTCCTTCAGCAACTAGTCAGTTTGCATACTTGAATCACGTTAGCAGAGTTTCAGCATCTTCATTCTTTTAAAAAAAAAGTGTCCTAGAATGACAATTGAGGGTTCATTTCTTAATATCTGGTTTGTTTGTTTGTTGTTTTTTTTTTAAGTAAAATCGTTTAAAATACCCAAAAGTATATAAGAAAAAGATTTTAGGACCATCCTAATACTCTGTGAACAAGGTACTGAAGCACATGTGGAAGGATATGGTCATATCTAAGCCTTTAAATAGGTATGTTTTTATTCTCAGTCTGAACAAATTCTTTGGGGTAATGAGCTGAATAAATATTCTTCTTATTGTATATTTCTTTCATGGCATAGTGAAAGAACTCAGGCCTAGGAATGAGGAGACTGGGATTTTAAATCCCAGCTCTGCCACTAATTACTCAATGTGACCTTGTTCAAATCACTTGATGACTTTCCCTGTAAAATAAGAGAGCTGAACTGAATGATCTCTTCCATTTTTAAAATTATGTGAGTCAAGTTTTTCAAACCTTCAGGGGATATTCTATTGTATTTATATTCTAGAATTTGAGAAGTAAATCTATTCACTCTGGTTGTACAATTACCAATTTTATAAACTTCAATCACATTTTCTCCAGGTTTTCAACTTTGCAGACCTAAAATCGGCACCCCTAGTGTGCCTGCATTAGTTGGCCCCACTTTAATTTTCTTCCTTTGCTCTTAACTCCATGTCAGCTATCTGCTACTTGAAGGGCAGTAGCAGTAGATAGCTTTGCACCATCATTTTTTACAGGGGTAGGCTAACACTCCCTGCTTAGTTCTCAGTACGCTTCTTGATGTGTTCAATGTTTATTTTGTGGGGTTTTTTGGTGTGACATCAGCACATCTTATTCCTTGGAGGAGGTAACAAACCATAACTCGCTGTCATCACTGGCAGCAAACGTTGGCTAAGCACCTGCTTTCTCAGGGCACTATGCAGGGTGTTCCAGATAAGTTTTTTGCCCTTTGAGTTCTCACAATTTGTTTGATGGAGATACAGGATGTCTATATATAGAAAAAAAACAGTGGAATGAAAGAGATGAATAACTGTATAATACAACTCATTTTGGGGGTGGGGTAGGATAGGAGGCTGCACAGAAGCCCCTACCTTATTTTAAGATTTCTGCTCTACACTACAAATGCTACAGGAATTCAGAGAAGGGAATAATTCCTGAGGGAAAGGGCAGTCGATGGACTGTTCCAAAAAGAGGTGGCACTTGAGCCGGGCTTGCAGGGGAAGAAAGACAAGACTTAGATGATAAGGAAGAGTATTTCTGATGGGGTAGGAGTGGGGGATGGGAAGAGGAAGACTGCATGATCAGATGTGGAGGTAGTACACACTGTGTTCAGTAAATATGAGAGTAGGTCACATTGGCAGGAAAACCAATTTTATTTATTTAATGGAGTACCAATTAAGTGGATAATGTGCCAGATTTTGAAGGCTCTTGAATTCTAGGTAAAGGTATTTGGATCTTATTCTGTAGGTGAGGAATGAGGAACCCCTGAAAGACGTGGGTTCCGTTTCGGGGGCACATGATAGCTTGAAAAGTCCATCATCCTATAAGAGTACTCACGTTTCTTTCTTTTAGTATGTAATCTATACTCATCTGCTGCTTCTGTTCCCTCACATCAAAAGATTTCTCAGTAGTTTATGCCGCTCACCTTGATGTTTCACGCTCAGAAAAGTTTAATCTTATCCAAACACTTAGTGCTTTAGTTCTGGCCTCAGTTTCCTGGGGATCCTGACTTCATATTTCTTTACCTAGAGGAGTACATATTTGCCCATATTCTGTTTCTTGTCTCTACATCAGTTTTCTGTCATGTTTCCCCTGTCCTATAGAGACTTGGATGGTAACAATTCCTTTGATTTTTATCTCTGAAAACGATGATTTGGTTTTAAAAACAACTCTGGGTATAATAAATCAATCGTCCTTACGGTTTTGGCGAAGTAAAAGGAACTCTTGAATATTCCTTTATAAAAGAATGTCTTAATTTAAATCTAGTTTTTACTGCTGCTAAACTAAGCCCACTTAATTAAGTGCAAGAGAAATTTTTTATGTGCCTGTTCGTGCCAGGTGCTGGGGCTCATAATGCAGACGTTGGGAAATAAGCCGGTTTGGTGGCAGAGCAGCCTCATACTTGCTTGGTTTGCTGGTTGGGGCTTCCTGCATGGGTGCCTGTGGAAGCACCACGCGGGGGGAGCTTGGAGGCCTGTCTCCTTCTCGTTCTTGGGGGAAGTGGACATGGACCGCAAGGTCACAGGGCAGAGACCCAGCGTTTACTGCTTTTCTGTTTCCTCTTTTCAGGAAACAAGTCTTGGCCACTAAGGCTGAGGCAGAGAAGGACGGCGTGAAGGTCCCCACGACACTGGCTGAGTACTGCATCAAAACTAAAGTGCCTTCCACTGACAACAGCTCGGATTTACTTTATGACGACTTGTACGATGACGACATCGATGATGAAGATGAGGAGGAGGAAGATGCCGACTGTTACGATGATGATGATTCTGGGAATGAGGAGTCGTGACCTGCCCCCTCCGTGCCCCTATACTGCCCAGCCATCTCAGGCCAAAGGGAGCAGTGGTAACTCAGCAGGCCGGTGGCAGAAACCATACCAGGGGGTGGGGAAAACACATGGCTACCGCTGTCTCCTGTCGTGTGGATCTCAGTTTGCTCCTTCTTATGGACCTCTCACCGGAGAGGAAGTAACCCTCCACAGAATGTCTGAATTCTTGCATTCTTTATCCTTCCATCACTGTATTACGATTCCTTTTTTAAAACAAAACCCGAAACTCCCTTCTCACTTCATCTCTACAAAGTGTTCACAGAGAAACACGTTTGGTCTGTGTTTAGATTCTTGAAGAATTAAATACAGTCTCTCATCAAGACGTTTAATGTATTTAAAGCTGGGAACCCATCAGAAGTTGGGTCTTTGGGAGCTCACAAGTGCTGCATAGACTGGGTAGCAAAAGAAAAATTGGAAAACAAAAAAAAAAAACAACCCCACAAAACCTTTAAAAAAAAAAAGAAGCAAATTTGCCAAGGTTCTAGCTGCTCCATTTATGACATTAGTGTGTGCACATTGCATTTAACCTTGTGGTGGTGAATTTTGTTTTCTCCTTTTTTTAAGGTGCGAGGCAGATGGTATAAGCAACTGTGTGCTGAGCTTGAGGAAATGTGTTACTGAAAGGCGCAGTACTACTTTTCAGCCTCTCTGAAACAATCTTAATATTGAGACCTCAGCTACACTGGGGTGGAGAGAAAAATCAGATTTTTAAAAAATTGATTGGGATCTAATGCCTGAATAAATATTCAGACTTTACATAGAACTGAGCACTTGGTTGCTATTTATTTTTTAAGGCAGGGGTTTTTTTGGTGGTGAGAAGGAAGGGTTAAAAAATCAATCACTCTGCCATTTGTGAAGATGCTGCTGGGGGAAGGTAGCTCCTGCGGATGGCCACCACCGGGAGGGGAGATAGGCTTCAGTGGATTTAAAACAAGGCCCTTCCCCGCAGGGAACAATCTCTTGCTACCTGATGGGTCTGTGCGTTTGGGTCTTTTAAAATAGCCGGTGTTATTCAGCCAGTATTAGTCCCGGGAGCATGTCCAGTGTTCTGGTTTTGATATTTTCATTAAGCTACTACACCCTATAGTGATAAACGTGGATGTGAGTGAGTAGTGACCTGTTACTGCTTTCTTCATTGAATGTAATCTGAACTGATACATTTTCTTCTTGTTAAATCTACTTTGTCATAGTCAAGTCCTGCACTGCTGGCTGGATAGCTCCAGAGGCAGAACCGAGTAGCACGCCCTGAAGGCGCAGGTGGCCCAGGAATGAAGACCTTAGCTAGCCGCAGGCAGTAGATGAGCCGTGCGGAGTCCGTGTCGGACTGGAAACACCACCTACCGTAGAGTTCCCTTCTCTGCTTTAGGGAATGTGGTGGGAAGGTCAGGGACCTCCCTTGGTGAACTTTGTTCTGGAAATCACTGCTCTTAATCTTTCCAGACCGACAGGTGGGGGTCCTGGCACCCTTGGGCAGCTAGGGGTTTCAGAAGTTTAGAGTTTCTATCAGGATAGAAGTTCCTATTTTCCTTCCATAGCAGAGGAAGTGGGAAGAGACCCCTAGACACCCAGTGAGGGAGTAAAGGGAGCGCTGACCAGAGTCCTATCGTGGATGCATCTCTTCATTACTTCTTTTACTTAGCACTACCCTTCCGGAATGTTCTTCAGTAAGAAAATCCTAGCTGCATCCCAGGGATCCCGTAGTGGCGAGGGATTAAGAGTTAATAATGCACTCTTACTGAGCTCCCCTTCCTTTCTGATCTCAGGGTTTTCATTAGCTCTTCAGTTTCCTGCTTTTTTGCTTAGCCCTGGGCTAATCATCTTTGATCCTAAAACCAGCAGGGAGCTGGTTCCATCTCCAGGGGATGGGGTGGGGTGGGGGGGTGGGGACAAGTTCTTTTAAAACAGAAATTGAGGAGAATTTGCTGGGCCCTGTGCCAGCGCTTGCTGCTAGCCACCCCTCTAATGCCTGGGCTCTCAACTCCCTTGTTACTGACGTGAGGATGACTTCAGGGACTCTTCATTTATCTTAACTTGTCCCTGGGACATCCTGCTCCGGTGCCCAGCAGCCAAGCGTCAAGAGTGGCCCAGTTTTGTTATTTCTAATAAATTCCCAGGGATTTTGTGTCCCTTGCTGCTGAGAAATCTCCCACATGCCAGTCTCGGCTCCTTTTTATTTCAGAGTTGCTGCTGAGCCCTGGCTGAGGCTGTATCCATGTTTCTAAGATCCATCAGCCTCTGTTGCATGTTGACTCAGGGAGCCAGAGATGGAAGGTAGAAAATGTAGGTGGAGCTTCTGGCTTAGTCTTTTGGTGTGTTATATATTGAGTGTGTGGCTACTATCTAATAAAATTGTGTTCAAGAAACATCTGGGGTGTATTAGCTTGTAAGAAACTGTAGGCATTCATAGGACAGTCTGACTCTGAGAACCGTCCCAGGGACTTCTCTGAGAATACATCAAATTAACCGGCGTTGGTGGCAGCCTATGCTATCTGTGGGGAAGCAGCCAAGTGTGGTTCATGTTTCCTATTTCCCTTTTGTGGAGGTTAAGGGGAGGTGGTTCAAGGGCCAGAGGTTCAGACCAGATCATTGTGGTAGTAGCTGTACCAATGACTTGGTTTGAAATGCAGATGCTGCATCCTTCAGGATCTGCTTCCCTTTGTACTATGAGAGACCTTACTGTATGATCTCCAGTGACTTGTATGTTCAGGCTTGGTGGTAGAAGATGCATTATCAGGATTCTTTCGTTGGTCCCCCTGCCCCTCTGCTTTATTTTAAAAACATTTCCAGTTTTCTCCCCCATTTGACTAATCATTTTCTCTGTTACACCCAAGTGTCATTTACTTGTTTACTTGCTGGTTTCTGTTGTTTTGGAGACACACAAACAAAGTAAGAATATAAAAGTATCTAAGAAATTGAGGGGAAAAAAGTTTACCTTAGCTATGATATTCTTGCTTTTCTTACCCCACCCTCCTTCCCATCCTGATGAACAAGGTTTACATTTATTATTAAAACAAGATTCAGATGCAACTTTCAACTGTTCTGAAACCAGCAGGATGCACTAGACTTCTTAGTAATTTTCATAGCTAAAATTCTAGATGTTTTTCCTCTTTTCTTCAGTATTATAAGTTACCAGAAAGGATTAACTGATGCATTTTGTGTTGTCCTCCCCATTAGTAGTTTATTTTTGTCTTTTCTGCACATCTGTCTACTAATAAAAATGTGAAATAAAATATAGTACCTTATTGTTACTTCCCCATGGAATGATCCGCTTTTTTTCCCCGTGGGTTAAAACATCTTAAAGTTCTCATTATCTCTATTGTTTTCCTTTAAGTCTGTGCACCTGGGTATTTGCTGTAAAGTTACTTCATGGAATGTTGGTGTGTCACTCTCATTTCCTAGAGAAACCAGCCCTCACCTTTGAGCTAAGGGTGAGCCCAAGCAACAGCCATGACTGCCTGGGAAGTCACCATACCTTGACATGTTCAAGCTTGGTATTTTAAGGAAACAATTTTGCTTTCTTTACCACTACCCTTCCCTTCTTCATAGATATTAAAGCTTATGGGCATGCCCTGGAAATAGGTGGAGTCAAGAAGTATTTATTATGAAACTAAGAAGACTGGTGTTGCTGGGGGGTGGGGTGGGGTGGGCTAGGGGTGATAGTTGAAGGATGTAACATTGTGTTTGCTGTTTATTCACTGGGTCCAACAGTGAATGTACCTGTCAATAAATTGTGGGTTTGGATGAGGAAGTCAGGCACTAGTTCTGTTATAAGAGTTATGTTTTGAACGTTGCATGGTTATTTCCTTGACCGCTGATATTAGCCACAGCAAGCGTGGACAGTGTCTTATGGCCACACTTCCCAACACTTCACCCCTCCAATTTCTTTTCTTTTTTTGCCTCCTCCTGCCCACTTCCAGTGTAAGAACCTTCTGAAACTAGGTAAAACAGAGAGGCAGGATTGGGATCATTGGATTCTGGATTCTGGATTCTGCAAGTGAGGCAGTCTATGAAACATTCTCATTTCTCTCATCAATCACAAAATTTCCCTAGGAGGGTTTTGGAATCTTAATGAAACACTAAACCCAGAATGTATGTAGCTCATTTTTAGGTGGGAATTAGGCTGAGATAATTCTACTGTAATATTACATTCTCATTTCCTCTAGAAGACACTTTAGAAGCTGCATTCAGGTGAAGATTTTTTTGAAGATTAACTCAGAATAAAAAGGAGTATTTTTTATTAGAATTACAAGTTAACACATCTGAATTCTAGGAAAACACAGCCCCTGGAATATTCATTTGCCTGATTTTCTTTACCTTGGTTTTTTGTTTTTTTAAGAAATCTATACTGAGCCACAGATTACCTTCTATTTTCTGATTTCAGGGTTTTTGCGTATTGTAGCGCTTATACTCCAGGCTTACAGTTGTTGCCTTTGTACACTGGGTCTCAGCTGATTTATGATGGTGTTCTCTTCAATTCTTGCCAGATTAGCCTTTGACCCCATCCAAAGGTCATTCTTCCTTATCTACCAAGCAGTGTGAAAGGACTGTTTAACTTGCATTGAAGCAACTCAGAACCAAGGCAAGATTCTCTTCCTAGGGCTTCTAAATCTTTTAAGTTTGTCACCCTGTAAACTAGCAGGGAAAGGAAGAGGGGAAAGTTCTACCGCCTTTCCACTGCTCCCAGCATTACATTAGCTTAGGTCCAAAATGAACTAGGATTTAGGTTCCCGTTTTGATTACTAAGCCCACTGCATTTAAATAATGTCTGGTTCATTACTGTGATTCTTGGGTAATAAGGAATGTTGTCTATGCCCGGTATAAACCATACTTTTTATATGTCATTACAACTACAAATTCTAATTAAGGTGTTCTAGCAGACATACCACCTCATTCCCTCATTCCCTCATGGTGAGCCACCATGTTTTACTGTTTTGTTTTTTTAAGAACTTTTATTCCACATCCTCCTGGTCAAAAATTGTTAAAGGCGAGTAACAGAGGCTGGAACAAACAGCGCGCCAAGGGCAACCTCGGAGGGCAGTCACTGGTGCCATGGGGAGCATGCATGGCTGCACTTGTTTAGCCTGAAGCTGTCACCTGACAGACATGGGCTTCTATGATGGCTTTAAAATCAATGGAAAAACCCACGGTCCCCAAAGTATCTCTACCACCCTAGTCACACTGCCTGAAACTCTTGCCGTTTGCATGTTATTTCTGTGGGTTAAATACTGCATGATTGAGGGTCATTTCAAAGCAAGGCAAGAACAGCCTGCATGTGAGCAATTCAAAATTTTGGACTTTCTTGAAATATTTGTGCTTCACTTTCTCAGTCCAGTTTTTTAAAAGGGTAATTTTTATATTTCAAAATTCCTTTTTACATCATTTTTAGGTTACTACTCCCCTCTATGTAATATTATGTATTTTATGCATTTGAAAACATGGAGAAAAAGGGTCCATGACAAAAAGATTTAAGAACCCCCAATCTTGTCTAACCTATGTTAAACAAATGAATGAACAGTTTAGGGATGGACTTGCCCCCTAAGAGTTATGAGGCACCTACCTTTGATTACCCTGCTTCCAGATCAGTTACTGACCTAAGGACTGATATAAGATGAAAATACAATTCAGAATTGATTAAATGTCCAGACTCAGTATTTTGACTGATGGTTGGATGTCAACAATCATAGTCTACAGTGGAGTGTCAGTTGCCTTTGCTTGCTCCTAAAATGTTTTTTTAAAAAAATCAGTGAATTGGAGAAAAGGATAGATGGTACATACTCATCAGATCCACAGATGAGAAGAAACCTACTGGATGACAAGATCCAAAATGATGTTGATGTCAGGCTTAGCATTGGGACGAACCCAGTAAAATGAAATCCAGTAAATTGAGTTTTACATGTTTTAGTGCCAAATCGTCAACTTCACAAGTTGTGGGAGACGCATGCATGGTTAGTTCTCAGCACATTTTTGTGCACTTGAGTTCTCCCTCTCCAAGTTTACAGTGTCATTTGGAACGTATCACCACTAATGGAATCTTGGGCTGCGCTGAGGAACACAAGCATGAGAATATCCTCTTGGCATAGTGGGGAAGCTGAGAGTCCCATGGTGTGGATGCCACATGTTAAGACGTTGATAAGCAAACCTTAAGAGTATTCAGAAAGGCAACAACAGGATGGTGAAGGTGCCCGAGGTCATGTGGTAGATCAGTTGAAAGAACTTGCCATGAAGCCAAGTAAAGAAAGATGTGGGATGTGGCAGTGGGCAAATATTTGAAGAGCTGTCATTAGTAAGGCTTAGATTTGTTGCTTCACCTGTAGAGGGCACATCCAGAAGCAACACAGGAAAGTTGCAAATGCACCAACTGAGCTTCCCCAGTGTCTGGAGGTCTTCAGGAAGGGGTTGTGCTGCCAGTATGTGGAAATTGCTTTTTGGTAAGGGTTCGTCTAGATGGCTACATAAGTTACTAACAATTCACATTTTTTTGTGACTTGACTTTGTAAATTTTGTCATTCCTCCAGTTACGTCTCATTAGCACTTAAAATTTAACATCTAAGCTCAGCAAGGTTCAATTTTTGTCTCACCTAAGCATATGGACTTTCTCCACAAGTGGTCCTATTCATATCCATTCTGTGAACTACTTCTTTTCCACACCTTTAGCAACTAGCCAAATCTTTTCATGCCTTCCCTCTATCATCTTTCTTAAACACTGCTGCCAAATTTATGTAATACATCAAAAGGGGGGTGGTGGTGGTGGTGCGGGTACCTCCTCTACATTCTAGCTTCATTCAATTTACGTATGAAACAGTGGATTTTTCCTGACATCAATTCCTTAACAGTTCCATGCTGGCACCTTTCTGCTGTCATCTCACTTAATAATTCTTCCAACTTACCCCCTCCTTATGTGCCCTTGACTAATATCCCATTTGTAGGGGCTTATAACCTAAGCAGTCTGAGGGTCTAAAAGGCAGCTGTTTCTTCTCTCAGGGTTTGCTCATCTCCAGGCAAGGCAATACTGGTTGAGAATCGGAGTTAAGTGGAGTAAAACCTGTTTGATTCCCAGAGACTGTTTTGGGTAAACTGGTCCTGTCTCTTTCATCCAACCCTGAGATACAAATAAAGGAGTGCCTCATATTGTGAGGTGGAGCTGATGTCCTACATTGATGTGGGAGTGGGAATATCAAACTCAGAGAAGAAGCTTCTCAAATTACTCTCAGAGAATTCAGGGGCCAGAAGCTGTTTACCCTCAGTTCTGTGCCATATGACCCAGTCAAATGACAACATCCAGAAGAGATCTGTACTCTTAGAATTTTATTATGTGGAGTTTGGGCTAAAAAGAAATGAAACTTCTCAAAACAGTCACCCAATTTGTGTGGGACAGTAGGAACAAAGCCTGTGTTCCTCTTGGGTCGGAGGGGGTTTTTCTTTTGGGAGGGTGGGGGAGTAGTTGGCCTTACTTCGTGGGCATGGGCCAGGTACAGGAGTGGGGACAGAGATTTCAGAAACTATTATGGGCTAAGGCCCTGATGGTAAAAAAAATAAAAATAAAGTTCTTGGAGGGTGGGGCCTCCCCTATACAGACACGTGGCCCATGTCCGATTTCACCTTAGGGAGGGGGATGGGACACTTCTGCTGTCATCCGGCCAGAGTGAACTCGCCAACAGGCTGGGGGAAGAGATGCAATGGGAAAAATGACAGAATGGTAGCTACAGCAAAACCAACACAGGGAACGAAACTCAATGGCATGGGCTGGGGCGGGGTGGGGGAGAGAAAAACAAAGACAAAAAACCTTGATTCTTCAATGTGTGCCAGCCCTTCCAAACCTGAACGGCCTTGGCTGAGGGCCCCGGCCCTTCCCCGCTCCTCCCACTCCCCTCCCACGCCCCTGTCAGAGCAAGTGGGACAGAGTGGAAGCCCAGAGAGTTGGGGTCAGAGGAGAGGCACAGGGAAGGGGAGGATCCTCTTTCCTGACGGAGAGCACACAGAGCTGCAGGCTGTAGACACCACAAGTGTGTAGGCTTCTATGACATTTACAAATACATACATAAATACATTACATACAACAGTGAATCAGGGGCAAGCAGAAAGATGCTCCCCCCAGAAGGACTCTTGGCTGAGACAGTTACTGTTTCTCCGCAAGTATTCTTCTAATAAAATGCCGGTCTCCAAGAATGGGTCTCTGTGTGTCGGTTCTCCTCTCAGGTCCAGTGTCTTCCCCCTCCCCCCCCAGGGGGCTCAGTTTGTCCAGTATGGAGAACTGCCATAGGTGGGTTTGGTGGCCTGAGACTTTGGCTGCAGGGTACTGGGTTGGCTACGCTGGCCAGAGCCACCCTGAAAAGTGAGGGCCCCAGATTGTCAGGGCCTAATCAGTCACCTGCCCCAGAGGCAGGAGTCCCACAATCCTTTTGATCCCCAGCCCAATCTATGCCCTACCCCCATCCCCCCAGTCAGTAATTGATCACTTTTGGGGATCCTGGGAAAGGAGGGAGATATAGGAATCCTAGGATCTAAGGACTGACTCACCTGCCCATCCTGCTGGAGGTGGTGATGTAGCATCTGGGAATGGGGCTGCTGGTGGGCAGGCAGGATATGCAGGAACGGGGCCGGGGCATAACCCGGGGCGGCACCAGGGGTCAGTGGGCCTGTGGAACCCAGGGCTGAGGGCAGGTTGAATGGTGGTGGGGTGCCCGCGTGGAATCCCTGTTTGTCAAATGTCTGCAATGTGGATAGGTAGGGGGTAGGGTGATACATCTAATAAGGAGGAGAGCTGGGAAGGTTAAGAGTTTCCGATGATACCACACTCCACTGCCTCTTCAGGTTGGTTCTTCCTCACCTAAGTGGAATGGGGCTTTGGAGATCACTTAGCCTAGTCCCTCATTTTACCTTTGAGGACACTGAGTCAAGAAAAGTGAATATGCTTAAAGCTGTAAGCAGCAGTGCTAAGATCACCCTGCAGGGCACAGGGTGCCTCCGTGTTTTTCATGGATATACCAGGCTTCTTGAGCACAAAAAGAAAGTGTGGGGAATTGGGGATGGGTTGAGAGGGGCCTAGGCATAAAGTTCAGTTTCCCCCCCCTCCTTCCTGCAACTCACCTGAGTCTTGTTGTACACGGAACCAGCTATATCAGGCACACCTGTATTACTTGAGGTCACTGACACCCCTGTGAAATAAACAGCAGCTGTTCCCCCAAGGAGACCCAGGAGGGATCTCCCTAGGGGCAGTACTTCCTGCTCCAATGCCAGAGTAAGGGCCAAAAAGATGTAGAAGATTCTGGGAGCTTGGTCAGAGCTATAGATGCTCCCTATCCAATATTAACAATAACTGAAGTGAATTTAGTAAATAAAAACGAACCCCACCTCACCAAAAAAACAAACCACTCAGAAACAAAAATCCACAAAAAGAACTCCAGGTAGATTGAAGAGCTGCTGAGAAACTGCCAGTGGAATACAGGGTACTCGGCATAGCTTGAGGGTAAAGGGGTTAAGGTCGAGGCACTACCTTTCCCAGGTCCTGAACCAGCAGCCTTGCTTTGTGCTCCTTTGCTGTAATCTCCAGCTGCTGTCCCTTGGGTCAAGTCATCATAACCTGCCAGGCATCGTGAATGGTGAGCGCAGCAGGCTGAGAGGAACCCCAGTCCCAAGCCTCCCTTGGCCTTGCACCCTCACCTGCTCCATAGCTGTGTTGGCCATAACCGCTGGCCTGCTGAAAGGGGGCGGTGGCGGTGTTCAGATTCACGCCATGCTGTTTAGCTGAAGCAGGAGGGACCTGAAGAGGCAGGGAGACACAATTCTGGGGCAAGAAGATAACCAGAAACACCTGCAAGTTTTCTCTCTCCATGTCTTCCCAAAGACAGGCCTTCCAACATGACACTGAGGTGATTACCCCCTTTCAGGAAACCTGATTGACTTATCAACCTTCATAATTGCTCTTCTTTGTCCCCAAGACAGTAACATCCTCTGCAAATATGAGACAGAATAATGTATTTGCTGAAAAGGACTTTTCTAAGGTGGGGCCAACCTGTGAGACACAAAGATGTCCTATACAAATTAAAATAACTGCTTCCAAAAGGGGTAAGGAATGAGTTTCCTCGTGGTGTTGGGGATGCTGAAGTGATATTCTAGCTCCTCAAAGTGGCAGTGGGTGAAGCGAAACACAAAGAGCAAAGATTCAATAGAGACCCTCGAGAAACGGATCAAATTCTGTATCCACTAAGGTGATAAAGCTCTGGGGGGGAAACCAAACCCAAACCCAGGAGTACCAGGAGAAGGTGGTTTCCTGACTGGCATTCTTTGGTTAAGAAAGGCTACTGGGGAAGCAGGGAGCCAAAGCAGCTCGGTCACTCTGGAATCAAGAAGTAGAATGAACCTTGTGTTGTGTCCTAGTTCAACGCAAGAAGACCCTCCAAAAATAGCCCAACTCCTCTTTTGGATAATTAGCTGTCATTAGGGATCAGAAGCTTTCTTCAAGACTACTAACCACTGCTTCTGGCACAGCCTTTGGCGTGGTTGAAAGCTCTTTCATTTTTTTGTCCCCAAATGTCCACCCACATACTCACAAACACGGTTGGCCCATACTGGAAGGCGCTGGGTACACCGGCGTAGTAGGGGAGGCCAGTGTAGCTGTAGCCAGGAGGCAGCGTGGGGTTGAGAAAGGGCTGTTGAGCTGTGTGGTGGGTCTGAGATTGGTTCTGCTGTGGCTGAGCCAGAGTGGTGGTGGGAGCAGGGGATGCAGAATCTCCACGGCCAAACTTAGTTACATCACCTGCAGGGGGAAGGCAGCAGGTCCAAGGGCTGACCTCTTCTACCCTGTAGGAAGCAGTCCCAGCTGAGCAGGAGACAAGGCGGGACATCCAAGGGCACGAAGACAGGATCCAGATCTCCCACCTAGCTCAGTGCTGGCCCCATTATGACCACTCTCTTCCCTCTCAAGAGAGCAAGAAAGGACATGGAAGGACTCTGTCACTGGCCCAATGGAAGAACATACAAGAGATGGGGTATAGAGGAAAACTGGCAGTCACTGCAGCTGTCAACCTTCCTCCTCTCCAACTCAGAGAGCAGAAAGGCTTGGCTCTCTTGCAAATGCACCATCTCATCCTACAATCATCTAGCCCAGACACTTCTACAGGGGAAGCCTAGGGCCCAGACTGGTAAAGTGAGTTATCCAAAGTCACAAAGGGATCCAAACCCAGAAAATCAGAGCTCTTTTTATTACACTGTAGCTGAAAGTAAAAGTTATTAGGGATAGTCCCCTTCACAAGACAGACAAGGAAAGATCTTAGATCCAGCTGCTTTGTGGACAATCACAATGTTACCTACAAAGAAAAGATGGGCAAAGTGGATTCTCTAGTTTACCCAAACCCTAAGTTTTTGGACTGGTACCACAAGCCTCAAGTTGGCCCTGGAGCAGGGATGGGAGAGAAAAATCCAATCCTAGTTTACATCTTCCCCGAAAAGGCACAAACCTGAGTATGGGTTATTAGCAAGGCTCCCATCTCTGCCGGTGAGGGTCGCAGGAGCAGGGAATGTAATTCCATAATAATCCTGGAAGAGACACCCCCAAACAACTTGATCAACCCCAAACCACCACAGGAGAACACAAACCCCCAGCAGGCAAAGGCACACGGCAGCACCAGAACGCACAGCGATTCCAACACATCTGGGACAGGGTTGGGGTAGGGGAGAGGGATTTCAAGGGGAAGGACAGACAGACAGCCCAGGCATGGTCAGAGTCAGATGGGACCTGGCCAGGATGCCTAGGTACCCAATCCCACACACTCCGGTTTCGTACCTTAACTGGTCAGCTGCAAATGCTACAAGGCCTAAAAAATGCTACTCTTTCCTCAGTCAAAGACTCAGAATAGCAGCTAAAAAAGTTGATTGAACAGTACAAACCTGAAAAGGAGTCATCAGTAGAGGAGGTGCCTAAAGGGTTAAAAAGGGGACAGCCAAAAATCAGGGGGGAGGTATGTGAGGGTCGGGCTGGGAGGGCAGACTCCCCCCAGTGCTAGCATTAAAGGAAATGACGGACTTTGGTGCTTGTCTACAATCAGCAACATGACAGTGAGTTATGACAACGAGTTATGACAAGCATCATACCCACCACCCTGGGGCTGAGGCTGAGGACTGACACCTGCAGAGCACAGAGGGAGGATGTGGAGAAGGCAGTGATTCTGCGGACGCGGAGCAGGAGCAGAGAACAGCAAAGCTCAGCCAATTCCTGCCTCCCCCTCCCTCCACCCTCCCTGGCAGGGCTGGGACAAAAGAAATGTCTTGTGCCATGTGACTGCTGCACCATCCTTCCCGCCCTCCCACAGACCGCAGCCAGCCCCGTGGGGCCGGCGGCAGTGCAGCCACCACGGGATTCTGATTGACCTGAAGGCACTTTGGATGAAGGGTCATGAAGAGCTGGCTACAAGACTTCAATTTCTTATTCTTAAGATTTACAACATGTTAACCAGGGAGGGTATTTTTGATTCGATGGAGCCTATGCTCTGGAGAATGCAAAGGGAATTTTAAGCAAGTAGCTTTGGAAGCGAATCACCTTCCTGGGAAAATGATCACAAACAGAGGGTCACCCTTCTCCCGGGCTGGGTTTTTCTGGCAGGGAGCACCCACCCAGCAATGTAAAACTGACCCAGGCCCCACAGAATACAGGCAGAAGCGAGCTGCCAAAGCCACCCAGTGTGGCTGCATAGCACAATAAATACTAAAGTGACTCACATCTGTATAGTGCTTTACAGTTCACAAAGCTTTCCTCACAACAACCCTGCGAGGTAGGTGGTAAGTTATTACCATTTTACAGATGAAGAAACTGAGGCTCAGAAGTGACTCGCCCAAAGTGGCACAGCTAGGAAATGGCAAAGCCAGGACCTGAACCCGCGCCTTGTGACTCCTGAGTGGGCGCTCCTCTCACTACATCAGCCTGCCTCTCTTACCACTGGCTTGTTGGAGGGTGACTCCAAGCCCACTGGCTAGTCCACACAAATCACTGCTCTCAGCTAGTTTTACTTGGCTGTGTCTAAAAACAAAAGAAAGGCACTTGGAGAAACCACAGCCCTCCTCCTTTTCTCCTGGGCAGCAAGCAGGCATGACCAACTGGAACTCAAGTGTCTCATTTGGGGAAGGGTCGTGAGAGCTGGCATTTAGTACCCATCTCCCTGAAAGTGCTACCTCCCACAGGGCTGTGGCTCATGCTAGTAAAAGGTTGAAGACGCATGAATTCTGTTTTGAGCCATTGCAAGTTACTGAGCCTGAATAAACTTGGCCTTAAGGTTTGTCCTATGCCAGCAAGAGTTTGCTCCAGGTTTTCTGAGAACAGAGGAAGCTTCCTTGCTTCTTCAGAACTTTTCCTAAATGCTATGGAGGGAACATGTTCTGTATTCAAAAAGTGCCTAGTTACTCTGCCGTACAATCTGATCTCTGAAAAAGTGGGCCTCAAAACTCCATAGATTAAAAATGACCAAACAAAAATGAAAATGAGAGAGCTCTTTAAATGCAAAGAACAGGGAAAAGAGAAATATAAACTGAGTCTTGTTTTTCACTATGGACAACCACTGGGCAAGGGTCTCTTCACCTCAGTTTTGAGTTTTCTCATTAGTTGGTATGGTTCCTTTTCACTCAAATCTACCATGACTGTAACTTTCCTTAGAAGCAGCTCCTATACAGTACCCCCAATGCACTGGGTTGGAGGGGTTTTCCTCTGGAATATCTTAACCAGCAAGCACAGCTTGCAACTCAAATTCTCAGAAAGTCTTAAAATTCAGCCATTTACAGGTCAAATATCAAGGCATTAACTTGAGAAATCTGTCATCAAGCTTCCCAGTCTTCAGCAAAATAACAACTCTCAGGCTCGGGGGAAGAGGGAAACAAGGATTCCCTAGTCAGAGGTTCCTACAGACACTTGATTGAGTATGTGATGATCTTATATGCATGGGTCTCAGACTGAAAAAAATACTTCCAAAAGACACAGAATTTCTTAAAGGGCAGGAATTACAATGAATGCTCTTGGTAGATTTGTTAAGAGTAAAAATGAGCAGGTATTTTCAGTGGGAGACAACAAGAGTTTTTGACTATGGAAGAAGAAAAACTTCAGGAACTGAAAAAATGACACTGAAAGCTTAATAATTTGCTCCTAGGCAATATGTCCACCTGCTTATGATACCAATGGGGAAATCAATTATCTCAATTTAGGAGGCAGGGATAGTAAAACTACTTTTTAATCTACTGTGACTACATTCTGTCAAGTTTATACAGAAACATTCTCAGAATTCAGAATGAGGGATTTAAGAGTTAACTGGCATTGTTTTTAAAAAAAAGTTCAGAACCAGCTGTTCTCCATCTAAATGGCAGAGAAACTGAAATGTGTTGGAATGGCCTGAAAGAATTTTGTCCAAAGGGAAGGTGACAGCTCTGTCCTGCCCTCCCAGGCCCGAGAACACTTCCTAAAGATGGGCTAGCTGCATCTAGCATGGTGGCTGTATACAATGAAGGTGGAATTTATGACTGTAAGTAAATTTTATCTTTATGACATGGTTGGTCTGAAAAACAGGAGCACTGCCATCTTTACATTCAGTTACCAACAGGGAAAAAAGTAAACATTTTGTGTTCTTAGCAACTAGCAGAACTAAAGAGACGGTGGGACTGACCTGAATTTGGAATCAAAAACTGTTACAAATCCTTTACTCCAGTTTCCAAGTTCCATGGATAAGGAAAATGATCTTCTCAACAAATGGGATTGCTATGACAGTGTCTGAACTAGCCAATGAGGAAGCTTTTGACCAGGTATTCAAGCGGAAAAGGAGACAGATAAATGATAAATTCATCAAACGACTTATGTAAAAAAGGTCTATTAATGGCAGTAACAGTGGACATTATTTCTTAGCTTTTAAAGAAAAGGATGGAGGGTGGAGGCAAGAGATTACAGGGGGAATGAATAAAGCAGGAAAGAAAGGAGAGAATGAATCTAAATTGGGAATGGTGGGGAAAAAATATAAATCCTGCTAGATTTTCTGTTCCTGGGAAATATTAGGGAAATGAACATTGATTTTCATTCTCTGGGACCCCAGGTGACATAACCATACACCAGGCATATTGGGGGGTAGTGGGGTTGGGGTTACATTTAAGATTGATTTCCTCATAGGTCAAACAAAGAGATTTAATTAAAAGCATCATTTAAGCTAACTAAACATTTATCTCCTTTTCCCCACTTAAGTCTGGGGTGAGTTACTCCCCCATTCTCTTCAGGATCCTTGTAGAGTTCTGAGCTGCAGGGAAGCCAAGGCTGAGGCAGATTTCTATGGCCAGGTCCCTCTGAAGCCTCCCCGCAAAAGTACCTTCTGCTCACTCACTACAGACACAAAGACTAGGCAGGAAGGTGACCAGGACTGGGAATGGATTCTTTTTTCTCAATCTCATGAAAAATAAAAGTGGAATAATGTAAAATTATACTTCCTCTTCCTGGTAATCTTAAGAATCCCCTAAATTAATGGGCAGCATTTTTTTTTTTCAGCTGGAAATTACTGAAGTAAATCTAAGCCATGCCTATGGAGACCCTGGGCAGGCATAAAGACATAGGAGGGGAAAGGAAAATATGGTTAGGAAAAAGCAATTATGGGTGAAGAAAAGAAGGCAAAAAAGAGAAAAATGGTAGCTGCAATGGAGAGTCTCGGACAGTGTCAGCAAATGCCTCAGGTGCCCACTCTTGCCTGCTACCGTCTGGCCCATTATGGTGACAACGGTCGATGAGCAACACAACAAGTCAACTCCTGCGTGCTTAAGCTTGCCTGCCATTTTCAGGAGGACGGTTGTTGCGCCACAATCTGACCAACAGTTTCCTACTTACCATGGGTAGTCTGGATTGGAGCATCTGGAGATCATCATAACCGTAAATCTGCTTGAAGACAAAGACAAACCACAAGTCCATTATAACACCCCCCATTCCGTAAGCCACAGGCGCCCCCCCCCCCCCAATTTTGAACCCCAGGGAAGAAGTTCAAAGCTGTTGCTGGCAAGGTGCCATCACAATGGTGTGCAAGCACCCAAACGGGGAAGGAGGGAAACCCAAGGAAGAATAATTGTTACAACCCAGGAGAGAGATTCTAATTTGGACTTTATAGATAACCAACTCACCCACTGGATTTAACATATAGCTTGCTCCTTGGTGGAAGCCAGGAAAAAGGGAGGAGCCAGCTGTGTGCGGGAGTTGAGGTCACCTGGCTCAGCTCCTACAGTCACAGGAAGCCTGGATTTCTAGGTTAGGAATTGGAAGCGCCAGGACTCTCATCGAACTACATCCTTCCTCTCTAACAGGTTGGAGTAAAGCAGCAACCACGAACAGGTCAGCTGTCTCTGAGAACAGCTTAGTTTTTGGAGAAAATATCTTCAGTGCAAATTCTGAATGCTATGTTGTCCTAGGAGCTGAATTTTACAGTGTTGGGAACCAAGCCCAGTTGTGTTATTCAAATCACTTGTCTGCCTTCATGAGTAAGCTCCTGTCTATTCCTTTGTGGGAATCTGGACCAAAGAGTGAATGCACTCCAGGGTTCAGGAAGCATATGGAGAGTAGTGAGGGGGAGGTAGGCAGACCTTCACAGGGGGCCCTGACAACCTACAGCTCCTGGGATGAGCAAAGGCTTTATGTTTCTGGGGGTAGGGCACATCACACATACATCGCTGGCTAAGAAAGACCTGACCATCATGCCTTACCTAACAATTACTGATAAGTAGTACTTACAACAAATTTCCTATTAACAAGGGGCACAGGAGGAAGACTGTAAATTAAGTGCAAGTTACAATTCCAGGAACCAGACAGGAGGCCTGGAACATCACCCCCAAAACTGACCAAATCAAGGCAGTTAGAGAGGAGACAAGGTACAAGTAGAATGCTTACTGGGTAGGCAGGCAGGAGTCCTCCAGGACCCACAATGTACTGGTTATGTAGAAGGGGTGGGACACCTTGGGGTAGGTTGGGGGGAGCTTTGCCTGTAGAAGCAAAAAAAACAAAAACAAACAAACAAAAACACAAACAAACCACCGAAACATGTAAAGCAGTAATGCCAGTACCATGGACAGGGCCCTACTGGTCCACTGCTGATAAGACTTGATTTCATGGCAAGTCAGAAGAACCTTAGCTGGGTGGGTCCCATGAGACTGACTATACACACGTATGTCTGCTTGGGAGTGGCGCAGCACACCCTGGAAAGACAATTCAAAAGCTGATAGGTTACACTTTGCCACTGTGTCACACTACCTCCTGATAGGTGAATGCTGGAGACCCTAAGGAGCAAAAATGAAGCCACTGCTAGATGAGATGTGACTGACCTCCATGCAGAGTGTGTGTGAGAGAAAGAGAGAGGGGAGAGAGAGAGAGAGAGAGAGAGAGAGAGAGAGAGAGAGAGAGAGAGAGAGAGAGAGAGAGAGAGAGAGAGTGTGTGTGTGAATGAGAGGATGGGGAAGGAGTGATGAGTACGCAGGAAAACTAAACTGAGTGAAAAAAAACCCAACTGCTTTAAAGTCTTTTTTTTTTTGCATTTTGCCTTTTGCCACCCATAATCTGAGAACACTTAAGTACATTCTTGAAGACAGGGCATTTTAACCATCTTTAACTTTGTGACAGGGTTCTCAGTATGGTGACGTTTATGAATCCCTTCTCAAAATAATGTTTTTAAATGCATAAAAAAATGAGAAAGGAAACCAAATTACATTGAAATACAGTTACTGACATATAAACAGCAAGTTTACAGACACTAGGTTAAGAACCTGTGTCCTAGGAGAATAAATA
This sequence comes from Bettongia penicillata ogilbyi, assembly GCA_023548195.1. NCBI lineage: Eukaryota > Metazoa > Chordata > Mammalia > Diprotodontia > Potoroidae > Bettongia > Bettongia penicillata. The sequence continues at coordinate 2,085,365 of JAJHZJ010000202.1, forward strand.
TTGTTCACATAGGTTATCAGATCTGAAAACAGCAAAATTTCTATGTTCATACAAAGGAGCTGGAGGGAAATGAGGCTGGGCAATGTCAGGATTGTGGATTCAAAGGAGTAGCTCAGCAACAGTTTGTCTTGCTAAGTTAAATGTTGTACCTGGGAGAAGCCTGCCTACTGGTGAAATTTAAAGGAAGTTCCTTACACCCCCACCCCCAACAATAGCCAAGAACAGGCAGCATTTTTCTAGGCTACAGCAAGGCATGAAGCTCACCAACTGCCTTTCATCGCAGAATAAGATGTGGCCACTGGGAATTTGGCAAATTACAGGGGGAAAAAATTCCACAATTTGTCAAAACAGACACTTTCTTGAACCTCAAAAAATTAACTTTGGCTGTTTCCTCTCCCCTTTGAATGAAACCTGAAGATTCCCCAGATGTGTTTGAAGTAAAAAGAATGCCAAGAATTCAAATCTCAAGCCTGTCAGCATTTGAAAAAGAGTGGTATTCCTCCCCTACAAAAGTCACTCCAAAGTGTCAAGATGCTAACCCGCCTGGTTACTGCAGGGAGAGGCAGCAGAGTGTTCATCTAATACCTGAAGAAACTAAGGGCGCTGCCCTGGTGGTTGCACTTGGCACAGAGACGCTGGTGACACTCAGACCAAGGCTGTTTGTAGTGTTCATGCTGTTGGCCATGCTGACAACTGAAGAGGCGCTACTGGTGGCAGAGGCTGAAGCAGTCGAGAAGGCGGTGGAGGCCTGAAGCGAGGCTGCATTCTCCGCACTGGCGTGCTGACAAAACAAAATCAAGGAAATGGCCCTCATGAGTGAGCGCTTGGAGAGGAAATGACAAATGAATAGTAAACTCGTATGAATCCAACCCAAAAATGACAAGGGCATATTTTCACTATGATGCCAAGATTAATTCCAAATGCATCTGGAGTGTAAGTTCAGTGATGCTCATTAGTGCAGCCACCCATTCGTGCTCCTTTACACACTGGCAATGATTTACAATATCCTTCAGGGGTAACATATTTTACTTAAGTGGCAAGAAAAAAACAATTGGAATGTTTTCTTATAACATTTAAAGTATTGTCTCCCCCACCCCCCCAGCAAACTCCCCCAAATCCTTGGTGGGTGTGTGTGTGTGTGGTGGTGGAGTTGGACTATATATATAAATGTGTGTATTCATATACACATATATACATACATAGATGTATATGTATGAAACTTTTCAACAACCTCGATGGAGGAGATGAAGAATGAAACAGACATTTTTCAGACATGGCCAATGTTGGTCTGTTTCGCGTGACTTTTTTTTTTTATTACAAAAGAGTTTCTATTTGTAGGAAGAAAGGGAAAAGGGAAGGAGGTAAAATGAGGGGATAGTGACTGAGCTGACAAAAGAGCATCAAACAACACAAAGCAGAAAAAAGGTTCAAAAGGGGACACAAACGATGTCTATTTTTACAATAATAAATTTAATATATTTTAAAAATACAGACTGTTCAAAATAGCTACAACTTCTTGTATAATCTTTTTTTGGTATTAGGCAATAATATTGAGGTGTGCTGATTCAATCTCACAAATAAATTGTTTTTTTTAAGTTTATAAGACCTATTAAGAAAAAGAACTTTTGGAATCAGAATAAGCCTTTCACGCTGTGTTTTGTTTTGTTTAGTTTTAAATTCAGAGTTCAAGAGTTTAACTGATGTGATCTCGTGGAAATTATTCACATCTGAGAACCTTACAGAAATTCTCTGTCAAATGTCAAAAATTACAAATTACCTTCACACGCTCTCCGAATTCTAGGTGGAAAAAAAGACACTTACTGTGTGTGATGTACTTGATGACAGTGCTGATGATGCAGAGGAAAGGTTGTTCTGATGACTGGACAGCGAACTACAAAATAAAAGTGAATAACAATTTTCGTTGAGATCAGTCATCATGTGATAATGCCTACTTAGAGAAGGGGATATTTTTGGGCACAATTTTAAAATTTGTTTTAAGATTACACATATGGTCCATTGGCAGCTTCGAAAACCACATACTGGGCTGTAGTGTAAACCTCCCCTTGCCTTACTCTAAAAACTATTTCAGTACCGATGGCATCTCTGCTCCCCATCTAGACAGGAGACAGACCTCACCAAAACTTGGAGGTCTAGACTGCAAGATGCTGGTTCTAGCATGAGTTAGCATGAAAAACTCTGGCTCCTCTAGCCCTATGTTTTCTTTTAGATTAAAGAGTCAATTATACATGGTACTTGTCTCCATTTCTTCTACAAGATGGTGAGAATAAAAGTTCTTTTTAAGAAACAGAAGTTAAGATTCCCTAGCCATTAGTACTTGTAAAGGGCAAGAAATATTTCATTCTAGTTGTAATGAAAAGAACTATGTTCAAATAGTCAACCAAACACACTATGCTCACAGGCTGGGTAATTAACCATAAATTCTAGCATTCAAATCAAACTCTCCTGGCTTAACATGACGAAAAGGCTCTCTGATAGAGATTAACTGTATGAAGGAGACATAAGTTTTCCAGAATTTCATTATAACTTTGCTGATAAAAAAGATTCAGTCTGAAAAGCAATTCTTAAGAGTCAAGTTGGAAATATATTTGGAAGTAGGCACCACAGTCTTTTCATTTTTCATCTCAATTTTCATTTCATTGCCAGTCCTCTCCTAAACCTAAGCTTAGATGAACATATAGAGTAAGGCTGGGTGCAATGTAACAGTTTAGATACTATTTGGCTTGTGGGAATCAAAGCAGAGGCCAACACCAGCCTGAACTGAAGACCTTCTTTTCCCTAAAAGAGGGGCTAGACCCCTACTAATTCACCAAAATGCAAGGGGGTACTTTTTCAGGAACAAGCTTTTCTTCAGAGGGTATGTAAATAAAAGAATGGCTAAGGGAATTAGGCAGTTCATTTTATTGAGTCTGGTTTTTTTTTCTGCTAAGATATAAGCTAAGCGAAACCTTACCCAAATCATTTATTTTAAAAATTTATCAACCATCAGATTGAAAACACTATTTCCATATTGGAAACAAATCTCTACATAGCTTTCCATTTCCATCAGATTTCAAACCAATGTTTTCTTTTTGTTTCGTTTTGTCTTTTTTCCACTCCAGGCCCATATAACACACTATACCTGCTTAGCTGAGCGAGGGAGCCACTGGACAAGTCGCTGGACTGGGACAAGGAAGGCAATGTGACTGTGTGTGGGGCTGCTGAAGGCAGAAGCGTAGTACCAGAAGCTGTGCTTGGCAGAGAGCCCAGAGTCGGGAGAGAGGGAGAGGTTTCTGTTGTCTTCGGTGCTGTAACAGATGAAGTAGCTGCAACAAGTTTATTTAAGTTGCAGAGAAATCCATAGAACAGGGTTCTGCTAAGTTCAATAATGACAATGAACTTGTAACTCAACAGAGAGCCTTCACTTTCTACTGTTATTTATGATATAAAACTGTGATAAAGTAGACAGTTTATAGAATGTGACAATATTGGAAATTAGCATCCTTCACTGTTAAACTGATGCCTTTCCTTATACAAACTAGTGGTATGCAAGAGAAATCAACATTTTTTTGGGGGTACAAAATAAATTCCTTTTGATGAAGGGCAGGAGATTTTACACCTACTTCTACATCTACAACACTACATGGTCTTCTAGCTTCAACCCACAGAGTGGATCAAGAAATCTTTCAGGGAAAGATCTTCTAAGCCCTCATGCAGAAGAATTATTCTAAAAACTTTCAATATCTGTATTTTCAAGCAAAATGTAATTTAAATTCACTGAGAGAGGAAATGCTCTTTCCTGAAAGGGTTTAAAAATTAGACTACTAGAAACTGCTTAATGGCCACTATGCAGGTCAGGTCTGTGATTTCATTAGTACAGGGAACTCCAGAGGTAAGGAAATATCATTAAACAAATGTTAGCAAGCACTCTGCAACGGTAGCTTTAGAGAACTCCCTAGGATCTTGGCTAAGGGTAAGTGACTTGCTAGGCATCTGAGAAAAGGCTTGAATGCAGCTCTCTAAACTGTGAAGTTGGCTGCCTGTTCTGCCTCACTTACATTACTGGTTTTATCTCCCATTCACCTATTTGCTGATTAATGCCTGGCACCTAAACTTTAGTTTAGAAGTTGCCAAAACAAAACAAAAACAAAATACGCCAGCATGAAATTTTCCATATATTTAGCTCAAATATGTGCTTGAAAATAAAGCATGAATCTTTTCATATTTCTTTGAATGGGAATCAGCATTCCTTCAGGAAGAAAGGTTGATTGTAGACACTGGAGATGCAAATTTGTACAGTAAAATCAGTCTAAACTTTTAACTTTTCTTACAAAGCTTGAGTCAAGGTACTCAGAAGAGACTGGCCATCAGAGAAGCTAACAATTTATAAAGTACAGTTAAAAGAAAAGGACCTAAGTGAACTCAAACACAGTCTGAGACTAAACTACACGATGAACAAAAGCCCCTCTGTGACAGGACGATTCTCACATGCCCCCTCTTTTCAAGGTGAAATCTTTTTAAAACTAAGTAAAATTTTCAAATATTTAAAAGGTCAAAAAAATTCTTTCCCATTAGGACTTGTTAAAGGGATGGGCTGTTTCACCACCATATACTCTTTAAGGTCTCAACTGTCACCACCATCCACAACAGTCAAGGGCAAAGCACTTCCTCAGAGGACTTACACACATTAATTAATCTGATCCTCACAAGAATCCTATTAAGACCAATTGTCCTTATTTTAAAGGAAAAGAAACTGAAGTTCCAGGACAAGCACTAAACGAGAGATGGGGCTTGGAATCCGGCATGAGGACTGAGGTTTCTCTCACCTCTAAGCCAAGTTCCTTGAGTAGCTACCTCTGCAAGGTGGTGACACAGCCTTCTGGGGATTATGCTTCTTATCTCTTAAGTGTTTTGGTATGATAGGGTAAAAAAAAATATCCAGCAGGACGTGGGAGTTAGAAGCAGCCATGTCTAAATTCTATTTCTAATATTTTGACAATTTCCAATTGTAACCTGTTACCCTCTCTGACCCTCAGTCAACAAGCACTTAGAGAATTAGAGCTCACTCTGTTCCACATGCTGTGATGAGTGCTGAGGATACAAAGAAAAAGCAGCAACAATCTCTCCCATAAAGAAGCTCACATTTGTAAAGGGAGCCTGGGCATATATGGAGTCAATACAAGGTGACCTTAAGGGAGGGAGGAATGAGCAACTGGAAGGGGCATAAGCTAGAAATGATGAGGCTTGAGGCGGGTCAAGAAAGATGCCAGGGTCTAAGAGACACACGTGAGGAAAGAGCATTCTAGACATGGGACACAGCCAGGGGAAAGGAATGGTGACAGGAAATAAGGCTACAAATAAGGAAGTGGAAAGAGGACAGCATGACTGGACAGAAGAGCACGTGGAAGGCAGTACGAAGGAGGGAACGGTAAGATGAAGAGGTTTAAATTCCAAAAAGAAGAGTTTATATTTAATTCAACAGATAATAAGGTCAGAATTTGAGAAGCAACGACCTGGTCAGATGTCCATTTTAGAAAAATGGCTTTGGCAGGTACATGGAGGATGGGTTACTGCAGAGAGGGACTTGAATCAGGGAAACCACCTAGAGGGCAATTTTAAATAGTCCAGATGAAAGATGATAAAGCTTTGCTGGGGGAGGGGCAAAGAGTGAGGGAAGGTGGCTATGTGAGTGGAAAGAAAGGAATACAAGAAATGGAGGAAAAAACCTCCAAGATTTGGCAACTAATTATCAAGACATATGGGGTGAGGGTGAGGAGTGGAGAATGACTCCGAAGCTGGGAATCTGAATGATTGGAATTACGGTGCCAGGAAACTGCTTAGAGGGATGGAATTTGGAGGAAAAGGATATCCCAACATCCAGTTTGCAATATCTGATTAAATCGCAATGAAGAGACTATGGCTGAACAGTCACTTGCACAAAGATGGTGAATGAATTCATGGGAACTTGATGGGATCATCAAGTACAAGAGTAAAGAAAGAAAAGATGCAGAGCCTTGGGATATAATCACAGTCAGTGAATATGACATGACTGATGATCTAACAGACGTCTGAGGGATATTCAAGTACGTAGGAAAATTAGGAGAATGTCACAAACCCTTAGAGTTAGTGGGTATGAAACAGATGAAGATCCAGCAGGAGACTCAGGAATGTTTAGATAAGCAGGGAAACATAAAACTGAGAGGAGTGAATATTCAGTGGTTAAAAGGGTCCAAGGCTACAAACCAAAGAGGAGAACTGAGGAGCTAGTGATCTGGCAATTAGGAGGACATTAAGGCCTTTGGAGAAAGGGGCTATGGCTGAGTGATGAGGCTGGGAGCCGGATTACAGAAGTTTAGTAGTGACGTGAGGAGGAGAAAGCACCCAGTACAAATGGGTTTAGGAAAGGGTAAGATATGTAAAACAACGGCTAACTAACGAAGAAGCCAAGTTCCAGTGAGGTTTTTTTCTCCTTGAAGGACACAGGAGACTTTGGGGCATCTGCACAGACAACACGGAAAGGAACAAAGAGATCAGATTAGAGGAGGTAATGATGGGCAAGGGGGACAACAGAAGATGACATTAACAATGAAATACTAGCAAGACTTAAAAACACTGGACCATTTGTTTGTAAAACACAACTCACCACAAGGTAGTTTTATAAGACTGCAATCACAATACGCTGATTAATATGATTCAGAAAAAGCTGAGAGTCCAACATTCAAATCACTGCTTCACTTTTCTGGAGAGAAAAGTTAGTTATAAGAGGAAAATTAAGGGTGCTGCACCAATTCAACCCAGTGCATATTTGGTCATTTGATTACATGAGACCAAAGGACTTTACACCGGATAGTGCAGGTGATAGGTTACTGCAAGTTGTACAGGGAAAATCTATTACCATTCTATGCATACTAACCTAACCATGCACAGATTACAATGTCTACATATTTATGTGTGAATTAAAAAAAATGTGATGTGTTAAGTTTGAAAAAAATAAAATAAAAGTTTGATGTATGATAAGCAACAGAGACTCTGTCTACTGCTGAACCAAGCAGGATAGACTGCTTTGAATCAGGAAGGGTGGGTGGGGATTTCCCATTGAAGCGCATTATCAAGTCCTTTCATTAATATCATACTAACCAGTTAGTTTGTTAAACCTTAAAACATATAGATTATATCAGATATTTGTTATTCCTACTAGGTCAGTAGTGGTAACATTACAATTTAGTGTTTAAACAAGCTGTGTGACATCAAATTACAGTTCTCCACTTGTTACCAGTATTTAAATATTGTTCTCTGTAGGCAACAATGCAAGAGGAGCCACGCCAGTGCTTCAGCTGATGTTCTCCAGAGGGGAATTCTTACTGGTCACTTCCCAAGAACATGAGCAGTGTGCATCAACTACGATGGGAAAAGCTGGGAAATCAGGGTAGGTAGTGTGGTGGAGAAAGCCCTAGATTTCAAATCCCACTCATGGGACCTTCATTTCTCCATACCTCAGGTTCACTGTTAGGAATGAGAGAATTAGAGGAGATGACCTCTGAGGTCCCTCCTAGAACCTTAGTCATTCAAGTTTGGTGAATCTGTGCCTTATTAATGAGTCTGTATTAAAAGAATTAAACCTGGGACCACATGACCAGATGGATAATGGCTTTCTCTTTAAGCAAGTAGTGATTAGTAAAGTGGACTAAACTGAACTCTTTACAATGCAATTTTGTTACAGATTAGTTTCTTTTCATAAAACAATGAGCTACACAAAGTAGATTTTTTAAAAAAAGGTAGTCATATTATAATGGTTCAGAAATATTTTAGTGATAGTATTATTCTGGAATAAAGAAATCATAAATGGAATACTCCCATTTTTATAGGTTCTAGTGTTGCTCAATATACCACTTACAACTGTAAGTATTCTTTAGGGCAATTCTGAAAGTAGGCCACAACCGATAAACTGGGGAACACAGAGAAGGGACATTAAATCCTTGATTTCCTTAGTTTTTATCTGGGGCAGGGGGAGAGGAGGGAATGTCATATTTTGTGTAGCTCTGAAATGAGCCACTGGAAGGCAGGAATTTGGTTAAAAAAACAGAGATACTAGCCATATGACATCACGTAAATGTCACCTGGAGATCAATGTGTAGGTAGCAGCACAGCTGTGCCAGCACTACAACTGGAATTACAATATGAAGGAACTCTTTAGGAGGCTTGTAGTGCAACGGACAACAGATTCTTTATGGACAGTAATCAACTAACAGTACGCTTTTAACAGAAGCTGCTTCTCCAACAAGGCCACACACAACAAGCAGCAACCTTACCTAGTCCATCAACAATTTTACTAAGTACCGAGCTGGATTAAAGGGCTCTGCTGAGTGCTAGGAACATAAAGAAGAAATGAAAAGTCCCTGCCCTCAAGAAGCTTACACTGGTATTGGAGGAAACCCCACAAGCATGTTTTAGGACTCAGTGGCAAGGCCACAGGTTCCCCTCCCTTGACTAGGTATATACAAAATAGAAAGCTATTCAAAGTGGGAGGGGAACTAGCAGCAAAGACTTCAGTTGATGCTCTGAAGTAAGATGACAGAAAATCAGGCATACAATTTAATTGTTCAGCTACTTCTCTACATTTCTTTCTGTGCCTGATGTATTCTCTCATTTTCAAAATTGCTAAGATCCTACCATATCTTTTTTTCTGTCTGCTCATCAGTTGGGCAGCCAGGTGGCAAGGTGGGTAGAGTGCCAGGCCTGGAGTCAGAAAGACATGAATTCAAATCCAGCCTCACACATTTAATAACAGAATAGCCATGGACAAGTCACTTAAGAACCATTTGTCTCAGTTTCCTCATCTGTAAAAATGAGCTAAAGAAGCAAATAGCAAACCACTTCAGTATCTCTGCCAAAGAAAACCTTAAATGGGGTCACAGAGAGTTAGCTACAAATGAAACAACTGAGCTCCTCAATTTCCACTGCTACTTCTCCACCTTAGGCTCTGCTAACGTCTCATCTGAACTACTGCAGTAGCTTTGTGTGCACTGCTAGACATATTTTCCTAAAATAAAATTCTGATCATGCTATTCTTGTGCTAGAAAGTCTTTAAATGCTTCCCCTACTGCCTGCCAAATAAAGCCCAAATTCCTTAATCTTACATTAAGATTACAAGCTTAATCAAGCTACTTGTCTAGTCTCATCTCTAATACTGCCTGACATAGATGGTTATCCTCAAATATAAGCTTTGTGGCTGGGGATATCTCCTCTTTTTGGAAGGTCCTAGAGTCCCCTAAAAACTTACCTGTCCTGCAGGGTATAACTGAAATGCCACCTAATTCTTGAAACCTACTCTAAACCTGTCAAATACTCTTCAGCACTATAATGCTTATTTCACTTTTGCTATTTAATGCATCATTTATGTGTTAAAAATTTCCATGAGATTGCAGACTTTGTGAAGGGGAAGATTAAATCTTATTCACCTTCATATCTCCCATAAGCCTAAAATGTGTTTGACGAATTAATGAATCTGGTTTACAGGGCACAAATAACATACTAATTCAAAAAGTACTGAAAGGAAGGAAGACTCTATTGTTTTCAAAAGAAAACATTATATAAAATACGTGGTTATTTAAACTCATCTCGCACTTATCAAAAGATTGAAAAGCACAGTAGGATTTCAACAAGCCTGAAAAGATCAGTATCACTTTACAATGAAGGTAATGAAGGAAATTTAAATAATTTTTCTATAATCACACCCAACACTTTATACGTAAAAACCGTAAATACTAATGCTAAATCCACACTGCAATTGCAATATATAAAGAAAAAAAGACTGAGAATAGCCCATGAATTTAAGGGGGACATTTTATCACACACACACACACACACACACACACACACAAACACACACATTTATCTTGGGTCTTATTGACCACAAGCAAAAACCCAAAGAAATAGAATATTTTTCTTGATTCAAAATTACTACTGACAAATTTTTTTTGGCTAAAATAAATGTATACAGTTTTCAAAATATTAGGAGTAAAAGATCCATAAGCAGGTGGAATTTTCTGTAAGAAATCTAAGTTTTTTTTATGATATTTGTTTGGGAACAAGAGAGGGGAGAGAGGCAGAAGAAAATGTCATGAATGCCATATAATCTCTAATGCGAGAAGCAGGAAAGCACAGGCAAGATAAATTTTAGTTGGGTAACCATAATTAGACGTTAAAAAAAGTCCGCTCGGACAGACAATGCTCTCATTTTATTTACCTGCTGATGCATGAGGGAGTAAGTTAGTTGTTCCCTGTATAGGAAGCAATTTGACTGATGGATCTAACTCCCAAAATTGTAGGGAAAAGTAGGAAGACTGACAAGACGAACAAGCAAGACAACAGTAGAATACCAAACAAGCCCTTGAACAACCAAGAAATAAAAAAAAAAAAACAAAGAGAAGATAAAATGCGAGAATTGTAAAGGACCTTGGAGCAGCCCCTGGGAAGCAGCTCGATGAACTTCATTTACATCTTAGCCCAGGAGTTCTGAAATGTTTGTGCTCATGAAACAATCTTCTTCGTTGAGATGAATGACAGCACACCCCCACTGACGTTTCCAATACTTGAGGACATATGAGAGACTTGTGGATAAATGTAGTTCCTGTCCAATATCAGTAACCATTTTTGTTGAGTTCGTTCTGAGTTCAAGGTCTGACAAGTTTTCATATTAATGCATGACTATTAAAAGGCAAGATTTGTTTACTTTATAAGTATTACCTTGACATACTACATAAACTGCTTTTGGGATAACAGCATAGCAAACTTCACAGAACACCCAGTGCAGCTCTTGGCATACCTCTGGAGAGCCACGGTCCTAAGTCACTCACTTACTTTTCTGTAAAATTACAAGTCTGAGAAGAGAAACTTGACTGCTATGGATTTGCAAATATCTAAACTGCACTTTAGTACATTAACAGTATTTAATTTCTCATTCTCATTTATAAAATTGTGAAATCAACATGTCAAAAGGCAATAAATAAGTCATCTAGTTTAACCTACACTTGAAAAATTCAATCCACAAGCAGGTGTTTTTAACAATTGTTGTTACGGATCCCTGCTGTAGCACACTGAAGCCTACATACATCTCTGTTCAGAATGTTTGTTTGCCTACATTCTTAATGGAAGAAAATGGTTAAATTTCAGTTAGAGGCAAGTGAAAAGAAGCATTTTCCTCTTCATCAGACCCTAGGTCTTGCTCTACAACATAACTGATACATGATCCTCTGGTATTTGCTAGAAGACATCTAGTCCAATGAGGAGGAATTCCTTATACCCACAGGTAGCCCTTAACATTTTTACAGGTTGTACAGGGGGAACAGAGGGGAGGTATTGCACTCCTAACTCATTTTCAAACTTACGTTCATTAAAATCTTAAGTAATGTTTTTAGATGAATTGCATAAGCACAAAGAACCCATCTTATCCTTTTGGACTGATTTTTTAAAAACAGTACTGTACTACTGTACTAAAACTGTACATTTCTAGTCTATCTAGTTCTTTTGGGATCTTATCAGATGTTAGTCAACCTACAAAGCTGTATCATCTGTATATTTGACAACACATGCTTTTTATACTTTTGGCCACGCAAATATATCAAAGCGCAAAGTGCCAAGCACAGATGACACCTTCTTCCAATATGCCAGAGAATTTAGAGTCAACCATTCAAACACTTTCAAAACCAACTGTCTGTTACCCCGACTCCTTCAGCTTTTGAATAAGAGCATAAAAATCTTTGCCAAACTTTGCTAAAATCTAGGTAAACTATCTATAGCGCTGATCTGGACTAGTAACCTTTTCAAAAAGAAATGAGGTTAGCCTGTAAACACTGTGTTTTTGGTCAAGCCTAGATCTTTGTCATCATCACCTTCCTTCTCTAGATGTTCCCTAACCATAATTTAAATACTGTCATCTAGGATTTTGACAGGAATCAAAGCAATACTCATTGGTCTACAGTTTGGAGAATTTTCTCCACCCTCTATCCTGACCTCTTTTTAAAAAGTAAGACTTTTTTCTCTTTTTAATCCTACAGGACCTGCTTTCATTCTCTACCATCTCTAACTGATCACTGACAATGGCCGAGCAAACTCACATTCCACTTTTAGAATCAAACTATATGAATTCATCTGAGAAAGGGTATCTGATACAACAAGAATATCTAGATGTGTGAAGGTGACCTAGCAGTACTAGATCTCAAATTCTATTACAAAGCAGTAATCACTAAAGCAATCCAATACTGGCTAAGACATAGCAGTGGGTTAGTGGAAGATATCAGGTACACAATACTAGTAAATGACCATAATAATCTGGTGTTTGATAAGCATAAAAATGCAGGCTTTTGGAACAAAAATTGCCTTGAAAAACTAAAAAGTAGTCTGGCAGAAAACTACATGTAGACCAACATCTCACACCATATGCCAAGATGAGGTCAAACTGGCTACATGAGTTACACATAAAGGGAAATATAAGAAAATTAGGGCAACATAAAAAATTATACCTACTGGATCTATGGATAAAAGAAGAGTCTATTATGATTAAAGAAGAGGTATATAACATCATGGGAGAAAATTCTGGCCACGTTGAATTAAAAAGCTTTTGCACAAACAAAACCAAGGTAGCTAAGATTAAAAGGAAAGCAAAAAACTGGGAGGTGGGGGTAGAAATTTCCAGCAAATTTCTCAGATAAAGGACTCATATCTCAAATACAGGGAGGTGAGTCAAATTTATAAAAATAAGAGTCATTCTGCAACTGATAAATGGTCAAAAGGATATGAATAGGCAGTTTTCAGAAGAAATTAAAGCTCCCTATAGTGTTAATGAATAGAATACTATTGTGCTTTTATCAACGATAAGCAGGATGGTTTCAGAAAAACCTGGGAAGACCTATCTGAACTGATACAAAATCAGAACACTGTGCACAGTAACAGTGACCCTATAAGAAAAATCAACTGTGAAAGACTGAAGTTATTCTGACCAATCCAATGACCCAAGGCAATTCTGAGTCACCTTAAAGAGAACTGATAAAACTCTTTTGTGAAGAACAAAGTATCATTTTTTTCATTGTATTTTTCTTGCCCTTTTTTGACTTTGGCAACATGGAAACAAGTAACACCCACCTGAGCAGTCCCATCTGTTTTCTGATTGTTCTTATTTCTAACATAGTTTAAAAACCAAAACAAAAAAAAAACAAAAAAAAAAACAAAAAAAACAAAAAAAAAACAAAAAAAAACCAATCCCCATTATCTTTTGTGGGTGTCGTTAGTTTTGTTTTCCTCATCAGCCTTGGCTCATTCTGAATTTTGGTACCCCTGACACCAGTCTTACGGAAATTTGCTTCCATTCATTTCCTGTTGTGTCTTCCATCTAGTAAGTGTCATTTAAAAATCTGAATTGGGTCATAAGTTTCCTGTTCATTGGTATAGGTCACTTTAGACAACTCTCCTTGCAGTTGTTGGTTTCTGTGTCTCAAAAATTTGTTTATGAATGCTTCCCATCCTCCAGGGATGACTTCTACTGTAGAATTTTAGGCCAGTAGATCCTACCTATTGTTTCTCTGTATAATGAGAAATCTGCTCTCCTTAAACCTAGGGTAGGTAGCAGATATTCCAGCAGTACAGGAAGAATAGATATTATTCATTGCTTTGGCAAATAGTGAATCCTGCCAAAGGTCATGATAACTGAAGTCCTCTGTTATAACTCCACTAAACTTCTGTGCCAGATTTGTGATTTATCTCCCTAATTCATCTGTTTCCTCTTTTTGTTTACATAGTCTACAGAGAGAGCAATGTGGTGCAGTAGATAAAGAGCATTAATTAGATTGGAGTCAGGATGACCTGAGTTCAAATCTTGACTTTAACACTTTCTAGTGTTAAAGTCACTTAATCTTGGAGGTCTCAGTTTCCTCATATGCAAAACAGGGATGATAATGGTACCAACCTCTAAGAGTTGTTGGGAGGATAAAAGTAAGATAATAGTAAAATACTTTGCAAATTGTGCTAAATAAATGTTGGCTTCGTAGTAGTAAAAGTTGTAGAACCATCTGTAGTATGTTGGTGACAATACTGTTTCTGTCTCGGCATCCATTTCTCTGTACCATTCATGTTAGGATTTCTCAAATGTGTATTTCTATAAACATACAAGGAAGGTGTGCCCTATATTCTCCCCTTTATAAACACAGCTTAAAAAAAAAAACACCTCTCATTTATCTGGAGTAAGTTTTATCTTTCCAGAGCAATCTTCCAATCACTAGTTTCATCCTCATGGATTCCAACAGGTACCTTCCTATTAGAAGCTTTCTACGTTGGTATAAAGATCTCAAAGGACATGAGTTTTATGAGCAATTGATTCCTTAGATTTCAGATGACTTGTGAACATCAGATATGTCTCATTTCTCTTCCCATAATCAGGCTCACACAAGATGGCATACAGCTTGTTGCGTTTACATTTCTTGTTTTTGCCTTCCAGTTAAATGTCATTGTGATTAGATTTGAAAGATTCCAGGTAAATAAATTCTCAAATCCTTACTCATCCCTGACTAGCTCACCATACCTACATTTTAAATATTGGCCCAAAAATCCCAATTCTTCTCTGAGACACCTATTTTCTCCAGCTAGTCACTTCATGATTCTGCCCCTTCTTCTCTGAAAGTCCTTGTTGCCTTCAAATGGTGGTAACAATGCAAATACTACTAGATGCTTTAAGATCTTCAGCTTCTTCCCTAAGCCGCCTTAAAATCTCTGGGAATGCTTTCTAGATTCCTTATGGTAGTATCATTTATGACCACAGGAATCATTAGAAGTAGCTGGAAATGACAACTTCTTATTTTTCATTTCCTTGTTTTCAGATGGGGAGCACTGGCCCCAGTACCCTGAAGAAGACAATTATTAACAGCCAAGTCCAAATGACTGTGTCCAAAGGCCCCTAATATCTTCCTCATCTTTTAGAAAGCAGTAACCATCTTCTTAACTTTTTCACTAATGTAAAAAGTTGGGTCTCTTTCTAGATGAATTAAACTTTCCCAATTGATGGAATCACAGAAAAGATACACAAAGTTTTATAGACAACATGTTCTAGGATTATGTGATAACCAATAGTTAACAAGACCTCCATATCATAAATCAAATTCATTAGCTCTGAAGTCAACCTGTGGAGTCCTGACGAAATCAGGCACAGAAAAAACATTTTGTATACTTACTGTCTAGATTTTGCTGAGTTCGAACACCACCATGTCCATTCTGCATCAGAAGGAAAAAAGGACAAGTAAAAATTAGCTTTATAACTATAGGAACGGTGTAAGGAATATCAAGAAAAATTAATTTAATAATAATTAATTAGCTATGTATTTAAAAGGGGAGAATGGAGGGCAGAGTTGCCTTGAATGTGAATAATAATAATTACTGTAACAGCATGGGTTACATAAAAATGAACACTGTATTAAGATTATAAGGTGCCAATATAAATAACTTTTAAGAATTCACTGACTAGTACCCTAAAATTTTTTATGATCCAGGAAAGACTGAGGAAGAAAAATGTTAGGAAATAAAAAACAGAACATATTAACTACAAAGAACGGAAATTTAACCAGTAGGCAGAGAATATATTCCAAGCTTGTGTCAGAATTCTAATGGCAAAATATACAATTATTCCCAATGGCTAAGGCTGTCAACAATCTAACAAACTCAAAACTGCTACATGTGAGTATCAAGCTGGGAGATGTTTCCAGAGTTCAAAAGAGACATCCTTAAGGTAAGGATTGTGGCTGATTGCAAAGGAAAACAAATTCCAGATAAGAACTGAATTAGTCTCCAAAGAAACTGTAAAATTGAAAACAACAACAGATACTTACGCTAAACAGCTATATTATCATAAGGAAAGAAAAATACCTTCCTCTTCCCCTTCCCCACCCAAGTTTATTTATTCAGAGTAAATGGAACTATTTCCTTGAGTAAGAAACCAATTGAACTAATAAATAACCTAACATACTCAGTTAGAATCTTACCAAGGGAAATGTCACAATAATTCTGTTGATGACTAACTAAAGCAATTTTTCTTTTTCAAAAAGTGAAAATAGGGTGGAGTCAAAATGGCGGAGTAGAAAGACTCACGTATGCTATCTCCGAACCCACAGCCCATGGATTTAATGTAAGAAGAGCTCCCCACAAGTTCTGCATCACTGCAGGGTATGCAGAAACACAGTGGAAGAGATTTCCATTCCAGAGAGCCCTGGAGAGCTGTCCCCAGGGTCCGTCGCGCCCCAGAAAGTGGAGCCCACCCCTGTGCTGCCCTGGCCACGGCCCCAGAGGAGCAGATCCAAGCAGGCTTCAGGGACGGAATCTCCGGCAGCCGGGAAAGTCCCTCCGCCCACAGATGCTACAGGTCAGTGAGAGAGATGTCTGGGCTGGCCGAGAGGTGAGGGGGGTGTCTCCGTGACTAGGGCCCCCTCGGGAGGAAGCAGCAGAGGCAGGGGCAGCGGCCAAGAAGACAAGATCTTCATTACTGAAGGTCTCTGCATAAAGCCCCTGAGGGAGCTGAGCCTGGGAGATGGCCCTGCCCCCACCCCAGCACCAGAACTTAAGCTCACATTGAATAGCAGCCATGCCTGCCGTGGAAAGCCCATTTGAATCTCAGACCCCAAGCACTAGCTGGGCGGATCTAGGCGGGGGTGGACAGGAATCTCAGAAGTCAAGTAACTGGCTGGGAGAATGCCCAGAAAAGGGAAGAAAAATAAGACCAAAAAGAGCTTCTTTGAGCAGGTGCAAATGTTCCCACCTTTCAATTCTGATGACAAGGAAATATTCTTACCATCAGGGCTTTAAAGACGTGGAGGGCGGGGCCTCTGTATCCCAGACATCCTAGGGGGATGTCGGGTGGGCTCAGGCCTTGGAAGAGCTCAAAAAGGATTTTGAAAAGCAAGTTAGACAGGTGGAGGAAAAACTAGGAAGAGAAATGAGAGAGATGCAAGAAAAGTATGAAAAATGGGTCAATACCTTGCTAAAGGAGACCCAAAAAAATGCTGAAGAAAATAACACCTTGAAAAACAGGCTCACTCAATTGGCAAAAGAGGTTCAAAAAGCCAATGAGGAGAAGAATGCTTTCAAAAGCAGAATGAGCCAAATGGAAAAAGGTTCAAAAGCTCACTGAAGATAATAGTTCTCTTCAAAATTAGAATGGAACAGATGGAGTCTAATGACTTTCTGAGAAACCAAGAAATCACCAAACAAAACCAAAAGAATGAAAAAATGGAAGAGAACGGGAAATATCTCATGGGAAAAACAACTGACTTGGAAGATAGATCCAGGAGAGACAATTTAAAAATTATGGGACTACCTGAAAGTCATGATCAAAAAAAGAGCCCCCCCTAGACATCATCTTCCATGAAATTATCAAGGAAAACTGCCCTGACATTCTAGAACCAGAGGGCAAAATAACTATTGAAAGAATCCATCGATCACCACCTGAAAGAGATCCAAAAAGAGAAACTCCTAGGAACACTGTGGCCAAATTCCAGAACTCCCAGGTCAAGGAGAAAATACTGCAAGCAGCTAGAAAGAAACAGTTCCAGTATTGTGGAAATACAATCAAGATAACTCAAGATCTAGCAGCTTCTACATTAAAGGATCAAAGGGCGTGGAATAGGATATTCCAGAAGGCAAAGGAACTAGGACTCAAACCAAGAATCACCTACCCAGCAAAACTAAGTATAATACTTCAGGGGAAAATATGGTCTTTCAATGAAACAGAGGACTTTCAAGCATTCTTGATGAAAAGACCAGAGCTGAAAAGAAAATCTGACTTTCAAACACAAGAATGAGAAGAAGCATGAAAAAGTAAACAGCAAAGAGAAGTCATAAGGGACTTACCAAAGTTGAACTGTTTACATTCCTACATGGAAAGACAATATTTGTCTTTTAACTCTTAAAACTTGTTAACTCTTAAAACTTTTCAGTATCTGGGTAGTTGGTGGGACCACACACACACATACACACACATACAGAGATAGAGAGCACAGAGTGAATTGAATAGGATGGGACCATATCTTAAAAGAAATTAAGGTAAGTGGTGAGAGAGAAATGTAGTAGGAGGAGAGAGGGTGAAATGGAATGGGGTAAATTATCTCTCATTCAAGAGGCAAGCAAGAGACTTTTTAGTGGAGGGAAAAAGAGGAGAGATGAGAAAAAAACATGAAGTTTACTCTCAACACATTCGACTAAAGGAAGGAATAAAATGCACACTTATTTTGGTATGAAAACCTATCTTACAATACAGGAAAGTGGGGGAGAAGGAGTTAAGCAGGGAGGGAGGGATGATGGAAGGGAGAGCAATAGGAGGAGGGAGCAGTTTGAGGTCAACACTCTTGGGGAGGGACAGGATCAAAAGACAGAATAGAAACAATGGGGAGCAGGATAGGATGGAGGGAAATACAGTTAGTCTTACACAAGATGACTATTATCGAAATCATTTGCAAAACTACATAGATAGGGCCTATATTGAATTGCCTGCCTTCCCAAAGGGAATGGGTGGGGAGGGAGGGATGGGGAGAATTTGGAACTCAAAGTTTTAGGAACAACTGTTTAGTATTGTTCTTGCTACTAGGAAATAAGAAATATAGTTAATGGTGAATAGAAAGTCATCTGGCCCTACAGGGCAAAAGAGAAGATGGGGAGAAGAGAAGGGAGGGAGGATAGAAGAGAGGGCAGATTAGTGATAGGGAAAATTAGAATGCTTGGTGTATTGGGGTGGGGGAAGGGGAAAAATTAGGAGAAAATTTGGAACCCAAAATTTTGTGAAAATGAATGTAAAAAGTTAAATAAATAAATTTACATTAAAAAAAAAAAAGAAATGTGGAGAAAGAAAAGATTATCTATTTTCCAGAAGAAACAATGGAGAAATAGGCACATAGGCTTCTTTTGTTAGGTACATGATCTTAGTCAGTCAGTCAGTAAGCATTTATTAAATGCCTAATGTTCCAGGCTCTCTGGATATAAAAAAGGGGAAGAAAATCAGTCCTTGCCCACAAGGAGCTAAAAATCAAATATAAGTCAAGCACAGTATACTTTCTGAATGTCTTTACCCTATCCTACATTATAACTCCAGAACAGGATCTTAACTAGATTGCATTCCTCTTTCTGAGAGAGAAAGCTCAATGTCACACAGGAGCAAAATAAATCACCTATATTTAATATCACAAGTCAAATCATTTAACAAACTCTACTCTAGAAAAAAAAATCAACCTCGTAGCAGCTGCTTCCATGTCAGAAGTATCTCCAGTAAACAGTGAGTATCCGTCCTCGAATAAGCAACCAATTTAAACACTTGTTAAGCATAGGATTGTGGACATATTTAATTATGTTCTCCATTAGACATCTGAAGGAAATCCCAAAATCACCATCCATGACTTTGAAAAAAACTGTTTTAAAATGCTTACAGGGGGACTCTCAATACCAAAAGAATATTAATGCATCAGAAGAACACTTGATTTAGGTAGTATTCTGGGCATGTCTGAATTTCTGATCATTTCAAAAATAAAATAAAAAAGCTTAGAGATACAAAGAACAATCGATGAGAGAGGAGAGACAAAAAGGCAGAAGAATTCCTAATCTTCTTAGAGAAAAACAGTTTATTACTAGATGGTCATTCTCAGGATATATTACCAGATTTCTTAAACCACATTTCAAAGATGTAATGGCAAATAAGCATATGCAACTATTATTTACAAATCTTTTCTCACTAAGGTATTGTTGTTTTCATATTCTTCCATTCATAATGAAATTCAACTATCAAGTTTACAGTACAAGAAACAAAGTAACAGTTTGAAAACCACTAAACTTGTATATTTAAGCTAGGGAATGCCAGGGAAGACTATGTGCAATATGTTAAGGAAATACAAAGATGAAACAGGATATCATCTGTGCCCTCAAGTCATTTACCATCTAATGACTCAAAATGGCAAAGCAAAAAAGATATACCTAAGTCAAAAGTACATATCTAAATAAAATTCTATGAGGAGTTTTGGGGGAAAAATTATTTGCAGCAGCATAATATACCAGAGAAGGCTTAATGGAGGATGTCATATCAGATGTGAACCTTAAGTAGGTAGGGATTTCAACCAGTGAAAATGAAGGATGGAAGGTAGATTTCATTTCAACCTGGAGGTTTTAGTATAAGAAAGGAAATGTAGGAAGGAAAGAAGAGTTTAATTTAGCTGAAGTACAAAATAAATCAAATACACACAGCAAGAACTAAGATAAATAAGGTCAAGTTAGAGCCAGATATTGGGGTGGGGGAGGGACCCTGAATTTAACAATAAGGAGTTTATAATTTGTCAAGCATTGGGAAGTGATAAAAGGCTTTTGAGTCAAAGGGCAGTCATAATCAGAATGATATATTAGAAAGATTAAGTGGGCACAGGAGCAAAATATTATAAAAAGGAAGAGACAAGAGGAAGGAAGGAATACTAGGTAGGAGGCTATTATAGGAAATCAGCCAAGAAAGTCTAAAGTAGAGAAAAACATGAGAAGGATATATAAAATTTATAAGTTAAATTTGCTATTTTGTATTTAATATTACATACATTTAATATTAAAATTTATAAAATAAAATTGAAATTTATTTTTAAAAACCTGATAGAATGCAGAAATTGAATGGCTGTAGGGGGTTAGGAAGAGGGAAAAAGAAAAGATGACTAAAATTTCAGCCTGAATGACTAGGAAAATGGTAACACTGCCATGAAAAACAGGGATACCAGGAAGAGAAACAGGTTTGGCGAAGGTGATAAGTTCAACGCTGGACAAATGTGAGTTTAAAATGCCAGCAGAACATACAGTGATGTGGAGAAGATAGTTGAAGAGACACAGGAACACTGTTTAAGGAAAAGGCTGAATAAAGCAGAGTCCTGGAATACAACAACTGAGTGAACATGTATCAAATGGGCTCCTATAATCTTAATAAGAGCATCTCCAATAAAGGCCCAATCATGGGATCTAAGCACAAGTAAAGGAACATGGTATCAACAAACCCAAAAGTCCATATATAGAAGAGATTATTTGAATAAAATGTTAGGGAAAAAAGAGGCTCAAATTCATATGTAAAATTATAATTCAATTCCACCAACATTTATTAAAACATGTACTATGTACAAGACATAGGGATACAAAGATAAAAACAAAAAACATCTCCAACATCCAAGGACTTTATGTTTTATGGAGGGATACAGTACGTAAACAAATAAATCTAGAATGGTAGGCTACAGTCACACTCACTCTAATTCATTTTCTCACTGTATATAATGTGAGCACGTGCGTGCACGTGTGTGCACATACACACACACACGCACGCACACACACACCATCTATCTGTTATTATGAAAGAGGATTAAAGAGGATAAAGGGATGGAGTAAAAGCTTGGAGTCTAATTAGATAGGTACCATAGTAGTTTAGGTAAGAGGTGATACAGTTCCAAAGAAGGACGATGGTTGAGTGAATGGCAAGAAGGAGACAGATGTGAGAGAAGTAAGATGGAAGTAAAATGGAAAAGACCTGTTACCGAAAAGGAGGTGGATCAAAGGGGAAGGAGGAAATGGAATAGTCATGGATGACTGAAAGTATGTAGGAGCCTTCATCAAAAATGAGGAAGTTTCTTGGAGGGTCATATTTAGGGGGAGAAGATGAGCTCCATTTTGGATTGTCATATGACTAAGGAACAAGCATGTACAGATGTTCAATGGGCTACGAAAGCTAAAAAGATACTTACTGTGACAGCAATAGAAGTTGTTTCAGATGGAGCCATGGAGCTTTGGTATGCTATCCTGCTATGCACAGAATTCTGGTCGTAGGAGGAAGATGTTGTTACGGGACTAGTGCTCTGAGATGAGTTGGTCAAACTGGAAGAGGTGATGACGGAGGTTGTATAGGTCGACTCCTGTACTGTATTGGATATTGGCAAAGAGGTATTCAAAGGATCACTGGAAAAAGTAAAAGTTATTTATCATCTCAGTAAATAAATGTCATTTCAGATTCCTTCATGAAATACCATCACCTTATTACTTTAATTGGTTAGCGATATTTTAAAATCAATTAAATATTGTGCTAAAATCAGTAACTACAGTATTATACTTAAATACAGATAAATTATCATGGTTCTCTCTAAAGCCATTTTACCTCAAATATTTTTCAGTTCTTGGGGGTAGGGAAAAGCAACTAGATTTTAATCTGCTTGGGAAATTATAATGACACAATGATCTCTTAATGCGGTAGAACCTATATGGGTTTAAGTTTTTCTTCTCACTGCACATCTTTGAGCAAGTTTCTTAATAATTTGTTCTAGTTTCCCAGTTAGAAAGAGGGCATAAGCTAACTTTGATCTGTCACCTGAGGAACAGAGTGGGTGTTAATTTAAAAAGCACTAAACACATACCAAATATAATTGTTTTTAAAAATAGTCCAATAAAAAAGAGGCTTGACAAATCAGTCATAACCCTCCCTCAGGACTGCACATTAAGGTACTGAGCTCCCCCATTCCTGCTAATTGATCAAATTGTAACTGAATGATCAACTGTCAAGGAAAACATAGAAGGCATTCCTTCATGAGGTAGGCGATTATACTACAAGACTGAACTGTTTTCATTACAAGAGATAAGAGATGAACTCAAAATTATGATTCAATATTGAAAAATTCAAAAAGGCTTAAATAAAACTCTGAAAAGAGGAGGAAAAAACTTTAAGGCCAACATGGCACAGAACTATGGGACTACAGCAACAAAAGGAAAAGGTTCAATTCAGCAGTACTTCACCAAGGCCAGAACACACAGCTGGCCAAACTGATGGTGTGGTTTGGTTCTGTGTTTGGTTCTTATAACAGGGTGCTAACACATCGGTCCCGTCAGTCTCACATCATACCAAGTTTTCTGACAGTAGCATGATAAAAAGCTAAACTATGACAAGGAAAAGAATCTTTGGTTCACTCAGAGCTGACTCTTTTCTCTCATAGATACTCTAGTAATCATCACTGCCACTGTCTGTTACCAACATCTATGCTGCCATGCAAGTTTCTTCGTTTCCTCCAGTTCTTCTTGGACCTTCATCGCACACACGTTCATTTTTCTAATTGTGGAGTGTAAACTTCTAGAGGAATGTGGCACGATGGACGAAGAGCAATCATCAAGATCATGAAGTCATGGGTGGAAGCCCCACCTCTTACTCATTCTGATTGGACAACCCCAGGCAGGTTATTTAACCTCTCAGTAAAAAGTTGAAGGGCAGATGCTGATCTGATTGATGGAGGGAAGTTACCACACAAGGAGTTCCTTACACCAATAAAATCAAAGGACCGATTACAAAAAAAACTAGTTCCCCTTTAACTTGTATTCCCTAAAAAGGCAACCCCTTTCAGGAAACTCCCTTTTTTCACTCTAATACTACTCAAGTTGCTTTTACCTTCCTTTAGAAACCAAAGGCATAATAATGAATGACAGAGATGCTTGGTTCTGACTTTAGCACAATAACCATTTAGTGAACATCTCCATGAAAAACTCACAGGAGAGTTTTAAATACACAGGGCATGTTGTGAGAATGAAAAACAGTGTCTTTATAGCAAATAACTCCCAAAGACAGAGTACAAATAAATACATACAAATGTGTCCCCTTATCGACTACTGCCACCCTGCTACCATGGAACTTATTTCTCTTCTCTTCAAAGGAAAAAAGATCACCATCTCATCTTTGATGAATTGTTGAAAGGTTAAATTATATTTTTTTGAGGACCCTAACTTTCCACCATCTTTATATGGAATTCCTTCTGTAAGATGCATCATTTCTACCTTCTACATGACTGTTGCCACAAAACACATATTTCTTCATGTTCTCTTGAAATAGGATGCATGAATCCAGTAAGCAGACTTGGCTAAAATGTTCATGTTTCCATTCCAAAGCAAGCATATCTTGAAAAAAAAAAAAGCAAGCATTCCTTCTTCACTTTGACTTGAACTTATATGTGTGTGTGTGTGTGTGTATGTGTGTGTATATTTAATCAGAGGAATTTTGTGGTTGTGAAAAAAAACTATTAAAATACATGCCTAAAAAAAGGCTGGATAAAGAAATTTGGGGAAGTAGGAGATATTGCTGAGCAAAATGAAATTAATTTTATTCCTCTTCCCTGCCAAGAACCGGTTCTCTTTCATATAGCAGCCAAATATGCCTGCTTAATGTCAAAGTCCCATGGTCAAGAGGCAACTCCTCCAACTCGTAAAACTGTCTCCTTTCCATGAGTCACTTGGACTTAATTGTGTTTGTACCTTACAGAAACTGAAAATAACATTCAACAGCCTAAAACATAGAAAAGAGCAATTTTATACCTTACAGGTTTTGGATATAAGCTGATTTGGGCCTGATTACTATTTTCACTACTCAATGCTGATCCAAATTCAGGGAGAGAAGCTTCCGATCCAAATTCCAGAGCTCCAAACTGAACATTTAACCCTGGAACATCTGCTGATCCCGGCATTTCCACTGCAGATGCAGGGATCTGTAAGGGGAAAACAATGTTTTTCACATTCACAGCTGAGCAGAGTTTTTAGTCTCAAGAGCTCCTGAATATCAAGGAGTCCTTAAATGTCACTGGATGCTGGTGAGGAAGTCTAAGGAATGAAAGGGGGAAACGGAGTTGGGGAGAGGGAAGAAAAATGGACAGTATGGGGATTCTCAGTGACAGCACTGCCACAAAGTTAACGGCCCTTCCTTTAGTTGCACATAATTTTGCACTGAAGTTCTCAGAAAGGAGCTATTTCCTATGGATAATATAAATAAATCCACCTCAATCAATAGGTAAGGGTAACTAAATAGATGTTAAGCTAGCTCTTATGTAAAAAGTCTCTAGTATTTAGTAGCTGTCACCTTCCCTCTCTATTATTACTCCAACTGAAAACAAATGTATTTTTATATGGTACATACAATATGATATGTGTATAAAATAAATTAAACAATAAGCAATTTATAAAGGAGAAATGTTCAATTGGTTTTTTTTTCCATTTTATACTTTGCCTCTGGCAAATTTAACTTGTGACTAGGCTCCTCACCTTGGAAGATGGTGGTACTCTCCGTTTTGGGGGTTTGATCTGTTTTGGCTGAGTTTGCTGGGCAGACACTGCTTGGTTTTCTGCAGACATGCTGGGTAGCTGCAGTATTTTGTTCACAGCGGTGGCATTTTCTCTGGAGTTTTCTCGGAGTTTTACCTGGGATGAGAAGTTCTCCATCCCAGGAGGAGGAACAGGGATGGGCTGGGTCTGGTGCTGCTGTCGCTGACTCAACTGGCTCAGAACTGGGGATGGCTCGGGCTGAGATTTGAAGTCTGTCAAATATCCACAAAGAAAAATGTCCAGCATATAATCAGCATTCAGTTACTCAAAAACTGCTCATTTATTTGTGCTATTCTTTCTGCCACTCTCATGTATAACTGAGCTATGGAAAGAGAATTATTCCATCCCACCCTCTAAATTCAGTCAATCCAGTAGTTAATGTATGAATTTATATTTGTCTACCTAATTTTCACACAAATGGCATGATTGTAACATGCACTTCCATGGCAAGGTTTTCTTCCATATATGGTAGAGAAAAGGTTCAAGTTAAAGAATAATCAATCACTTCAAAAGAATATTAGAAGACCTGTGTGAAGAGATTTCCCTTCAACTATAGCTATATAAGTGAAAATATTAAATAGCCACAAAATTTAGGTTAAATTCAATGAGTGGTATTGACACCACTAACTTCATTATTAAAAAAAAAATAAACACACAATCTTTAGTGAAATTATTTAAAATTACTTTTATGTTTTGATGCCAGTGTTTGAAATTGCAATTAAGATCATTAAATAAAACTTTTAATACATAGTACAGTTTAAATGCTACCTCAGTCAAAAAAACAAAAGGTTCAAGCAGAACAGTACTAAGCTCTTCAGATGACTGTCTCTCCTATTACGCACAACCAAAAACACCAAAATCAGCTATCTGAGTAACCATGTTTATGACCAGCCATAGCCCAGGGCTTACAATACTTTGCCAAAATTATGAACATGCTGAGTTTGAGATACCAGTGAGTATTGTAGTAACTGACACTGGAACTATTATTGTTCATTTCATAATGACTACAATATTGTATTCTATGACTCTCCCTTCTATATGTACAAGGATGTGTTTGCTTAGAATTTTTAAACTATAAAGTAATCCTTCCTCATGCTGGGGAATATAAATGAATTATTATTCCTTGTTATGTATCTCCATACACACATTTATATATACTATAGCTATAATAAGAAGTAAGGCCTTTCTCTCCGTGGCATTAAATAAAAAAGAATACTTTGCCAATACAATTATTTTTAAAACTTCTGACAATAACTGAATTCCCTTTAATTTAGTATATTTGTATTGCTATGTATTGTATTTGCTATGTAATATTATTTCCATAGTATCTGTGTAATTCAATGTAATTCAGCAAATGGTAAGTATATCATGCTTTTCCTCACTGAAAGACAGGGGTTGAGCTGGTTGACTATCTGTAATAGAAAATTCATGCACTTACCAAACTGATTCATTATAGAGGACTGGGGAACTGGGGGTTTAAGATCCCAAGTTGAAGCGGTTGTAGGAGGACTACTGCTGTTTTGTTGTGAACTCTGCTTGCTGAACTGGCCCAAACTTGGAGATTTCAATTGATCTAAGATCTGGGAACCAGCGGGGTTTACCATCTTTGAGGACCCAAGCTCTCCAAACCCAGAACCAAGAACTGAAGACTGTATAAAGGAGGAAGAAAAAAGGACTTTTTCAAGAAGGAAGAATTTCTATGTGAGATGTGAAAGTCAAGTTTTCATCAATATTTCAAAACCTGAAATTCAATATCATTATTTTTGAAACCAGCTTAGAAAAAAAATTCATATTCTGGACATTCTAATAAAATGTGACAACTAACCAAAACTCTCTTTATCTGACAAATTCTGATTTTAAAAAAAGGTGTTATATATTCCACAAATAATTCAAAGGGCATGGCAAGAAGAGTGAGTATAAAACTCAACAGTCAAAACATCACTTTTGAAAAACTTGGTGAACAAGTACCACAAATACAGTATTTGAGATATACTTTATTCAAGTATTGAAACATATCATCATCTAGAACAATCCATGAGTGCCAGCCATCTTAAAAGAACATCACACAAAAATATCAGATTGACTGAAGAGTTCTCAAAAGGGTACCAGGAAACAACCTACTAAGCTACCAGATTGACTGAAGAGTTCTCAAAAGGGTACCAGGAAACAACCTACTAAGCTACATCAAAGTAGACCATATGACTCAAAGAGTCACGTAATATTATTAGGTGATGTGTTCTAAACCAAATACAGCTAGGTATACAGAGACACACAAACTCTGTAACTACAACTCAAAGATATCCAATAGTGTTATAATTTACTTACTTTTAAAAATATAGCCTTTCTTAAGTAAATCTAACTTGAGTACAGCAATTATTTACTTTTTACCTGATTGTTCAAAGAAACCTATAATCACTGAATGTTATTTTAAAAATTCTGCTCAGGATATTTAATTATGCAAGACTCAAATTATTCATAAAGACAGTACTCAGCAAACTTGTACACCCAAATGGCTTTTGCTTTTCTTCAGGTTCCTGAGAGTTTAAACTGGACAGCAACTAAAACTAAAAGCAGAATGGGGGACAAATCAAGATGGAAAAGAGAACGGGTAAGAAATGGTCTAATGGGGTTTTCCTTATTCAGATCATTCTCAGGCACAACTGATGTAGATTTCCTAAGAAATATTACCTGAACAAAAATGAGGTAAAGTGATAGATCCCAATTTAAAAGTCTTCAAATATATACAGTGGTCTGACAAAACAGACAATTCAAATTCTTAAACACAGTAAGCCATAAAGATACAAATGTGGCACTTGCTCTGGCAAAAGTACTGAACTTGGCAGTACATAAATGATAAAGTAGTCAGTGTCTAGATGACAGTACATATGCCACCTCTACTGAAATATAAAGTCTTATTAACAAAAATCTTAAGTTGGACAACGTTTACCTATTTCCCAATGATCCCAAACCCAAATTCAATTCTGTTTCTAAACCAGTATTTATGCTGACCTCTCCCTACCTCTCCTAGTATTTGTAAAGTGCTAAGCTTGGAAAGGAAGATCTGAGTTCAAACCCCACACTTCTCTGTGTCACTTCATCTCAGAACCTCATTTTCCTTGTCTAAGAAAATTGAATACACATGCCTCACAGGATTTCCATAGAGATCAAAAAAAAAGACACATACACACACAACTTTGCCAACTCAAAAGCATCATGTAAATGTCAGTTATTATCCATATGCTAATTCCTCTTTTTCCACTGTTTAACTCAAGTCCCTAATGATCCGAGAAAATAGCCCTAGATAATTTCCAACTCATTTTATATCTATCACCAGTAATGCAAAAGTAGCACTTTTATTAACTGTTAATTTTGTTGCCACATTATTTCCCAAGTGTGCGTCTGGTCTTCCTGGTGAGTTACATAAGGCTGAGGACAATGCCAGCCCCTCAGCTCTGCCTTTCAATTCTTCAAGCCATTGGGTTGATTGAATACAGGCTTTTAGGTTAAGTAACAAAACTAAAGTTGAATGAACAAGTTAAGGAACTACAGGAGTTCTCATTCATCTGCTATGTTTTATTTCCAGATTTTTTGTAATTTAGCATTGGAATTATTGAAGGAAGGAAGAGAGTGAAATAACTAACAGAGAGACAAAAGCTGCATGGTATCCTAACAGTTTCACAGCTGAAGAAAGACACCACCATGACTGTGGCACTACTATATCAGCTCTATGACACCAGCTTCACATCAGGGCAAAATAATCTGTATGAAAATCTGTATGTTGAGCTATATAATCTGCAAATGGGTATGCGACACAAAAGGGTCACAACAAACTGGTTAGGATTGGAAAAATTTCAAAATGGGAGTTAGAAAGGATTGTAGATGTAAATTAGTCGAATATGTTCATTCTCCAGATGAGATAACTTAAACAACCGAAGGACAAAAAAATCTTGTCCCAAGATCATAATGTTAGATAGTTGGCAGGGTTGACATTAGAAACTAGGTCTATTGACTTCAGCAAATATTCTTTCCAAGACCACTCCCCTTAAGTCCAAATAAAAAAAATCCTGCTGCACTCCTTTTTGCTTAAGTTTTTCAATGTGTTCTGCACATTACAGACATTTAAATTTTTATTCCTGAAATATCAAAATCCATATTGGGCAAAACTTAATATTATTAACACCTAACCACAAACCAACCACCACCACATCAACAGTTCCTGTTATGTTCTTCTCAAGCACCAAAAGGAATAATCATATGTGTCTTTTTGTTGTTAGCATGGAAAATAAAAACACCAATAAGAGTGTTTTAAGACTAGAGATGGATATGGCTCTAATTCATAACAACACAAACTCCACAAAAATTTTTATTTCAATTTCATCACCAAGACTTGGAACTTTAATAAGTGTTCTGAGAGAATGCAACTATTTTACTAAAATATATCTTCTCATTAGTCCAGAAAACTCAGAGATAGATGGATTTCAACATATAATAATCAGATATGTGCTTGGAAACTATCACATCACTGTTTCCTGGACTACAAAAAAATTCTGTTTTCTAAATATGACTGGCAAGACTCTGAATTAAATCCCAGAATATGGATGATTGTAGATAAAATGTTACACATTCCTTGAAATTCCATATTGTAATAAAAATCAGTTACCAGACTCTGTGGAGAATAAGAGTTGACAGTACTCGAGTTGCTAGTTCCTGATGCCATCTGAGTGTTGTGTTGAGAATTTGTGAAGACCAGGGCTTGGCCAAAGCCCTGTTGTTGAGGAGGTTCAAATGAGGTGACTTCTGGGACTTGGGTGGAAGTAGAAGGCTTCTGGAGCAAGGCTACCAAGTCAATGCTAAGCAGACAAAAGACAGTATCAAAGTCAAATGCTTATCTTAGCAGAAAAGGTATTGAGAAGCAAAATAAGCTGAAAATTGCACACATGAAAAAACTCTATAAGCAAAGGAGCTATATTTTTGGGAAACAAGTAAAAAAAAAATAGGAGGAATGATACAAAATCCAATTGTGGATTTAGAGGGGACTTCAGAAGTCAATACCTGAACCAAAAATCACTTTAAAAAATAACTGGGAAAGAACTACATGAACCAGTGCTGAGTGAAGTGAGCAGAACCAAACACTGTGCAGTAACAGCCACACTGTGTGATGACCAACTTTGATGGACTTAGCTCTTCTCAGCAATGCAAGGATCTAAGACAACTCCAAATGATGGAAAATGTTATCTGTATTCAGAGAAAGAATTATGGAGTCTGAATGCAGATTGAAGCACTCTATTTTCTCTTTTTCTGCTTGTTTTTTCTTTCTTGTGGTTTTCTCCTTTTGTTCTGATTCTTCTTTCACAACATGACTAATGTGGAAATATGTTTGATATGATACATGTATAGCCTATGTCAAATAGCATGCCAAAGGGAAAAAATTTAGAACTCAAAATCTTGTAAAAGTGAACGCTGAAAACTAAAAATAAATTAATCTAAAAGAAATATAACTGACCATGGTACACACAGTCTTTGTTTAAAGACCTCCAGTGGGTACAGAACCTGCCTACTGCCACTTGAGGCAGCCCATTCCGCTTTAGGGCAATTTCATTTTCAAGAAGACTTTTCATCCTCTTAACTCAAGCCTAAATTTGCCTCCTTCACTCACGATTCTTAAATTTTCACTGTACTCCAAGCTGAACAAATCTAATTCCTTTCTCCAAAGGAAGTGCCCTTCCAATGTTGTCCCCACTCAAATCTGCTTCAGGACAAATACTCCCAGTTTCTGCAACCAATTCTCGTTCATATCCTGAGGCCTCCACAATTCTTCTCTTTGAAGCCGAAGTCTTTCTTTAAAATATTTATTTGAGGCTTAGATGCAATTCAGCTCAGACTCTGTCTAGCTGAGATTCTATCTGGCCCACTTGTGAATACAAGCGTCACAAATGCTTAGGCTCCTTAGGAGCCAAACCAATTTGGCGAATCTTTAATAAACTTTGTTTTCTTTGGCTTTAACAAGGCTTGAGTCGAATTCATTCAAGCACGACTCAGACTGTCGGTATTTTAGGGTCCACGATCACTCCTCAATCTCTTCATTTATAGTTCCCTGATCCGGAAAAACTGCTAATCTCAAGTTCTTCTGCTAAAACTGGAAAAGTGTAAGCCATCAACTTCCAGATGACAGTCCAGGCTATATACCAACTTCCCACTGAATCCAAGGTCTCCAGCCCCCTGGACTTGGCACTACCCAGGTTCTGAAGTCTGACCCCTTAAACAGGACCCAGGGACAGCTCTATGCCCCTTGCCAGCAGGAAGAAGTTTCAGAAGCTAAGACCTTCGCCCTTTACCCCAAAAGAATTTGGGTTCAATCTGCTGGAGGGGGCAATGATGGGGTTCAGATTCTGGGAACTTCCTTGAGCTCTCCTTGTATCACCTCACTCAACCTGGCTTTTCATACTCAAATTGAGCTCTCCAGGTTATCTCCACAGAACCTGGCTTTTCATACTCAATCTGTGGCCATCGTCTGTTACCTCTTGATTGCCCCACCTGTTTCCTACCTAGCCACCCCTAGTCTGATATCTCCTGATAGCCTCCAGCTGTTTCCAGCCTTTGACCCTCCTTGGACTTCTCCTCCAGACCCTTCCTAAACCCCTCCTCCCATCACCCTGGACTACCAGACCCCATCCCCCCCCCCAACCCCACCCCCCCATCCCTCCTATACTCTTTTCTGTATTTAAGTTCCATCTTGCCTCCATGAAGGTACTCAGATGCAATCCAGCTCAGACTCTGTCTAGTTGGGGTTCTATCTGGCCCGCTTGTATTCACAAGCGTTACAAATGCTTAGGCTCCTTAAGAGGCAACAAAACTGGGTGAATCTTTAATAAACTTTGTTTTCTTTGGCTTAAAAAAAAATAATAATAATAAAATAAAATATTTGACGAGAACATAAATTAAAGCCAAGCCTAGAATTTCAGTCCATTAAGATAATCTGCTTATTTGTTTTAGTTATACTTCTAAGTTGTGTAATAAACACCATCTGTAGACTACCTCACTTATAAAACAAGTATTACTTATTGTATTTCTTAGGTCCAAAAAACTCAGAAACATTTTCCACATGGATTGGTCAGATATGTGCTTGGAAAAGAGTACATCATTGTTCTTTGGACTTTCCAATAAGGCCTCCCCTCCAAAATTTGGTCAATTGAACACATTTCTTGAAAATAATTTGCGTTTCAGAAAAAAGGAACAATCTCATAAATTTAAATAAAATTTTATCACCTTAAATTTAAGAAATTTGTTTTCACACCTACAATTAATAAACATGAAAAAAGAATTACACGCATTCAAAATCCTCAAACAGTACTTTCAAAAATGTATAAAACAAAACAGATCTAGGCATTTTCAGAACTACAAATTTGCATTAAAAATTTAGTATTTTTTAAAATGGTCTTAAAATTAATTTTTTAGATTTTCCTCAGTACCAAAGAACTGAGTAAAAAAATTTTGAGAAATGATTTCTCTAAATGCTTCACTTCTCATTTGTTAACATGCACCAAGTACCACACCTCTCCCACTAACTGCTTTTTTTAGTTTGTGGAGGCTTTTAGTATTCTGAGCATAGGATGCATTTGAACTTCACTTTCAGTGAATTCTAAGAAATGAGATGGAAAATTGGGAAGATATTTGGAATTAGTTTTTGCTAATTTTGGAGACTTTACCCTGTAAAATTTGTGTGATACATATTTTCAAACCAATTCTCACTAGACTTTAACCTAATATGAGGAATAAAATTATAAGGAAGAGAGACTCTAGGCACTCTACAAGGAAAAAAGGAGGCCAGGTATAAGCCACAACTCACAAGACTTCAATGATGATACTATGAACTGCAATTAATTGAGTAATTTAAATTAAATGAGTCAAAACTAAAAAAAGCTCAAGTTCAAAATGTAATTATTATAAGACTCTTAGGATTTCAATTTTTTTCCTTTTATAATTAAATTAACTCTTAAACAAAGTTGTTTTGCTGAGCAGAGTACTATAAAACTTGTATACTTTTATGATTAATGCAACAAGAGTGTCAATATTATTAAAATTATCTTACTTAATAATACTTCCTTCTAATTCAGAGTCTTTCATGTGTGAGGAAGTAAAGAATCTCAGAACTGGAAAGAATATCTCTCACAGAGTCCCTTACATTATCTATAAATGGTCTTTAGAATAAGTTTCTATTAACTCAGCTGAAAACAAAATATAGTTCCATATATTTAATCCCAATCTTTTTACTACTTAAGTATATAGTATATCATACTGTCTAATAATAGAAAGACAATGGTTACTATTTCCCCAAATCTTTCCCCAATCTTAGTTTTCCCCTTTTATGCCCTTGAGTTAAATAGGGAAAACTACTGCCAATAAGCCAACATACTTAAAATGATGTCTATTATTTGTGTGAAGGCCACAGTTAGAAACCTCATTCTGCGGGGGAAAAAAATTAAGCTTAGTCATTTATGAGAATCAAAAATACTTCCATATCAAAAAAAGAAAATTTTTCTTCCCCTTTTATTTGTGGTACATGATTTAGGTTACCTAATCTAAAATGACCTTGTTCTAATAGCTGTTAAGGAAAGGAGATTTTACCTTTGTCCAGGCGTGACATGATTTTCAGCTGGAACAGAAGAAGCAGTGAATACCTTCGTTTCAGAAAGCTGCATGGAAATGAGAAACTTAATTCTAGGTGTTAGGCATAGCATAAAACAATGTGCACATCAAATTCCAGGCAATCACAAGCTATTAAATCAAGCTTCTCATGGTAGCTAAGTCAGTGGTAGTTTATAGGAAAGGTGAAGATCTTTAAGTATCAAAGGTATTTGGGTTTGATCTCCAAAGTAACAAGGAGCCCCAGTAAAGGATGGAATCAAACTTCATATAGGGAAACCAATGAGGAAAGTACTGCAGTGATCCAGATGAGAGGGGATAAGGACCTGGTGGGTAGAAAGAAGACAAATGAAAGAAATGCTATGGATGCTGAAGAACCAGGATGTAGAAACAATGGCTACGGGGAAAACAGGGGAGGGAGAGTAGAAGACTGAGAATGTGAATGAGCTCTCAACAGAAGTATAATAAGTTCTTTTGGACAAGATTAATTTAAGATACATTAAGATGTATTTCTGATACGCATCTGCTAAAAGCCAAGAACTGAAGTTATTGAAATAACTGAGAAGAGAGCCTAGAGCAAACCTCTGAGGACATACAAAGATGAATGGAATATCAATAAAGACTAAGCAAATGCAAAGTGACAAACGGTCTCCTCCCCACCCCAAACCCCCCATGGCAGGAGACAATCCAAGAGAAAATAGGTCCACAAAAACGTAGGAGAGAGCATTCACAAAAGAAAGTCATTACTGTCAAATACTACAATGAGACCAAGAATGGACAAAGGGAGGAAAAGCCAGTGATTTGACAATCAAATCACTGGTAACTAGAGACATCAGTTTCAGTTGAATGAAGGAAGAGGCCAGAAACTAGCTTGCAAGGGCCTGAGAAATCAGTAAGAGGAGGCAGAAAGTACTGAATTTATCAGACTGTTCTAAGTTTGTTAAGTGTGAACAGAAGAGATCTAGGTTAGTATTTTGAGGAGGTGGGAGGTTTAAGAGTTTGTTTTTTTTAATTGGTTTTATTTAAGAGTAGGGAAACAGTGACTATCCCGCAGTCACATTTTTAGGTCACAGACAATAGGCATTAGTACAGGGCTGGGAAATTTGTAGCCTTGAGACCACTTGTGGCCCCCTAGGTCTTCAAGTGTAGCCCTGTGACTGAATCTAAACTTTACAGAACAAATCCCCTTAATGAAAGAATTTGTTCTGTAAAACTTGGACTCAAGTCAAAAGGCCGCACCACCCAAGGACCTAGAAGGCAAGTGGCCTCAAGGCTGCAGGTTACTGATCCCTGGACCAATACATAGGGAGTCAGTGTGGCGGGGAAGGGACAGAATGATTTCAGGGGTAGTAAACTGTTAGAAAAGATGTGGAGGGAGAAAATCAAGGCAATAAGTAGAGGGGGGTGGAACAGTTAAGAAGAATATCCAACACTTAAAGATTTGGGAGTAAAGGAGAAGGCTGTCAAGGTGTTTTGAGATGAAGAGGGAGTTCATGGTGATGGCCTGTATTTCCCACAATAATATAAGAGAGGTCTTCCACTGAGATATATGATGGAGGGTGGGGTATGTGAGCATGGGAAACTGAAGGGAAGAAGGGAGGTCTCAGAACAGCTGTTGTGAGGTAAAGAATCAATGAAAGAATCAGAGTACCTTGCTGCAGGGAAGGAAGACATGTTGAGAGTGATTAACTATAGCTAAGAATGAGTAGGAAGAAGATGAAGTCACAGCAAGGGTGACAGCTTAGCAATTACTGTGGGTTTGAAGAACTGGGGGTCACAGAAACGACCAAGAATAGGTTTAAAAGGAATGGGACATAGGGAGAGATAGAACAATAGGTAGCTGATATCAGATTTGATTGAAGTACCACACTGAAACCATGTGAGTGGATAAAGTTACCAGGAGAGAAAAGATAAAACAATAGCCACAAATGGGCACCCCAATGTGGGATTCAAAAAGTCTTGTCTATGATAACAAAATAAAAAGGCCACATGGAGTCTGAAATTTTTGCAGTTTTAACCAAAACTGCAAATGTGAAATTAATTCTTCTTGCTCTTGTATGGTCATAGTTTTTTACTGTGATTTTTAAAAGATCATGTCACCCAGCACCATTCAGTTTAAACAGCAGAATGGGGATGATGACAAGTGGAACAAGTTAGTTCCTTGTGGTTCAAAAAGAAAGCGCTGAATTTGGAGGTAGAGGACCTGGATTTGAATCTCAGTTGCACTGCTTGTGTTGCACAGGGCAGGCCATCACCTCTTTTCCTCAAAAGTGAAATGGGAGCCAAGAAAGATGACACTTGTGAGAAATCTCTAAGACAAAGTAAAGTACATTTTCTGACGTATAATTAATCTTACTTTTTCTACAACTAAAAAAACCCTTTTAATAAGCAAAATGTATTCCATTTGGTGCAATCACTGTGCTACATAATTTTGTACTGAGTTCACAAGATTTTGAACACAGATTCTATAATTTACCAAGAAAGCACACTTATGATGGATAGCTATGATGAAGAGCAATTCATTTTTCAAAATCTGGCCTTCATTACACTCCACACATTCTCAATCAGTTTTAATTAAATCAGTCAAGTTCTAAAATGATTTCAGTATGTTTTTGTTCACTTCTTGCTCTTTCCCAAAATGGCATCATATAAGGATAATAATACAGTATGCCATCTCCCTTTGGGAATTTTTATAACTTCAGAACATTTTCGCTTCAAATTATAGCAATATGTTCATCATAATTCATAATTCCCTCAATGGAAGCAACACTTCCAGGCACAATGGAAGTAAAAAACAGGCAACATTTTTGTAATTGTCATCTGCTTCTAATGAACATGCCCATATTTTACAGGCTTACCAGAACTTGTAATAATAGTTTTAAATGAAAAGGTGAGTTTTATCATTAAGAATCTTTACTAGTTCAGTCTTTATAGAGACAATTAATAGTTGTATTTTATTAAACTGATCTATTTGCAACTATTTCAGATTCAAGAAGGCCTTATTGTACCACATTGGGATCAATAATCCCATCCAGCTGGAAGCCGCCCCTGCCCCCAATTCCCCCTATTCTGAGGACTGCAACGGTTCTAGATGATAGTTTTTAAGTTTTTGGCATTGTTTTTCGGATTCAGCCACACTTGCTTTTGGGCTTCAATGTGATCAATCTCATTTTATTGTTGGAAGCATGTTTTGATTTGCTTTGGAACTTCACTTACCCACTGCCACTTCAATATTATAACAGTCAAAGTGTGCCCTTTCAAGAGTTCTACCACTTGCATGTTTACCTGGAGTACTAGCCATTCTTAAACACCAAAGAATTAAAAACAACACAAAGAATGTGTGTATGGCCCCAAATCTAGCACTTAACTCACAAAGAACTAACTAAAGATGGGAAAACCAGCTTAATCTAGTTTTGTTTTGTCAGATGGTGTTCTGAATTAGCCTGTCAGTAGGAACACATGTGCACAATGCTACAAAATGGAAAGTTTTTAAACTGTTGTTGATTCCAAAACTAATCTTCACATACCACACCTCTCAAATCCAGATCCACACCACAAAAGACTCCATAGACTCTAAATCTATGATCCAATAAAAATACTTCCTGTTTTTCTTTCATACCTATGTATTCTATTTGAAAAATGTGTCTGACTCCTAATTCCAAAGACAATAAATCTAATTCTGCTTTTTTGGGGTACAATTTCATACAACTTTATTATGAGATTTTGATGGGAACATATCACTTAGTAATATCTCACCAGTAATTCCTTCTCAGCAATCACTACGTAGGGGTCCATTCAGCCACTGACTAAAGATTTCAAGTGAAATGGAAGTCACTCTCAAGGTCTTATCATATTTCCCTAAGTGTTAATCTTCAACTGCCAATGACCAAAACCCTTCAAATTATTTTGAAAATATTTAGTTCTGACTTATCTATGTGCATATTTCTGCTGTACAAGCTCTAAGTTCCTTGAGGGCAGAGGAGCATTTTTTGTCTCTTGGTATCCTCAGGCCCTAGCACAGAGCTTGGCACATTAACAGCTGTCAAATAAATCTTCGTTGAATTGAACTCAACCAAGAAGGAGTCCATTTGATATTTTTTTAAACTCTAATTTTAAGGAAAGTTAACTGGTAGTCAAGCAGAAATCTGTCTCTGTACCTTATGCTCACTGCTTCTAGTTCATTTGTATGGGGTCCAACATATAAAGTCTACGTCCTCTTCCCGATGATAGCTCTTCAAATCGTTAAGATGCTGATCATATCCTCTTCTCAGACTTCCTTTATCCAAGCTAAACAATTGTAGATCTTTCACATATCCCAAATATAACACAGCTTACAATCCATTTATGATGTCCTCTTTATAATCAAACAGAACACACAAAGCATCTACTACGTGCAAGAAATAGTAACAGTTGCTATGGGGGGAGGCACAAAGAGAACCCCGTCTTACACATGATGAGAGGTAAAGCAGAAAAATGAAAAAGTAAAAAGGGAAACAAGGAAATAGTCATACATGATTATTAATTACTAAATGAAAAGTACAGGCAAAAAATGCTACATGAATTAAGGGAGGAACTTATCAATACAGGCTAGCCTGGTCTGGGAAGGCACACAGAATCTGAGTAAGGAAGATGAGATCTGATGATCCAATCTAACTGCTTTACTTTGGAGAAAGAAAAGAAGGCCCAGAAGGAAAATGGCTTGTCCGAGATCATATAGGTAATATGAACACAGTTTTTGCCTCCATACCTTGCAGACTTTCTGAAGAAACATTCTGCATCCTTCTTAGTTTTGTAGGATGTACAGAATTTGAAATGAGAAGATACATGAGGGGTTTTCTAGTTAGGAGAGAGGCAAGAGAAACAACAGAAGTATGGAGACATGAGTACAAGAAACATGTTGAAGGCAAAGTAAAGAGATGGAGCTGCCTATGGCAAATGCTTTGGTAAGGTGAGTAATCAAGGAACAGGGCTGAAAACATACACTGAAGCCAGGCTGAACAGGGTATGAAGGCCAAACTGAGTAAAATGGAAGCAGAAATTCTTTAAGCTTACCTCTGACACTAGGAATCCTTAAATTCTGTTCAACATCTAATGCAAACACATAGCTTGGCCTACCCTGCTTAGTATCTTCCTCTACTAGAGGGCCTATGTCTTGCATGCATCTGTACATATGAATGTTATGCAGTCCTCATCCCCAACAGATAGAATAAAACCTTCCTGAGGAAAAAGGAACTCTCTCTTTTATCTGTGTATCTTTAACATTTAGCAAAGTGGCTTACAAAGACACTGGAACAGGCACTTAATACTTATTGACGACTGATTATTTTATCCGGTCTACAGCACATACTCACATCTTCATTCCAGTCCTCTGCTGTCCACTCTTCCACAGAGTTCTTCCATGCCCCTGCTGTGACAGGACAAAAAAAATATTAAAGTTCAGAATATACTTTTATTTCAGATGTTTCCTGGTTCCACTCTAAACTCCACCTCATATGAAGCAAAGGGATGTCTGAGATCATTATCAATTCAGTTTAAGAGTTATTGTGCAGGGGGGAAAGCTACTGTGTTTTCAAGTATATTGCTGGTAGGTTTGAAAAATGGACTAACCATTCTGGGGATAAAATTGGCTTTAAACAAGAAAGTTACCAAATTACTATTCATAGATGCCAAATACTGGGATTCATGGGTTAAAGGCAGAAAGGACCAATTTATATGCAAATATCAATGACAACTTTTTTTTTTGGAATGTAAAAACTTTGAAACAAATGGTGGACATTATGTTGCATGAATGTACTAGAACATTATGTCATTAAAAAAACAACAAATGAAGAGAAATTCAAGGGAAGCTTGAAAGGTTTCTAAAAACTGTAATAGTACTTGAATGGAACAGACTAGACAAGATTTTCTTTGTAATCACTAAACTCATGACCCTAAAACATATATTACACAGAAAGATCTCAATGTGTGACCAGAATTACTAGGAAAAATCACAAAGAAGTCAGAAAGAAATCAGTAAGTGTTGGTATATAAAGAAAGGCAAAAAGACAGTCACTGACTAGTAGGAACTCACAACCTAATGCAAAACATGTAAATAACCATATACATACAAACTATGTACAAGGGAAAAACAGAAATAATAAACAGAAGGAAGGCACTAGAATTAAGAGGGGATTGGGAAATGTTTTTGTAGAAAGTGAGATTTAAGTTGAGACTGGAAGGAATTCAGGAGACAGTGAGATGGTAAGGGCAAGCTTCCCAGGTAGGAATTCTGTTCAGGAGGAGAGCTGGGAAAATGCCAAGAGACAGAGTTTGGGGAACAGCCAAAGAGATAGTGTCACTGGATTACACAGTACATAAGGATGGAGTAAGGTATAATAATACTAGAAAGGTGGGGGGAAGGCACAGCCTGTGAAGAGCTTTGAATGCCAGAGGATTTTGTAATTCATCCTCTACATGATGAGGAGCCACTGAAGTTTACTGGGTAGGAGGGTGAGATGGTCAGATCTGCTATGCAAGAAGATCACTTGATAACTGAATGGAAAATGGACTGAAGTAGGGAGACTTGCAGCAAGGAGACCAACCATAGACTACTGCAACAGTCTAGGCATGAGGTGATAGGTGTATTTAAGAGATAGTATTATGTAAAATGAACAAGCCTTGGCAAAAGATTAGATTATGGGAGATGGAAAGAGTGAGAAGGATGACACCTAGAGCGCAAGTCTGAGGGACTAGGAGGATAGTGATGCACCCAAAAGTAATATAGTTGGGAAGGGGATTCAGGTTTGGCCTTATTGAGTTTAAGATGCCTACAAGGACATGCAATTTAAAATATGTTATTAAGTATGTACTCATTTCATGCCAGATACCATGTGCTAAACACTAGGGATACAAAGGTGGCAAAACAGAAGCCCTGACCTCAAGAAGAGTACAGTCAAAAGAGGGAGAGACAAGCTAACAACCACATCTCAGAGGAAAGGCATTAAAATGGCAAGGAATGGGAAAGGCCTCTTGTAAACCGTAGGATCTGAACTGAGTCTTTCCAATTAGATATTTTACATTTTTTCTATCATTTCATTCTTTAGATTCTATTTGACTGATTCTTGATGTCTCATAGAGTTATTACTTTCTACTTGCCCAATTCTAATTTTTATCAAATTGTTTTCTTTAGTTAATTTCTGCTTGTCCTTTTCTATCTGTCCAATTGTTTCTTTTCAGGAGTTATTTTCTACAGTTAGTTTTTGTACTTCCTTTTCCATGTGTCCAATTTTCCCAGTTAAGTTTTTTGTGTTTCCTTTTCCATTTGTCCAGCTTTCCTTTTAAATTTTGTGATTTCTTTTTTCATTTTTTTAAAATCATTGACCAGTTTTTCTTCAATTTTTCTAATTTGGCTTTTAAAATCCTTCTTCAGCTCTTTCAAGAATGCTCTTTGTGCTTGCAACCCGTTCATACTCCCTTCTGAAGTTTCAGATGGGAGTACAGTCTCAATACTGACCTCTTTGGTATTCATGTTTTGGTCCTTATCCCCACAGAAAGATTCCATGGCCTTTTCTTTTCTGCTTTGCTTCTTACTCATGATGATGATGACCATCCTTTTCTTGGCTTTTAAAGTAGATCTCCCCTTCTAGGGCACAAGGGGCTCTGTCCCAGTTTTTGAGCCTTGAACTTGAGGCTCTGTGTGTTGTGGCCTCTGGTTCTTTCACGTAGAAGCTAAAATGCTGCTGCTTAGCTGAGCTGGCTGGTGTGAGAAAGCAGAGAGCAGGTGAAGGTTTTCTGGGTTTCCCCTGAGTTGCCCTGGAGCTAGCTGTGTTAACTGCGGGGGAGGGGTGGTCTGACTACAGCAGGTTTCCTCTGCTGAGCTACAACATAGACAAGCTCAGCTGTTGGTGATCCAGTCTGTGCTAGTGTCTTCTCAATTCCCCCGGGGTGCTGAGGTGGAGCTGTCTGGGACAGCTCTGGTCCTGCACCGGTCCCCTTAAGCCACAGCAAGAGCCTTCTTAGCGATCTTCCTAGCCTCGAGAGCTAAGAGACTGTTTGCCCCTTCAGCTGATCCTACTGTTCAAGGATTTTTCTGGGGAAATATGGGTCTTTCAAGGTCAACATGGGGAGGGGGAGAGCATTTACTGATTTCTCTGACATCTTGGTTCCCATAAGTTAAAGCAGGTGATGTACAAACATTTAATCTGTGAGCTGATAGTCTCAGGAGCAACCGCTGCAGACACCTGGGGCTGTGAAGCCCTCACTCACTCAGTTCAGCTGGACTCTGATCCTGGTGCCTGAGATTCTGCAGTGCAGCCACTGGCTCAAACTGCCCAGGGCTCCACCCAGCCACGTTGGGATGTGCTGCCTGGGTGCTCCTCCAGCCCTGCATCCTTCCCCTCAACTTTCTAGTCTGTCCTGGGCTGTCAATCTGCCACAGTCTGTCTCCTATTGGATTCTGCCCCTCTAAAATCCAGTCAGATTCTCTTTTAGAGGTATCTGAAGGAGTCTGTCTAAGAACTTAAGTAAGCTGTTGCTCTGACTCCACGATCTTGGCTTGGCTCTGCCCCCTCTGAACTGAGTCATGAAAGAAGCCAGGAAGTAGAGGTAAAGAATGAACCTTCCAAGCACAGAAGGCAGCCAATCATAGCAGAGAGGGCAGTGACATTGGCTCACAGAGCGGGGAAGGGAATATAAAGTCTTAGAAAATGGGGAAGGTAGAAAAGTGCCAAAAGTCAAACGAGATTTTTTATGTGATCTTGGAGATAATGGGGAGCCAAAGGATTTGAGCAGAATGGTAACATCGTCAGTCCTTTGCTAAAGGACTTGCAGTGTCATCAGAGAAAAGGGACCATGCACTAGTGAGGTTGTCAATATAGTAACAATAAGACTTAACAAAAAACTGAATATGTGGGATGAGTGTAAGTAAAGAGTAGACTTGGGAGGATGAGAGAGTACTCAGGAATAGGGAAGACAGGGAAGATGGGGAGGCTTGGGAGGAAAAACGATGAGTTCTGTCTCAAACATCTTGATTTTTAAATGTTTCGGGAAAATTCAGTTTAACTTCAGTGATATCCGCAGATACAAGACGGTGCAAGAAGCAGCTAAAGCTAGAAAAACAGCTCTAAGAATCACCTACGTAAGACAACGAAATCCAAGAAAGCTGAAGAGATAATGAAATGAGGAAGAATATTAGGACAAAAGAGAATGGACAAGGACAGACTCCAGTTGGTGGGCGTGACCTAGAGGAAGATCCATTAAAAGATACTGATGCCTCAATAAATTCAAAACAAACTTGAATCTGAATGGGAGAGTAAAGAATATATAACTTTTTAAAAATTAGAAAACTAAATCAGATATTGTTAAGGTGAATTCATAACCAAGAAAGAGACAAAACTGATTTTAAAAAGACAAACTAGATAATTTTGATTATATGAACAGGCTTTTATAACTAGGATAAGAGGGGAAGAGGTCAATCAGAAAAAAAAATTTTTGTATTCACAAACTATCTCTAAGTATTTGCCATACAAAATAAATGCATGACAGAAATAAATAAAATGCAAGATATTTAGATGTTAAATTGTAAACTAATAAAAACCACATAAAAATGCAATAAGAGAAGTGCAAATAAAACAACCCTAAAAGCCAACAAACAAAGCACTTAAAGATAACAAAAAAGGAACAAAGTTGGAGGAATTATGGGGAAAAGTGCACACTAAGGCACTGTTGGAGCTATTAAGTGGTACAACCATTATGGAAAGGAATTTTGAGCTGTGCAAAAGAACGATTAAATGAACAATCTTGCTGATCCAAAGATTTCAGTGGTAATACAAAGGGATGCCAATGGCTAAAAGAAAGCCCTATATAAATAAAAAAAAACATGTACAGCATATATTCGTCCTAGCCAAGAAACAGAAACAACAAAGTACATG
Source organism: Bettongia penicillata ogilbyi (assembly GCA_023548195.1). NCBI lineage: Eukaryota > Metazoa > Chordata > Mammalia > Diprotodontia > Potoroidae > Bettongia > Bettongia penicillata. The sequence goes on from JAJHZJ010000202.1 coordinate 2,129,065, forward strand.
CCTATCATTTGAGGAACGATCAAACAAATTGGGTGTAAATGTAATGGAATACTAGTATGATAGAATAAAAGATTAATATGTTGAATATAAAAAAGCATAGCTATTTTTTCATATTTAAGTCAGTGTTCTCAAACTTTTTGGCCTCATAATCAATGTACATTTTTTAAAATTTCTGAGAATCCCTCCACTGACAGAGTTTCTGTTTATATGGGATATATCTACCAATATTTAACATTAGAATTTAGAACAGTTTTGACATCTTGGACCAACTATTAAAAGAGTCTGGGAATATAAGGGATCCTCAGAACACACTTTGAGAATTGCTGGAATAAATGAAATAAACAATCAGAAAAACAACATACATAATGACTACAACAATGTAAATGGAAAGAACAAGAATAAAAAACAAAAGGAATAGAAATGCTACAAAATATCAAAGCCTTACCCCAAGGAAGAGATGAGGAAGAGATTTCTCCCCTGATTCTTTGCAGAGGTAAAGGGTCATGGGAATATAAAACAGAACATTATGAAAACATTTTTTGATATGTTGGTTACCTTTGCTGAATGGTTTTGTTTTTTTTTTAATCGTAATAGGGAATTTTATCATAACTCTCTAGGACAGAACAAGAAGATGAATACAATGGTAATATAGGTAATGCAAAAAAATGATAAAAGAACCAGAAATTTATTTTTAAAAAATTGATGCACAGAAAAGAGAACAAGGAGAAAACTGAAACAACGCAATAAATACTTAATATAAATGAAAGCAATCACAAGGCATCTGAACTCACATTAAGAGCAATAAACAAATAATTAGTCCCAGGAGAGGTGATAAAATATCCTTTCTCTACTCTTTATAGAGAGATGGGAAAATATAGGTAATGAATATTTCATCGAGTCGCACATTCAATGCCACCTAATTTTGTTCTTTTTCTTTATACCTAAGATAATTCTGCATTTGGGGGGAAAGAACAAAAGGGACTCAAGTTACTAAATGTAAAAAGAAAAGGTACAAATTAGTGCTTTTTAAAGTTACAATGCTTCTATTAATCTGTTTCTCCACAAATGAAACTCCAAGAAGATAAAAAATTGTCCCATCCTAGGTCTAAAGTTTACAGATAACAAGACAAAAGATAGCAAAAAAACCCAGCATGACAAAAAGACAAGAAAAGTCTTTAGTCATCTTCAAATATTAAAATTCTGAGTATAGTGATGGAACCCAATTTAAATCTAGTAACAGAATTTATGTTTATTCAATAAAAAACAAAATTGGTCCTCTGAGTTTTTTCTTTACTGACTGCTTTACCTATGAAGACTATCTATGACACCAGTATGACAAATATATAAGCCTAATGAGAAGCATTATTCTTGTGAGGCAGGTACTACAGGTGATACTATTTTCATGAAATTTAGTATAAAAGACATAACATTATACAATAGAGATGTAATGCTACAGAACTAGTAAAAACACTGAATTTAGAAATGGAATGCCAGCCCTTAAATTCCTAATTGTTTTTTCCCCTGTACCACACAGTCTTCTATAAGACTTGTCATTTTATTGGCTAATATGACAGAAAAGAAAAATGACAAACTTGAAGGGGATATGAGAAAACTGCAGCACAAATGCACAATTGGTGGAGCTATGAAACAGTACAACTACTTTAGAGAAAAATTTGGGACTCCATTCAAAGGGCCATAAGCTCTGCATATTCTTTGACCCAGAAATACCACCACAAGGGTCTGTATCCCAAAGGGAAGGGGAGAAGAGAACTTATTTGGACAAAAGTATTTACTGTGACTCTTTTTTTGTGGTGGCAAAGAACTGGAAATTGAGGAAATGCCCATCAACTGGGGAATGGATAAACAAATTGTGATATATGAATATGATGGAATACTATTGTGCTATAAGAAATGATTAACAGGAAGACTTCAGAGAGGCCTGGAAAGACTTATATGAACTGATGCTGAGTGAAAGGAGCAGAACCAGGAGAACTTTGTACACAGTTACAGCCACATTGTTCGATGACTTAACTTTGTTTGACTTAGCGCTTCGCAGCAATGCAAGGATCTAAGGCAAAGATTAATGACAGAAAATGTTATCCACATCCAGAGAAAGAATTAGAGTCTGAATGCAGATGGAAGCATTCTATTTGCTCTCCCTTTCTTTTGTTGTTTTGTTTCTTCTTTCTCATAGTTCCTCTCATTAGTTTGAACTCTTTTTTACATCATGACAAATGTGAAAACATGTTTAATATGAATGTGCAAGTAGAGTTTATATCAGATTACATGCTGTCTTGGAGAGGAGGGATGATAGGGTGGGGGAGAAAATTAAAAACTTAAAATCTTATGGAAGTGAACATCAAAAAACTACAAATAAGTTATTTAAATTTTTTTGAAATAAAGAGAGGGATGATACAGGGGGAAAAAAGCTACTCTCAGCAATACAAAGATTCCAAGATAATTCTGAAGGACTTATGATGAAAAATACTCTCCACCTCCAGAGAGAAAGAACTGATAAAATTTGAATGCTGATCAAAGAGTGTACTATTTTTTTACTTTCTGTATTTTTTGTGGGGAAGGGTTACCTTTCCTTTTCAGCATGAATATGGAAATTCATTTTGCATGACTACATCAAATTGCTTGCCTTCTTAATGTAAGGGTGGAGAGGTAGAGAATTTGGAACTCAAAACTAAAAAATTAATGTTGAAAATGGAATTAACATGTGGAGAAGACATTTTAAAAAGACTTTTCATTCTATTTGCATCTGTTTCTCTCCCTAAAGAATAAGAGAGGATCGGATTTGAAGGCCAGAATACTTTGTAGTTCTAAATCTATGATTCTAAATTCTAAATTGTGTACATCTCCTTTAGAATTACTAGATACTCATCTTCAGTGGTGCTGATTTAGTAATAACAGTATGGAAAATATTTGTTTTTCTCTGATATATTAATTACTTTTACTTTTTATATTAGATAAAGACATAACCACATAACATTTTTGCAAAGTGTTATTTTACCTATATTAGGAAGAAAAGGAGGATCTAAGAAAAGATACCACTTGGAAGTAGGAGTTACTGAAGAAAGAAAGGTGGTTTACCTAGGAAATCAGTAAACAAACTAATCGTCAAAATTAATAGCATAAGTAAAGTAGAAGGATACAAGATAAACTCATAACAAACCCCTAAGATGTCAAGAAATCTACAAGATGAACCAAGTGTCTGGAAGTAGATCAACCGAAGCATGCTCAAAGCATGAGTCTCCTCTCAATAGCGGAATGTGCTGAGAAGCACCGTAATCTAGCGCTATTACAACTATTCCAGCAAAGAATGAGTAAGAGTAGATGGAGAAACGATCAAGAAAATCCATGATTTTAAGAGGAAACAGAAAGCATTAAGAAAGGAGGAAGGGGGCAGAACTTACTGTTTCACATAATCAGGTTATATAAACTCACAACAATGTTCACATGAAGGAAGGGATGAGGTGAGCAGGCTACACATGAACTTTACTTTCACTGGAAAAAGATATGGATATGGATATGCACCAAGTCTGGTGCAGAAATACATTAAATTAAATCAAGAATAGGGTACAGACAGAGAAAAGGGAAAGAAGAATTCAGATGGAAACTAGATTCTGGGAAGGATCCATCACAAAACACTCTGGAGGGTGGTATTTGAAGAATTTCTGAATGGTTTGGGCAGGGGTGGGGGTTGGAGAAGAGAAGAAAAAGAGAAGTGGAATAGAAGCAGATTACATACAATAAAAATCACTAGTGTTCAACACATTCAACTCTCTGAGAAAGTCTTTTGGAAAGAGAAGGCAAAAATATGGAAGGATAAGGAGGAGAAAAACGCACAATTAATCTCACATAGGAGAGTACAATACAAGCATGTAGAAGCACAAACGTAAAATATGGGACAGAAAAACTTCTACTAAGAGTCACATAAATTAACAAATCTAGCAATGTTACAGGATATAAAATGAATTCACATAAATCATCAGCATTTCTATATATTACCAACAAAGCCTAGCAGGCAAGAGATAGAAAGAGAAATTCCATTTACAATAACAATAGACAATATAAAATATTTGGGAGTCCACCTGCTAAGACAAACACGGGAACTCGAATGAATACAATTTTCCTACAAATAAAGTCAGATCTAAACAACTGGGAAAATAACAATTGCTTGTGTGTAGTCTGAGCTAATTAAAAATGACAATTTTACCAAAATTAATGTACTTATTCAGTGCCATACCAGCAAACTACCAAAAATTATTTTACAGAGCTAGAAAAAAATAATACAACTCATCTGGAAGAACAAAAAGTGCAAAGGAAGGTAGCCTACACATACTACATCTACAACTATATTGCAAAGTGCCAATCATCAAAATTATTTGATACTGGCTAAGAAATAGAGTGGTGTTATTGGTGGAATAGGTTAGGTACACAAGACACAGTATTAAATAACTACAGCAATCTACTGTTGGGATAAGAGGTCTACCTGTCAGATCTACAGAGAAGGGAAGAATTTATAACCAAATAAGAGATAGAGACTATTATGAATCGCAAAATGGATAAAATTGGATTACATTACATTAAAAAGGCTTTGCACAAACAAAACCAAGAAGCCAAGATTAGAAGGAAAACAATTTTTACTGTCAGCATTTTTGATAAAGACCTCATTTCTAAAATATATAAAGAATACAAGCCATTCCCCCAATTGGTTAAGTGGTCAAGGGATACCAACAGGCAGTTTTCTGAAGAAGAAATTAAAGCTATCTATAGACATATGAAAAAATGTGCTCAATCACCTTTGATTAGAGAAACACAAATTAAAACAAGTCTCAGATACCACTTCATACCTAGCTGGCTAATATAACAGAACAGGAAAATGTCATGCTGGAGAAGATGTGGAAATATTGGAACATTTAATGCATTGCTGGTGGAGTTGTGAATTGACCCAACCATTCGGGAGAGCAATTTGGAACTATGCCCAAAGGGCTACAAGAATGTGCATACCCTTTGACGTAGCAATACCACTACTAGGTCTATACTCCAAAGAGATCATTAAAAATGGAAAAGGACCCACATACACAAAATGATTGATAGCAGCTCTTTTTGTGGTGACAAAGAATTGGAAATTGAAGGGATACCCATCAAGAGCAGAAGAGCTGAAAACAAGTTGTGGTATATGAATGTAATGGAATACAATGTAATGGAAAACAGTGCTATAAGAAATAACAAAATTTCAGAAAAACATGGAAAGACTTACATAAACTGAAGTTGAGTGAAGTGAGCAGAGCTAGAAGAACACTATACACAGCAACAGCAACACTGTGATGATTAATTATGGCAGAATTAGCTCTTCCCAGCAATACAAAGACCCAAGCCAACTCCAAAACACTTGCGACAGAAAATGCTAACCACACCCAGAGAAAGAATTATGGTGTCTGAATGCAGATTGGAGCATACTATTTTCACTTTTTTAGTGTTTTTTCCCTTTGGTTCTAATTCTTCTTTTACAACATGACTAATGTAGAAATATGTTTAATATGATTGTACATGTCTAACTTATATTAGCTTGCTTGCTGCCTTGGGGAGGAGGGGGAGAGAAAAATTTGGAACTCAAAATTTTACAAAAATGAGTGCTGAAAATTTGCATGTAATTAGAAAAAACACTATTAAGAAACAAAGGTGAAAGAGAAAAAAGGAGTAGCAATCATGATTTTAGAAAAAGCAACAATAAAAGAAGACAATTTAAAATTATAATTAGAGGTATCATAATGAACTGATACATATACGCACCTAAAAGCATATCATTTAAAGGAAAACCTAATCAATTTGTAGTAAGAAATAGAATTTATAATTTAGGATTCTCAATGCACTCCTATTAGGTCAAGATAAATCAACCTAAAATACAACCAAAAAAGACTTGTTGAAGACGGTTTAGAAGTCTTAGTCTCCGGTGATTACGTAATGTAAAAAGAAAGGAATATACCTACTTCTCAGCCATACACAATACATTGTAAAACCTGACCACACACTGAGACATTAAAAAAAACCCAAAATGCTAAACATCCTTGTTGACCACTGCACAATATAAGTTATAGTCAATAAATATCCCTTAGTCTCGATAACAATATTAAAAATTTAGTGGCCAATGAACAAATTATAGAAGTAACAGAAAATTTCATTGAAGAACAAGAAAAGAGATTAAAACTTTTAAGATACAAAGCAGTCCTGAGGGGAAAACTAAAATCTTTCAACTTTACTGACCAAAAAGAGGAAGGGAAAAACGAATTGGTCACATAACCTCAGAAAAAGCTAGAAAAATCAAACTGAAAGGCCCAACCAAACACCAAAACAGTAATAAAAAAAAAAAAAAAAAAAAAAACCCTGAAAATCAAAGAAACTAACAAAATGAAAAGGGGGGAAGCATAGTAACCAGTCTGGCTGAAAGAGACCAGAAAACAAATTTTCCAGTATAAAAAAATTTGAAAATTTAACAATGAAAAAAATGAAGAATGATTTTGTCCAATTATGTAAGTTTTGTTTAACAGATTTGAGAGTGAATTCTGAGAAAACCTGAAAGAAAAATTAATTCAAATACTATATAAACTTTTTCTAAAAATAGGAAAGATAGGTTCTTACTGAATTCTGTCTATAATAGAAATATAGTCTTGACACCTAAACCAGGGAGAAACAATTATAAACTTGTATTCCAAAAACATTTTATTTAAAATATTTTAGCAAAGAAACTGAATGTAGTAGTGTACATGCAGTATGTTACTATCACCAAGATTCTAGAATATGACCAGAGAGACTTTGTTTTAAACAATTCAAGGTTAGTATATTAGGAAAATATTAAGAAAAATAAACCAGTGACACCAAAAAAAATAAAAATCACATGACTATATCAATACAGTTAAGGCATTAAAAAAACCACAATTCTCATTTCTGTTAAAAACACTAAAAAGCACAGAATTTTTTTAATGTGAAACAGTAGGTATCTCTAAGACCAAAAACACTATTTGCAATGGATATAAACTAGAGCCCTTCCCAACAAAGAACAGAGCCAAGATGTCCATCATCACTAGTACTATTTGGTAGTGTTACCAACGATGGTTCCATCAATAAGACAAGATAAAGAAATTGAGGAAATATGCACACTTTCTGGAGGAGACAGGATAAGAACACTAGAAAGTTATTTAAAACCAATCTGAAAATACTAACACAAGACATAAAACTCCACAAAATTTCAGATTTTTTTATACATTACCCACAAAACCCTGGAACAAGATAATGAAAAACAAATTCTTCAAAATAACTATAGAATGTATAAATTGCTTTATGGATGGGGTCATACCAATTCGTTTTTTCAATGGCATATAAATCAAACTACCATCAAATTATATTCAACAGCTAGAAAAAATTTAATCACACAGAACAAAAATCTCAAGGAAAATAAAAAAAAAAAAGATGAAAGGAAGGTGGCCTAGCAGCACTTGATTTTAAGCTACTACAAAGCCACAATAATCATAACAATCTGATATTTAAAAAGTCTATTAATGGAACAAATTAGGTATATTAACAAAAAACAAACATAGTAATGAGAGTGTTCAATAAACTTAGAAGACCACCACTACTTCAAAAGCATTCATTAGTTCAGGAGTTCATTAGTTGGGGAAACTAGAAAAGGTTAGCACATATTTAGCTTTAGACTGAATTTCCCACCATAAACCACAATAATTTCCAAATGGATCACATTAAAAACAAATTACTAGAGCAAGAAAGAAAATAACTTTCACACTGACGGATAAAAGAGTTCAGGACCAGAGAGAGGATAGAGAGGATGGGGAGGTGCGCAGAAGATAAGACACAATTTTTATCACATAAAATTGAAAAGTTTTGTGCAAACAAAATACAGGCAGTCAAAATTAGAAATGAAACTGAGTAAAAGTCTTAGTAAATTTCTCTGATGAAGATCTCATGCCTGAGATATTTAAGACTGTCTTGAAGCAAAAGTATGATAGCTACTTTACAATGATCAAAGGACAAAAAGACATTTCTTGAAGAAATTCAAGCTAACAACAAAAATGAAAATGCTCTAAAACACTAGTTAGTAAGAGAAATGCAAATTAAAATAACTGGTCTTTTCACCCTCAACAACGAGAGCGGCAAATGCACTGTAACAACAACAAATGAAAAAATCTGGATGGGCTACAGGAAAGCAAGCAATGCAGGAAGAGCTGTGAAAACGGTCGCAACATTCTGGAAAGCAAACGGAATTATGCAGACCTTTTGATTCAACTATTACTAAGTCTGTATCCTAACAAGATGAAAGAACAAAAGGAAGCAATAGTACAAATGTGTTAATAGCGTATCATTTTGGTTGTAGAAAGGGAGGGTTCAACAGTTAGACTGAACAAACTGTGGTACATGTATATAATGGCATGTTACTGTATCTTAAGTAATGACCAAAGGGAATATGAATTCATAGAAACACAGTAAGATTTGTATGAATTGAAATGAGAGAATCATTTATACCAGAACAAGAACACTCCACAGACAAGCAACTTCTAAAAGATTTAAGGATCTCTGATCAAGGCAATTATCAATCATGACTCCAGAAAACCTCAGATGAAGCATGGTCTCTACATCTGAGAGATATATTTGGACATGCCCAGTGAGTTATCTGTTTTGCTCTTTGTGGTTAAGTCCAGTCATTTTAGCTGTACCTGATTCGTCATGACCCTAATAGGAGTTTTCCTGGTAGAGTATGAAGTGGTTTGCCACTTCCTTTTCTAGTTCACAAATGAGGAAAGTGGGGCAAACAGGGTAAAGTGACTCATCCTGGATCACAAAGCTAGTAAGAGTCTGAGGTCAGATCTGAACCCAGGAAGATGAGTCTTCATGGCCTGGCACTCTATCTATTTACACTACCCAGCTGAAACAAGCACTTCCACTGTTTTACTCACTAATGGTTACTTTTTCAAAGTACTGAGCTTTAATTCCAGAAGGGATGGAAGCTAGTGATATGTGGCATTCTCCCTCCTGCCCTACCCCACCAAAATTCGTATAGAAACAGACGACTGGGGGGGGGGGGGGAAGGGCCAGAGCCAAGATGGCAGAGTAGAAAGACAGACCTTCTCAAACTCTCCCCGCCACAGCCCATAAAATACCTGTAAAAAATGATTCTAAACAAATTCTAGAGCAGCAGAAGCCTCAAAACAACAGAATGAAAGAGATTTCCAGCTCAGTCAGCCTGGAGGGCTGACAGTAAAGGTCAACCCACTGGACTCAGAGTAGAGAGCAGCCCAGCCTGGGCCACATAGCACTGACAGGACTGGAGCAGGCTTCACGGTGCGGAAACATGGGTAGCAGCTGCAGTTCCCATATTTCTCAACCCACAAATGTCAAAGAGCTTCAAAGGTCAGTAAGAAAGCTCTTTCACCCAGGTGAGAAGGGAGTACAGCCTGGCAACACCTCTGACCCTAGGGCAGAGGCAGACACTACAAAAGCAGCATCCACTTCTGGAGCCCTCAGTCTAAGGACCCTGGGGAAATCACGTGGCTGATCTGGGTCTCAGTTCTAGTGGCAGTCCTGGCGTTAAGGAGAAGCACGGGTGTGGTGGAGCTGGTGGTGGCAGTGGAGCAGGAACCCTACTTGCACTTCCAGGGCAGAAAAGAGCACTTGTGGTTGCTTATAGACCAGAGCACAAGCCAGGAGAAGTGTAAACGCTTCTCCCTCGACTGTGCCACCTTGGAGGAACTGAGAACTTACAGATCCCTACAGCACACCCTCCATTTGACAAAGGACTCAAAAGTCAAGTAATTGCCTGGGAAAATGCCCCAAAAAGGGGGAAAAAAAGACTGTATAAGGTTACTTTCTTGGTGAAAAGATACTTTCTTCCATCCTTTCAAATAAGGAAGAACAAAGCATACCATCAGAGGGAGATCTCAAGGTCAAGGTTTCTGCATCCAAAACCTTCAAAATAAATATGCAATGGTCTCAAGTCATGGAAGAGCTAAAAAAGGATTTTGAAATCAAGTAAGAGAGGTGGAGGAAAAATTGGGAAGAGAAATGAGAGCGATGCAAGAAAAGCATGAAAATCATGAAAAGTGAGTCAACAGCTTGCTAAAGGAGACCCAAAAATATGCTGAGGAAAATCACACCATTAAAAATAGACTAACTCAAATGACAAGACAGGTCCAAAAAGTCAATGAGGAGAAGAATGCTTTAAAAAGCACAAGTGGTCAAATGGAAAAGTAGGTACAAAAGTTCACTAAAGAAAATAGTTCTTTACAAATCAGAATGGAATAGAAGGAAGCTAATGACTTTATGAGAAACCAAGAAATTACAAAACAAAATCAAAAGAATGAAAAAATAGAAGACAATGTGAAATATCTCACTGGAAAAACAACTGACCTGGAAAATAGATCCAGGAGAGATAATTTAAAACTTACTGGTCTACCCTGAAAACCAGGATCAAAGAAAAAGCCTAGATATCACCTTCCAAGAAATTATCAAGAAAAACTACCCTGGTATTCTAGAAACAGAGGGTAAAATAGAAATGGAAACAATTCACCAATTACCTCCTAAAAAGAGATCCCAAAAGGAAAACTCCAAGGAATACTGTAGCCAAATTCCAGAGTTCTCAGGTCAAGGAGAAAATATTAGAAGCAGCTAGAAAGAAACAATTCAAGTATTGTGGAAATACAATCAGGATAACACAGGACTTAGTGGTTTCTACACTAAGGGGTCAAAGGGTTTGGAATATGATATTCCAGAGATCAAAGGAGACAGCATTAAAATCAAGAATCACCTACCATGAGGGGGCGGAGCCAAGATGGCGGAGTAGAAGGACACACATTTACGAGCTCCGAGCCCACAACCCATGGAATTGAGGTAAAGGGAGATCCCCATAAATTCTGAATCTCTGCAGGGGGTGCATAAACATAGGGGAAGAGATTTCCGTTCCACTGAACCCTGGAGAGCCGTCCCCGGGGTCCTTCGCACTCCGGAAAGCGGACCCCACCCCCACCCCTGGCCGCGACCCAGAGAAGCTGACCCGAGCAGACTTCTGAGAGGAAAGCTCCGGGGGAAGCTCCGGCAGCCGGGAACATCCCTCCGCCCACAGAAACTACAGGTCAGTAAGAAAGAAGGCTGCGATAGGGGAGGGGAGCGGAGCGCCTCCGTGACTCGGGCCCCCTCGGGAGGAAGCGGCTGCGGCAGAGACAGGGGCAGGAAGCGGCGGAGGCAGAGGCGTGGGGCGGGCGGCTGAGGCGGGCAACGGCCCGGGACTCAGGAATTCCCCAGCAGCAGGTAGGATCTTCAATACTGAAGGTCTTTCCAACCTGAGGGAGCCGAGCAGGGGAGACGACCCTGCCCCCACCCTGCTCTACTGCTGAACGCCTCTGAATAAAACCCCCAAGGGAGCTGAGCACAGCAGGAGGGGCCCCCCACCCCCACCCGCTCAGTTCCTGAAAGTCTCTGCAGGAAGCCCCTGAGGGCCCAAGATTAGAAGGCGGCCCTGCCCCCACCCCTGCGCCAGAACTAAAGCTTGCCGCGGGAAAGCGCATTTGAATCTCAGAGGCCAAGCACTAGCAGGGCGGATCCAGGTGGAGGTGGAAAGGAATCTCAGAAGTCAAGTAACTGGCTGGGAAAATGCCTAGAAAAGGGAAGAAAAATAAGACTTTAGAGAGTTTTTTCCAACAAATGAAAATGATCCCGACATTCGGATCTGATGGGGAGGACGAGAACGTATTTTTCCCATCAGGGAAAGATGTGGAGGGCGGGGGCCTCAGTACCCCAGACACCCCAGGGGGGTGTTGGGTGGGCTCAGGCCTTGGAAGAGCTTAAAAAGGATTTTGAAAAGCAAGTTAGACAGGTGGAGGAAAGACTGGGGAGAGAAATGACAAAGATGCAAGAAGAGTATGAAAAAAAGGTCAATATCTTGGTAAAGGAGACCCAAAAAAATGCTGAGGAAATTAACACCTTGAAAAATAGGCTCACTCAATTGGCAAAAGAGGTTCAAAAAGCCAATGAGGAGAAGAATGCATTCAAAAGCAGAATGAGCCAAATGGAAAAAGAGGCTCAAAAGCTCACTGAATTTAATAGTTCTCTCAAAATTAGAATGGAACAGATGGAGTCTAATGACTTTATGAGAAACCAAGAAATCACCAAACAAAACCAAAAGAACGATAAAATGGAAGAGAATGTGAAATATCTCATGGGAAAAACAACTGACCTGGAAAATAGATCAAGGAGAGACAACTTAAAAATTATGGGACTACCTGAAAGCCATGATCAAAAAAAGAGCCTAGACATCGTCTTGCATGAAATTATCAAGGAAAACTGCCCTGACATTCTAGGGCCAGAGGGCAAAATAAGTATTGAAAGAATCCATCGATCACCACCTGAAAGAGATCCAAAAAGAGAAACTCCTAGGAACTATTGTGGCCAAATTCCAGAACTCCCAGCTCAAGGAAAAAATCTTGCAAGCAGCTAGAAAGAAACAATTCCAGTACTGTGGAAATACAATCAGGATAACCCAAGATCTAGCAGCTTCTACATTAAGGGATCGAAGGGCGTGGAATAGGATATTCCAGAAGGCAAAGGAACTAGGACTGAAACCAAGAATCACCTACCCAGCTAAACTGAGTATAATACTTCAAGGGAAAATATGGTCTTTCAATGAAACAGAGGACTTTCAATCATTCTTAATGAAAAGACCAGAGCTGAAAAGAAAATTTGACTTTCAAACACAAGAATGAGAGGAAGCATGCAAAAGTAAACAGCAAGGAGAAGTATTAAGGGACCTACCAGAAATGAACTGTTTGCATTCATACAGGGAAGGACAATATTTCTAACTCTTAAAACTTTTCAGTTTCTGGGTGGTTGGTGGGACCACACATACACATGTATACGCATGCACACACATACACACATGCATTCACATGCAGAGACAGAGAGCACAGATTGAACTGAATAGGATGGGACCATACCTTAAAAGAAATTAAGGTAAATGGTGAGAGAGAAATGTAGTGAGAGGAAAGAGGGGGAAATGGAAGGGGGTAACTATATGTCATTTAAGAGGCAAGTAGGAGATGTTTTTAGTGGAGGGAAAAAGAGGAGAGCTGAGGAAAAACAAACAAACAAACAAAAGTTTACCCTCATCACATTTGACTAAACGAAGGAGTGAAATGCACACTCATTTTGGTATGAAAACCTATCTTACAGTATAAGAAAGCGGGGGAGAAGGAGATATGGGGGGGGGATGATGGAAGGGAGGGCAAAGGGAGGAGGGAGTAATTGAAAGTCAACACTTGGGGAGGGACAGGATCAAAGGACAGAAGAGAAACAATGAGGGCAGGTTAGGAGGGATGGCAGTTCAGTTAGTCTTACACAACACGACTATCAGGAAGGTCATTTGCAAAGCTACACAGATATGGCCTATAATGAATTGCCTGCCGTACCAAAGGGAATGGGTGGGGAGGGAGGGATAGGGAGAATTTGGAACTCAAAGTTTTAGGAACAATTGTTTAGTATTGTTGTTGCAACTAGGAAAGAAGACATACAGTTAATGAGGAATAGAAAGTCATCTGGCCCTACAGGAGAAAAGAGAAGATAGAGACAAGAGAAGGGAGGGATGACAGAAGAGAGGACAGATTGGAAATAGGGAAAATTAGATTGCTTGGGGTATTGGGGTGGGGGGAGGGGAGAAAAGGGGAGAAAATTTGGAACCCAAAAATTTGTGAAAATGAATGTAAAAAGCTAAATAAATAAATAAATGAATGAATGAATGAATGAATGAATGAATGAATGAATGAATGAATGAATGAATGAATGAATAAATAAATAAAAAAGGGATCGCCTACCATGCAGCAAAAGTGAGTATAATACTTCAGGGGAAAAAAAATGAAATTTCAATGAAATAGAAGACTTTCAAGTATTCTTGGTGAAAAGACCAGAGCTGAATAGAAAAGCTGACTTTCAAATACAAGAATCAAGAGAATCATGAAAAGGTGAACAGGAAAGAGAAGCCTTAAGGAACTCATTAAAGTTGAACTGCGTTTACATTCCTACATGGAAAGATGTTATTTGTAACTCATGAAACCTTTTTCAGTATTAGGATAGTTACAGGGTATATACATATATGTAGGTGTGTATGGGTATGGATGGAAGAAGGGTGGGTAATAGAAGGGAGGACAGAATGGAGTAAGGGGTGGATGGAGTGCATGCTGTGCCGGGGTAGGCGGTGGGGAAGAATGGGGAGAAAATTCTGAATTCAAATTCTTGTGGAAGTGAAGGCTAAGAACTGAAAAAAATACATAAATTATATATAAAAAATTTTAAAAAAGATTAAGCAAAATTTAAAAAAATGAATCAACAAAAATAAAGAGGATTACTGAAACATTTAAAAAATACACTTAAGAGACAAAAGTTCAGAAAGCGATCAAAGGGAGGACAGGTTTGAAAAGAATATCTTGAATTTATTACAAACTTAAAATACACACTGTGTGATCCCCAACTGGTAAGTGACCAAAGGATAAGAACAGGCAATTTCCAGAGGAAAAAAATCGCTTTTGATTAGAGAGATGCAAATCCAAACAACTCTAAGGGGCCACATTACACCTATCAGATTGGCAAACATGACAGAACAGGAAAATGATAAAAGTTGGGGAGGATGTGAGAGACTGGGAACACTAAACACTGTTGGTGAGGCTGGGAACTGATCCAAGCATTCTGGAGAGCAATTTGGAACTATGCCCAAAGGGCTACAAAAATGTGCATACCGGTGGAGTCAAGATGGTGGAGTAGAAAGACCACGTATGCTAGCTCCGAACCCAGAGCCCATGGATTTAATGTAAGAAGAGCTCCCCACAAGTTCTGGATCACTGCAGGTTGTGCAGAAACACAGTGGCAGAGATTTCCGTTCCAGAGAGCCCTGGAGAGTGGTCCCCAGGGTCCATCACGCCCCAGAAAGCGGAGCCCACCCCAGCGCTGCCCTGGCCACGGCCCCAAAGGAGCAGATCCGAGCAGGCTTCAGGGATGGAATCTCCGGCGGCCGGGAAGGTCCCTCCACCTACAGACGCTACAGGTCAGTGAGAGAGAAGTCTGGGATGGCCGAGAGGTGACGGGGGTGTCTCTGTGACTTGGGCCCCCTCGGGAGGAAGCGGCGGAGGCAGAGACAGGGGCAGGAAGCGGCGGAGGCAGAGGCAGCGGCCCAGGACTCCCCGAGCAGCAGGCAGAACTTCAGGTCTCTGCATAAACCCCCTGAGGGAGCTGAGCCTGGGAGGCAGCCCTGCCCCTACCTGCTCCATCACTGAAGGTCTCTGCATAAAGTTTTAGGAACAACTGTTGAGTATTGTTGTTGCTACTAGGAAATAAGAAATACAGTTAATGGTGAATAGAAAGTCATCTGGCCCTACAGGACAAAAGAGAAGATGGGGACAAGAGAAGGGAGGGAGGATAGAAGAGAGGGCAGATTGGAGATAGGGAAAATTAGACTGATCAGTGTATTGGGTTGGGGGGAGGGGAGAAAAGGGGAGAAAATTTGGAACCCAAAATTTTGTGAAAATGAATGTAAAAAGTTAAATAAATAAATTTTTATAAAAAAAAAAAATGTGCATACCCTTTGACCCAGCAACAGCACTTCCAGGATTGTATCCCCAAGAGATCATAAAAATGGGAGAGGTTCCCAAATGTACAAAAATATTTATAGCAGCTCTCTTTGTGATGGTCCAGAACTGGAAATCGAGGGGATGCCCATCAAATGGGGAACGGCTGAATAAATTACGGTATATGAATGTAATGTAATACTATTGTGTTATAAGAAATGATGGGCAGGAAGACTTCAGAGAGGCCTGGCAAGGCTTAGCATGAGTGAAAGGAGCAGAACCAGGACAACTTTGTGCACAGCAACAACCACAGCGTGCAAGAGTTTTTTCTGGTAGACTTGGAACTTCATTGAAATGCAAGGACTTAAAAAAAATTCCCAATGATCTTTTAAGGCAAAATGCCTTCCATATCCAGAGAAATTCAATTCACAATGGAATTCAGTCACAGAATGCGGCAGATCACTTGTGTGTGCGTGTGCGTGTGTGTGTGTATGTGTGCGTGTGTGTGTATGTGTGCGCGCACGTGCATGTGTGCATATCACTTTTTGGTCTGTTAGATGATTTCTCCCACTCATTTTAGTTCTTCAACACATCTTAACTACAGTGAAAATGTATTTAATAGGAATGAATGTGTAGAGCCTATACAAAATTGTATGCCATTTTGAGGAAGGAGGGGAAAATAATAAGTTATACGGTAGTTACTGCAGAATACTGAAAATAAATAAAATTAATTAATTTAAAAAAAACCATGCTGTGTGTAATAGAGATTTCCTGGATTCATATATTCTCTTTTTTAATTCTGCTTTGTATTTGAAAATTTTCTGGAGTGTCTTTCAAGGTCAGAATTTTAAAAGAAAAGAAAATGAATGAGTAAATGAAAGCTTTGTCACATTAATGTAATGGAATATTACTGTGCTGTAAAAAATAACAAATATGATGAAAAAAAGAAGACGCAGAGTCACAATAAATGGTAACAGAAAACTACTGAAAGGGAATTTTGCAGAATTACAAACGAAATAATCAAATTAATTCTATCTTTTAAAATTGATCCTCTTTACCATTTGTCTTGCAATGAGTTAACTTTAGAAATTCAGTTGTCTTGTAAATCACTGTTCTATTTTTGTCAAGGAAATCTGTTATCCTTGAAGGATGTCTGGTTTATTATCCAAAGAAATCTAGTCCACTATCTCTAACCTTACAGGGGTCTCAAACAATTAACATTTCTTAGTCACAGAAAGGAGAGAGAGGGTTATTACCAGCCCCTCATTCCCAATTTTCAACCAACCATAACCTGTTCCCTATGACATCCTGTTCAACATTTTGCACTTCCCTAAATCTATAAAAAAAGTGTAGCTATCCCTCACCTCACAGTCTTACCTTTGCTGGGGAAGCTGAGATCCTATTGGGAAAATCGTGCTTTACTGATAAGTTGATCATGCTCTTAACTCTGTGCCTTAGTCTATCTTAATTTAAATGTTACACAAAGAACAAACATGGCACTAAACAGAGATATGAGAAAACACTTCCACTACATTCCTTTTCATATATGGTAGGTCCGTGGGTGTAGAATACTGTGTGTATTGTCTGACTCATTTTGATGTATAGAATGGTTTTTCTCATTATTTTTTCATTTTGTAAATTTTAAAAAATACTAAAAAATAGTTATTTTAAGGATGAAGTATAATTTGAAGAAAAAAAATAACTTAAATAGAGGTATATTCAATGCTACATAGCTAGAAAGGCCATGAGAAATATGACCTAATTTACTTGTTCAGTGTTGTACCAATCAAACTACAAAGGGAATACATTACAGAGCTAGAAAAAAAGAAATATAAAATTCACTAGGAGGAGTAAAAAAATCTAAAACAATGAAAAAGAAGTAGGAACCAAGAGGGGTACAATGAGTACTTCCAAATCTCAAATTCTATTATAAAACAAAATCATCATCAACTACTGGTTAAAAAAACAGAAGCAGACCTGTGGAACAGACTAGACAAGGAAGAATCAGAAACAGTGAATCATTCAGCGTCCAATAAATCAGAAATCATATCTGGAAAACTTTCTGACAAAAACTGTTAAGAAAACCAGAAAAAAATCTGACAGAAATTAGATGCAGAATCACATATAATAATAAATTTAAAAGTGAACGAGACTGAATATTACAACATAAAAAACTAGACATAAGAATCAGATTATACATCTTTCACAGTTGTAGCTAAGGGCTGAATTTCAAAATTAAAACCCTCCTCTCCCTCTAACCCCCCCCACCAAATGAAAAAGAAAACCTAAAGTCTGAATTCCTAACTAAAGAGACAAATGCAATAAAAAAGAAAGAAAGAAAGAAACCATTTCAATTACTACTACAGTGCATCTGCACAAAACGAACTCAGATAGGATAAAACGGGGAAGTGGTCAACCAAACATCAACAACCCCTGAGCGGAGAGAGCAAGTGTCTCTGATAAGGAGTAAGGTACGTGTGTGTGCGCGCGCATCGAAGGTATGTGTATGTGTGTGTGTGTGTGTGTGCGCATCGAAGGTACGTGTGTGTGTGTGCATCGAGGGTACGCGTGCGTGTGTGCATCAAAGGTATGTGTGTGTGTGCATCGAAGGTACGTATGTGTGTGTATGTGTGTGTGTGTGTGTGTGTGTGTGTGTCAGGAGAAAGAGATGAGGACTGAGAAGAATTAAAGGCATAGGGAACAGCCAATGAAAAATTCAGTCAGGAGATAAGAGTCCCTTGTGCTAGAAAGCCAGGGTCACTGAATCACAGACGGGTATAAGGTGTATGAAGTATGGAAAAGGGCCAGGTTACAAAGAGCTTTAAAAGCGAGGATGGGATATTTAGTCCTGGAGACGAAAAGGAGCTGACTGATAATAAGGAGTTAATTGAATAGGTGGATAACAAAGTCAGAGATCTGGAAGATGAATTTGACAGGTGAGTGGAGGATGAAATAGAGTAAGGAAGATGAGAAGGTAAGGGAGAACAACCAGTAGACTATTGCAATTGTCTAGGTATGAGATGATAAGCATATTAGCAGTGTAAGAGGAGAGAAAGGAGAGTGTATAAGCCATGTTACAAAGATAAAACTGACAGGATTTGGCAACAAACTTGTTGTGGGGTGTAAAAGAGTGAGTAAAGGTAAGTGGTACTTGTGATGTTAAGATGTAAGTTCAAAAGAAGTAAGAGTTTGGGGGGAAAATAATGAGTTCAGTTTGAGACTTTGAGTTTATGATGTCAATGAGACATACACTTTGAGACATTCAATAGGCAATTGGAAAACCAAAGCTGGAGGTCAGGAGAGAGGACTAGGACTAGACAAATGGATCTGTGAACTACCCAATAAATATGTGATCAAAGAAGGCAAAAAAGGGGACGCAACAACTAACAGCATTAGACTTATTAACTTAGTATGCTCTAAGTTTCCTCGGCCCTTTTCTTTTTCTCTTTTTACATTCTCTCACATGGTGACCTCACCAGTAATCATGGGTTTAATAATTATTAACTCTAAGCAGATGAACATCAGATCAGCACAGTTATCCCCAATTTCTTTCCTGAATTCCTGTCTCAAATCAATTGCGTGACAGATATTTCAAATCTGATTTCCAGGAACTCAAATTCAACATGGCCCCAAACTGAATTAATTCATCACCTCTGCTCCCCCAGAGAACACAGCCTCCACTCGCCATAAATTGAATGTCATCTTTGAATCCTCTCTTTCATCACACATATTTAATAAACTGAGCCATACTTTTTCATTTCTATCTCTAGTATACTTTGTCTCCTTTACACTCACAAAGCTGTGCTGTTTGGGGAATCTCTTTACCCCTTTCCGGAATTACTGAGAGGTCTCTAATTTGTCTGTTTCAAGTTTGTCCCTAGTCCAACCTATCCTTTGCATAGCTGCCAAAGTGATTCATATAAAGCATAGGTCTGATCCTAATACTTCCCTACTTAATACATTCCAATGGCTCTCAATGACCTTAGGATAGGATTTAAAATCTTATCTGACATTTAAAATTCTTCTTATGACTTTCCTCCCAACTACAATGGCCTGCTTTGTACACAAAGACCTCTCTAGGTCCATGCCTGGAACATTCTTGATATGCCTTTGAAATCCTCTATTTCCTTTAAAAGTCAGGTCAAATACCATTTTTAATATGAACTCTTTTCTGATCTGTCCTTCCAAAGCTATTCTGTATTCATTTAAAATTTTTCATTCTTTTTTTTTGTTCAAAATAACTAATGTGATAATATTTTACATGATCACATATGTATTACCTATAGCAGATTGTTTGCTGTATCAAGAAGGTGGGAGGAAAGGAGAGAATTTGGAAACTCAAAACTTTTTAAAAAATGTTAAAATAAGTTTTAGCAATGTAATTAGGGGGGAAATGAAGTATTTTTTTTAAAAGTATTGAGTACATACATATATATTCACATGTTCTCTCTCTCTCTCTCAATCAGAATGTAATCCCCTTAAGGGCAAGGCCTGTTTTACTTAGGCATTTGTATTCCTGGAACTTTTAGCAGACAGGCCCTTAAAAAATGCTGAATGAAAAGCATGAATAAAGTAATAAGAGAAATGGAAATCAAAGCCTGACTTTTCAGGCTTATAGCCAATACTTCAGCAAGGATGATAAAAGATGAGAAAAATCAACACAAACAGAACTGCGGACAGCTGGGACACTAACGGCCCGCTGGGGGAGCTGGGACTCGGCCCAACCATTCTGAAAAGCAATTTGGAACTATACCAAGAGAAGAATACAAAAATCTGCACTCAGGCTCTGGAATCTCACTCCTAGGCATACATCTACAGGAATAAGATGAAAGGCCAAACATTCATCAGCTGGAAACAAGGCAAATGCACTGATGACTGGGCAACTCCCGAACAATTCTGGTACATATAGTAACATAAAAATGATGAATATGAGTAACGGAGAGAAAACATGGGAACTTCTATGAAAGGATACAAAGACATGTAAGCAGAACAAGGAAAGCATATACACAAGAAAAACAATGTAAACAAAGAAAATAAAATTATCAAAACTGAAATGGAATGCAGTGATGTCATTTATAAGCTTGATCCCAAAGAAACCTGAGAAGGCACCTTTCACTCCTCCCTGGACAGGGAATGTTAAAAGCTTTTAATATGTTGCTTAATTTAGCTGAATGGCTTTTCTTCTCTTTTGTACTTTGTTATAGGAACAGTTTTTTTGCGACAGCAAAAAAGCATAAAGTAGAGAATGTATTTGATTAAAAAAAGAGTCAATAAAAATATTTTTTTGAAAACAAAGCATTATTTTAGCTATATTGAGGAGAAGACAAGGACCAAAGATAGAATCCTGCTTGGAAGTAGAAGGGATAACATTAGATGAAAAAAGAATGCATACCTACTCAATTCTAATTTTGTTTTTCTTTAGCAAGAGGAAGATCTTTGGACTGTAAAGGATAGGAGAAAAAATATGGATAATATGTTGAAAGCCGAGATAAGCGAGAAGCTAATAAAACATTACATAGGTGCCCTTAAGTTCAAATCGTAGAATGATGATGAAAAGAGCTGGTGCGTGCAACTGCCAGAGCGAGCTACTCTGTGTAAGTAACCTTGCGCTATTGTTTCCACATCAGTAAAATTAGCAAACTGGATTAAATGACCTGTACAGAGCCTTATAGCCAGAAATCTATGCCTCTAAGTAAACTTATGCATCTTTAAATTTTTTTGATTTGTCCTAATATCTCTTAATTAAAATTGGATAACATCTCAAATTAAATAGGGAGGGGAAAGATACTTTAAAAACTGCCCAAGGCCACAAATTCAGAAGAACAACAAAGACGTTTTAGAAAGCACTGTCTCTTCACTTTTTTCCATGATCACACCAACAGTTCTAACTTGGAAACCAGCAATTCTTGAAGTGTAGTTGATAGACTCCTAGAGATTCCCAGATCCTTTTTAAGGGGTCTGCAAGGTCAAAACTATTTTCATAATAATATTAAGGTATTATGTAAAAAATAATGCTGACCTTCTTGCTCATTTTTTTAATTTAGAAAAGTTATTTTCCATAAAAGCTTGTTTTATTGTTATTTTTAGTTACTTGTCAAATATTTTTAAAAAATTTATGTTTTAATGTAATGGAAATACTGTTAGATATAACTCACAAAACTAAAAAGGTTTGAATTGTGATTTAGAGAATTCATTTGAAAAAAATTTTATTTATGGAATTTTATAATAGTTAGATTTCCCAAAGAAGAGGAGATTTAAATCACTATGATTCACTCTGGCTTTCCTTTCCAAAGACTGTATATATTTCTAATATCCAATAATTTGTAAGAGATCTTACCTAGGAAACTTAATTACACTTTGGGTCCAACACTGTTACAAAAACTCAATGAAGCACATGGAAAAAAAGGCATAATTTTACTTGGTGTGAAAAAAAAATCCCCCCAAACATGTAAAATAATTATAATACAAAGAAAATTAAAATAATCAACTTGATCCTAGACAAATTTTTAACTATCATACAGTATAAATCATTCTGTTCATTTTACATTTAACTCCACTAATATGTGGATTCTTTCTTTTTATCAAGTGGTTATGTAATCTAGTTAGAGTTAATAGATTTGTACTCTAGAATTTTGTTCTGGCCTTGATAAAGTAAATGTAGTCCAAATTTTTTATAAGGACAATACATGAAAATAAAATAAAATGCCAAATTTTGGTTTTCTACCTTTGAGCTCAATAAATTTTTGCTTGGAAGGTTTTGAGCAAGATTATGCCTGCCCTATGCTGGTTCTGTGGACTGATTTGAGATGATATGAAATCTCTGCATTACACTCTACTTACCAAATTTCTATTATACAGAATATATCAAGTACTTAAGATTTAAATTTCTTGACCTTTAATTTGATCATCTTAACTCTAGAAAATTACATTTTTTGTCATCTACCAACCAAGGTCTTTTGGGAGAAAAAATAATTCTGAACTGTAGAGAATTTTGTAAATTTGAATTTTTGTTAAGTTATGAAAAAAACAATTAAGTACCAACATCTCTATTTTCAACCTTATATTGATGTATTCCTAGAAAGACAACACAATTATAAACATTGCTAGAAAAAAACCAGCAGTTCATAGTTTGTATGATCTCCTTAGAGTTAAGGGTAAAACTGTACTCTGTAAGATTATCATCTGGTATTTGATAAAGAGTAATTTAGTTCCAAATAAAATGAAATGCACTATAGGCTACAGGCCATCTGAATATTATCAGTTGTTTGGGGGAAAAATTTAGCAAAATCAGAGTACCTGCAACAGTCCATTTTTTCATAATTATCAACAAAATTAAGTTCTAAGTTGTTTGCATTTCGTTTCAGATTTCAAAAACCACTGCCAATTATCTGTCTGGTTTCTTTAGTTTTGTGATCATACATGAAAACTGATTTCCATTACTGTAAAAATAATTCATCTCAAGTACTTTCAAAAGACCTGACTGGAGCATTTTATTACAGCTTAGTTCTTTTTGGAGAATCCTACCAGTTCCATCATCTGTATCATTCTGGCCAGCTTCCCAAACTTCTGGTTTTGTCCCAAAGCCATCAGTGGTTGAAGAATCTGTATAGTCTGCAGGGTTAAATGTCCTAGGATTGGAAAAGAATTGCAAAGGATAATATTCCAACACCAGGTTAAAGTGTGGCTGCTTTGCCTCAGGAAAAATCCCATTTGTTTTTACTTCTAATAGTAGCCCTCTCAAACAAACAAACAAACAAAACCCACGTCCATTCAGTTTTGTAGCACTGAATTTTTGTTAATACACAATTACACTAGCTAAATGTAACTAGACATCTTTAAACTGCCTAAATGAAACTGTTGTATTTGAACTATTCTCCTGTAGCAAATCTTTTCATGGGAATGAAATATAAGCTGAATACTCACAATTACAGAAAGCAACTATGGCAGAAATAAACCAGCAAAAGCAAGATGGGTAAAGGAAATAAGAGGGGAAACTGGTCAGACTAAAAAACTGATACTTACCCCATACCTTGGGATGAGAAACGCCCTGCCCCTGCCCCTCTCCCTCTCCCTCGTCCAAATCCTATAAAAGAAAACAAGAGAAATTTTGGGTAAAAATTATCTTCTGCACACAGTATTTTAATTCCCTTTCCAACAATTTCCTTAACTTTCAGTATTTCCCACTCTCTCCAAAAATACTCTGTTCTTTATCTGTACCAGAAAGTCCAATAACTAAGTATCTTTGCCCTACTAGCTACCAGACCTTTCTAATCTGGAAGCCAATGTTGTGACAAACACAATGATGAGATAAACTCTGTTAATCTTATCTTTGAAGTGTTTTAACAGGTTATTTGTGCTAAATACCTATGTGATAGTGGTGGAAATAAAGGAGTTAAAAATCAATCTGTTTAATCAGCGAGGTCAACTTGAGGCTGGCTTCAGAAAACAGGGCAGAGGTTTGTAGGGCTGTATTAATGCCCAGCTACAATAGCTCATAGTAAAGCACTATTAATGTGGCACTGAAGTGTTAGGACTTTGATTTCTAAGAGATAAGAATAAACTTACAGACAAGGAAAAGTGGCAGAAAGGCCAAAGAAATATCTGGGGAGGATAAGGACTTAAGCTTATTTGAGTAACAGTGGACCTCTCCAACTTCGTTTCTCCCTCTGTCATGATACCATGCATTGAATACAGAAACAGTAGACAAAGTAGGTTCCAAAAGCTGATTTTTAAGTCATTTGTCTAGAAAACCAAACATTTTTGATAGGAAAATGTCTTAAAATAATAATTAGATCTCCAGTATAGCCTGTAAAGACCTAGTAATATATAATGGTACCTTTTAAAAAAATGCATGAAATTCAACAATCTACAAGATTTCAGCGACAAAATGTTTACTTTCTTACATGAGTTCTTCCATATTTGCAGTTAAAGCCCCAACACAAAAACAGGACCTAACTCTCATCTATGACTCCCTTCCTCTCCTCACCCCAAATACCACCACCCACAAAATCCTTTCCTAGGACACACAGGTGTAGTATTTTCCCTAGCTCCAAACTACGGGTGGGAAAAAGGCAGATGTAAAAGATGAGTAGGGAAGAGAGGTCTTCAGCGCAGGATGAATGAGGTAAATCACGTCTCCTTATCATCCATTAACTATCATCAAACCACCACTAGGAGGGAGGGTGGGAGGGAAGATGGACACTCTAGTGAGAGGGAGAACAGGTGCCAAGGGAGGTCAGTAGCAGCAAAGGTTTTGCAGCAACATTATTAACCAGTGTGTTGAGAGGACAAGGTAATTTCATAAGAAAGGGGTGTCCTAAAGCTAGATGTTTTCAAGTCAAGTATTGCCGCGGGATCTGATGTAATCAGTACATAAAAGAGAAAAACAGCACTTGAATAGTGATACAAAACTCAAACAGAAATAAATCTCAGATGACTTTAGGCTAACTAGATAACCACAAATTAACATTCTTCACTGAAATGATTATTTATTGTTACACATTTCCCAATTACATTTCAGTTTAGTTCAACTGCCTCAGGTTTGACACCTCTGATTTAAAGGATGTCACCATTGATATAGTGCCTCTTGCATAAAGTACTCTTCACTAAGTATCCTCCACAATAGCAGCAAGTCAGACCTGTTTTATACTTTATCTGATATTAATTAAAAGGTCTAACAAAGTTCCCAGTTATATCTTATGTAACTGATATACATAGGAAACACTTCGTTGGAGGAAAGATACTGATAAGATATTTTGCTTCTGATGGAACATTTTTCATAGTTGCAAATCCATCAGAGAGAGAGACAGAGAAGAGAGAAATGAATGGGATACATAGGGAATATATTGATCAGTATAAATTTTGGCAAGATACATAATGTGAAGGAATAAAAG
This sequence comes from Bettongia penicillata ogilbyi, assembly GCA_023548195.1. Taxonomy (NCBI): domain Eukaryota; kingdom Metazoa; phylum Chordata; class Mammalia; order Diprotodontia; family Potoroidae; genus Bettongia; species Bettongia penicillata. Next base: position 2,154,578 of record JAJHZJ010000202.1, read on the forward strand.
GTCAAGAATATCAAGGGAATCTGAAAAAAATGGGAATGGGATCAAGCAATAAATACTCTATCTCAAACAAGGCTTCAAAGCTATAATTGTTACCTGGTCCTCTCAATGGTCCTGTGATATAGGATTTTCTCCTCCTTTTATGGATAAGGAAACTGAGAGCAGTATCACACAGCTAGTAAGCGGTATCTTAAGAGATGAGGCTAATTCTGGCCTTCCTAAAACTAACTCCACTGCTCTATCCTCTACACCAACCTGAGAATCCTAAGATTATCATGGCTTCCAGAAATAAGATGGCAGTTCTTCTGTACTCTGACTTGATTGAAAGCAGCTATAGTATTTATATTTGATTTTGGAAGCCAAGTTTAGGAAAACTAAGTTATAAAGCTTCCAGAGAGAAGCAACGCAGGATAGTCCAAGGCCTTACATCAATATCACATGACCCATGATTGAAAACTGGGAGTGTTTGGTCTGTAGTACTAGCTGTCCTCAAGTACTGAAGGACTGTCACTTGAGAAAGTGGTTATACTTGTTGTGCTTGGTCCCAAAGTACAGAACCATAAAAATGAGAAAATTCAAAGAAGCAAATTTAAGCTTGATATAAGAAAAATGTTCCTAATAATTAGAGTTGTTCAAAAGTAGAAGAGAGTGCCTCGGGAAGCAGTGGGTTCCCCATCATATGAAAATTTCAAGGATGTTCATGATTGTTGCTTTCCTAAGTTACACTAGATGCCCCTCCAAGGTCTCTTCCAAGTCTAAAAGATTCAATAGTATAATGTAGGGTTTAACTTTTTCATTTACATTTGGAAAGCAAAACCTGCGAATATATGTAGGATTAACAATTCCACATACCAAAAATGTAGTTACTACCAAAGAATAGTTTTCCAAAAGGAAGAACAATACCTCCATATCATTGTTATAACCCAAATTCATCCCTCTCTGTATATTTATTCATCCCCTTCTACTAATACCAGTGTCTTTAAATTACTGAAGGTCAACCTCCTGAGCAGTAAGAGTAAAAAAAAGCAAGTATCAAATTTCTTGATCTGTTTATTTAGCAAAGAGCTCTTTTTAAAAAAGGAATTTATATTATATATATATATATATATATATATATATATGTCAGCTAGATGAATGACAATGACAACTACCACATCCATTAATTATTCTAATAACACTGAACTGAATAAAAATAAGATGAATCATCCATAGAGTAATGTGTGTTGACAATTCTTTCAAAAGAAAAGAATAAAATTTATGTCACAGAAAGTGCTTATATCCTGACCCAGAAATTTCAGTAAATGTACAACCCAAAGCAGCATTTTTTGTAGCAAAAAAACCAAAACAAAACAAAACAAAGGAGTTATCCATTATCTAGAGAATGACTAACTAAATTTTAGTACATGAATGTAATAGAATGTTACTGTGCTGTAAGAAAAAATATGATGAATACAGAAGATCATAAAATACTTACACGAACTAAAGAAGGTATGCAAAATCAGAAAAATATACACAATGAATAAAACAAAGTAAATGCAAAAACAGCAACAAAACAAATGAAAATAAATGCTACATGTACATGGAAAAATTTACATGAAATAATGAAAATGGAAATAAGCAGAGCCAGGAAAAAATATATGTGATAATAACAACAGTGTAAATAGAAAGAACTACCACCAGAAAATAACTGAAACTGAATATTGCTATATTACAAAGAAAAAAGAAGTTATGAGAAGACATTTCACTACATTCTTTTACAGAGCTACAAAGTCCATGAGAGTGTGTGTTGTCAATTTTTAAAATATGTATCAATTGCTTTGCTTAAATGTTTTCCTCTTCTTTTCATTAAAAAAAATTACTTGTAATAAGGGAGTTCTCGGCCAGAAAGCAGTGGAAAATCCAAGGGATAGAAAGCAATCAATAAGAAACTATTAATAAAGAAGTCTGGAGTCTCTGAAGACCAAGGTTAGACCTAACAGATTTGAGAATGTAGAGGCAATGCATCTTCTCTGAAGAGACTGGTGGAAAGGGAACATGAACAATCTCTCAGTGACTTTCAGTTAAGAATTTAGATCTAGATGTGAGATGAAACTGGCTAGGCTACTTACTATACCTACTTGACTTTGGGCAAACCATTTAACTTCTTTGGGCCTGAGTCTCATCTACAAAATGAGGTAGCTGGATTAGTTCTAACACCCTTTTCCAGTTTTAAATGTATGATCTTACTTTTTAATGCAAAACATGTACTAAAATGAAGTTTAAATCAATGATTCATAAATTATATAATTTAAAAATCTCTCCTATGTAATTCCTTAGGATCTTCTCATAACTGAGAATGAATGAACCAGTAAGTAATCAGATAGAAACAATGGTAACCTACTACAAGTCGACCATCATTCTTTTCAAAATGGGTTAATTTTTAAAAAATAATGCTACCCAAGAAATGTATTATGAAAAGGACAAAGAGAAATATAGAGCAAATTCACTTCAGTAGTTGCAATATCATGAGAAGGGTGCTAGTTTTGTAGATTCAGCTATACATATAGTTCTTAAAAATATAGTTACAACAGTAGATCAATATGATATGTATAAGAACACTTTAATAATGTACACTGCTGGGAAATCAATTTCACAAATTATTTATAAAGGAAAAGAGAAAACCAGAAAAGGTTAAAGAATCATCTCAGGATTGCAAAAGGTCTAAGAAGCAATGGGATGTCATCAGAATAGGTACCAAGAAGCTTTCTTGGTCCCCGGTCCACAATAATCTTTATTTGTGAGGAATATTTCTCATTTCTATAATATGTCAAAAGAAAGACAAACATACTAATCAGGAAATTACGTTCCATTTTTACTAAAGGATTCACTAAATTCCCTTAAATATCAAGTCAACTGAATCAATCAACATACATTTTTCCCACAGTATCAGTCACTAGAAAAAGATATGGGGAAACAAAAACAAATATGAAATAGTTCCTAGGCTCAAAGATCTTACACTCCTGACAAAGAAGACAGCACATGCATACGGAAATACATGCACAAGATACAAAATGAATCTAAGCTAGTTTATGGAGGGGGGCTGCTATCAACTGGTAGAATCAGAAAGTGCTTCCAGTTGAAATTTGAAAGAAATAAAGGAATTCCAAGACGTAGATAAAGGAGAAGAATATTACAGAAATAAGGTAGTCAATGTAAGGAACAGAGATGGGTAACAAGGGAATTGGGAAAAGGAGGAAATGGAGATAAGTTTAGAAATAGGGAAGCATAACAGTTTCAACTGCTCAGCTGAGGAGTGAAGGGCCTGAAATAGAGTGATGCTTATGACAGTGAAAAGAAATGCATGGATTCTAGAGAAAGTTCCGGACAAAAAATTGTGACATTAGGCAAATTCTTGGATGTACTGAGTGAGTAGTGGAATGTGAAAATAAGGCTGCAAAATTGGGTAACTGAAAGGATTGTTGGCCACTTGAAAAGTAAGAACAAAGTTTGGAAAGAGATTTGGGGGGAAAGTGGAAGTGGAGCTAATGGATTCAGTATTGGACATGCTGAGTTTAAAATGCCAATGAGATACTCAGTCCCAAAATGCCCAAAAGGTAGTTGGCAAAGCAGGAATAAAGTGCAGATGACCCAACAAAGGAGAGAGAAGAAACACTGGAAGGGCTAAGTTAACTCTAGATCACCAGACTGGAATAAAAGAGGAATTGGGGGAATAATAATATGAAGGGGTTGTGAGATGAGAAGAGGGGACTCACAGTGAATGACTGTGATTTTCTTATGATGAAATTATGAGGCTATATACAAGTATAGAAAGCATATCTTAAATATCCTATATTTAAGGTCCTATTTTACATTTATTACAGCATATTTTATGGTAGTAAGGATATGTAAATAAAGATAGCTCCTGGATCAGGGAATTACTAAATAAACTGTGATATTTAAATGTAACAGGATTTCCCTGGTCAATAACAAAACAACAAAATGAATACAGAGAAGTACAGGATGTTACATGAATCTATACAAATGCATATATATACACACAGCACAGCCACGTACTGTCAGATTTTTTGATAAACTGATGAGTTTTGCTGAACTCCATCCTGCATCCCCTTAAATTCTTTATTTTAAGGCACTGTTTTCTAGGACAGGCTTACAAGAGGGCAATAGACACAGGTGATGTACTACAAAATATGTTATTAACAATCTATTTTTAAAAAGCACCTTTATTTCCCGGAATAAAAATACTTTCTTAGAGAAAAAACTTGAGGAAAATATCTGCTCTATATCATGGATACCACACATTTTCAATGTTCTCTCATTATGTATACATCATACAAAAGATATTACTGTCTACATACTAGTTTGGAATTCCTCATTCATAATGAGAAATTCAAGTTAAAGGGACTCTGATGTTGTAACTCACATCCAACAGATGAGCAAAAACTACAAAAAAGAAAACTGCTCATATAATACTTTAACCTGGGTTACTAGATTGTATATCACTACTAGATCTAAGCCCTAAACAAAGCAAAGGAGAAAAAAGGGCTCTAAATGTACAAAAGTAATTTATGATCACTTCTTTTACAGTAGCAAAGAATTTGGTTGAAGATATTATGGTGAATGAATGTAATGGAAAATTATTTTCAAAGAAATGATCAAAATGATGTTTCAGAGAAACAGTAAGAACTGATAAAGAAATGAACAGAACAAGAACAACTTGTATAGTAAAAACACCAAAAATAGCCTTCAAAGACTGATGGCTGGTAGATGGAGACTTTTGCCAGTCTCCTTTGAAAGAGAATGACATATTTATGGTGAAGAATAAGACATATGTTTTTGAAAGAGCAAAGCGGGGAATGGTTATGATTAACTGTGCATATTAGTGTATCAGTCACAAGTATTTTTATTCTTTTTTTTTTCAAATGGGGGGGTTAGAAGTGGGAGAAAAAGAAATGTTTAACTGTAAAAAATTAAAACAAAATTTGTCCAGTATTACCACTGGGTCAACTTGATTTTGGTTGGGAGTTTAATGCAAGGCTAATAACGTCTTGTTCAACTTTAAAGTGAATTTAAATTAGATGATTTCCAATAACTTTCACTCCTAAAATGGCAGAATTAAGCACTTAGAGTGAAAATACTATGAAATAAAAACTTTCCTAACCCTAAATATAACACTCCTGATGAGTTTTCACTGCTAGGGAAAAAAATCCTATGTAGTATAATTAGTGAACACTGAAGGGTCCTACCACAAAGGTATAGTTGTGAATGAGTAGAGGGTTCAAATTCCTACCACAGGAGTTCTAGGCTGCAACAGTATCTACTACACAGGACCCTAAGCAGAGGTTACAAAGATTTCAGGGGATCCATGACTTTTTTAAATTAAAAAAAAAATTTAACTTAAATACACAGTAAGAAAAGAAAAAGAAACATAAATATTAAAACAAATGCAAAATAATAAAAAACAGGAATTGGCAGAAGGACATAAAAGGATCCAAAATATATAACAATAAATTTCTATTTCAAGAAAGCCTATATAAGAAATACTATCAGGTCTATCTTTTCTTTGCTTCCTTTCCCAGTAAGTTTCCTTTTGTTCTGTTGTGCACTTTTAACGTTGTTCTTTTATTTTCCTTCCTCCCCCCTCTCCCCAAGAAGGCTACAATTAAGTGCAGATACACACAAATATATACATACATATACATACACGTATGCTTAGATATCTATAATCACACTCATACATGGACATATACATTCATATGCATCTACATAAGACCACACTGGACTTATTTGTCCTGTTTCTCTGAGGGTGGATAACCTCTTTCTTCATTACTCCCAAGTCTCTCTGTATTTTCTAAGTCCACCAACTTATCATTTCCTACACCACAGCAATATTCCATACTTAAACTGTCTAATTTTTATAAATTGTCTAAAACAGTATTGATTGATATGAATGACTTATAATAGAGCTTCCATATCTTTCTCTTTTGACTAAATCTATTTTAGCTTTAACTCTGCCTAAGATCATGATTACTATCCCTTTTTTCCCCCTCTAATAAATTCTACTCATCTTTATTTTATATTTGCGTATATCTCTTATTTCCTATTCCTCCAACTCCTCTCCTTCTATCTGCTACTCTGTCCTCCTGTTTCCTGAGGTGCCCCACCCCCATCTCAGTCCCTCCTTTACTCTTCCATTCACGTCAATCTAAACACTCTTCTACACTGCGCCCCCCCCATCCTATCCACCCTTCCTATCCCCTTAGCCTTTTATTTCTTTCTGAATTTAGATTTTTATACCCCTCTAAACAAATATATATATTGTTCCCTCTTAAACCCATTCTTAATGAAAGCAGGGCTCCAGAACTACCAGCCCTTCTCTCCTATCCAATTCCTCTGTCAGTTCTTCCTCTCACACCTCATTTGCATAATTATTCTATTTCCCTTTTCCTAAACGGTTTTACTTTTTAAGAACCTTATCATACTCAGGACCACCCTGATTCTTCTTTTAAACTACCCAATTACTAATAACAATCTTAGACATATGTTTTATATTTCCTCATATAAAAAATAGTTTGTCCTTATTGAGTCACTTGTAATTAGTCTTCGATATATACCTTACATTTCTCTTGGATCTTATATGTCAAAGCTTCTATTAAGTTCAGGTTAGTGTTTTGTTGTTTTTTTAAACAAAAGCCTGAAAGTCTGTCCATTTATTAAATGCCCATTTTTTTTCATTCAGGATTATGCTTGACTTTGAATTCATGAATATTTAAAAAAACATTGTGGTAATAATATCAACATGCATCTAAAAATTATTTTTCTGAGAACGGTCCATAACACACACAAGAAAGGTTAAAAACCCCTAGTCTACTAGGCTAAGAAGAATACAAGCTACCCCTGTCCTAACGAAAACAGCTCTTTCAAACAGATTCAGAAATCACACCCAGATGAACCCTACTTGGAAAATCGGGGGGGGGGGGGGGGGGGGGGGGTGAACACAATCAAAGCAAGTCATTTTTCCATCTCAGGAAAGCACAGGGAGACACAGACATCTGTGGACACTAGAGAGAGGGTCCAGCAGCTAGCATGTCTTGAGGATCATTCCAGCTAAGGGAGACGTTGGTTTACCAGGGCAAAGAAGGAGCTGCTGGCAGATTGAGAAGGGAACACATGAGCCTGGAGGGGTACTCCAAGGTAAAGAGTGGATGCTGCCCCTAGGCCAAGTACTGAGCCAGAAATACGTTCACAATCTCAAGAGCACAAGCAAGTCTCTGTTCCAGCCTCCAGCCCAATCTGAACCCTGTAGCAGAACAACTAGAGTAGGAATCCTGCACCCAAGGAGAGCCTCTGGTTCCATCACTGAATCAGCAGGGTCTCTTCAATATCCAACAGGGGTCAAATTCAGCAACAGCAGTCTACTGAGACTACAAAGGGAACCTAAATGCCCACTGCTCAGACCCAAACCAAGGGCAATGGCAGAGCAAGGGTGAAGGAGTCCCCAGACTTTGTCACAACTGATACCACTTAAAAAGCAACAAAAGTATGCAGGTTCCCAGGCTTTCTCTGAGACCCTGAAAGAACAACACTCAATATCTCCCAAAAAGCAACAGCATGAACATCCATTACTTTCAATAGAACAGAACTAGACTCTAACAAAAAGTCTTAAGTCAGGAAGGAGACTGGAAGCAAGACGAAACAAGAAAAGAACTGTACCATAAAAGCAAGTATACTACAGTGACTAAAATACGGATGCTTTCTGAAGTTCCCATACACATTTTATGATAGCAAAGAGCTGGAAACAACAAATATTCAACAACTGAGCATGAACGTAACGGTATTGGTTGGTTGTTGTCCTTCATCTTCCAAGAAGACCAAAATGACATCACCATGAGAAACTGAAATTTCATTGTGTCTGACTGTGACTGCGATCAGACAGGTATGGGCTTAGACTGCTCTACCACAGGTTGGGCACATGTAGTCTGTGTGAATATTTAGGGTAGATATCCCAAATTTGTGCATCTTGCATTTACTTTGTGCTGCCTCAATTCTGCTTTGCTCATAAAGCACAGCACCCTTTCTGATATGGGCACACCATGCTGAGCAGTCCTGTGCCAGTGTCTCCCATGTTGCACAGTCAAATCCAAAGTTCTTGAGAGACCCTGAGAGTGTCCTTGTATCGCTTCTTCTGGTTAAAATGCGATCGCCTGTCCCACACGTCCATAAAATAATCTTTTTGGTAAAAAAGTCCATTTTGCATTCGAACAACATGCCCAGCCCATCAGAGTTGTGCTCTCTGAAGCATAGTCTGAATACTTGGCAATTCAGCTCAAGCAAGGACTTCAGTGTCTGGTACCTTATCCTGCCAGGAGATTCTCAGAATCTTCCTAAGACAGTTCAAATGGAAGTGATTCAGTTTCCTGGCATGGCGCTGGTAAAACTATCCATGTTTCACAAGCATATAACAACAAGGTCAGCACAACGGGTAGTGAGTCTAATAGCTTGTCTCTCCCAAACTTTACTTTGGAGCCTTTCAAACACTGAGCTGGCTCTGGAAATGCGTGCATCAAGCTCACTGTCAATGTGTATATCCCTGGAAAATATACTACCAAAATAAGTGAACTTATCCACAGAATTCAAAACTTCTCCATTTGTTGTAACTGATGGTTCCACATATGGATGGTATGGTGGTGGCTGATGAATCACCTGTGTTTTCCTACTGTTAATTATTGGGTCAAAAGTAGCACAGGCAGCAGAGAATTGATCCATACTTTGTTGCATCTCAGTTTCAGAGGCTGCGCTGAGTGCACAATCATCTGCCATCAGCAAATCACGTACCAACACTCCCGTCATTTTGGTCTTGGCTTGTTGCCTTTTCAAACTTTGGAACTTACCATCAGTACAGTAGTTGATCTGGATGCCGTGTCCATCCTCATTGAAAGCATTTATCAACATAGCTAAAAACATCATGCTTTCGAGCATGGGGGCAAGCACACCACCCTGTTTCACTCCACTGGTGACTGCGAAGGCACGAGAGCATTGTCCATTATCCAGAGCCCAGGCAAACATGCCATCATGTTTCTCTGGGCAACCAAATTTTGACGTAATTTTCCATAAGCCCTCACGACTAACAGTATCAAAGGCCTTGCTCAGATCTACAAATGTGTACAGATCTCTGTTCTGTTCCTGGCATTTCTCCTGGAGTTGTTGGGCAACAAACACCATATCAACTGCTCCTTGGCCCTTTCTGAAGCCATATTGGCTCTCGGGTGAAGGACCAGCCCATTAAGAAGGACTCTAACAAGAATTTTGCCAGCAATGACTAAGAGAGAGATTCCCCCTGTGATTGTCACAGCACAATCTATTCCCTTTACCCTAACAGAGATGGACAATGGAGGCATCCTTGAATTCCTGGCGGATAACCTCCTCTTGCCATATAACCTGGAATATTTCAGTCAGCTTTTGTGTGACTTTTGTGGTATATAACTGTGCTTAAAGAAATAATTAATATGATGAATTCAGAGAAGCATGAAAAGATCTACACGAATTGATACAGAATGAAGTAAGCAGAGAGAACAAATACATTAAATAAAGCAATGTAAACAGAAACAAAAACACAAATACAAATCAAAAACTGAATATTAAAGAACAAGTATGTACTGAAAGGAAAGATGTGAGTTAATGTTCCTAATTCACCCTTTCTCAGGAGGGGAAGGTCTATTTGTGCTTCACATTACATATTTTTGGTCATTTTTGTTGTACTGATCAGTAATATTGATTTTTCTCCTTGCTCTTTGTTCTCTTTTTTTCTTTGAAAAGCAGTATTTTTTCTATTATGTGGCCACTGGAGAGGTAGAAGGATATTTGGGTAAATTATGGTTATGTTAAAAAACAAAAGACATTTTTTTAAAAGTTTTTTTAAAAAGTTTATTGTGGTTTAAGGAATACAAGACAAACCCAGAAGAGAATGACTTTAAAAACAAAAGCAAAGCCTCAACGGAAAACAGAGGTAGGCCATAAATTCAACTAGAAGTTCTGGAAGAGATGAAGCAAGGGTTTTAAAGACTAATGAAATCAGAGTACTCAAGGAAAAAATTGGAAAAGAAATGAGAGCTATGAAAGACTGGAAAGAATTATGTTTGGCAGAGGATGTTCCAGGAAAATGAATATTGACCAAACATCATAATGATGGTGATGATAGCAGCTAACATTTATACAGTGCTTACATTGTGCCAGGTACTACACTAAGCATTTTACAATTATTAAGTCACCTGAGATATAAGTGATATTATCATCCATTGTATAGATGCAGAAACCGAGGACAACAGAAATGAACTGACTTGCCCAGGGTCACATAAGCTAGTAGGTGTCTGAGGTAAGATTTAAACTCAGGTCTTCTTGACTCTAGGAATGGTGCTCTATCCACTATACCACGTAGCTACCCCTGAAGATAAATATCTCAATAGACTCAAAGTAAAAAAGACTTAAAAAAGAAGGAAATTTAAATTCTCTTATACCAATTAACTGACCTCACAACAGATTAAGAGATGAATCACTGGTCTACCTAAAAGTCATCACCAAAAATAGAGTGTAGACTTTATGGATCAAGAACTCTTAAAGCAACTCAGACCTCTCAAAAACAAAGGGCTAATCAAAAATACAAAGAATCCATTGTTCACTTTCTGAAAGAAACCTCAAAAGGAAAACTCCCAGGAACATGATGCATAAAAATGAGAAGTTACTAAATAAAAGAAACAAAAATACTTCAAAAAGCAAGCAAGCAAGAATTCAAGTTCTGAGGAACTTGTCAGAGTCATGTATGATTTACCAGCCACAACTATAAAGAAAAAAAGAATCTGGAACACAATATTCCAGAAGGCAAAATTCTTACAACCAAGAATTAACTTAACCAGCAAAACAGAGTATAATCCTACAGAAGAATGGATCTTTAACAAAAGAGGACTTCCAGTCATTTCTGATGAAAAGATCAGTTGCATAAAAATCTGAAGCACTAACACAATAGCCAAGAGAAACAGGAAAAAGTAAAAATGAACAATCATAAGGGATAAAATAAAAATTAGATGTTTACATCCTAACAGACGGAAGATGTCACGCATGTAACACTATGAACTCTATTATTATCAGGGATCATGTCTAATTAAACAACAGGTGTGACAGTGATTCTATAATGTTTTAAAGATCTTAAAAAAAAATGAAAAGGGAAAGGAAATGTATGAGAAAAAAAGGAGAACAGCCCAGATTATTTCACACAACTGAGGTGAGAAATTTATTTAAACAAGGAAAAAGGCATGCTGTCATCTAAACTGGTAAAAAAAGAAAAGAATACACACACACGTATACACATGAATAGAAATACATTTCATTCAAAAGGGAAACACTCAGGGAGAAAGGAGAAAAAGAAGGAATGCCGATTAAGGGAGGGGTTATTCCTAAGCAAAACAGATTCTAAATAAGAACACAAAAAACATTCACAATTTTTTTTTGAGACCGCAAAGAACTAGGAATTGAAAAAATACCCCCAAACTGGGGAAAAGCTGAAAAAGTTACAGCATATAAATATGATGAAATATTGTGTCATAAGAAATGATGGGGGGGCGGAGCCAAGATGGCGGGGTAGAAGGACACACGTTTACGAGCTCCGAAACCACAGCCCATAGAATTAATGTAAAAAGACACCCCCATAACTTCTGGACCACTGAAAGGTGTACAGAAATGGAGTGGAAGAGATTTCCGTTCCAGAGAGCCCTGGAGAGCCGTCCCCAGGGTCCGTCGCACGCTGCAAAGCGGACCCCACCCCAGCGCTGCCCTGGCCGCGGCCCCAGAGAAGCTGACCCGAGCAGGCTTCAGGGACGGAAGCTCCGGCGGCCGGGAGGGTCCCTCTGCCCAGAGAGGCTGCAGGTCAGTGGGAGAGACACCTGGGCTGAAAGAGGGGAGCAGCGGGATGTCTCCGTGACTCGGGCCCCCTCGGGAGGAAGCGGCGGCGGCAGAGACGGGGGCAGGAAGCTGCGGAGGCAGAGGCGTGGGCGGCAGCAGCGGTGGTGGCCCCGGGACTCCCCCAGCAGCAGGCAGGATCTTCATTACTGAAAGTCTCTGCATAAACAGCCTGAGGGAGCTGAGCCTGGGAGATGGCCCTGCCCCACCCCAGTCTATTACTGAAGGCCTCTGCATAAAGCCCCTGAGGGAACTGAGCCTGGGAGGCGGCCCTGCCCCCACCCCAGCACCTGAACTAAAGGTCACATTGATTAGCAGCTGGGTGGTGCAGAAAGCACATTTGAATCTCAGACCCCAAGGACTAGCTGGGCGGATCTAGGCGGGGGTGGACAGGAATCTCAGAGGTCAAGTAACTGGCTGGGAAAATGCTTAGAAAAGGGAAGACAAATAAGACTATAGAGTTTTTTCCAACAGATGCAAATGATCCCAACATTTGGATCTGATGACGAGGAAACATTCTTGCCATCAGGGAAAGACGTGGAGGGCGGGGCCTCAGTACCCCAGACATGCCAGGGGGATGTCAGGTGGACTCAGGCCTTGGAAGAGCTCAAAAAGGATTTTGAAAAGCAAGTTAGACAGGTGGAGGAAAAACTGGGAAGAGAAATGACAGAGATGCAAGAAAAGTATGAAAAACGGGTCAATACCTTGGTAAAGGAGATCCCAAAAAATGCTGAGGAAATTAACACCTTGAAAAATAGGCTCACTCAATTGGCAAAAGAGGTTCAAAAAGCCAATGAGGAGAAGAATGCTTTCAAAAGGAGAATGAGCCAAATGGAAAAAGAGGCTCAAAAGCTCACTGAATTTAATAGTTCTCTCAAAATTAGAATGGAACAGATGGAGTCTAATGACTTTACGAGAAACCAAGAAATCACCAAACAAAACCAAAAGAACGAAAAAATGGAAGAGAACGGGAAGTATCTCATGGGAAAAACAACTGACTTGGAAAATAGATCCAGGAGAGACAATTTAAAAATTATGGGACTACCTGAAAGTCATGATCAAAAAAAGAGCCTAGACATCATCTTCCATGAAATTATCAAGGAAAACTGCCCTGACATTCTACAACCAGAGGGCAAAATAAGTATTGAAAGAATCCATCGATCACCGCCTGAAAGAGATCCAAAAAGAGAAACTCCTAGGAACACTGTGGCCAAATTCCAGAACTCCCAGGTCAAGGAGAAAATACTGCAAGCAGCTAGAAAGAAACAGTTCCAGTATTGTGGAAATACAGTCAGGATAACTCAAGATCTAGCAGCTTCTACATTAAAGGATCGAAGGGCGTGGAATAGGATATTCCAGAAGGCAAAGGAACTAGGACTCAAACCAAGAATCACCTACCTAGCTAAACTGAGTATAATACTTCAGGGGAAAATATGGTCTTTCAATGAAACAGAGGACTTTCAATCATTCTTGATGAAAAGACCAGAGCTGAAAAGAAAATTTGACTTTCAAACACAAGAATGAGAAGAAGCATGAAAAAGTAAACAGCAAAGAGAAGTCATAAGGGACTTACCAGAAGTGACCTGTTTACATTCCTACATGGAAAGACAATATTTGTAACTCTTAAAACTTTTCAGTATCTGGGTAGTAGATGGGTCCATACACACACATGTACACGCATGCACGCGCTCACACATACACACATGCACACACATACAGAGACAGAGAGCACAGATTGAACTGAACAGGATGGGACCATATCTTAAAAGAAATTAAGGTAAATGGTGAGAGAGAAATGTAGTGGGAGGAAAGAGGGTGAAATGGAAGGGGGTAACTATATGTCATTTAAGAGGCAAGTAGGAGACTTTTTAGTGGAGGGAAAAAGAGGAGAGCTGAGAAAAAAAAAAAAGGCAGGAAGTTTGCCCTCATCACATTTGACTAGGGGAAGGAATGAAATGCACACTCATTTTGGTATGAAAACCTATCTTACAGTATAAGAAAGTGGGGGAGAAGGAGATAAGCAAGGGGGGGGGATGATGGAAGGGAGGGCAAGGGGAGGAGGGAGCAATTTGAAGTCAACACTCGGGGAGGGACAGGATCAAAAGACAGAAGAGAAACAATGAGGGGCAGGTTAGGAGGGATGGTAATTCAGTTAGTCTTACACAACATGACTATCAGGGAAGTCATTTGTAAAACTACACAGATATGGCCTATACTGAATTGCCTGCCTTCCCAAAGGGAATGGGTGGGGAGGGAGGGATGGGGAGAATTTGGAACTCAAAGTTTTAGGAACAACTGTTTAGTGTTGTTGTTGCTACTAGGAAAGAAGACATACAGTTAATGAGGAATAGAAAGTCATCTGGCCCTACAGGAGAAAAGAAAAAGATGGAGACAAGAGAAGGGAGGGATGACAGAAGAGAGGGCAGATTGGAGATAGGGAAAATTAGATTGCTTGGGGTATTGGGGTGGGGGGAGGGGTTAAAAGGGAAAAAAAAAAATTTGGAACCCAAAATTTTGTGAAAATGAATGTAAAAAGTTAAATAAATAAATTTTAAAAAATTAAATTAAATTTAAAAAAAAGAAAGAAAGAAATGATGATGGGGATAATTTCAAAGAAACCTGAGAAGACTCGTATTAAATGATGCAAAGTGAAATGAATAGGATTAGTAGACAATATAATTATTTGTAAGACTAATATAACAATATTATAATGAAAAATAGCTTTCAACAATTAAGGACCTCTGATCAGTATAATGATCAAACATAATTCTAAAAGATAAATGATGAAACATGATATTCAACATCTTTAGAGAGAAGTGAAAGATTCAAAGTTCAGAATATTCCAAATTTTTTGCAGGGGGAAAAGGAGAAAGTCTAGAAGAACATGGCCAATGCAAATAATGATAATAATAATTCTTTTTGCTTGATTACACTTTTCTTAGTAGGAATTTCATTTTTCTTTCTTTTTCAAATAGATGTGTGTGTGGGGGGGTGTTTGGAAGGAGAAATGGTGCATTTTTCCTGACTGGGAAAAAAAAGCTTCATTAAAAAAATTAAAACAACAAAAACAACGGAAAAGGGAAAAGATTCTAGATGCAGGGTTGAGGAGCCAATTCGTTACTGGCATGAGGAAGAGCCAATGAAAAGACGTAGATGAGAGATGGGAGTGTTATATGTGAGAAACAACAAGTTCAGTTTGGTTGAACCTAGTTCTGAAGAAGAATCATGGATAATCAGCTTGAAAAAGTCATACAGGAGTTTGTAGTGAAGGACTTTTTAAGATGGGCTCAAAAGCACATACTTCAAAATGGACAGTCTGTAATTCTGCCCATGACATGTACCAAGAAAACAAATGCTAAATAACATATGAGCAAACTTTGAACCTCTTTCAACATAATGTAGTCTTTTCTGGTCATGTGAACAAGATAGTAAACTAAACATTTTCTCCAATCCCTATAACCTCTCAAATCTCTTTGAAACAGAAACTATGTGTAAAAGATAAAACAACTTGAGTTTCATGGTCTAGGATAGTCAAAATCCAAAAAGATAAAAAACAAACAAACCCTCAAAAACCCAGGACATGGTAAAGCTTACATCAAAACTCATCCTTACTCTCCAGTTTTCCTGCCTTCCCTTTCCCTCTTTCCAATGCCTGGAGACCCCGGCGTCTATTCCAGCCTCCATAACCAGCTTGACCACAATTCTTTAAAAGCATGAGCCTCCTGGGGGCTACAACCCAGAAAAGTGCTGGAAAGCTCTGAACTGCTGGTACCAGGCCAAAGGACTGAGGGGGACAAATCGCCAGCTCAGGATAGGAAGTAAGTGAGGGGCAGTGCAGCATTCCATCAAAGCAAAAAGAAAAGAGTACAACACCTAGCTGAAGAGAGTTCTGACCACTCAAAAGTCAGTTGGGGCAAAGACCTAGGAGAGTGAACTGTGAATCATCCACTTTGAGAAGCTCTGAGACCTAGTCTCAAATGAAACCACAGAGGGAAGGGAGTCAGGAAATTAGTGATAATGAAAATGAGGAGAGAAACACAGATAATTCACGAAGAAGGAAACTCAAAACACCTTGAACATAAATATGTAAATTAACAGGAAAAACAGTAACAAAAGGAAATACTGCCTCCAGATCTAATAAATGAGTTCAAGCAAGTGAAAGGAAAACAATGCAACATTTAATGAAACAGAGGATCCTGTGGAATGTGAGAACATGGAACCACAATATACTGTTTGAGTGGTTCAAAAGAGAAATGAAAATTATGAGAGCAAAATTAATGGCCTGCACAGCAAAAATAAGAATATAAAAATATGAATCTGCAAAAGCAAGCCTAACAAACAAACCAACGAGAGAACAATAGATTGGGAACGCAAATACGTAGAAGTGAAGGACAGCTTAGAAGAGAAGCAAAAACTAGTAACATTACAATAAGATATGGTCATTATATGCTAGCAAAACAAACTAAACTCACTGAAGACAGGATGCAGAGAGATAACCTATGTAACGGAAGTATCCCCAAAGAACACAGCAGTACGAAAAAAACCCAAAACCAAACGCCATAATGAAGGAAACAACAGAACTATCCAGTATTTCTAAACACAGAAAATTACATTCTAATTAAAAGAATTCACAGATAAGCCTTAACAGAATATAGCCTTTATAATTTAGGTATTACTCTTTTTAACACCTGCTACTTACCTTACTTCTACCTCCAGAGTGTATTTGGTATCCAGCCCTTTCTATTCACAGTTCTGAGTTCAGGTTCTGATCACCTCCCAACTAGATTTTTTTTTAAGTCTTTTAACGAGTCTCTCTGCCTCAATCATCTCCTTCTTGAATCTCTGCATCACAAAGCTGCTAAAATAATTATCCTCAAGAGTAGGTCTAACCATATCTCTATCCTACTCAATAAACACCCCCATTACCCTTAGGATCTAGTACAGGACATCATAATCCATCTCCAATTTGTGGCTGTAGTCTCATTCCATAACTCATATACTCTATATAGCTCAGCCAAACTAACTTTACTGTTCTGCTCATCTCCTATCTTTAACCCTTTGTACTGATACCCATACCTGGAATGCTCTTCTCTCCTCAATTTAGCCTCTCAAATCCCTAGTTTTAAGACTCACCTCAAGCATCACAATTGACACGAAGCAGCTCCTGATCAAAAAAGTTGCTAGCCTTGCCACTCTCCCCAAAAATTAGTGTACATTTTCTATATACTTATAAATGTCTCTGAAAGAATGTAAGCCGCTTGAAGGAAATGGAGAGCTCATTTTTATCTCTGTATTTCCAGCGATTAGACACAGTTCCTTGAAAAAAAGGCTCATAAGAAAAACTTTTTGATAAAACTTATGGAAGTGATTGTTGAAAACTGAAAACAAATTAATTAAAAAATTTAAAAAAAATACTTTTTGAGTAATCTGTTCAGCACTAAACCTAAAAAAGGTCTGTCATTTCTTTTCCTTTAATAATATCTGTTTTTACTCCAACTGTTCACCAACCCAAGGGGAAAAGAAACAAAACTGCTTCTGCATTCATAAGGTTATCTTCCAAAAGAGAATAAGTAATATTCTAGGCAACAAAAAATCATTCTCTAAGACATTGTTTAGAGATAGCCAAGTGCCTAATTAATCTTACTTTTAAGAAGAATCCCATGTCAACTTAAATATATTAACATCAGCTCTGTATTCCCTTTGTATTACATTTGGTGAACCTTAACATTTAAACCTCTAATTCCAAAAGAGGATTAAATGTTTCCGACAATCAGGATACAACTAAAAGATTTCTTCAAAACACTAAGAAACAGAAAGAGACCCAGAGAACGCAAATAGCCAAATGTTCTTTAATGAGATCCCTCAGACAAAAGACAAAGCAATCATAACCTCTTTTCACATTGTCTTCTACTTTTCAGGTCTTACCTCTAATGCGGCCACGCTTGCCACGATCTGAAGGCCTGTCCCCTGGATTGCAGTCAACTCCATTCTCTTCACCTCTAACTAAGGAAGAAGAATACCATAGAATTCTACTTCTTGTCATGTCATCTCATATGAACTTAATGTAATGATACTGAAACACTTAAGGAGGACAGAGAATCTACAAGAAGCTTAGTGTAGACAAAAGATTCTGTTAATAAAAAAATTTTTAAAAACCCAAAGCTCAAAATATCAAAAGCTAAGCTAAACATTCCTGTTTCCTCACCAAATCAGGTTTCAGGAATGAGAAAAAAGTGTCATAAATTAACCATTTTGATCCATTAACTTTTGGCTCTTGTCCAATCCAAAGTCTCTTCCTTTTCCCGTGAAATGAATGTGTTCTTCGGTAACTTACATAAAAAAAATTGTCCAACATAACAAATAACAATATAACAAATTATCACTATGTGTAATTATTTAATATAAAGCAGCCAGATGAAGCTGAGGCAGCATAAAAGCTAAAGAGTATCAAATAAGAGTCTTCAGATTCATGGTTCTGGTAGAAATTTCAACCTTGAAAAAAATAATAATGAGAGAAATGAGCTTTCTGCGGAAACTGATGAATTCTGAGCAGAAGAAAAATTATCTCCCAGATACTATTCCTAATTTCATAACATTCACTACCAGATGAGATAAAGACTCTAAAGTAACAGATTTTGGTCTTAAAATTTTATTAATTATGCTTTATGTACACACACATACATACATATATATATATATAAACTGTGACGGATCTGTGTAATTGCTATCAAACAGATAATTTCTTTATTAAAGTGTAATAAAATATGCTGAGATGTTAAAAAAAAATCCAATGTAATAATATTCAGTTCCAAAAGAAAAGGATAAAAGAATAAATCTACCTCTCTAATGAGAAAATTTATCCTTCAAAATACTTCACAAAAAAATAAACACAGTTGTCAGAAACCAAAGCCAAAAGAAAAGGATAAGGCAGAGCTGATGCTGGCCACAACCTGGTGGATCAATATTCATGCTACATTTAAATAGACCACCTATTTTAGCTCCCCAAAACTGGGAATGCTATTGGCTAGGTGAGTAAAGGGAGATTTGCACTTACAATCTCTGGCACGACTGCCACCTCTTCCCCGTCGGTTGTTGCTTCCACGTACACGACTTGTCTCTTTATCATTTCTCTTTTCTCTATTCTCTTTGTTTTCTGAACTCTCTTTTCCAATACTCTTCTTTTTACCACCTACAGTCTCCCATGAAGTCTAGTTGCAGAGAAGAAAATAGTTAAATGTTCAAAACAAAACCAAGGCACATTAAAAATATCCTCCAAACTTGTTAACTTTTCCCCATAAAGGTAACAATAATAATAAGCAATCAAAGCTTTTGGTTGAATATCCAACAAAACAATTCATCTCTTTTCCAAATTTTTCATATCTTGAATGTTCTTTTTCTAACCAAGAGTTTCATTTCTACACTGACATCTAAGATATAAAAGACCACTTACTTATACCTAGCTAAGAAATGGGTCACTGTTCAGATTTGGATAAAACTCTAATACCATGAGACAATGTGATGTAGAACAAAAAAATTACGAGACTACCACTGTTTATTGTGTAACTTTAGACAAATCAATTAAGTTAAGCAATATTACCCTCAAATTAAATTACTTGTCTGAAAAATATGAATAGTACCTGCCTTGCTAAACATCTGAAATCCAGATGAAATATAGCATTACAGAAATGTAAACTTACTATTAATGCTACAAGTACTGACAAAAAGAAAAGGAAGAGAGGAAACAAAATTGTTTTTTGCAAATGATAAGATAGTATACTTAGAGA
Source organism: Bettongia penicillata ogilbyi (assembly GCA_023548195.1). Classification (NCBI taxonomy): domain Eukaryota; kingdom Metazoa; phylum Chordata; class Mammalia; order Diprotodontia; family Potoroidae; genus Bettongia; species Bettongia penicillata. The sequence continues at coordinate 2,174,305 of JAJHZJ010000202.1, forward strand.
AGCCTACAGTCAGCTAAAAATAAATTGGAACAATTAACAAAATTTATCTAAAGGAACACAAAGTCACAAATTTCAAGGGAAATAATGGGAAAAAGCAGACTGGAAAGGGGAGCAGCAACACTACACCTCAAACTATACTATTCATCAAAATACTTTGGTACTGGCTAAGAAACAGTGTTTAATAGAAAAAAGTACACAGCATATAAAAGGAAATCTAGTAGTCTAATTAATGTTCAATACACTCAGACTCCAGATATTGGGGTAAGAAATCACTACCTGACAAAAAGTTTCAAGAAACTGAATAGCAGTCTCTGAAAAATTTACACCCACATCTCACATTATATGCCAAGACAGGATCCAAATGGGTCACATCATAAAGGATAAGGGCAGATTACCAAACAAGAAAAGGCGTCACAGAAGACAAAATGGAAAATTCTGATCATGTAAAATAAAAAGGTTCTGTACATATCTAAGATTTAAAAACCACAGCTAAGATCAGAAAGGAAACTGTTAAAGAAAGGGAAAGGATCTTTGCAGCACATTTCTCTAATAAAGGTCTCAATTCTAAATACAGAAATAACTGATTCAAATTTAGAATAAGAACCATTCCCCAAACGATAAATGATCAGAGGATTTGAACAGGCAAGGGAAGGGAAGATGACCAAAACCACTAAAACCAATAAAATTAAAATAGCTCTGAGTTTCCACCTTAAATACATTAGCTAGGAAAGCTGACATTTGAAGGGGGTTCCAGGAAAACAGGTACATTAATGTTTCATTGGTGGATCTCTAAACTGCTCTAGTCACTCTGGAAAACAATATGGAGCTATGGTCCAAAGTTAATATACCACGCATACTTGCTGCACTAATGAATGATATGACTACTAGGCCTATATATATATCCCAAAGAAATCAAAGCAAGAGGAAAAAGTCCTTTATGCACAAAAATATTTCTATATTTTAATTAAAAAATTAAATACAGTAGCTGAGAATTGGAAACCAAAGGTCTGGAGATCCACTGGATGATGGCTAAGCAATTATGATATATGAATGCAATGTTATACTGTTATACTATTATGCTATAAGAAATAATGAAACGGAGTTTGAGAGAAACCTGGCAAGACTTTCATGAACTGAAGTGAACAGAAGAGAATAATTTAGACTGTAACAGTATAAAAATAAAAAAGTCTCTAAGAGATTTTACAACACTGATCAATATTATAATTAACCGTGATTCAAGATGATTGATGATGAGGCATATTGCCCATTTCCTGGAAGAGGTGTAAGATGATATATGTTAAATGAATTAACTCTTATTTTATAAAGTGTTCTACAAGCATTGTTTTTTTGAAATAGCTTTTAATTGTGAATTTGCTTTATATTTCATATAAGCTTTGGGAAGAATTTGGTCCCCAGTATGTAAAAAATTTATAAATGTGTGCATAGCTGGTTTCTAAATGGTACTTTACCTCAATGTCAAGAAGGAAAATTTAAAGGTGGTTTAGCTACCTTCAAGTATGTAAGGGCTGCTATTTAGAAGGGCAATTAGACCTTCCTAGTTGGATCCAGGGGCAGATTTAAGAACAATAGAAGGAGCCAGATTTAGGTTCTGAGTGAAAAAGAGTCAGTGAAGACTTCTCAGTACTTGACAATAGGCTTCTAGGAGGTAGTCAGGCCTCAGTTTCTATCTTCCAGAAATTACGTGACCTTGAAGAAACTTGAAACTGAAGTCCCCCTCCTGGGAGTACCACCTCAGCGCACTGCACGCCAAATGCGGTTATGAGCGCTGTTGTCACCTTTACGTGGGTTGTTTGACTACTTCCTTGCTTCTTATTTCTAAAGTAAATTAGGTTTACCTTAGATTGTGAGCCTGCCTCCCAGTCAATGGGAGTAAGGGCCACCAGGGAGGGTGGGGGATTTCCGTTAGGACTGTATCTTTGTTCTTGCCTTCTGCAAGCACCTCATTCCCCTGATAACTTAGCAGAGAGGAGATGCCCTTTCTTGCGACATCGTAATAAAATCCTGCTGCTTTGCTTCTACCTTGCTTCCTAAGAATTAGAGCTATTTAACTATGTATTAGGCTTCCTCAGGGAAATTAGGGGGAAGAAAGAAAGAAGTGAAACATGGATGCATTACGTATTATACTGCCAGACAGTGCTAAGCACTATGCAAACATCTCATTTTATTCTTGATAGCCTTGTGAAGTAGGTACAATAGTGGTCCTCATTTTACCTATGAAGCAGATGAAAATTAAATGACTTGTCTAGGATCATGCACCTACTTGACTGCCTGAGCCAGTATTAGAAATGATTTTATTTGAAATTAAAGATACACTAGGAAAAACTCCCTCACCTAAACCACAATATTTGATGATTCCCACACACTCAACTTTGTAGTCAACTGCATGTATTCACATTCCTATTTCTACCTTTCGCAGTACAATCTAACGGAATGTATCTAACATAAACCCCCCTGTATTTTCAGCTGTCCAACGGGGTGGTCACACAGGTGCATTCAGTTACATATTAGAACCTGCTGTCCAGATACAGTTTGTTACTTTTTTTACACCTTCGTTCTGAAAAAAGGGACTGAGAAAAGGGAATTAAAATTCAGTTATAACCTTATCATAACACACAATCATATAAACAGAATAACAATGAAATAAATTCCTGAACCCTCAAATATTTCCCATAACTATCAGAAAAGAGGCAAAAAAAAAAAAATTGAGGTTAAGGATACAGGGACTCTGAAGAAAAAATAAGTTTCCAAAATTAGGACTCCTCAGTATCATAAAAGATATTACTTTGAAGTATTTCATTTGCTATAGTGGAAAATAAGGAGAAATAAGGTGAAAAGTACAACTTATTTAGGAAAAGAAAAAATTATTGAGGGGGGGAGTATCTGATAGGACTTGAATTATTTATAGTAACCCAGAAGTCATCTTAAAAAAAATAAAACCCCAGGAAATACGAGTTGGTTGAAGTCAACAAAATCTACAAACTTTACTGCGCTTGGACTTAAAATAATTAAAATTTCACTACCAAAAAAACCAACTACAAATACTCCAAAAGCATTACCTACCGTGTCTGAATTCCCTTCCAACAATATGTTGATGGCTCTGTTCACATCCCCGTTGCAATCATGCAGGGCCACTATGGATTCATCCTGGTTTTTCCCTGTTACTTCCATAAGCTATATAAAAAGCACAAATTAGTTAATAAACAATAGCATTTTAACTAAATAAGCAATTAACATTTAATAATGGCATTTCAAGAGCTCAAATGATTCTCAATTTCTAGATTCATTTGTGTACTTTCTGACAACTGATCATAAAGTGACACAAAATCATTTTAAATTGAACTTTAAGTCTGCATGTGCCCTTTCATTCTCTCAGTCAAGTTTGAGTCACTTACTATGTGAAGATGTAGCCTTCCAAGATTTCATTTAGAACAAGTATGCCTTTTTATTTTGTTCCAACAAAATAAAATGTGCTTGTAGCTTTAGGTCCTCCAAAGATAGACCAGCTCCCCATCCAAATCTGATAATATTATCTCCCCAATAAAGCACTCAGCTAGGGTCCATTTCTTGGTGCATTATTTTATCTCATTAAGCTACCATATTCAATGTTTCCCTTAGTAAATTTAAAAAAATAAAATAAAAAAAATAAAGTCCTCAATCCACAGTTTCATAGTTCAGAGTAATAAATTTCACAATTAGCAAGGTATGTTACTTTTCAAAGGTTACTAAAAACTTGAGTTGCATGAAATTCATCAATTAAATACTAAAACGGGTATAAGCTTATATATTAAGGAATCACTACTATGTCACGGCTTTCTGAGTCTCATTCCATTCCCTAGCACTAGTCCCATAGCCTTGACTTCTTAGAACACACTAGCCAAGCTGGTAAGGGAACAATCTTTCCAAAAGTTGTAATCTACTTCGGTGAGGTTTCATAAAGGGAGTTCTGTTGCAGGAATATCAGTGACAAAATCCTTGTGAACCCCTTCTCAATTCAATTTCATTATTTTTATCTATGTTCTTCATTACTTTGTGCCCCTCAAATTAACTGCTTGACATGGTGATTTTTAAAGCTGCAATTTGTGGGTCAGTAGACTCTTCTGGGTACCCTAAGATGATGTATTCAACTAAAAAGGTAACATTTTGATCAATGTAATAACATTCCAATGGGAGGTAAAGAAATACCAGACTGTCTTCTGGTATAAATTGAGTTTAGTTATAGCGTATGATCTTTGTGATATATTGCTGTAATCTCCTTGCTAGTATTTTGGCTAATATTTTTGCTTCATTAGGAAAACTGGTTTCTAGTTTTCTTTCTCTGTTCTCACAGTTTAGGTATCAGCACCATATTTGTGTAGCAAAAGAAATTTGGTAGGACTTCTTTGCTTATTTTTCCATATAATTTATATAGGATTTATTTATGCCAGGAATGCAGGGTTAGTTCGGTATTAGGAAAACTATCAGTTTTCCTTACCATATCAAATAACAAAAACAAAAATCATATTTTTATCTCAACAGATACAGAAAAAGCTTTTTGTCAAAATTTAACACATTCCTACAAAAAAAAAAACACTAGAAAGCATAGGAATAAATGGGGTTTCCCATAAAATGATTAATATCTAAAACCATCAGCAAACATTATCTATCTTAGGGATAAACTAGAAGCTTTCCCAATGAGATCAGAGTAGATGATGTGGGCAAAGATACCCACATTCAGCACTATTATTCAATATTGTACTGGAAGTGCTAGTTACAGCAATAAGATCTGTATACACACACACACACAAATGTATACATACATATACACACACATATATAACATATATATATGGATAAGAAAAAAATCAAAGGAATAAGAATAGGCAATGAGGAAATAAAATTATCACTCTTTACAGATGATATGTGTTATACTTGGAGAATCCTAGAGATTAAACTAAAAACTAGTTGAAATATTTAACAACTTAAAAAAATTGCAGAATATAAAATAAACCTATACAAATCATCAGCATTTCTATGTACTACCAATAAAATTAAACAGCAAGAGACAGAGAAATTCCATTTAAAATAGCTGTAGACAATATCAACTACTTCAGAGTTTACTTGCCAAGATAAATCCAAGAACTATATATAGGAACATAATTACAAAACATACTTCACACAAATAAAGTCAGTTTTTACAACTGGAAAAAATACTAATTGCTTATAGGCAGAATGAGTCAATATAATAAAAGTGACAACTCTACCTAAATCATTTACTTATTCAGTGCTAAAATAAAAAAATTCTTTTATTGAGCTAGAAAAAAATAATAAAATTCATCTGAAAGAACAAAAGGTCAAGAACATGAAGACAGACTCAAAGGAAAAAAAGGTGAGAGAAGGCCTAAATCAGTGTCAGACCTCAAAGGAGTAATCATCAAAATAATCTGCTCCTGGCTGAGAAGTAGTGGTGGACTTGTGGAATAGATTAGTACAGATACAACACATAGCAGTAAATGACCATAGTAACCAGTGTTTGACAAATACAAAGATCCAAACTTTTTGGGACAGAACTCACTATTTGACAAAAACTGCTAAGAAAACTGGAAAGCAGTTTGGCAGAAACTAGCTATAGACCAACATCTCATACCACATATTCAAGATAAAGTCAAAACATGTACATGATTTAGACATAAAGAGAGATACCATAAGTAAATTAGGGGAACAAGGAATAGCCTATCAAATCCATAAAAAAATAAAATGCAAAAACTTTACAAAATATATTTAAAAAGAAATATAAGCATCAACTTTTTAAAAACTTTTTTTAAACAGAAATAAGTAAACATTTGTAGAGATGACCTGTGTGCATGGTCAGGATGATTGAAAAGGTTAAACATTTCAAGGTTCCCAAATTAAGATGTAAATTTAAAGAAAGAACAATCAAAACAGATTACTTCATAGAACTAGATAATATAACAATGTTATATGGAGAAAAAAAACAAGAATATCAAAGGAAATAGGTGGGAGAAAGCTGATATGTACTGTGACTCAACCCTGCCAGATTTCATAATATATTACATAAAATTACAAACTTTCTGCTTCCTTAACAGATAAATGGTTAAAGGATACAAATTTTAAAATCTCAAAAGATGCGTGAGCAATTGACCTTATGAAAGAATTAATGAGAAGAAAATGAAAACTATTTTAAAGTTTCAGCCTCACACCTAGCAGAATGAAAATACTAAAACTATAAGCTGATGTTTTGATCACAACTCAAAAATTAATTAAATTCTACAGAACTCTTAAGTTTTTGTAAAGATAGTATGTCAATGCTGGTGGGATAATGGAAACAAAGTTACATTAATGTACCATGAGAAGTTACTATGAATTAGTAAAAGCATGCTAGAAAACATTTCTGAATTTTGCAAAGGAAGTGATCAAATTTTCTACATTCTCTGACACAGATTACATTGCTAAGTATATTCTCCAAAGAGATCAATGACAAAAACAAAGCTTATATACACAAAAAATATTTACAGCAGCACTTTTTATAATATCAAAGGACTGAAAACAGAGTAGATGCCCCTCAAGTGGGGAATGGCAAAACAAAATTGTGGCATATGAATGCAAAAAAATATTGATATGATGTTAGAGAGAATAAATGATGAATGCAAAGAATCACAGCAGGTTTACAGAAGCCCAAACAAATGAAGTATGCAGACTCAATAAAATAATATACATAGTGACTGTAATACAAATGGAAACAACAGTTACAAAAACCCCAAAACTACATGATGCAAAAATATGAAGAACAAGCTTGGTCCCAAAGAAAAAATGTAATAAAATACTTTCCTTCTGCTCCTCTCAGGGACTGGGGAACGTGGACATTACAAACATCACCAGATTTTTTTTTTATATTGATCAGTTTTTCTTAATATTTTTCTATTCCTCTTTATCTCTAAAGAAAATCTTTCAAATCAAGGTCAGCTTTCTGGGAGAGGAAGTAATACAAGGACAAATCTAGTTAAAAGTAAAACCAAAAACTTAGGAAAAAAATTGACAGCAAAAAATCCATCATCTTTTTTTTTTAAAAGCTGCTATTAGTTTAAAAGTGCCAACGAAACAATAAAGTGCCCAGAAACAGAACCAAATATATTCAAGGGTTTAAGTGATAAATACAAGATTTTTATATTAGTAAAGAGTCATTATTCAATGAAATATGTTAGGAAAATTAGATGACATGACAAAATATCAAGCTTCAATCCCCACCTTACACTACATATTTACAGTATATTTAAGAACAAGAGACAAAGCAAATCACTGAAAAAAAGTTTTTTTACCTAACAAACTTACTCGTCAACCAAATGCTGTTGCCACATGATCAGCAAGACTATTCTCTTTCCTAGCACATAATTTCTTAGTGATGTTCTTTAGAGATATTTTTTGGTCAAATGGTAGAGCCTGATTCCACTCAGATCATACATCACTGCTCTGCATGTGCTATCTTCCATGCTTCACTGTCAAATAGCAACACTCTAAAATGTTGATATTAAAAAGACAGGCCAGCCTTTGCTTTTATGAAAAATGTGAGGTCAATTAAAGAGCTCTGCAATTTCCCAAATTTAAAATAGCCATCTCTCCTCTTCCAGTTCCACTATAAGTCTATTTTATCACCCATCTGTACTTTCTGCCTCAGATACACATATGGTTGAATGAGCATTAAAGAGTGTGTCCATTCAGATTCATGTTTTATCTATGCAATGGATGTGTTCAGCCACATGGTCTTTTTTGTGAGGATGATGAGGTCAAACCTCTTTGAGTATACATCTCTGAGGAGGCCTTGCAATGTTATGAAACTTGAAGCACAAAGGCATGAACAAAGGACAACTGGAGAACCTCACCATTCACAGGGAATCTCTGTGCTGGTCCATCCTCCTAACACAGTGGCAAATACTTTCAGTGAGCATTACCCTGTTTTGTGGATAACTTGATACTTGTTTACAGAAGGTCAATGAACAGTTAATTTTGCTGTTACATCTTCCAAGGTATCCTTGATTTTAATGTATGAAAGGGAAACATCTTTAACAGAGTCTATCAGCACTTTCCTGGTAAATAAGTATTTTGTAATCAATAAGCAATAGGCACAATGAAATACGATTTTCCTGACATCATTAATTATGAAATAGTAAACATTTCGTCCATTGCTAAGTCACTTGATTAAATCTACTTGCTTTCTATAAACACTCTTATTAAGATTCTCTGATTTTTTTTGTATAAATAATTTTGAAGGTTTTGTACAGAGGGAACAATGACAACATAGGTTGGTACTTCTTGATGCTCATTTGGTTGCCTCAGAAAAGACAATAAAGCAATGGAAAAAAATCAGACTTAGTTTTTTTAAGTGACAAATTAATAATATTATTAGAAATGACAGATGCAAGTACCTGCAAATAAAGATTTTCCGCAAAAAAAATGCTCTCCCTCCTTCCATTGAGAAGGCAAGAAACACAATACTCATTACACATAGGAAGTCATGCAAAACATATTTCCACATTAGCCATGTTTTCCCCACCTGTCCAAAAAGAAAAAGGAAAAGAAAGATGTACTCTGGAAATGGATAGCCTTTTTTATCTTGATTACTTTGGAATCGTGGTGGATCACTGGATTAATCTTAGTAAGTCTTTTCACAGTTGATTATCGTTTGAGAATTGCCACTATTGCTATGTAAATTGTCACCCTGTTTTGGCTCAATTCACTTTTTATTAGTTCATAAAAGTCTTCCCAGATTTGTGGTTAAAACCATTCCCCCCACTTCATCATTTCTTATGGTACAGTAGGATTCCATTACATTAGTAACATAACTTGTTCAGTCATTCCCCAACTAATGAGCATTCCTTAGGTTTGTAATTCTTTGCATCAAAAAGTTGCTATAATATTTTTGTATAGGTGGGTTTTTCTTTTTTTCCTTCGGAGTATAAACACAATATAGTATTGCTGGGTCGAAGGGTAAAAACAATGGAAAATTTCAAATTCCTCTCCACATCTATAAAAATAGCAAAAAAAATTTCTTTCTTTAGCTCTTCTAGGAATATTTGTCGGGCTTGTATTTTCAGGTCATTATCTTCTTTGTGTAATGAACTTCCTGTCACCATTACAGCTTTTTAAACCCAGGTTCTTTTTGTCCTGTTGGCTCATTTTTCCAGTCTTTTTCTTGAATTTGGACTTTATATGAGTAGGACTCTGTTCACCTGGGGGTGGGGAGGTGGGATATAGGGGGGAGAGAATGACTGAGTTTAGCTTCTTTCTTCAATGTTCTGCTGATTTCAAAGTGTCTTCTGGGGGTATGTCAGTTGTTGGTGCTTCCTACGTGGTATGATCCAGGAAGAGTTACATTCACTGTCCTCATGGTCTGTGGTCTGCTCCTTACAAAGGTAGGACCCCTGGTCCCCAAGGAATGTGACCACTCCACTCCATTGTGCAACTGAGATCTAGAACTGAGTAATGGGCAACAGAGCTGCTAGATATCACCTTTCCTGCTCTCAATGCTAGCACAAAAGTCCCCTAAGATCTCTGGCCAGGTGTTCATTCCCCTTACCATCCCATGGCACTGAGCTGCTCAACTTTGCTGCTTCTATTACTGTCACAACTCAGTGCTGCTTCTGTTGTGGTGCGCTCCTGATCAGCCCCACCCCAGTACTAGCAGACTACTCTAGCTTCCTTAGCTTGAAAATTACTTACTTTGACTTGTTCTTGGCTTTCCCACTCAGAATTTCATTTGGCATGTTTTTTAGGTTACTGTGGAAGAGGTTTGGGGGGAGCTACAGCAAAGTTGCTAAGCTCTAACTTTGCCATCTTGACTATGCCCCTCAGAGATGAACAATTTTTGAGAGGAAATAACAGTTAACTATAATCACCTTAAAAATGTTCAAAGTCACTACCAATCAGAAAAATGCAAATTTGAGCAATACTGAGGTATCCTCTTATACCCAACAAACTAAAGGTGCAAATACTCATTGTAAAGGGTGTTGAGGAAAGGTAGACATGCTGAAGGAGCTATGAATTTATTCAACCACTTCAAAAAGCAATTTGGAATTATGTAATAGATAGTTAAGTGACTCAGGGATCTAATCCTACTATTAAGACAAGATATCAATGAAGTTATTGACAGCAAGAAAAATGCCCATATGTGCAAAATATCTGTAGCAACTGTTTGTGTTAACAAAAATTTTAAAACAAAATATATGCCCAATGACATGGGAAAGGATAAGGAAATTATGGTCTATGAACATAAAGGAAAACTTTTAACAAGGTAACAACTGTAACAATGTAAACATAAATATTATTTATAAATAATAGTCAAAATTGAGTTGTAATAAAATTGGTGAAATGCAAATCAATGTTAATACCACACTGCTTAAATTAAGAAATAGTCTTCCTTTTATTTTACTAATCTATTATGTAGGCTAAGTTTCTGAAGTCAACATCAGAGTGTAATGATTGAATTTAGAGGTTTTATCAAGTTCTTTGCACAACTTTTCTACCCTCCTTATCACCTGATGAAATACTGGTAAGTAACATGCAATTATCTGCATTAGAGCCTTTTTACAAATACTTTTTCAAATAAGAAAATAAAAAATCCCAGGCAAAGAATTTCTGCGTAATAAAATCAACTCCACCTGCTCCTTTGTTTTTCCAAGGAAACAACTTCCATTGAGCTAAGACTTTTCTCAATCTTCTGAGACTTTCTGAGCGATGATGTAAGTTTTCAATCTCATCTCTGAGGATCAACTTTTAGCCAATTTCCCAAGTCTTCTCCAGTGGCCTGGTGGTAATGGGGAGCTAATGGAGCTTGGTGAACAGAGGTACAACAACATGGCAGATGTATGCTTCTAGATGATTAATATATGGATGGATTCAAGTGGGGAGAGACTTGAGGCTGGGAAACCAACAAGCACAGCAGGCTATTACAGCAACCTAAGTTTCAGGTTATGAGGGCCTGGATGAGGGTGGTGGCAGCTTCAGAGGACAGAACAAAAGTAGAAGTGACAGCATTGGGAGATAAATTGGTTGTAGGAGTAAGAGTGTGGCAAGTGAGGGGTAGAGGATGACATCTAAATTGTGAGCCTGAGTGACTTGAACTGGAAAGGAGCATTGGCTATGACGTGAGAAGACTCAAGTTTCAATCCCAGCTCTGCCATTACTAGCTAAATGCTTCCGGGCAAGGCTATGGGCTTCTCTGGATCTAGGTTTTCTTACTAGTAAAATGAGTGAGCTGGAATAGATCTCTTAATTTTCCTTTCAGCACTAAAGCTTTGATTCCATTACTCATAAGTAACTAACCAACAGTCCTTTAAGGGTTTTTGAATGCTATCATTTGATTCCTAAAATTACACTGGGAAGTGGGTGGAGAGACAACAAAGTACAGTGGAAAGAGTACCTGGAGTCATGAGACCCGAGTTCTCAAAATGACTACAATACTTACTAGATGCTATAAGATTATAAGCAAAACCTTTAGCCCATATTTCAGTTTCTGTGTTCAAAAACACAACCTAAAATTAAATGTTGCAAAACTTAGAAGTAGCAGGTACAAGTCAAATTGACAAGTTACTTTCTCTTCAGTTAGGAATTTATTGTAACAATGAGAGTAATTTATTTCTTATGTGGCAATTAAGTTTGAAACTGTGCTGACACTACACAATTGTGCAATGATCAGCTATTATGATGCTCTTCTCAGCAATACAACGTTCCAAGACAATTTCAGGACTCCCAGTGGAAAATGCTACCAACATCCAGAGAAAACACTGACGTCTGAATGCATACCAAAGAATATTATCTTCACTTTTTTTCTCATGATGTCCCCCTTTTGTTCTGATTCTTCTTTCATGTCATGACTAATGTGGAAATATGATTTATACGATTGTACATGTATAACCTATACCAGACTGCTTGCTGTCTTGGGAAAGGGAGGGAAGGATAAAAATTTAAACTCAAAATCTTATAAAGGTGAATGTTGAAAACTATCTTTACTATGTAATCTTTAATAATGTAATGGGAAAAATTATAAAATTATTAAGTTGGGAGGGGCAGGAAAGAAATAGTACTCTCAACAGGCAGTCAGGGAATATTTAGCTAACTGAATATTCAGCAATGTTTAAAAGCAATGAGCACATCAACTCCAAGACATCTTAGGACACCTAAAAAATATCGTTTCCCTTATTTAAAAATTAGATGATGTGAACATTTTTACAAGTGACACTTTTTCAAAATTTCAATGAATTAGCTAATGCTAATCCTACATTCATTTTACAGTATAATTGAAAACCCTAGAAAATAAACATTAAAACTAGAATAGAACCTGTTTGACAATAATGTACCTGTTTAACTTTGTCTTCAAAGTCTGCATCATTCTTATCATAGATCATTTGAGCGAGGCGAATCTGTTCAGCTGTTGCCTAAAAAGTACAAAGAATTAATTCTGTAATACAAATACAATCAAAATACTAAAATCTGCATTGATATCCAAGAACCCAAAATACTATATTAATTTGAGTTACCTAGTAAATAACCACCTTTTGCAACTTCTACCATCAATTATTATAAGGTGTGCGTGTTCATCCTTCCTTGCTGAAGAAGGTCATGCCATCAGAGAAATCATGACAAGACTTGCACTTGATTTTGTTTTGAGGGAGGAAGGGCTGTGCAGGTCATCAACCTCACTTCTCCTCCAGAACCTTCTGAATCCAGTGACCAGATATTTATCAGGATGACTGAAGATAACCCAGGATGAGGCAGTTGGGGTTAAGTGACTTGCCCAAGGTCACACAGCTAGTAAGTGTCAAGTGTCTCAGGTGACATTTGAACTCAGGTCCTCCTGACTCCTGCACTGGTGCTCTATCCACTGCACCACCTAGCTGCCCCTATTATAAGGGTAACTTATCAAAATAAAGACAAATATTAAAGTGCTCCATTTCTCTAAGTGTCCTAAAATTTGTATTACTTGTATTCCATTTTGTGACCACATGCTTTAACAGCATCAGTTAATCATGGAAGCAATGACCCCAATGACCAAAAATAAAAATTAAATAAAAAGAGGCAAAAAAAGAAAGGGGGTGGGAGGTGGCAGCAGGAAGTGGAGGTACAAGAAGAAAGGGAAAGCTGGTATGACACAAATGAACTTGTTATAAAACCAAGGCTCTTACAAGACCAAAGTAAAACAAAATAAAAAACCCACCTACCCCATTACATATATTTAAAAGATAAAACCAATTATCTGACAAATCTTTTTTTTAAAAGTTCACTGATGTCAAAACCTACAATACAGATCATGTGTGCAATTTGTGAGTATGCTCACATACAGCTTCCTAAAAGTCTAAGTAAAGTTTTAAACCATCAAATGAAACTCTCACTTTCTCAGCTAAGTAACTGAGAAAGGGTAAGCAACAGAAAGGATAGGGCTTAGTCTAGAAAAAATTAAACCTTGAGTTCAGATCTTAAATCCCACACTACCTCTATAACCCTGAGCAATTATTCACCCTCTACATGCCTCAGATAATTCCCTAAAATATATATATATATTCAATCTCAGATGAGTTTCAATGTTCCTTGGTAAAGGAGAGTTTCCACATGGAAGCTACATATGCTAAGAAAATCAACTTCAAGTAACTGTGTAACTGAGATGACTCAACACTCTGTGACTCGTATCACCTACAACACTTAAGTTTTCACCAGCACTTCTTGCTCTTCAGGACCACTTCCTCTGTCAATGACCTTCTGCCAGTAACCTCTAATATCACGTAGGCGACTTCAAACACCTGCCACAGCCGAGCAACAATCAAGCATGGCGCCCACAAGCTGCAGTGTCTCCGCTGCACGGCCCCAAACTCTCCAGGACAGGGGTGAATAGTGAGACCTACAAATCTTTCTCAGACTGCTTTTAAATGAGTAAAATAGAGAGAGAGGATTACAAAGGAAAGCAATTACGGTGAGATGAATATAAAATTTTATCCTGATCCAAGTTCATGGACCCCAGGGGTTGAGGGAGGGGTCAGGAAAGAGGAACGAGTGTTTAACTACAATGAGAACTCCAGCTCCAGAGACAGCAAACACTGGCACAGAGTATTTCCAATGCTGTAGCAATACTTTAATTCCCAGTAACTCCCAAGCTGGCCCTGACTCCACAACTGCTAGTAGGTAAGAGAGGTTCTGGAGGTAATATATACTCATCTCACAACAGTTTCCCAGTTAGCATAACAGCAGCCTTCAGCCACTATTAGTCAGGCGATATCCTCTAACCATGCATCAAGGACTGCGTGCTATTATTCGAGAAGCCTGAACTGCTCCCCTCCATATTAAGGATGGTATCTGGAGTCAGCAGAAACCCAGAACAGGGGGAAAAAAGCAGAAGGCTATATTGAAATATATAAAGAGAAAAAGCTGTAAGATGAGGAAACAGTTTAATTGCAATTTTCTCCATTCTAGAAACATTTGCATCTCATCACACAGCAGATATGTTAGGCCTGTTTTGAAACCTGTCCAATCTAAATACCAATACTGATGCGCATTCTCTTTCTAGCCTTAATATCTGAAGTGGCATACTGGAAAAGGCATCTAGTAACCCAATCTGAGAGCTGAGTGCAAGGCTAAAATTCTTTTTCCAGAAGGCTAATCTCTAATCGATTCAACTCAAAAGGTCTCTTCTAAGAAACACAACTTCTCTGAAAACCCACTTATTATATATAAATCCCCATTTAACAATTTTAATACTCATGATTCTCCCTCCTTTCCACTTGCTCGCAAACTATTTCTAAAATACTAATATCATTTCTTCTCATTCATACTTCTGCTTCTCTGACATTTATTTCAATTAATAACACTATTAAATGCCATCTAATAGTATGTAGTTCTTTTTTGTAAATTTTATTTGTAATTTACAAAATAAAACAAGCATTTCCATAACACAATGTAAGAAGAAAAAGATGATTGCAAATGAAATTGCAAATTTACTATGCAAAACCTGCTATTCCTTTTAAATATATAAGCAAGTTATAATGTACCTCTATACTAGCTGTGGAAAAGAATGGAAAAGAAATATATGAGATATTACCTCAGAGGACCTTAAAAATCTAGTCCTTAAACATACATATAACTGAAAGTAATATAATAAATAATTAAATGTCAAAATGTTTAATAGAGCCTTCAAGGTTCTATCTTTTTAGTGTGGGCATGTTCTAGTTATCCAACTCATAACCTCCGTACAGCTTGGTTAATATAGTCTTTGAGAGTCACCTAAGCTGAAGATAAGCTTTTATAAACTTAACTAAGCTGGTAAGAGAAAAACCAAGTTAAACAGAAACGTTCATTTTAACGAACAGAATAAATATCCTACAATTGAAAGGGAATGGAATTCATCTAGTTAAACCTCCCACCAAGAAAAAAAATCCTTCTCTCAACTATTGTTCATATTATCCCATCTTTGCTTGAATACCTCCAGTGTGACAGGGAGACCACTACTTAGGCAGGGTAGCTGAATCTGTTGCAAAACCTTACAAAAGTTCTTGCCTTGCATTTAATTGTTTTCCCACTACTGGGTTCCTGGTCTACACTTCTATAAGCTACATAAATTAGAACTTCAATAGTCCTTCAAACATAGGAAGACGCTGTATCTTCCAAGTGTCTACTTTTGTATTAGACCAGAGATTCCCAAATTTACCAAGCCTACTGCCTCCTTTTCAAAAAAAAAAGAAACAAGAAATTACTCAGCACTCCCCCGGCAATTTACTTTTTTTAAGTATTTCTTTAACGAATTTTCTTTTGGAAATTTGCATCATTTCAAAATAATATAAAATGTTTTTTAATGATGCATCTTAAATTTATTATAAATTTATGGGTTTTTTCCTGCATTGAAATTTGGTATGACACTGCATCATGTAACCATATAGTATCATATTGTAAACAAGTCATCATATTCCTGCTGATTCGTACTGGACTTCCCAACAACTTACAATATGTTCACCTGCCAACACATTCTTGTTAAGACCTGCCAGCATAGGACCACTGATCAATTATGACTTGCATTTTGTGTGTTTATTTGGAAAATAATGTAATCACTATGACTTTAACTGTTACACAACAGATGAAACATGTCCTACTACCTCCTGACCCTATCCCACCCTCATCATTCCAGCACCCCCAAAGGGGGCAGTATCACCCACTTTAGGAAACTGTGTGTTGGACAATTTCCAATCAGCCTAATATGTCATGCATGTCAAGATTCCAGATTCCTCACCATCTTTACTTACCTCAGGTCGTCAGTATTCACCTTTAAAAAAAAATTTTTTTTCTTTCAGTCCATACCTGCAACTTCACTGGTATAGGAATATAGGAATACCAAAAGAATCTCTTACCAATACAAATCAGCTACCCTGCAACTTAGAATCATAAAAGAGACATCTGGGGAATGTTACTTGCCCAGAGCTGATACAACCAGTATACATCAGAAATAGGATTTGAAAATAGGCATTTTTAACACCACACGTTGGTAGTGTATAAACAATCTCATCAGAAACTGGTTTGACCAGTGCAGAGTACAGTGAGACCATGAAAGTCACTGAGTTTCAACACTGTATTCTACTAATGCTACCCAAATCTGCATTAGTCTTTGCAGCAATGAATCATAAAAATTAAACCGAGTTTCTTATGAACGATGACTATAGGTCTTTTTCCATAGGAAATAACTCCCCGGTTATTTCCAAGGTCTCATGCATCTAATTCTTTGGAAAGACTTTCCTGAACTCAAAAACGTTTTAATAGATTTTGATCCAGACCTGGGATTATCATTAAATTTCGGTGTACATTTCCAACCTATCAAAAAAACCTTAAAAAAAAAAAAAATCAGTTACCATGCAATGCAACTGGCAATTCAAGCTCTGTGTTATCTTGCTAAGCATGCCTATTACAGAATTAGGCAACGACTTACTTCAAGAGGTCTATTCACTCAATGGGTGTTATCTCACTGCAAATGAGATCTCGAAAACACCTTAGTCTAAAAGGGGCAGGGTCTCCCATTGCATCTTGGTCATCTCCAGTCGTCCTCACAAATACCTATCTGGCCACTGAACTCAGATGGCTCTGGAGAAGAAAATGAGGCTGGTAACCTTGCACAGCCCTCCCTCAACTGCAAGTCACATCAGCATCTCCCGGATATCATGGTCCTCTTCGAGAATGAAGGGCAACACAACACAGTATATGGAATGATGGAATTGTACAGAATGAGATCCCAAGAGAGTAGCAACTTGCAAAGTACATACGCTAGTTAATAGCAAAATCTGTATGTTCCCCTAATTCCTGGTCCAAAATTCACTCTACTATACCTGAAGTGAAGACATCCTATCACAAGTTAGGAAACTGAAGCAACTGTGCGGTCATGAAGCAGACGATGCAGATTCAGGATAAGGGGGCAGCAGTGAGGAATTTTTAAAAAGACAAATAAGAACTGAAAGGATTTATCGAATGACAGATACAGGAAGGGAAAAAAAGGAAGCTACGTCAGTGCTGAAGAAGTCCAATATTTTGCAAATGGAAGAATGACAGTGTTATTCATAGAAATACAGAAGTTAGGAAGTAGGATTATCTATTTGGAAACAAAACTGGAAAGCAGATTTGTAAATGTTATACTGAGCTAGAGAGGACAGTAGTAGCCTAAGGAAAAATATACTGCAGGTACTGGGAGGAGGGAACCCATGAATCTGAGAATCAACATGATAGCTGGTGATCTCAGCTTTTCTTTTTTTAATTTAAGGCAAAGAACACTGAAAGGAAAGAAGAGCAGTGGCCAAAGACTGAGCCTTGGGATAATTAGAAAGCAGAAAAGGGAAAATGAAACAGCGAGGGAGATAAAAGTACAGTAAGAATAAATTATCAGGAAAAATTAGAAGAAGTTATTGCTTACTTGATCCATTCAATCTTAATATATGTGTGCTTATTTTACCTTTGGGCACCAAATGTAGTATTACATAACTATAAAGGCAACCTAAGTACTTAAAAGAATAATGAACTGTGCAAAATACTCTACAAGATTGACTAATGAATGGAACATATAAGCAACAAGACCAAACATGTTCAGCTGGGAAGGAGTGGGCAAAAAGTGAAAAGAAAGAACGGAAGTTACTTTTCAAGAAGCTTCCCTAAAGTTCCCAAAGTACACAGAAGAATAAATTATTTAATGGTGTTGGAAGACTATACCCCTGAATACTCATCTAGACTCTGAAATAACAATCTCCTAGTACATTTGAAAAATTGAGGGGGTACATACTCGACTGGAAGAAATATTGGGAGGATTAAATGTTCTAGAAATTATATAATGAATTATAAATCAAGTATAACTGAAGGAAAAACACTAACAGAAGGAATCTACATAAAAATAAAACATTCTAGTCTAGTACTTAACATGCTAATTCTATCACAACAAATCTCAGTCAATGGCTTATACTAGATAAAATCTAGTAATTGAATTGTCAACAAAGTTCTGTTTAGACTTTCAATATGCTTATCCAAAGTAGGGTACAAAGTAATGCATTTTGAATATAATATTGATACGGGTTTGGAGCTTAAAATGAAAAAGTTAAGTCTCAAAGAGTTTGGAGCTTAGAATGGAAAAGTTAAGTTGAAAATAATGTAAAATGGCTCTATATATGCTCAGGTAAAAAACTAAAAGATATATCACTTTCATATGAAAGGCCTTAAACTATTTACCTCAAAGATAGACATTTCTTTTGAAGTTAAATACACGTTCTCTAAATCCATTGCATAATAGAGGTCAAATAAAGTTTTGGAGCCCCTAAATATCTCTTTCCCCGTTTCCCACTCCAGCCTCTAACCCAGAACATTTTTTTCTCTGCAGAACCCTTCCATGTGAATCCAAAGAGGGGGAAAAAAAAGTAAAAAAATGTGACAGCCCCACAGGAAAAAAAAATTTAAGTTGAAAATAGCTTACAAATGACTTATTCTTTAAATAAACACACACAAATTATATACAGAAACATTCCAGATTGATTTTAATGTGCTCTGAAATCATGACTAGAAAAAATTCAATAGGGTTTACAAGCCAAGAAAACTTCATTAAATACAAAAAAAAAAGAAATGTTATAAAACACATTTTGTTATCCTTTAGCTGACAATAAATAGTACAGAATTTCCTGTCTCTTTTATTTTGACATGTTAACTATATTACTCACGCACATATTCCTTAGTGATAAAACCATGTTCATACTGAGTTATTCATGGGATAGCTCTTTTATATGGTAAAATTTGGGTCAAAGAGATATTCTAAATATCTGCATTACAAGATTCATATACGAAAAAGAGACCTTAAATACTATTGAGTCCAAATAACTTAATTTCATAGGTGAGGAACCCAAGGCTCCAGGAAGATTAAGTGACTTTGAATGTTCTTTGCTTTGAAGAAATAAAAATAAAGATGAGATCACTATTATATATAAACTAAATGAGGACAGAGAACAGGTAACGAAATTATACCCTCCCTCATGGCAGAGGGCAAGAACTGCTAAAAGTGAATATTATGTAATATATACTATCAGATGAGTTATTACATTGTATATTTTCGCATGTTTTTCTCTGTCACAAGGTAAGCATCAAAATATTTCTTAAAAGGAAAAAATCAGTCTTATGGATCCCTTTTATAGAATCCCAGGTTTACAGTTTAAAGAGACCTTAGAGATCACAGGGCAATATCCTTATTTACACATGAGCCTAATGAAGTGAAATTATTTGCCCCAGGTTACAAAGCTAAGTAAATGGCAGAATCAAGATTAGAACCCGTAACTTCTTCCATGATCTTTTATAATATCATGTAGCAATGATAAAGAGTGCTGCATCTTATAAGTCATTTCAGTCTTGTCTTGACTCTCCTTGACCCCATCAGGGGTTTTCTTGACAAACACTCAAGTGGTTTGCCCTTTTCTTCTCCAGCTCATTTTTACAGATGAGGAACTGAAGCGGAGTTAAGTGATTTACCCAAGGTCACACAGCTAGTAAGTGTCCAAGGTCAGATTTGTGCTTAGGAAGAGGAGTTTTCCTAGATGATATTAGTAACTCATGAGACCTTTCTCAGTGTTAGGTTGGTTGGAAGAGACAGACAGACAGATAGGAGACACAGGGTGAGTTGAATATGAAGGGATATCTAAAAAATAAAATTAAGGGGGGAGAGAGGAATATATTGGGAGGAGAAAGGGAGAGATAGAACGGGGTAAATTATCTCACATAAAAGAGGCAAGAAAAAGGGGGAGGTGAGAAGGAACGAATGAACCTTATTCTCACTGGATCTGGCTTAAGGAGGGAATAATATACACATTCAATTGGGTATACTACCCTACAGGAAAAGTAGGGGGAAGGGGATAAGAGAGGGAGATGATAGAAGGGACAGCAGATTGGGGAAGGGGTAGTCAGAAGCAAACACTTTAGAAAAGAGAAAAGGTCAAAGGAGAAAATAGAGTAATTGGGGGGGCATGATAGGATGGAGGGAAATATAGTTGGTCTTTCACAACATGACTATTATGGAAATGTTTTGCATAACCACATATGTATAACCTATATTGAATTGCTTGCTTTCTCAATGGGGGTAGGTGGGGAGGGAAGAAGGGAGAGAATTTGGAATGCAAAAGTTTTAAAAACAAATGTTAAAAAATTGTTTTTACATGCAACTGGGAAATAAGATATATAGCAATGAGGTATAGAAATCTATCTTGCCCCTCAAGAAAGTAAAGGGGAATGGGATAATAGGGGGGATGATAAAGGGAGCACAGACTGGGGGAAGGGGTAATCAAAATGCATGCTATCTTGGGGTGGGGATGGAGGAGAAAGATAGTGAGAAAATTTGGAACTCAAAATCTTGTGGAAATGAATGTCGAAAACTAAAAATAAATTTGAATCTAAAAAAGAAAAAAAAGATGAGTTTTCCTGAGTCAAAGCCCAGCAGCACTCTTATCTACTGAGCCACCTAGCTGCTCCTAAAAGGGCCAGTGGTGTTATAATCCACACGTTATATTTAGCATTTGAATACAGTATAATTTTATGTAGATTCCACTCATTCAAATAAAAATTTAGCCTCATTTGGTCCAAGCTAGCTACCTATACCTACAAAGATTTGTCAAGCAAAATAATAATATACACAAAATTTGAGGGAGCTTACTTAACTGAGTTATGGTAATAAACAGATGACTTTTGTAAATTAAACATTTGGTGCCAATCACATTCCATTCTTATTAAATAAAAAACAAGTCTAGATTGGAAAACATTATTACTTGCTGTACTACAGCATTTGAAAATTAATAAATTTTCATCACCTTAAAATAAAACTACTCATCAGAGTTATTTCCTCAGCTGGTCCAAATTAATGGCTTTAATGTATCCTTCATATTTCTTGCTAAATTAAGAAAAGTAACAGTTTATAGTCCCTGGGTCAACAACCAACTGATACAAAAACAGCAGACTAGAAGCCACAAGATATCAAAAAATACCCTTAGGAACACATTTCTCCTGGCAGTGTGCCCCTATATGTTTCAGAGCCATGTTGACTCTTCCTACTGAACTCCTACCTCCCCGCTCCCAAAGTTTCCCTAACAGAGAAAGGTTTTATTTTATTTTATTCCACCAAAAATGAATAAAACTTACCTGTACTACTTGTTTCTGTGGCTGTGTTATCTGCATGGTTGAAATCTGAGTTTTGTCCCGAGTGCCCCGGGAACGTTCACTGCCCACTGAAGTCATCATATACAGTATATACAAAACAACGTATGTACAAAATAGAAAATCTGTAAGAAATCAGAATAATGCATTTCAGATACATCCGAGTAAAGAAAGCTCCCTTATTATGTGAGAAAAAGGCAACAGACAGAAAAATCTAAGACCTATACAATAAAATACGATTTATTGCTAGGGAAGAGGAAAAACACAAAATATTTAAAGTTGTTTTCTAAAAGTTAAACTTTTTTTTTAACCAACAGTAAACAATATTTGCAGGTAGAATATTCATTTATTTACTCCACTTGCTGGTGTAGGAATAATATTTTCATCAGAATTCTCACTCAAGTGGGAGTTCCCAAATACTAAATAAAATTACAGGCAGTTCCAATTTTCCAGTTTCATTCAGACTAAAGACCCTACTTTTGTTAACCTTTCTTCCTATTCATCTGACAATTTCCCTGAAACAGATTCCACAAAGGCAATAACGCATATGTGGTCAGGACTTCTCATTTCTACTTCACAACAGAGTCCAAGGCATCTAGACAAAGGAATCACTTATAAATTTGCAAAGGAGGCTTTAAGTAATATTTAATCTATCAAATGTCAGCACACTCCTGCAGGGAAGGTAAAAACAAATTTTACAGAGAAGGTTAATGACTATAACAGGAAGGATCTTTATTATGGCTTCCTTAAGGAGTTACTTATTAGCCATTTTAGATAGACAGCAACTCTTCAAAACCCTGATGTTATAGAAGTCCAGAAACAGAGTTACTGATGAGTTTGTACCTAAGCAGGCACTAGCAAACAGGTACCAGAGTATGGAGAGGAAACAGTGAGCAAAATTTGAGTTACAGAAAACAAAAACCAACTTTCTGACTTCAATTCATGTATAGCAAAATAAGATGGGCAAA
Organism: Bettongia penicillata ogilbyi; assembly: GCA_023548195.1. Classification (NCBI taxonomy): domain Eukaryota; kingdom Metazoa; phylum Chordata; class Mammalia; order Diprotodontia; family Potoroidae; genus Bettongia; species Bettongia penicillata. Next base: position 2,196,969 of record JAJHZJ010000202.1, read on the forward strand.
GGATAATTAACCACACAAGCATAAACTTGTAACTAATAGTCTTTCTATAGAGAGCTGATTAACTATCACCAGACAACAGGTGTATGCATCTGAATAAGTCAAATTACCACTCCCAAAAAGATAAAATATAACCTTTAAAAAAAATTAAGCTTGAGTCCTTTTAGATTTTCAAATGCAAAGAAATATCATTACCAGAAACTACACACACACACAGTCTGTTGCCTGTTTTCTATTAAAATTTCTCTCTGGAAATTATTCTTCTGAAAGGAAGAAAATCCAATGTATTTCTTAAAACCATTAAGAGTTCACAGATGGAATGGTTGAACAAGTTGTGGTGTGTGTGTGTGTGTGTGTGTGTATATATATATATATATATATATATATATATATATATATATATATATATGACTGTGATGGAATCTATTGTTCTCTAAGAAAAGATGAGCAGGATGCTCTCAGAAAAACCAGGAAAGATTTACACAAACTGATGCAAAGTGAAATGAGTAACACCAGGAGAACATTGTACACAGCAACCACAATACTGTAGGACGATCAGCCGTGAATGACTTAGCTATTCTCAGCAATACAATGATCCAAAACAACTCTGCAGGACTTATGAAAAATACGATGCATCCCGAAAGAAAGAACTGATAGGGCCTGAATACAAATCAAAGTGTACTTTTAAAACTTATTTTTCTTGAGTTTTTTGGGGGGATGGGGGTATCTGTTTTCTTTTAGAATATGACTTAATGTGAAAATGTGTTTTGTATGACTACACATGTATAATCTATATCAAATTGCTTGGCTTCTCAAAGAGGAGTGGGGACAGTGGAAGAAAGAGAATTTGGAACACAAAATTTTAAAGATGCATGTTAAAAATTGTTTTACATGTAACTGAGGAAAAAATAAAATACTAAATTGTTTTTTAAAAAGGCAAAAAAAAAGTTCAAAGATGCACATAACTTTCTATTATTAGAGTGGTGGCACCTTAATTATTAGAAGAATTTGTATTTCAAGACAATATCTATTCCTTACCAACCTGGATTTTCCTCCTGTCTGACTCACAGGTTACTCAAATCCACTAACTAACATCAATCTGTTACCACGGGAACAAATTCAGCATCACAACTTAACTGCAGAATCAAGGAAAGAAAAGTGGGCTAGATGAATAGAGCCCTTGTTAAAACATACAAGTCATATGCAAATGGTTGTGTTTTTATCAATTTAGAAGCTCTCACCACCAAAGCAGATCATAAACCATTGCTCTCTGTCATCCAATGCCTGTCCATGTCCTCCCATTGTTCACCAGTTTGGTCCCTTTACCAGAGACCGTCATTACTCTCTTTACAACAATGATACCAATGAATCCACTCGTCCTCAATTCTCATCACATAACCACACAATTCCCTGATGACATTTTTTACTCCTTCAGTGTTCCTCATTGGTTAAGGGTTGATTATAGAAAATATAAAATTTTAGGCTTGGAAGGAAACTCAGAATGTCCTAGTCCTACCCTTTCCTATGAAAGATGATCAAACAAAAGAAATTATGCAGTTAGATAACTTGCCCTAGGTCACGCAGGTAGCAGGTGGCAAAGCCAAGATAAGCACTTGGCTGTCCGATACTTTCAAATATTTTACACAGCGGTTATTAATTATAACTAATTATCTAGGATGCTTTCAGAAAAACCTGGAAAGCTTTACATGAATGGATACAAAGTAAAATGAAATATGGCAACTGCCACACTTTGTACAACTGTCAACAGCGAATCACTTAACTATTCTCAGCAATACAATGATCAAAGAAATTCTGAAAAACTTATGATGAAAAATGCCTTCTACCTCCACAGAAGGAACTGATGGAGTCTGAATGCAGACTGAAACATATTCTTTTTTACTTTTTTTTACTTTATGTTTTTAAATTCATAAAACAAAACACTTGAAATTTCAAAAGAATCCAATTACACTAAAACACAAAATTAAGAAAAAAAGTCTAAAAACCTCAGGCTAAGAACTCCTGTTCTAAAGTAACATAATTATAATGAATAAGCTGTTTTACTCTAATAATTTAAGGTTCCTACCAAAAAAGATCTCTCGCAATGTTCAAACATATCCCTCAAAAGGCAGAATAAACATACTCTTGATAATTAGGCAATTAATAAAATCTTATATAACAAATGGCATTTTCCCTAACGACACATGCACATTCCTTCTGCCCAATTTCAGGGCAACCTGTCCTGTTCACTAGGAGAACTACTATGAAAAAACTTAAAGATGGGAGGAGACACAGCAGAGCCAGAATCAAGGCTGACTAGGTATGTTTAGTTTGTCGTGCATCAGTTTATATCCTACCCCCCCCATCCGTATTTTGTATCTAATGTCTACATTAAGTGGTGTGCTTTCACCAAAGGTGGAGGAAAATTAAGACTTCTAAAAACCAGATTTTTCTTTAAAATTTCACAACATTTTAGCTCTAACACATACAAAAGTTAAAATAAAACATAAAACGGAAAAAACTTCCAAGTACATACAAGCCATACTAATGGAATTGCATTTCAACCAAGTTGACTTCAACTTAATATAAGGTACTTGGTTAGACAAGATGCCTAAAACAACACCTGCCATCAAGAGTTAAGAAAGTTTTCAAACAGAATAAACAGTATGCAAGTAATTATAAAATAATGTGACCAGTGCCTTTAAAAATACAAACAAAATACTATGACTGCTCAGAGAGGCAGATTTCATCAAAGAAGTATAATTTTAGATAAGCCTTTACAGGAACGAGCGGAGTTTAGAAAGTTACGTGGGTATTCTCCAAGCTTCCTAGGGAACAGTTTGAAATCTAGGACATCTGCAATTGTGTAGGATGAAATAAAATTAAAGTAGGCTGCGGGGCAAGATTGTGGGCAACAATGAACTTAATTCAAAGGGTTTTTGAGCAGGGAAGCAAGTAGATTGGTCTTGCTTTGAGTAGACTAATTCAGTAGTATATAGATAAAGAGGGACAGGGGCTCTAAGTGGAAAAACCAGTCAGGACATTAATATAAGTTCCAAGTAAGGAAGGCCTTAACAATGTGCTGGCAGCGACAGAACATGTCATTTACTACAGTGTCACGATGCCTCAATAACATGAAAGCCTATGGCTACAAACAGGAATTTATTTAAGAGTCTCTATGTGCTAGGCACTGATCTAGGGAATAAGGATACATGTATACTACACACAGAAATGGTCACAAGAATTAGAGATAGAAGGGACCTCAGAGGCTACTTGGTGCAATCAGATGCATTCCAGTTATATCTCAATCTGTATCTGAATGTAATATAGGAAGATCCCACTGAAAAAAACTAACTGTTAATATATTTTGACCAAACCGCACCATAATGTATGTCCTTCTGTCAAATGTCCCTAACATTACCCCTGTGTAACTGCCTCCCATAACACTGTTTTGCCTGAAATATTATTTCTACAAAAATCAAGTGACACTACATACAGCGTACCCAGAAAAGAGTCCTAATAAACTGACATTTTTCAAAATGTTGTTTGGTGATATTTTGGGTTTTAAAATTTGGTGGAGTAAGGAGGAAGGGAAGAGGGCTTCTTGATTATAGGTAACTACTGGTATGGCTTGTAAAATGATATGGCTTGAATCATTTCCTAACTCTTATATCCTAAAAAACATGTGGGAATCAGCTGAGCAATGTTAACTTACAGGGAAATCAGCTAACTAAAAAACACAGCAAAAGTTAGCTTAGCTTTTCCTTTTCCCTCTTTTTCCCCAGTGTCCTATATTTGCTTCCTCCCTTCCCTTTCCATTATTAGGCATATATTTTTCTGGTAGTGTACCCCAACCTAGCCATACACACATTTTATTTAATACAGGGGAAGGGGATATTACAAAATCATAGATTTAGAGTTAGAAGGACCCTGGAGGTCAATCTTCTAGTTCCAAAGTTGAGGATTCTGAGGTCCATACAGGTTAAGGAATTTGCCTAAGTCCAAACCCAGGTGTTATTACTCCAAATCAAACATACTCTGCATGGTATCCCAGTGCATACCCGAAGTTGGAAGTGGTAGGCAACACAATTTCAATCCATAGTGTTGCTAATAAACTGACATCTAGAGCTACCACACTAGAGGCAAACTCACTATGCATAACTTTAAAAATTTTTTTAAAAAATTAAAAGTATGGCCTAGTTGTTCCAAAGAGACATGTTAATGAGCTAGCTAAATGGTAGGAGATCTTATCAGTGAAAATGTGTTAATTTCAAGAGACTACCATTACTAACATTTATAGATATTTGGGGAATGTTTTAACTGAACTGGAAATATTCAATCCTCCCTGACAACTTCACCAGTATATGCTCCAATTACATGTGCATGAAGCAATAAGAAGTATTTTGTGAAAAACATATATTAAGATATGATATTCACTAACTAAATGTGTCTTCTTAATCACAAATTATAACATACTTAACCTTGTTCATTACTTTTCAAGGTGTTCTGATGAAGAAAAGGACCCTAAAAAGCTTAGCAATGCATATTCTCTATCTCACTGCCTTTACTTTAATTCCTTATACCACAGAAACTGTATCTAGGACAAATGCCAAGAGATGCAGCATGATACTGTGTCAGAGCACAGACTTAAATCCTCTAGCTGTGACCTTGGGCTACTTCACCTCTGTGAGACTCAATTTCCTCATCTATAAATGAGGGGAGTGTGACTAAATGGCCTCCAAGGTCCCTTTCAATTTTATGTGTGTGATCCTATGAATGAGTTTCTATTAACAGCCTCTAGATATTGTCTCTTGAGGAAGAATAAAGACAAAGGGACTAAAAAAAAAAAAAAAGACGCAATAAGGTATTCAATAGACAAAAATCACCAAATGCTGCACTTGAGAAAGTTAAAGGCCAAAAGGGGAAAAAAACCAGTCTTTTGTAAAGGCAATTCATGAAACTAACAAAACTACACATAAGCAAACAGAAAAGTTGAAAGGACACAAAGCAAACTGTTATTAACAATTTGTTAATATTTGCTTTTCCATATTCTTTTAGCAAAATGCAAAAATTTCAGATTTTTTTTTATTCCTTGTTCAGTTTTATTATTCTTATAATAATTATTTGTTAAAGGTCCACGCATACCATAGTGAAAATGCAGATGCAGTTAACCTTATAACATTTAAGAACATATGACCTTATAATTTTCAAGGACTTTTAAGAACAAAATTGTTAAGTAAAAGCTTGTAATTTGGTTTGGTGGCACAACTAAGCAAACTTTCAGTTTCTTTCTAAAAATCTCCCCATCATAACCAATGATTCTCATAATTCAAAATCTCTGCTCCTTTTTCTACCCGACTTTTCTATAAAGAATATTTTTTGATCTCCTACTATTCATCTCAGAAGATGTCTCAATTTCTGACAAGAATTAAAAATCTCCAGGAGATTCTTGGATTCATGGCTGAAAAAAAAATAATCAAAGATATTTTCCCTCCAAATACTTTTACATAAAACACAATTATTTAAAAAAAAATTGCATGGATGATAACTAATAGGATAGGATACGGTAATTTTGTGTGTGATCATCTCAGGTAAGGATTCTGCCAAATGACTAAAGAGTACAAGGAAAGAAAAGTATCAAATAATGAATTCTGAATGAAGCCCTAGAATGCTCTAGCTATGAAACCCTCCACCACTAACAAGAGTTAAGAGTTCAAACAACTGTGGTAAAATGACAAAGTGGACCCCTGGAAGGTAGAAATTGCCATCAAGTGGCAGGTGATGAGGATAGACTTTGAGGTACAGGATGGTTACAAAGTGCTTAACTTTCTACTTAATTAAATATTAAACAAATTAGTAAAAAAGTAAGTGGAAGATAGGTAAATGTAGAAGAATTCCGAGGAGGGGCACGTTGGATTAGACACCAAGAAAACTAAAAATTGTTTTCTAAACTGAGTTTCTGGGTTAAGACAAACCTTTTTCTTATAGGATCCCTAGGATTTCAGTTGGAAGAAACTTTAGAGATAATCTTCTCTAAGAGTGCCCACCCCAAAATCACCACTACATTACAGATGTGTTTGAAATCCAGGATTTAAGTGACTAGTGAAGGTGATAAAACTGGCAAGTAGCAGAGCCAGTGAAAAGAGGAAGAGTTTCAAAGTTTTAGGAACAAATGTTGAGAATTATTTTCGCATGCAACTGGGAAATAATACAAGTAATGGGGTATAGAAATCTATATTGCCCTACAAGAAAGGAGAGAAAATGGGGATAAGGGAAGTGAGGAGTGCAATAGAAGGGAGGGCATATTGGGGGAAGGGGTATTCAGAGTGCATGGTGTCTTGGGGTGGGGCAGGGAAGAGATGGGGAGAAATTTTGAAACTTAAAATCTTGTGGAAATGAACGTTGAAAAATAAATTAATTAATTAAAAAAGAAAAAAATAAATTCATGGGCCCTGGGGGGGAGAAAAGAGGAATAGTTCATATAATTTGAAGATTTATATCAGGAAGTTGTAATGAGACAGAAGAGTTACAGATGCAAATAAAAAACAAGCCAAAGTCAACACACTATAGGATTACTGTACTCTGGGAAATATCTGTCAAGTAAATTTACATATATTAGAAATCATTTCCAATTATTTTCACTATAAAACTGGTAATGTGTCACTCTAGAAATGCTTTGGCCTCTAAGTATAATTTTATAAAATAACAATGCAGCAAATATTTAATAATTTATGGGGGGAGAAGGATAATAAAAAATAAACCACTTAGAATGAAAACTGGATTGTTTAGTTTGCCAAATAAACTAAGATATAAAAGGAAAACTTAAAAGAATAGAAACACTGAAAAAGTCATGCAGTTTTTAATTAAATCCTCTTTCCAATATTTTACAGCAAAGGGACATGTAATTCCCTTGGGTGCTCAGCCTATTTCTTAGCATTTTCACATTCTCCTTTGTTTTTCATTTTATATAGTTAATATCTTATTGACCGTAACTGATTATATTCTCTAGCTGTTTCTTAGCTGTTTCACTTGCTTCCTTAAATACTCTGTCATAAGCAAAGTGAAGACTTTTATCTTTCATAAATCTCAAATACCAAGTAATGTTGGTCATGCAGTAGGTGTTTAATAAATGTACCAATCAAATGTTCTAGAAACTACTAAACTAATAAGGGCAATGATCAAAAAAGGTAGCAGGAAATTAGTACGAATACGTTTTCTTGGACATGACCAAGATAAGCTAAAATTTGCTTTCCAATTTTACAAATTTTAGATTAGGTATACAATACATAAAGCATAGTGATTACAAAAGCATAGTGGTTCAATAAATTCAAAGACCCCAACCACAGGGATAAAAATTCATTTGATTCAACAAAAAATGTGGGGAAAACCACAAAGTGGTTTGCCAGAAATTAAGGTTAAAGGTAGATCTCACAACATGTATCACAATAAATTTCAAATGGGTACTTTAAAATACAAAATGTCAGATCATAAACTGGAGGAACAAGCAAGAAAGACATCTTTCACAACTATGAAAAGAGTTTATGACCAAACAAAGAATAGAGAAGATGACAAGATACAAAGTGGACAACTGTGTAACATAAAATTAAAGTTTTGCACAAACAAAATCAAAGCAGCTAAAACGGAAGCAAGTTTCCCTGACAGGTCTGTTATTCAAGATAGATAAGAAACTGGTCCAAATTTATAAAGTAAGAGCTATTCCCCAACAGGTAAGTGTACAAAGGATATGAATAGATGGTTTTCAAAGAAAGATATCCAAGCTCTTAAACACATGTAAAAATGATCTAATCACCATTAATTAGAGGTATGTTAACTATATCAACTCTGAGGTTCTATTCTACTCATAAGATTGACAGTGATGACAAGAGGAAAATGATAAATGTTAGACAGGAAAACAGGAACCATTAGTGCAATGTTGGTGCACCTGTAAATTGGTTTAGCCATTCTGGAAAGCAATTTGGAACTATTCCCAAAATATGCAGTTGGGGAGGGGAGTAGATACTGTTTTAACAAAACCACGTATATTTCAGTCAATCACTAAACGTTAAGTGCCTACTATGTCTTAGGCACTGCATTAAATGCTAGAGATACAAAAAAAGGCAAAGGGCCAAAAGCCCTACTTTCAAGTTCACAGTCTAACAAGGGAGGCAACATGAAAACAACTAGGTACAAACGGGATGTGTAAAGAATCAATTGGCAATAGCAGTAGAAGTAAGGCACCAAATTTAAGGGAGGCTGAGAAATCATCCCTTTTTCTAAAAGGTGGGATGTTAACTGGGACTTATGATCTGGAGGAAGATGTAGTTAAGGAAACTGAGAAGGAGATGTTAGTAGGATCACAAAAATAAAGAAAAAACAGTTATCAAGGACAACAGGGTGATTGGCAATGTCAAAAGCAGCAGAGAAGTCATCATAAAGGATAAAGACTGCAAAAAGCCCATTAAATCTGGTGATTAAAAAGTTATATAATAATGTTTGAAAGAGCAATTTTGGTTGGATAATGGTAGAAAGCAGAGACAAGAAAAGAAAAGTGGAGGCACCTTACTGTACAGTTTAGCCCCTTTAGAGAGGAGAGATGGGACAATACTTATTACAGATGGACAGATCAAGTAGGTGTTTTTGAGGTTGAAGGTGACATGAGCATGTTTGAAGGGACGCAGCAGTAGGCAGGAAGAGATTGAACATAAATGAGAAAATAGGGATGATGGAAGGGGCAATCTGCTGTGGAAGATGGGGGAAAATTGATCACTTGTAAGTAGAGGGATTTTACTTCGGCAGTTTTTTACATAAGGCAACGTTCTCAGCGGAGACAGTGAGAAGAAGGACAAATGGGAAGTTTGAGGAGGGATGAAAAGGTTTGTAAAAGGCATTGTGTGGTGAATGAGAGAGTCATTTATAGGGAGGTAAGAATGCCTTGCAACAGTGAGGGTCTAAGTTAAAATTTCAGAACAAATTTGTTGTAGTAGATTCAGATGGCACAGTTTTGTGATTTTTTTCCAGCTGATTTGACAACAGGTGATTAGGAGCAGCAGAAGAGTAGGAGCGAAGGCAGCAGATGAGGAGTAATCCAGAGCGGAGGCTTGGCAGGGTATAAAGTCAGCAGCAAGACAAGGGGGCAAGGAAATCAAGAGAAAGAAACAGGAAGGAAATGAAACTGATTTACCAAGGGGTCAGTGGGAAGAGAAAGAGGCAGAGGGAATGGTCCAAAGGAAAAGAAATAAAGGGCAGAGGGATTGGAGGTAACTCTAAGGACTACAGGGTTTGGAGTTGCAAGGCAGAAGGGAAAGTATGACAAGATGACAGAATGATAACAGATTATGGTAGTCCATTGCTCCTACTTTTTACCACTGGAAACCCAAGTAGAACAAGTTCCCTTCCATCTGTTGCTCCTAAGTGTTCTTTCTCCACAATGAGACAGCATCATTTAAAAAATAAACCATTAGGCAGAGGCACTATCAGGTGTATTAGATACTAGGAATGTAGTCTGCTCTCAGTAAAATCCCTGAAACCACGAGTCATGTCGATCGGAAAATGCTTCAATATATATTCACTTTACACATAACTTTTAAGGAGAATCTAAAAACATAATTCAAAACTCCAATAGTTCAAAGTTATCAGAATACTTATGCCCTTAAAGTCACGTATAGTACCATTAAATTGTGGAAATGATTCAAGGGTAAATGAATTAAGAGTACAAAACTGACTTTAACCAACTTACCATAATAAGAAGACCTCGACTAGCTTACAACAAGATAGGAACTCTATGTGATCATTTTTTAAAAGAATAAATAGAGCTTTGTCAGTGAAGCAGAATACTATCCAAGTCTGGTCATGCACCCTATTTGTTGAACTACAGGAATACCATAATTTATCTTTATAGTCACCTCCTTTCTTCAGTACCAGCCCCAACCTTGGCTTCATTTCAACTACCCTGAAAAATTGTTCCAAAGAATTCCTAGAATAGAAACAGATAGGAGCAACAAATACTAAAAATAACCCAGCAAAGATTGAGGCATATCTAGAGTTCTTAAACTGTTGGAAGCACTAGCTTATAAGATACTAGTCTCCCCCATGTTTTGTTTTTAATACCTGTTTTTCTCAGTTCACCAGAAATACAAGCAGGAAGCTTTGCTTTTAACTAAATCCTATGTGAATCATACTAGATTACAGTGCAAGAACTAAATAACATTTATAGTACAAAACTTGTTTTGAACTGTTAAGGAAAGTATAAAGCTTAAATATATCGGAATTTGTTCAAAGGCAGAATCAGATGTTATCTAAATAATTGTGTTAAAATACCTTGTAAACCAGAGGTATCAAACACACAGGCCAACAACACTCATGATTGTGGCAAGAACCAGATTAAAATGTAACTGAGAAATATTTAACAAAAAAAAAATGCAATAAAACCTAAATGATACCATATTTTAAAACTAAGTCAATATGCAGCTCACAAGGATAGGTGACTGATTACTGATAGGTGACACCCCCCCCATTTCTATAAGTTTAACAATACCACAGGAAATAACTTTTCTCCTGAAAAATTATGCTCCTTGAGAGATCTTCAGGTTTCCTAAGTCAAATTGCACAGAAAGGCCCTCTGAAAACTCTTAAGTTTTGGCCCTGTCCAGGTGTAGACTAATCCTCTTAGTCAGGAGAAAAGAAGAGAGGGTTCCTCATCCTACAGCATTCTCCTAGTCACCACAGGCTTCTGTTACCCGTAGTCCTTTCATACGCCAAAATAGGCTCCACCACAACAACGTTCTAATTTGGAAATCTGAGTTTGAGGCAGATATAACTATAACCTTCTACATATCTATATTTTTTCTGTCTGCCATGACCACCAAAGCTGTATCTAAAAAATCCCAACCTCTTTCATCTTTAATCCTTGTGATTCAGGAACATCAAGCTATGTGAAAAGCCTTTTCCCTCATTTATCTTCAACCACCATTCACACTGAAATTCAGTCCACATCATTAAAACAAAAAATCTCCCATTATTTTCAGTCATCTTTCGCCAACTGAAATCTAGCTTTCCTCTGAAGATTCTACCTAATCTACAGGATGGGGATAAACAATTAACATGTTCTTTATTTTTACTGCCACTTTCAACACACCTCCTTCCACCCTTCCCCACCTCCATACACTGACAAAGGCCAATGCCTCCTCTTTTAAAGTTCATAACACCCCATTATATCAACTCGCCCCAATTCTCAACTAGGCTTCTTAAATTTGGGACCCATGAACTTGGTGTTTTTTCTAATACACATTTTTATAGCTGTACTTCAAGATAATTAGTCTCCTTTGCAATACTATATATTCTAAGTATTTTAAAACATTATTCTTAGGAGTCCATACTCTTTACCAGACTATCCAAGAAGTTAAAAAAAAAAGGCAGTACAAAGATTTCTAAGAACTCCTACTCTATGCTCTGTCAACCTTGATGCCACTTTTCCTTCTTGTTTAACATTAATACATAGAGTACAATCCCCAGAATTCTAGGTAACTAGTATTCACACAGATGATCCAAGACCCTGACTTCTCCCAAGTCATCAATCTCAACTCCCATGACTCTATCTCAATAAGAGTCAGTTACACCTTAATTTAAATTCACTAACACAAAATTGCTCTACTTCAGTTTATAAATTACTCCTCTACACACAGCGGTATAGGGTGTGTTCAGGGAGGGCCAGTACCTTTGGTATGATGGCTGCTGAACCCTTTTTGGGGCCCACCTGTTCCACCTAACTCTCACCTGTGGCTCTAAGAAGCTGCAGCATGTGCAGCAGCCACACCCAGGTAAACCATTTCAGCAGATGAACCAAACCAGGCTGAGGGAAACCAAGAGTTCTCAAATCCATTGGTGAGTTAGAGGGTGTCTACCCCTACCCTGTGAAGACTTCCTCTGGTGGAATGGGTGGATGAAAACAATTTGTTCCAATGGCCATGAAGGCAGATGAAGCAGGCGATGTGGAACGCTTAGTGCAACGCCAAGGTCATCCACTACATCCTGAGTCATCCACTACATCCTGAGTCATCACCAGTCATCTTGACTCTGTCCTGCCACTGGACTATGATGACTCTGGAGGAGAGAGTGAGGCTGACGACTTTGTGCAACTCTGCCTCACTTAAATTCAATTTACGCGGAAATCAAAAGACATGACCCATATAATGCAAAATGTACACTTGTCAAAAAGACTATTTTATGGAGAAGTCACATGGGGCAGGTGATCACATGGTGGCCAGAAGAAACAATACAAGGACCCTCTCAAGGTCTCTCTCAAGAACTTTGGATTTGACTGTGCAACATGGAAGACACTGACACAGAACTGCTCAGCATGGCATTCCCACGTCAGAAAGTACACTGTGCTCTTTGAGCAAAGCAGAACTGAGACAGCACAAAGCAAACACAGGATGCGCAAATTTGGGATATCCATCTCAAATACTCACACGGACAATCTGTGCCCAACCTGTGGTAGAGCATTCCGAGTTCGTATTGGTCTGATCAGCCACAGTCAGACACACTGAAATTTCACTTTATCATAGTGATGTCATTTTGGTCCTCTTCAAAGATGAAGGACAACAACCAACCAACTCCTCACAATTTCCTGTCTTCTTCAATCTTTCCCACTGCCTTCAAGTCTCAAGAATTTGTTTTTAAATCCCTCCTTATTTTCCCAGTTTATCGCCTTGTTCTGGCTTGTCTTTCCTTTCCTTCCCAATCTTGACTCCAGTTATTTCAAGAAAGCACTTTAAAAAAAAAATTCTATGATAAAAAGTTATGGAAAAAACACTAATTATCAACAACCATATGAAAAAGTGTTCAAAATCTCTAACAAGAAAAACCACATAATCATCAGAGAATGCAAATTAAAACTATAAACCACGCAGATATCACTTTATGCCCAACAAATTAGCATACATAATAAAGAGATAAAATAGTTAACATTTACATAATGCTTTAAGGTTTGCAAAGTGCCATATATTTTGTCTCATTTAATCACATAATATTCAATGCTGCTTCCACTATGACAAAAGAGGCAGGTTACTTATTAATGGTGGAGCTGTAAATTCATTCAACCTTTTTGAAAACAATATGGTATTAGTGGAAAATAACAGCAATGCTCTTTTGTTTTTTAAGTATCAATATGAAACATCTCTTAAAAAGCAACAAGATATATCTTTGACTTAGATGCCTGAACCGAGACAGGCAAATCCAACTCTCAAAAACCTACTCTAGCAAATAACACTTCACCAAATAAAAACCAAGAAATCCAGTAAGAAACTAAAGTGATTTTTTTCCACACAAGAACTACACAAAAAAAAGTAGACCAAAAGCCCAAGAGGAAAAGGGTCCATTATCAAAGTCAGTATCATCTAGGCAACAAGCAAAAAGCCTCCAGGCCTGCCAAGGAATAAGTCAGAGACTACAGTAGCCTCCAAGACTATCTACCTACCTATCTTTATACTTCATAGACTGATCTCTGCAAATTGAATTTTAGATCTCTCTCTCTCCCTCTCTTTCTCAATACACACACACACACACACACGCAGATATACACTTAGATATTTAAGTGTACGTATATATAGATGTATATACATACACAGAGATATATGGGGTGTGGGTGGAGGGAGGTAGAGGTAGACAGACAGAAAGATAGACCTCCCTAGGCAGCAAAAGCCAACAGCTTCCCACAGGAAACTCCAAGGTGGTATGGAACTTGGAAGCAAAAGTTGGACTGGGACAACTTAAGGCCCTGGGATCCAAGGTTCCTAGTTCTGTGTTCTGAAGCCATATACATAGAAAAACTGAAGAGCTGAAGAACTGAAAATCTAAAATTCAGTACCACAAAGACCTTCAGGAAATGAAGAGGTTAGCCCCAAAACACAGGTGACCCCAAGTGGAGACCAACCTCTGGAGGAAACAATTAGAAAAAGAACAATTTATTCTTAGGAACAGAGACTCACTAAACATTAGAATGTAACAGAGAGAAGTCAATGACTTCATGAAATAGTAGTGAAACAAAATGAAGATTAAAAAAACAGGAGAAAATATAAGATATAAAATTTAAAAAGCAGCTCTAGAAAATAGGTCAATGAGAGATTAAGAACCACTAGAACTCCTGAAAAATCATTTTTGAAAAGTCTGAAAACTGTATTTCAACAATCACAAATGAAAACTGCCTGGATTTATTAAAACCAGTGGGAAAAGCTTCAAAGAATGCACCAATCACCTCCTAGAAGAAACCTCAAAAGGAAAAGTTCCAGGAACATCACAGCCAAAATCTAAAACAGCTTCCACTTCAAAGAAAAGAAAAAAAAAATACAAGTAGCCAGAAAAGTTCAAATACCAAGAAACAAAAAGTCAAAATCAAACAAGACCAGACAGAGCTTCTACTATAAAGAAGAAATCTTGGAATACAGTAATTGCAAGCTTTATATAGCGTTAAAGTTCACAAAACACTTCACAACAATCCTGGGAGGCACATGCTGTTATGACCCCCATTTTATAAGTGAAGACACTGAGACAGAAGTTAAGTGACTTGCCAGGGTCGCACAGCTAGTGCCTGAGAAAGGCAGTCGGGATTTGAACAAATCTATGGGATTCCAAGTCCTCCACTCTATCCACTTCACCGCCTAGCTGTCTCTATTCCAAAAAGAGAAATATATAGGCATAAAATGAAGAATAACTAACTGTGCAAAGCTAAGAATAATTCTGAGGGAAAAATGGATCTCAAATGGAACAGCAAGCTTTCAAGCATTTCTGATAAGAAAACCAGAGCTGACCAGTTACTCTGAAAAGCCAACATAAGAGTTAAGTTGTCTAAAAAGGTAAATTTATTTGAGTAATAATAAGGGGATGTTTAATGATGCAGTTTTAGTATTCTAATAGTAGGGAGAAAAGAAACGCATTCCTTCTGAATTATAATGTGGTCAAAGTGTATTGAACAAAAAAAGAAATAAAATTAAACCAAAAATTCAGAGGACTTGAGGTTCATGACCTGGGGCTGTTCTGAAAGTTTGACAAAGGGAAAGAAGGTAAATGGAACGCAACAATCTAGAAAGTAGGAACAATGGGAAGAACTTGCCATTTCACAATAAGGGTACATGAAAATATACAAACATGAAGGGTAGGGAAGCATGAGATGAATCTCAGCATTCTCTACTGGATAAAGGACAGCTGGAAGCAACAAAGAATTCTGGTGCGGAAACACATCAAATTCAACAGAAAAAAAATGAGGGAAAGGAAAAAGAAGAGGTTAAGAGGGAGAATAATAATGGGAAGGATGTTCCAAAATCATTATTAGAAAAAAGTGAATTAAAAGCAGAGGTTCAATCTTACGCTCACCAGATTTGAATTTTTTTTTGAAAGTGTTCAGGGGGTCTGTGGGAAAACAGGAAAACTAACGTACTATTAGCAGAGCTATGATTTAATTGGTCTAGTCATCCTGGAAAGTAGCCTGGAACCACACCCTTGCCCCCTCCAAATCACTAAACTTCTATCCAATGAGACTTACTCTGACAATTCCACTCTACATCAATCTCCTTCTCCTCAAATCCACAAGTACCTTGTATTTTTCATTACTTACTCATACACTGTCTTACATGTGCATTAATCATTTTATTAGTGATGTCTCCAAACACAGTATAATGGAATAGAATATTATTGCAATTTAAGAAATTATGAATGTGAAAGAGACAGAAGACATGAAATGAGACAGAGGAAAATAAAGCAGGAAAACAACACATACGATGGCAAGCAATGTAAAAGAAAAAAATCCATATAAAATAAAGCCGTATAACTACCACACTTATTCCAAAGAAGTAATGAGAAAATATATTTCCTCCCTTCATTGCAGACATGATAGAATATGGGTGCTGAGCACTGCTTATGTCAAATTTGGTTGATTTGCTGGTTAGCTTTGCTGAAATGCTCTCCCCACTCTTTCTTATTCTTTATTATATGGAATGGTTTTTTGGGTAGGGAAGACAAGAATAAAATTAAAATAACTAACTTTTACACAGCACTTTAAGATTTGCAAAACGTTTTTGATATACTATTTCACTTGATCCTCACAAAAATTCCCATTTTATAGATGAGGAAACTGAGATCAAGAGAGGTTAAATGACTTGCCCAGGATGGACCAAGCTGTGTCGGAGGCAGCGTTTCGATGCTACAAGCCTTATAGCTGTCTAAAAGAAAACAGACCCAATAACTACAACAAGATTAACAACTGGCTTCTAGCATATCAATATGATTTAAATCAGAAAAGGGGAGATTATTACTGGAACAATGCCCTGCCTTCACTTCCCCCACAAGAGGAGCCTCTGGTTCAATTGTACACTTAATCTGAGACTTTTTTCCTAGTCTGTAAGATTTCCAGGGGGGCAGTAATTTTTTTTTTCAATTAGGCCAATAAGTTTGGGAACCTAAGATTTAAACGAATATTTTTCATGAAGATTACAGATTTGCAAAGAAGGATATGTTTCTAAACATTGATTTGAGAACACAATTATCAAACTGTACTGATTAAAAAAAAGGTATCTCAATAAAAAAGGATAAGGAAGGAATAAAACTAAACCAAAACATTAGCCATGTGTTTGATAAACCCAAGAACATACGTTATTAGGGTAAAACCTCCCTTTTTGACAAACTGTTGGGAAAACTGGAAAGCTGTCAAAAATTGGTTTGGGGTCAACATTTTAAACTATATATCACAATAAGCACCAAAAATGAAAGATCGCACCAGAAAAAAAAAAAGTTACAAGAAAGTAAGATCAATGTATCTTTCAAAACTATAGCTAGGGAGAAAATGTTTTAAGTAAAGAGATGAAAGGAATCACAAAACAAGAATCTTTATCACTAAAATTAAAAGCTTTTACACAAATAAAATCAATGAATGTATAACTACAAAACAGAGTGAAAAAAATATTTGTAAATATCACCAAAAAACCCTACTATCCAAAACATAAAAAGAAATGACACAAATATTTAGCGCCAAGAGCCGTCCCAAACAGGGTAAAAGACATGAATAGAATTACAAAGGAACTACAAACTCTAAATGGTTAAATGAAAACATGCTCCAAATTACTATGAGAAACACAAAGAAAACACTTAACTGGTATCATACGAATTGACAAAGATGATAAAAGATGATAACAGTCAATGTGGGTAGGACTATGAAAACACAGGCATATCACTACACTGTTGATGAAGCTGTCCTAGGTATCAATTTAGATAAAAGCAAGAAAAATGGCTTAAATGTCAAAACTTTTTGCCTCATCAATCCCCCTTATTGGGTTTATACCAAAAAGAAGCCAAAGACATAAATAAACTTCCAATATTTAACAAAATATTAAAAGCAGCACTCCTTGGGGAGGCAAAGACCTGGAAACAAAGTGAATACCACTGAGTAGGAAAGGCACTAAAAAAACTACGGCATACGAAAGTATACTATTGTTCAGTAAATATGACAAATGAGAAATTCAGAAAAACATAGTTTGTATGAACATGGTGTATATGAACTGAAGGCAAAGTGAAATCAGCAGAAGAGAATCAAATATAAAATGACCACAACAAATGTGGTACAGTGTAAAGAGCACTGGGATCTGGAGACAAAGGACCCAGGTTCAATCTCACTTCTGATATTTACTACCTGTGTGGTCTTGGGCAAGTCACTGAATCTCCCTACGTCTTACTCTCCAGATCTGTCACATGAGGGAGCTGGACTGGACAGCTTCTAAGGTTCCTCCCACTTCCACAGGGATGGACAGATGTAAGTGAAAAAAAAATCACTAAAAAGAAGTACCATTTATAGGCATTGTAAAAATAGTCATGCTCTTTTGTAGAAGATACTCCTAAGCATTAAACGTACTCAAATGGTTCTGAGAGTTATTATCAATCTATAAAAACACCTACACAAAAAAAATAATTTAAAACAAAGTAAAATTGCAACTTTAGAACTATTAAAGAATGAACTATATAAAGAATTTCAAGGCAACATTTTGAAGTTAATGCCATACATACATACAACAAAGCTGAGGCCACTAACTGGGAAAATTAAGTTTATAATGTCTATGCCCAGTTTTTAGTTTGAGGGGGTGGAAAGTTTAATCAGTTTCTACTGTTACTCAAGTGCAAAACACATTCAGTTTAAGTGAACCATAAATTTAAGGTGTTTCCCATTTCTATCACCATCATCAAATCCAGGACAGAAAAACAAAAAGAAACTTAATGGACTTTATCCTCTGCTTCTTACCAAGAAAGGATCTGTGGTGTCCTTAATACGCTGTACAGAAGACAGCTCCCATGTAACTACATTTTTCCTCCTACATTTAAAATGAAAAATAGTAGGAAGCAGTGAGAAGCAATCCTGAGGGGCATTTCCTCCGGCCTCTTTGTTTGCTCTCCCCCATTCACCCAGAACACTCCCCTACTCTTCTCAGGCACTCTAGCAAGTCATCTCTCTTCCCTGAATCTTTTAAGCAGTGGGTGAGGTGCTTCTTATGAGACAGAAATAACCACTGTTAGCAGCAGAAATATAAAAATCAGCTTAACTCTTGACAGCAGAATTGGAGAAGACCAATATCTTTCTCTTCATAGGAAAACTTCACTGAAATAGAAGTATATACATGAGTCTGGGCAAAAATCTTTAGCCTTAAAACTTCATGGTAATAGTAAGGAACCAGTATGTGGAGCATGGGGGGGAAAGGGGGAAGCTACTGTTAGAAATTCTAATTAGCCATCTAAAGGAGCAACTCCTCTGTTCCCCACTCCCACATCTCAAAATAAAGGATCAAAAGAAAGAATATTCAGAATCTAGTCAGGACACTGTGTCTGTCTCTTTCTCTCCCTCTCCAGATATACACATATCTATTTATCTATACTTTTTCTGTGATCTCATAAACTCCTAAGGGTTCAACTAATCCCTCTATGCAGGTAACTCTGGATCTACATATCCAACTCCAGTATCTCTTCTGAGCTCCACCTGCATCACCAACTACTGGTTATTTCCAAATGAATATCTCACAGGTATCTCAGACTCAGTATGTCCAAAACACAACTTCACTTTCAAAACCTCTTTCCTATTTCTATTGGAAACATCACATCCTTTCAGGTTTTACCACCTCAGGGTCTCCTCATCTTCCCCCTCCCTCATAACTTATAGCCAATCAGGTGACAATTTTACATCTACAATCTATTACAACCTTCTTCTCTAACAAAACTCACCCCAAATGACCATGCAATGATCTAACTGCAGTTCTGAATCAAGCCTCTGTCTTCTCTTTAGTTTATCCTCCTCACAATAAGGAATATTTCTAAATCACAGGTCTGACCATGTGATTCTACTGCCCAAGAATATATGGTGCCACCTTTTTTTGCCTCTAGGTTAAAATATGAATTCCTTTTCTTGGCTTTTTAAAGTATTTCACAATCGGGCTCCAGGCTTATTTTTTTACCATCTATGTCCTGCCAAACTAGCCTACTCACAGGTTCCCCCACATGACATTCCATCTCCTGTCTTCATGCCTTTGTCTTCCATGTTCCCCATGCTTGGAGTACACTCTCTTCTCACCACCACCTGGTGGAATCTCCAACTTTCTTCAAAGCTAAGCTCAGAAGTCACTTCACAGACGATTTTTTTCATCCCAATTTTTCCTCCTTAGTCCCAGGTGCCAGACCTCCAGGGAAATTACTATGTTTAATTTTCTACAAACATGGACCAGCTCCTACCACCAAAATATAAGCTCAATGACATTCCCTTTTTCTTTTTGTATCCTTAGCACAGTAATCATTTGTTAAATGCTTGCTGAACTGAAGGAGATATTAGTAGGAGAAACTAAATGGTAAAAAGACCTCTACAGCCTTCTCTCCCAACAAATGAAAAAAACCCCTTCATTTAATTAGCATTCTCAGAGAAAAATTAGTATCAAGCTATAACATTAAAAAAAAGTAAACATAAGCAAGAATGGGAAAGAAATAGTAGGCATTATTTAGGAAAAGAAGTACAAAGGGAATTAAGGGAGTCAAGTGCCTCTCCCTGTCCTACAAAAAGGGAGACCTTTAGATACTTTTCAAAAATAATTAAAGGTTTGATAGCATCTCTCAGATGGGGAAAAAAATGACATGAATCTTGAATATAATCAGAATATTTATAACCAGGGTAGAAAAGGGAAAATAATAAAAATGAATGATGGTGTTGAGGGTGAAGGGGAGGTTTAGGTCACGCTGTTACCAGGGCAAGAAAGTGACCATTGTTGAGGATAAGGAACGGGGAGCAATCACACACTCTAGAGAAAAACTGAATTCAGGAGATGTCAAGGAGGGATCAAAACTGTGTAACCTGAGAAGATGGCTAGGCAACTAATTAGGTTGAGAGCCAGAATTAAACCAGGCAAAAAGTATGGAAAGTAGGGCTGAGCTGACTGAACCCCAAGGAGTTTATGAAAGGAGATGTGATAAAGTTGCACTCCTTGAGTGAGTACACTTTAAGAGGGTTAATTAAGTAGCACTTCAAACTGTGTAAGAAGTTTTATGGAACACTATGTGAAAATAAATTCACAGGTCTAGGCAGGTTGAGCACTGGAAAGACTGATTGAAAGCTCTAGCTAAACTTTCGAATACTGAAATATAACTGGAAGCTCTAAACTTCGGACTACTGGGTTGAGAGGGAAGGAGCCTGGGATCCGGAATCCCAGGGTTAAGGGCAAGCTGAAGTATTTAGGTGGGAAAGAGAAGAGGCAGAAAGCCACACCCTCCAGAGCAGAAATGGGCAACTGTAGTAAAGAAGGAAACCAGCTCCCAGCGGTGGATGGAGCAGACAGATGTATGGGGAAGATGGCAGCCGGGGAAATGCCTTCGGGAGAGTGCTCAGATAGGGAAGGCTAAAGGCGGCCTCAGAGACAAATGGGGGGAGGAGAAAGGCTGGGAAGAATGATGGACTGAGAAAAGGGTGGCCGGGAATGCCCACGGTGAGAGTGCGGCAGGAAGACACCAAATCTGTGCAATCATCGGGAGTCCGAGGCAGCCGAGTCTCCAGGAAGGGGGAGGGGCGTCCAGCCCTTCCCCTCCCCCTGGCGGGTGGGCCAGGAGAAGGCAGGCCTCGGGGTGGGGTGGGAGGCCAGGTCGTGGACAGAGGTGGGCCTGGTTGGGGAAGGGGGGCTGGGACAGGGCCCCGAGAAACCACGGGAGTCTGCAGAACCCGTGGTTCGGTGAAGATGGTCGGCGAAGGGGGGGAAAGAGAGACGAAAGAGGAGGGTGAAACGACGGAAGGCATTACCGCTGCTGCTCCCGCCGCGCCCCGGACCAGCCGCCGCCGCTCGTTACCTGCCTATGTGCCTCTCACAAAGCAGCGGCGGCCGGGGCCCCGTCACGTGACCCTCCACGTCATCGGCAGGGGCGGAGCCTGGGCGGAGTCCTCCTCCCACCTCCTTTCCCCTCCCCCGCCCTTTCTTCCATAACCGAGACACGCGTTAGTCGGCGCCCCCCCACACACACTCCTTTCTCCTCACCACCCCACCCCCGCCCAGACACCGAATAACCAACTGAGAGGCACCCAACCAGGGTGGCAGTGAAGAAAACAGCTGGGAGGGTGAGTGGCACCACTCGGGAAGGAACAAGGATTAGGAGTGAGAGGAGTAGGGTTACAAACCACAGCCAGGTTTCCCACAACTCCCAACTCGAGGTCGCGAGGCGATGACATCATAAGGCAGACTGCCCCTCCCCTCCCCCCTTTTCTCTCCCGCCCCGGACCGCAGGCTCCTCGGTCACATGACTAGGGGCCATCTCCTCAGCAGGGACTACCACTCCCGACATGCACCTCTACAGAGCCGCGTACCCTAACGCCCCTCCTCTCTCTCCACCCTCCCCCCACCCCTCCCAGAGAGGCAGCATGGGGTTTTGTAAAGAGAGCAGGACCTGGAGTCAGATGAGACCTCGGTTCAAACGCCTCTTAGGACACTTGTATGTGACCCAGCACGAGTCACGCCGCTTCCCTGCCGAGTGTCAGGCTGCCCCCTCCACCCTCGGGAGGGCAATACCCTACCTCAGAAACAGCGCATGGAAAGCGCGCTTTGCAAACCTTAAGGCGCTGTGTGAATGCGAACGTCAACAGCCTAGGCAGGTAGTGCTTAAGAGTTCGGAGCCTTCCCGAAGAGAAGTGGGAGGGGGAAGACGAGAAGGCAAGGCCCCGCTTCCGGGAGCCATCGCGCCTGGGCCAATGAGGGAGCCGCGGCGCGGCGCCAGCGCGGGGCACGTTCGGTGCAGCCTCCGCCCAGCGCGGGGCATGCCGGGAGACGTCGTGACGTCGGAGGGTGGGGGCGGGAGCGCGCTCTCCGGAGCCCGCGGGCGTCCCACGCCACGTTTCCAGCCTCGCCTTCGGTCGGGTTTCCCCGT
This sequence comes from Bettongia penicillata ogilbyi, assembly GCA_023548195.1. Taxonomy (NCBI): domain Eukaryota; kingdom Metazoa; phylum Chordata; class Mammalia; order Diprotodontia; family Potoroidae; genus Bettongia; species Bettongia penicillata. The sequence continues at coordinate 2,219,376 of JAJHZJ010000202.1, forward strand.
CCACGCCCCTCATTTGTTTGTCCTTGGCCCCACGACCTTACAAACATTTCTTTCCGCTTCTGGGGATGGAGGAGCGGGCTAAGTCCGACCTCCCGCGACCCTGACTGGAGGCCGGAGAGCTGCTGGGTAGGACGGATGATCCGCTTCCCCTCCCCCCACCCGTCCAGCCTTCTGTGGCCGTCCTCCCCTCCCATTCATCTGTCTCTGTAGACCTCCCAGACTCCCCTCCTCCGTGGGCTTCCCTCTTCTCAGGTTCTAAGTACAGAAGATCTGACCCTAGTTGAGAGTTTTCGTTAATTTGGGCACATTAAGAACGTATATGTTCTTAGTCTTAAGTGAGGAAACAAAGTTGCACGCAGATAACCCAAAATAAGGCAGTCAATCATCCACCGTTTATGATATATTTCACTCGAGCCAGTCATAATGTTTAAAGGCAGGGGTTTGAATCTGTGTGTCGAGCACGTTTCTAATAATTTTGGCACCCAAGGTGGGGCCTGACTGGCTGTCCAGATGGAGCGAGGTAAGATACCACAGGAAGAGCGCTTCCCTTGAGTTTGTTGGTCCTGGAGGTTGAATCCTCTCTCCTTTCCGACTCCTGACTTTGAACCAGTGATGTCAGGTATCTGTTTTGCCTCAGGGGAGTCCTAATGATCGGGAAAGCCAGTTGGCAGACCATGCAAGTGATATGTTGAGCAAAGGTAAGAAGCGCCCTTTGTTGGTCAGGAGACCCCATTACTCCAGAGGCTGTCCAACCATGGGATGAAAAGAGGCTTAAGTATGAGAGGGGCATATTCTAAGGTGCCTAGGAAGGGGAGACATTCCCCATGAATGCCCCCTTGGGAGGATGCTCCCAGGACCAAGAGGAAAATGATGAAATATCATTGCCAAAAATTGGACTAAGGGACCTATATTGGCACCCTTAATATTCTGGTCAAAGTTCTGATCTGATGAAGATTGGGTTTGTCAATTACTAAATTCATATGTAAATCACAAAAAGTCCTGGAAGAAGAGAAAGATTATGCCACTTGCATAATTGCAGTGATTGCATAATAATGCTGCTTGAGCTTTGGGACTCCACAGTGGCAGGAATCTTTCTAAGTCAAACAAAGGAAAAGGAGACAGAAGCACCTGGAACATCCTATGCGTGGGATCCCCTCCTTGTCCTAACTCCTTCTCCCCCATTTCTGCCTTAGAATCACCCCTTGCCTAATGCTCCATTTCTCCTACTTCCTGTTCTTCACCCCTCCCCTTGTATTGATGCTACTGCTACATGACCCATCCTAGAAGGGAGGGATGTTGAAGAGAAACTTTTTACCAGGCTAAGGAAAGAATTGAAGCAATGTAAGCAAGATGTTCAGAACTTACCATTCAAGTTTTCTGAAAAGAGCCAGACTATTATTTCCAATTCTGCTTCTGTCCTCATGTTCCCGTTAAGAGAGGTCCCGATAGAAGGTCAAAGGGGAGGAATTGGATTGAGTACTACTGAGGTGAGGGCCTTTAAGGAGGAGGTGAGTACTACTGAGGTAAGGGCCTTTAAGGAGGAGGTGAAATCACTGATAGAAGACCAGGGGGGATTGTCTGAATAGTTAGATCAGTTCTTAGACCCAAATATTTATACTTGGAGTGAATTAATATCAATTCTCAATATTCTCTTTACTGGAGAAGAAAAGGGTATGACAAGAAGGGCTGCCTTGGTACGGTGGGAAAGGAGACACCCTCCCACAGCAGGAGGGATTCCAGCCAAAGCAAAATAGCACCATGCAGACGCTGGCTGGGATCATGACAGTCAGGTCCATCTGGGTCATATGCTGGACCTCAGGGAATTAATAATAGCCGGTATAAAAAAGACTGTTCCAAAATCTCAAAATTTAAATAAAGTATTTGAAATTCATCAGAAGAAAGAGGAAATCCCATCTTAATTTTTAGAAAGGATGAGAGAAAACTTTAGAAGGTATTTGGGCCTGGATTCACAGGATCCCATAGCAGAAAGAATGTTTAAGGCTCATTTTGTGACCAATTCTTGGCCAGATATAAAAAGAAACTCCCAAAACTGGAACATTGGAGTAACAGACCTCTAGAAGAATTATTAAGGGAAATCCAGAAAGTATACATGAGGAGGGAAGATGAGAAGCAGAAACAGAAAATCAGGATCATGGTCCAAATGGTTAAGGAAGTTGTGAAATCAGAAGGGACTAAGAGGCAGTTAAGGTCAGGACAGAGATACCAACAAGGGAAGAAAGGAAAGGCTAATGAGGATGGAGGAAAAAAGTGACCAGGAGAGAATAAATGTTGTAGATGTGGAAAGTCAGGACATTTCAAGAGGAACTGCCCTGAGTAGAAAAAGGAGGAGCAAGTAGTGCCTTTCCTGACTTTTGAGGAGGATGAGGACTAAGGAATTCGGGATTCTTTCTTCTTAAACTCTACTGAGAACCTTTGGTTAACACAGAGGTTGGAAGCTTCAGAGAGTTTTATTTCTTGTAGACACGGAGCAGAGATACATACTCCCTGAGTTTTAAACCCAAAGAGACGACACTTAGCAGGGATACTCTCAAAATCTGGAGTAAAAGGAGAAAATTTTCCTGTGCCTATCTTTAATGAGACAAATGTTTGGTGTAAGGTTAGATAGGCAAGAGCTAGCTTTTTCCTGGTCCCTGCAGCCAGGGTGAACTTGTTAGGAAGAGACTTGATCCTTAAATTGAATCTGGAGATAAAAGTGGTGGATGAACAATTGACCATTAAATTATATCTGTTGAATGCTGAAACTTATGAAGAAATTAGACCAGAAGTCTGGATAAGAGAAGGAAATTGCGCAGGAATGAAGGTTAATCCAATAGAAATTAAACTAAAGGATCCCCAGGCTGTAGGCTGTGTTAGATAGTATCCCATTCCAGTGGAGGAAAGGAAAGAATTGCTGCTGGTTACTGATCAATTTTTGAGGGAAGGACTTCTTTTAACACCCCAGGGGTCCCACTCCCAAAACCCCAACGGGACATACCTGCTGGTATGAGATTTGAGGAAAGTAAATCAATTAGTCTCAGTGTGCCATCCAGTGGTCCCTAATCCTTATACCCTCCTTAGCCAAATACCCCCCAAACAATAACAGTTATTGACTTGAAGGATGCATTTGGGGCTTGCCCGTTAGCCACTGTGTGTGGGGGAAAGCACAAACCCCCTTTACTCAAATTGACTGCTCAGAGGCATCTCAAGGTAAAAACAGAAAATCTCTTTTATTCGGTTCTCCAGTAAAACTGGAGTAGGGAGGCACCTTACAGAAGCAGAATGGCAATTTATATCGACCCTGACTCGGAAATCCCCCTCATTGGCTGAGAATTGTCTTACATTCCAGGTGCGAAATCTAACCAATCCCATTTGAAACCCGGTTCAAATTTCCCTCTCCTGGACATTATAAAGCCCGTGAAAATACATGTCATTATATGCAAATTAGGCATTGAAAACTTATGCAAATCAAGTGGACCTGTGTAAGGACTGCAGACTTCGTGCGCATATGCAAATTAGGTATTGAGGAGTGAGTGAGTCATGTCCAGTCATTGATCCTAATGCAATACATAGCCTTATATGGAAATCACCTGACTCTGGAGGAATGGAAACCTGGGTCTAAGGTCTCTTCCACTCCAGGGAGAAAACTCCATATTCCTGGGAAGTCTTCACTAAATTTGTTCCCATTCACCATGGACAGGGATCTTTTTGTTTTCTCATGGGAAAATCCAGAAACAAGTTGAAAACAGCAATACAGGTGGAGAGTCTTGCCCCAAGGATTCACTGAGGCCCCAAATCTTTTTGGACAAATTTTGGAGAGTCTTTTGGAAAAGTTTGAACTTCCAATATGTTACAATATGTAGACGACTTATTCCTCTCAGGAGAAAAAGGAGGGAGAAGTCTCCTAAACCTCAGTGAATCTTTTAAACTTTTTAGAAGAGAATGGGTTTGAGTGTATCACCTAAGAAGTTTGTGGAAAGAGAAGTGAAATACCTAGGACACTTGATAAGTAAGAGAATTAGAAAAACCAACCCTGATAGGATCAAATCTATAACTGAAATACCCTTCCCTAGGACTTAAAGAGAATTGAGAAAATTTTGGAGTTTGACAGGATATTGTATATTATGGATCAGTTCATATGCACAACTAACAAAGGAGTTGTATAAAAAGTATAGAAAAGGAACAAACACAAGCAGCTAGAATGGTTAGAGGAGGAGAAGGGAAGTTTCCAGCAAATTAAGCAGGCTTAGTTACTGCCCCAGTATTGGCTCTGCCTAGTCTCAACAAACCTTTCCATTTGGCACTGTAGATTAAGGGACTGCTCTGGGGGTTTTAATCCAGTCCCAGGCTGGAAAGAGGTAACCAGTTGCTTTTTTGTCCAGAATACCTGACCCCATTTCAAGGGACTGGCCAGAGTGTATACAAACCATAGCTGTGACTTCATTTTTAGTAGAGGAAAGCCAAAAATTAATCTTCAGGGGAGCATTGAGAGTGAGCACCCCGCACCAAGCAAGGCCTGTCCTAAACCAAAGAGCAAGTCACTGGCTGACTGATTCAAAGATCCTAAAATATTGTTATTGGGGAAAAATGATTTAATTTTGAGTACTGGGAGCTGTGTCAACCCTGCCACTTTCCTTCAGAGGGAAGAATCAGATCAAAGAGAACCCAGACATAGTTGTCTGAATGTAATAGATTTCCAGACCAAAGTCAGGCCAGTTTTGAAGGTTGCTCCCTTTGAAACATGAGAGCAACTTCATAGATGGATCCTCACAAATGGTCAAGGGAAGAAGGAGGAATGGCTATGCAATCATAAGTGGGAAAGATGGTTGGTACAAGAAAGTGGCTATCTACCAAAGAACTGATCAGCACAAACACGTGAACTATATGCCCTAAATCAGGCCCTAAAGAAACTGAGTGGGAAAGAAGAAACTATTTGTACAGACTTTAAATATGCCTGTGAGGTAGTACATTTTCAGAAAAATGTGGTAAGAATGAGGCCTTATAAACAGTAAGGGTAAGGAGCTGAGTCATGGTGAATTAGTTAAAGAAGTATTAGAAAATTTATTGCTACCATCATAAATAGCTATATGTTAAGGGGCATCAGAAGGGAAAGCCATTGGAAGTAAGAGAGAATCAGTTTGCAGATGAAGAAGCAAAGTGAGCTGGGTTAGAAATAGGGAGACCTCCATGCTAATTCTGATACCCCAGATAGAGCATTCCAAGGCTGTCTCTGTCTTTACTATCAAAGCTGAGGGTGGTTAAGGATACAAAGGGATGGTGGGTACTCCCAGATGGGATAAAAGTGATAAGTAAAGGGATAGCACAGGAACTAATGGGAATCCTTCATAAGGGAAGTCATTGGGAGGGCTTAGGCTCTGTGTGACATGGTTCTTAAGCAATTTGGATTTATTGGAATCTGTACAATAGCAAGGTAAATTATCAAAATGTGTGTGATATGCCAAAAGGTGAATAAGAAAGTCTTGAGGAAACAAATGAAGGGAGGAAGGGAGATTTCTCTAAGACCCTTCCAGAGTATACAGGTGGATTTCACTGAAATGCCATTGGTTGGAAGACTTAAGTATTTATTGTTGCTAGTAGACCACTTAACTGGATGGGTGAAAGCATACCCTCTCAGCCACAGCATCTGGAGTCAATAAAGTATTCCTAGAACAGATCATTCCACTTTTTGGGTTAGTGGAGAGGATTAATTCAGACAGTGGAACTCATTTTACAGCTAAGTTGTTACAGGATGTCACAAAGTGTTTGGGAATAAAATGGGAATTTCATACAGCTTGGCATCTGCCTTCCTCAGGAAGGGTGGAGAGGATGAATCAAATTTTAAAACAACAAACTAGTAAATTAGGAATTGAAACAAGGCTGCCTTGGACTAAATGTCTACTACTAGCTCTCCTTAGGATCAGAACAGCTCCTTGGAGAAACATTGCAGTATCACCCTCTGAAATATTATGTGGACTACTTGAACTTCTGGGAACCAGGATGGTGGAGGGATCTGTAAGTTCTCTGCCCCTCCCCATGTTGACCTTGAAAAACCAAAAGAATATTTCCCCAGGAAAAATTCTAGAATAGGGGGGGTCACCTGACTGGGGTAAATAGTCTCTTAGCTTGAGTGGCCAAGAAAATCATTAAGGAGAGACCCTCTTGCTATGGCTGAAGGGGACTAGTGCAAGACCAGAATTATCTCACCTCAGCAAACCAGGAGAAGATCCTGAGCCCCAGGGAGGTGGAGCCCATAAGCACCAATACCAGGACCCCAGGTGTGCCCTGTCACAGCCAGGGGAATCAGGCAGACACTAGTGCAGATGGGGTTCCTCAACCAGCGAACCTGCCTGTGTGGTAGCGCAGAAGAGGAGGCCTCCTGTGGCCAGACCACTCCTCTCCCACGCCTCACACAGTGAGCATCAGAGTAGCTCCCGGGAAGCCCAGAAAGATTTCCTTTGGTGTCTGCCTTGGCATATCAGCCAGTTGAACACCAGGTAAACTGCAGCATTCTAGCTTCTAGCTGAAAGAACCAGAGGCCACAACACACAAAGCCTCAAGTTTTAGATATAAGAACTATGGAACAAAGTCCCCTGTGCACCAGAAGCAGATTTCCACTTTAAAAACCAGGAAAAAGGCAATAATCATGAGCAAGAAGCAAACTAGAAAAGACCATAGAATCTTACTATGGGGACAGAGATCAAAACATGAATAGAGAAGAGGTCAACCTTGAGACTGTACTTGCATCTGAAACCTCAGAAGGGAATATGAACTGGGTTCAGACCCAAAGTGCTTTCTTGGAAGATCTCAAAAAGAATTTTAAAAACCAAATAAGAGAGGTAGAAGAAAAATTAGCCAATGATTTTAAAAATATGAAAAAATCACAGAAGAATTTAAAAGGAAAGTTGGGCAAATGGATGAGGAAATCCAAAAGCTAATGGGAGAAAATGCTCCTTAAAAGGAACAATTGGACAACTGGAAAAGGAGATGCAAAAGTTAACTGAAGAAAACAATCTATTAAAAATCAAATTTGGGCAAGTAGAAGTTAATGACGCTATGAAATATCAAGAATCAGTCAAACAGAATCTAAAGAAAGAAAAAATAAAAGAAAATGTAAAATATGTCATTGGTAAAACAACTGAACTGGAAAATAGATCCAGGAGAGAAAACTGCCCTGAGTACCTAGATAAAGAGGGCAGAATAGTTATCAAAAGAATCCACCTATTATCTCCTGAAAGAGATCCCAAACTGAAAACATCAAGGAATATTGTTGCCAAATTCCAGAACTATCAAGGAGAAAATATTGGAAGAAGCCAGAAAGAAACAATTCAGGTATCAAGGAACTACAGTCAGGGTCACACAGGACCTTGCAGCTTCCACATTAAAAGATCGGAGGGCTTTGAGTATGATATTCTGCAAGTCAAAAGAGGTTGGACTACAATCAAGGATCAATTAACCAACAAAATTGAGCATAATATTTTAGGCAAAGAGATGGACATTCAGTGAAATAAGGGATTTCCACACCTTCCTGATGAAAAGGCCAGAGCTCAATAGAAAGTTTGATCTTCAAATGCAAGTCTCAAGAGAGGCATAAAAAGGTAAACAGGGGAAAAAAAAACTTGTCATTCAATGTGGACAAACTGTTTATTACATCCCTACAAGGGAAGATGATATTCAATAATCTTGAAAACTGTATGTTTATTATATTTAAAAGGGATATACATAGAGGGAGTGGGTTTAAATGAACTGATGTGATGATAAAAAATGTGATTTAAGGGTGAGAAGGGATTGTAATGGGAGATGTGTAAAGGAGGAGGAAGAAAAAGGTAAATTACATCACAGGAAGAGGCCAAAAACATTATAGTAGGGGGAAAGAACGGAGGGAGATGAGCACTGTTTGAAATTTACTCTCATCTGATTTGGTTCAAGGGGGGAACAGCAAAAGGGAGGGGAAGTTATACGGGAGGGAAGAAGTAGTAAGGGAGAAGGGGAATAAAAGGGATGGAGGTTAACAGAAAAGAGAGAAGACTGAGGGAGGCAGTGGTCAAAAATTAAAACTTGTAGAGGGGAAGGGAGAATTAAAAGCAGGCGGGGGAGGAAATAGAATGGAGAGAACAGATAGTAATCATAACTGAATGTGAATGGGATGAAATTTCCCTTAAAACACAGGTAATAGCAGAATGCACTAAAAACCATAATCAATACTATCTTGTTTACATGAAACATATTTGAAACGGGGAGATACAGGATAAAGGTAAAAGGTTGGAACAGAATATATTTTAACAAGTGAAAAAAAAGAAGGGGTAACAATCCTAATCTTAGAAAAAGCAAAAGCAGTAATAGATGTAATCAAAAGAGCTGAGGTAGGAAATTATATCCTGCTAAATGGCACCATAGAGAATGAAGCAATATCATTACTAAACAAATATACTCTGAGTGGTATAGCATCCAGATTCTTAGAGGAGAAGTTAAGGGAGTTACAGGAAGAAATAGACATCAAAACTATACTAGTGGGGGACCTCAACTTCCCCTTTTCTGAACTTGATAGATAAAACCTCAAAATAAACAAGAAAGAATGAGGTAAATAGAACTTTGGATAAGGTAGTTATGATGGATCTCTGGAGAAAATTGAATGGGGATAGAAAGGAATGTCCCTTTTTCTCAGTGGTACATGAGATGTATATAAAAATTGACCATGTACTAGGGCATAAAAATCTCACAGTACAGTGCAGAAAAGCAGAAGTAGTCAATATATCCTTCTCAGATCATGAAACAACAAAAGTTATATGTAATAAAAGGCCATGGAAAGATAGACCAAAAATTAATTGGAAACTAAATAATTTAATCCTAAAGAATGACTGGGTTAAACAACAAATCGTAGAAACAATAACTTCATTCAAGAGAATGATAATAATGAGACAATTTACCAAAACTTATGCTTGAAATGCTGGAAAGACAGTTCTTAGGGGAAGTTTTATATCATTGAAGGCCTACATGAATAAAATAGAGAAAGAGGAGATCAATGAATTGGGCATACAGCAGAAAAAACTAGAAAAAGAACAAATTGAAAATCTCCAAGTAAATGCCAAATTAGAAACACTGAAAACCAAAGGAGAGATTAACAAAATTAAAATTAAAAAAACTATTGAACTAATAAATAAAACTAAGAGTTGGTTTTATGAAAAAATAAAATTGGCAAACCTTTGATAAATTTGATTAAAAAGAAGAAAACCAAATTACCAATATTAAAAATGAAAAAGGTGAATTCACCTCCAACAAGGAGGAAAGTAAAACAGTAATTAGAAATTACTTTGCCCAACTGTATGCCCATAAATATGACAATCTAAGTGAGGTGGATGAATATTCTAAAAAACTATAAATTGCCCAGATTAACAGAAGAGGAAGTTAAATACTAAACCCCATCTCTGAAAAAGAAATAAGCCATCAATGAATTCCCTAGGAAAAAATCTCCAGGGCTAGATGTTTTTACAAGTGAATTTTATCAAACATTTAAAAAACAGTTAATTCCAATACCATCTAGACTGTTTGGGAAAATTGGAGAAGGAGTCCTACCAAATTATTTTTAAGATACAAATATGGTTCTGATACCTAAACCAGGAAGAGCCAAAACATAAAAAGAAAATTATAGACCAATTTCTCTAAGGAATATAGAAGCAAAGATTTTAAGTAAGATATTAGCAAAAAGAATACAGCAATTTATCACAAGAATAATACACTATCATCAGGTAGAATTTATTCCAGGAATGTAGGCTAGTTCAGTATTAGGAAAACATCAGGATTATTGATAATAGCAACAACAAAACTAAAAGAAACCATATGATATCTCAATAGGTGCAAAAAAAGCTTTTGAGAAAATACAGCACCCATTCCTGTTGAAAACACAGCAAAGCATAGGAATAAATGGAACCTTCCTTAAAATAATAAGCAATATCTACCTAAAACTATCAGCAAGCATAACATGCAATGGGGAGAAGCTAGATGCATTTCCATTAAGATCAAAGGTGAAACAAGGATGTCCATTATCACCATTGTTATTCAATATGGTATTAGAAATGTTAGTTTTAGCACTGAGGAAAAAGAAATTGAAGGAATTAGAATAGGCAAAGAAGAAACTAAGTTATCACTGTTTGCAAATGATATGATGACATAGTTAGAGAATCCTAGAAAATCAAGTAAAAAACTACTTGAAATAATAAACTTAGGCAAAGTGGCATGTTACAAAATAAACCCACATAAATCATCTGCATTTCTATATATTACTAAGAAAGTCCAACAGCAAGAGATAGAAAGAGAATCCCCATTTAAAGCTACAGTAGACACCATAAAATATCTGGGAGTCTACCTGCAAAACAAATCCAGGGAATATATATTACAAAACACTTCACACAAATAAGGTCAGATCTAAGTAAGTTGGAAAATATCATTTGTTCATAGGTAGGCTGAGCTAATATAATAAAAATGACAGTTCTACCTAAATTAATTTACTTATTCAATGCCATACCAGACTACCAGAAAATTATTTTCTAGAGGTAGAAAAAATAATATAAAAATTCATCTGGAAGGACAAAAGGTCCAGAATATCAAGGGAATTGATGAAAAGAAATGCTAGGTATGGTGACCTAGCCCTACCAAATCTCAAATTCCATTATAAAGCAGCAGTCATCACAACCACTTGGTACTGGCTAAGAAATAGAGGGGTAGACAGTGGGATAGGTAAATACTCAAGACACAATAGTCGATGAATATAGCAGTCTGTTTGATAAACCCAAGGACTTCAACTTCTGGGATAAAAACTCATTGTTTGACAAAAACTGTTAGGAAAACTGGGTAAGTGTGGTGGAAACTGGACATAGAAGCATTCCTGACACTGTACTCAAGAATAAAATCCAAATGGAGACATGATCTAGATACAAAGACTGATACTATAAACAAATTAGGGGAGGAAAAAATAGTGTATTTGTCAGCTTAATGGAAATGAAGAAATTTATGACCAAGCAAAAGATAGAGAACAGTACAAAGTGCAAAATGGATAATTTTGATTACATTAAATTGAAAAGTTTTTGCACAAATCCAATGCAACTAAAATTAAAAGGAAAACAGAAAACTGGGAAAGAATTTTTAGAACTAGTGTCTGATAAAGCCCTCATTTCTAAAATATATAGAGGACTGAGTCAAATGTACAAGAACGCAGTGTCGTTCCCCAGTTGATAAATGGTCAAAGATATGAACAGGCAGTTTTCAGAGGAAGAAATTAAAGATATCTATCGTCATATGAAAAAATGCTCTAAATCGCAATTGATTAGAGAAATGCAAATCAAAACTCTGAGCTACCACGTCGCACCTATCAGATTGGCTAACATGACAAAAGAGGAAGATGATAAATGTTGGAGAAGTTGTGGGAGAGTTAGAACATTAATTCTTAGTGGAACTGTGAGCTGATTCAACTGCTCTGGAGAGCAATGTGGAACTATGCCCAAAGGGCTACAAAAATATGCATACCCTTTGACCCACTAGGACTGTATCCCAAAGAGATCATAAAAATGGGAAAGGGTCCCACATGTACAAAATTATTTATAGCAGCTCTCTTTGAGATGGTCAAGAACTGGAAATCAAGGGGATGCCTATCAATTGGGAAATGACTTAACAAGTTGTGGTGTATGGAATACTGTTGTGCTACAAGAAATGATGAACAGGAAGCCTTCAGAGAGGCCTAGAAGGACTTAAATGAACTGATGCTAAGTGAAAGGAGCAGAACCAGGAGAACTTTATACACAGCAACAACCACAGTGTGTGAGGAAACTTTCTGGTAAACTTAGCTCTTCACAGCAATTCAAGGACCTAAAAAATTCCCAAAGGACTCGAGGCAAAATGCCATCCACATCCAGAGAAAGAACTATGGAACTGGTATGCAGAATGAGGCAGACTATTTTCTCTTGTGTTATGTTTTGTTTTTTGGTTTTTCTCATGTTTTTCTCCCATTCATTTTAATTCTTCCATGCAACATGACTAAGGTGAAAATGTGTTTAGTAAGAATGTATGTGTAGAATCCATATAAGATTGCACACTGTCTTGGAGAGGGAGGAGAGAAGGAGGGAGAGGGAGAAAATCTAAGATTTATGGAAGTGACTGTAGAAAACTGAAAACAAATAAATTAATAAAAAAGAAAAGGTAAAAAATCAAAACAACTCTGAGGTACCACATCACACCTATCAGATTGGCTAACATGACAAAGCAAGAAGATGATAAATATTGGAGAAGATGTGGGAGAGTTGAAATACTCATTCATTGCTGGTGGAACTGTGAGCTAATCTAACTATTCTGGAGAGCAATGTGGAACTATGCCCAAAGGGCTACAAAAATGTGCATACCCTTTGACCCAGCAATATTGCTTCTAGGACTGTACCCCAAAGAGGTCATAAACCATTTGGAACGGGTCCCAAATGTACAAAATTATTTATAGCAACTTTCTTTGTGGTGGTCAAGAACTGGAAATCAAGGGGATGCCTATCAATTGGGGAATAACTGAACAAGTTGTGGTATATGAATGTAATGGAATACTATTGTGCTATAAGAAATGATGAACAGGAAGCCTTCAGAGAGACCTCGAAGGACCTATATAAACTGATGCTGAGTGTAATGAACAGAACCAGGTGATCATTGGACACAGTAACAACCACAGTGTGTGAGGAATTTTTCTGGTAGACTTGGTCCTTCACAGCAATGCAAGGACCTAAAACATTCCCAAAGGACTCTTGAGGCAAAATGCCATCCACAACCAGAGAAAGAACTATGGAGTTGGAGTGCGGAATAAAGCAGACTATTTTGTATTATGTTTGGTTTGGGTTTGTTTTTTCTCATGACTTCCCCCTTTCATTTTAATTCCTTTATGCGACATGACTAATGTGAAAATGTTTTTAAGAATGTACGTATAGAAACCATATAAGATTGCATGCTGTCTCAGGGAGGGAGGGGGAGAAAAGTCTTAGACTTATGCATGTAGAAAACTGAAAATACGTAAATTAATAAAAATAATAAATCAATTATTTAATTATTTAAATAATATAATGTTTATTTCATTATTTTAATTATTTAATTATCTATAAATAATTATTATTTAATTATTAATTTATTTGTATATTATTATATATTATATTTATTTATATATTATTAATTTAATTATTAATTAATTATTTTATTTATAATGAATTAATAAAAATTAATAAAAAACTTTAAAGATATAGAATGCCTTGCCCTGGAAAGGACAGGGAAGTTCTGTCATTCCAAACAAAGGACAGGTCTCTGAGAGACTCTGTACTGACTGTGTCTACTTCCCTTTCAGAGTTCTGATCAAAAGGACTCTTTAGTCAGACTCCACCTCTCAAGTTGGTGATTCATCCTTTTAAGCAATGTAATTGGGTATTGTTAAAAGCCTGGAAAGGAGAAAATTTCATTCCAGTTGGGAAGGACTATTCTAGATCCTGTTGACCACTGAGACTGCTGTTAGAACCACTGAGAAGGGGTAGACAAATTGTACTAAAGTAAAAGGCCCCCTAAGGTAAAAGTCCCTCCATTCCTGAACCAGGAGAACCAGAGGAGAAGGGGAGTATGGAACCAAACTGGCAAGTAATCTCTACCAAGGATCCCCTTCAGGTGACACTGAGAAAAAGGATTCAGTGAATGGTATTTTTATCATCTCTACAATCCTATAATGGATTGTAATATTTGGAGGATTTTTCTCATATTTGATTGGGAAGCAAGTGTGTATCTATAAATCTGGATATTTGCCCTCCAGATTAGTAAGTACTCCCCTCATCATATGTCCCTCATGCCCTCTAATGATCTACACTGGACACCTGAACGATTCCAAGAGCTTCTAGACTGTTTGTTCAATCCCTGGTGTTTAGAGGTAGATTGGGAATTAGGGTAGGTAAGGTGGAATCAATTGAATTCCCAGGGTAGTTGAATCCAGTTAGAAGAGACCTGCTGGGAATCGCTTGGACTTTACCCGGAGCCCGTCAAGTTTAGGTTCATATGTGTTAAAGGCCATTCCCAACCTTGGTTCTGGAAAATATAGAGACAAAAACCGGGTGCCACTGTAGAAGAGTGGGTGATCTTTGGATATTCAGTCCTACTGTGGCCTCTGGGGTGGTAGCTACACACACCTCATTATTTACCTTTCTGTAAACTTTATAATAAGAACTCAGACTAGTAAATGGGATGGATATCTGGTACATCAGATCATGCTCAAGAAGAACTCAACAGTACAAGTAGCTCAGTTTGACATTTGTTAAATAGTGAATTGCCCCCAAGACCCATGTTACCAAAGACAGAACAGAAACTATGACCAGTATATGTGCCCAGTGCCAAAGTATCAACATGACAAGGGCAAAAAGAGGAGCCGATGCCCCTCTTGGAATGACATGTGGATCATGACCTCTGACTGGCAAGCTGGTACTGCCCAGAATTATGATACTAAGGGACTCACTAGCAAAATAATTTTTACCACAGGACCAGATTTGGTACCAAATTGTCAAAGGACAAATGCACACCTAGTATATTAGCTTTCATTAACCCAGATGACAGTGTGGTGGGAATATATGGGTTTGGGCACTGGTCTCAAGGAGGTGGGTTAGACTCTGTGGGAAGAATAAATATTAGCTTTGAGGTTGAAAAAGTAAAAGAAACCCTGAAAACAACTATGCACTCCCCTCAGTAAGGGAATAAGAGCCCAAATAAGACTCCAGATATGATCATTAAGACAGCTGAAGTTACTCATCTAAAACAGACCCTAGAGATAAAAACTGGGTATGGAGATATGAATGCCTTGGTGGAAAGGGTAAAATACATGATCAAAAGCCTAAATAAAAGTGATGTATGCCTGTGCTTCAGATAGACCTACAGCACAAGTTGCACCCTTCCCTTTGGGTATGGATGGAAATGAAAGAGAATTTTAAGTGCATAGTTTGACTTTTCCAGAATATCCTGCCAAGAGAAAACCATAGTGCTTGATCCTGCTTGGTCCCTGAAGTAAGAAATGGAAATACCAAAGGGATCCCCATTGCTTCCTCACTAGGACCAGGAAATTACTTGGCCTTCTTCTCCAGGGAAACTAAGGATTCTGTGGTCTGTGGCAATATCTCATGTGTCACAACTTGGAACGCCACTCAAGGGGACAGGACTGGAAATTTCTCTCAACTGATTATTTCTCAAGCTGACCTCTGGTGATTCTGTGGAAGAAAAGCCCCCAGACCAATTTTACCTGAAAGATGTGATGGAACTGGTGCTGTGGTACAATTAGCCATACCATTCACACTGGCATTCTTGGAACCATCATCAAGGACCTCATTCCAGAAGGAAAACAGAGATCCCTACTCCTCATGGGTCATTTGATGCTGGAATCTATATAGGTAGTATAGGGATACTCTAGGGGGTGTGTGATGAGTTCAAAGTCCAAAATCAGGTAGCTTCAGGTTTTAAGTCATTTTTATTCTGTTGGAGAACCATAAATAAGAATGTGGATTGGATAAATTATATCTATTACAACCAACAGAAATTTATAAACTACACTAGGGAAGCAGTAAAAGAACTGGCAGGACAATTAGATGCCACCAGTAGGATGGCACTGGAGACTAGGATAGCACTGGATATGATACTGGCAGAGAAAGGGGGAGTATGTAAAATGATAGGAAGGGGAACTTGTACATTCATTCCTAACAACACCACTCCTGATGGATCTGTCACTCAAGCTCTGCAGGGATTAGCTGCATTATCAGATGAACTAGCTTGGAACTCTGGAATTGACGATCCAATATCTGGATGGTTGGAGTCTTGGTTTGGAAAATGGAAGTGAACTGCAGCATCAATCATCATTTCCCTAATTGTAGCAGTAGGGGTTTTGACTGCAGTGGGATGCTTCATTTTCCCTTGTATTAGAGGATTGGTACACAGACTAGTGGAAACAACACTAACTAAAAACACTCCTATGGGACCTGTTATACGAGTTCAAGTGGCAGGATCGGGCAGGGTTAAAATGATGATTGAGAGGACCATTGACCACTCCTCTCCCTCAGAGGAGGAATGTGAGTTAATGTTAAGTTTTGAAGAGAATGCTGAGCAAAAAGTGTGGGAACAATCCCTATTAAAGACAAGAGTAGCGATTGTGAGAAAAGACAAGTCTATACATATATTCCTGTATAAGTTAAGTTTCCACAAAATACTGCAGTTTCAAGGTGGTGTAAGATAGCAAGCACTACTGACCAATCAGCTCTCAGGGGAAGAAACTAGCCTAACCACAAAGTTCCTGATGAAGTGGGCCAAGCCTGAAACTAGCCTAAACAGGCTGGGATCAATGACCAGAGGAAAGCTTTTCTTTATTGTTCATGCTTAATAAACCTCATGCATATAAGCAGACACACCCCACATAAAATTAGAACCTCATCTGAACATGGGACCAATGATGAGGGAGAAGTACTTGCTTACACATATTTAGGGGAAAACACACAGTGGGCTAATCCAGAAGATTGTTATCCACAAGAGAATGAATCAGTCCATCCTCTGATAGAAGGTTCTGTTCTGAACTAACAGTAATAAAGCCTCTGTTGCCTTTGTATTCAGTGTTCCCTCTTCCTAAAGAAGAGCAAAGCCCACTTCTGGCCAGAAACGTTATCATTTGGACTCTTCTTTAATAAAATTACCTTGATGTTTGAGTCTCTGTGTTAAGCATGTTTCTAACAGGAGGAGAGAAAGTGGCATGTTGCTATGACCTAGGAAGATCTGTGAAATTTTAGTAATTTTTTTGAAGGGACAATCAATTAAACTAAAGACTATCTTATCTAAGGCAAGCTATCCATTGTAATAAGGTGCTTCCAGATTCTTCTAGAGCGGGAGTTCTTAGCCTTTTTTATCATGGACCTCTTTGGTAATTTGATGAAATTTATGGAATCCATCTCATTGTTAAATGCTTAAAGTACAGAATTCCAAAGAAACTGCTAAGTATTGAAGTAACATTTATCAAAATACTGGTTGTCCCCAAAGTGATGATATAGTTAGGGCTGCAATCAGCCTTTGTGAACTCCTTGTATTTTAAAACAATGCACCCCAGCTTTAGAGCCTAGAATATCAATAAATTTCAAACATTGAGGAGGATTCTAGACACTGTACTGAACAACCTTGTAGTACTGGAACCTGAACCTGATCCTCAGGTTCTGTTCAATGCAGTGAGTTCCAGTACCATTCAGTACATACTCAGCAGTTCAGGCAAAGGAAGAAATCAATAAAGTACTGTGAAGTATACTTAAAAATAATTAACCACTGCATTAAAATCAATCTCGATTGCTTTTTAGTTTGGACCTGTGATTTCATCTGATGGAAAAATGTAGTCCTCTGCTGCAAATGTTTTTTAAATTTTTTATTCATTTTGAACTTAAACATAAAAAGACCAAAAAAAATTTCCATTTACACAGCACAACACAAAGAGAAGATTCAATATGAAATCATGAATCTCCATTTCACAGTGCTTACTTTTTTGGAGGAAAAAACCCTTACATAATAAACACTGCATGTTGTTTTCAAAACTGTCTACTTCTCTGCATTTCCTTCTAAGTTTCCTTTTGTTCTCTGCTGTGTACTCTTTTCCTTCTCCCTCTTCCCTCCACCCTAGGTAGGAGGTAGAGATGTGGGTGTGGGTGTATGTATTTATATAAACCCATAATATATACATATTTCTATTTGTCAGTTCTTTGGAGGTGTAGATAGCATCTTCCCTCATAGGTCCTTTGTAGTTAATTTGAGTATAATACTCAAAATAATAACTCTGATGCAAATCTAAAGAAGCCTTAAGTCATATCAGTCAGGTCAAGTCTTCCTGACCCATTTGGGATTTTCTTGGCAAAAATAGTAGAATAGTTTGTCACTTCCTTCTCCAGCTCATTTTAAAATGAGGAAACTGAGCCATACAGGGTTAAGTGACTTGCCCTGGGTCACAGCTAGTAAGTATCTAAGGCCAGATTGTAATAACAATTTATGGTCACAGCTGCTATGCTTCTAGGACTGACTTGAACCCAGATTTGCTTGCTCCCCAAGACCAATTCTATCCTCTATTTAATCCCTCATAAACTTGAGGAAAATTATTCCATGCCTTTTCACATGTCAGGGACTGGTGTTTCGCATTTAGGATACATTCCAGAGGAAAATGCCTTGGTTATGATATTAGGGCATTTCTAAGCAGTTTCTCTTGTTGAAGAAAAATATATTAATACTCTGTGTTTTAGGCATAAGTCTCCCAGAAATAATTTTGTTTAATGTAACATTCTAGAGCCTAGTATTTCTAGCCTAGAGAGAACTGTCCAAACTGGCATAGTTCCTCCCATCCCTTTGGAGGTATCATATTACCCTAAGAGGATTAGCAGTCGCTTTTATAGAAAACTTGCAAAAGAAAAATCGTAACATCTTTAAAGTTCAGTTTGGAGTTAACATTTTAGAATAGTGATCTAACAACAGTCACCATTTCATTCTTACCGTGACTACTTATTTCTTTTTTTAAAATTATTTCTTTTTAGTTTACAACATTCAGTTCCACAAGCTTTTAAGTTCCAAATTTTCTCTCCCTCCTTCCTTTCCTCTTTTCCCCTCTCCCCAAGACATCATGCAATCTGATGCAGGCTCTCTCTACATTCACATTAAACATATTTTCACATTAGTCATGTTGCAAAGAAGAATTAGAACCAATGGAACTATGAGAAAGAAAAAACAAACACAAAAAAGAGCAAATAGTATACTTCAATCTGCATTCAGATTCCATAATTCTTTCTTTAGACGTGGATAGCATTTTCCATGACTGCTTATTTCAAAGATCAAAAAAGGGTCTTTTCCCTGCAGTGAATGTTGCATTCCTTTCCCAGTGATAAGGTTGAAGGAAACAGGCATTTAAAAAAAAATACTATGATTAGGCACTTTTACAAATATATAACAAACCTGTGAGTTAGATGCTATTATTATCCCCATTTCAGTTAAAGAAACTAAAGCAAACCTGACTCCAGGTCGAGTGCCCTATCCAGTATGCCACCTAGCTGCCAGTAGGTCCTAACTCTTCAGGACACTCCCATCTCAGGGTTCCAGGTGTTCTTTCTGGCTATCC
Organism: Bettongia penicillata ogilbyi; assembly: GCA_023548195.1. Lineage (NCBI taxonomy): Eukaryota > Metazoa > Chordata > Mammalia > Diprotodontia > Potoroidae > Bettongia > Bettongia penicillata. The sequence goes on from JAJHZJ010000202.1 coordinate 2,238,526, forward strand.
CCCATTCTTAAAAATACCCTCCTATAACTCCAATTAGTAACCTCCCTGGCTTCCTTTAAGTCTCAACTGAAATCCCATCTATTACTGGAAGACTTTGCTAACTCCTCTTAATTTGAGTACTTTCCCTCTGTTAATTACTTCCTGTTTATCCTGATCTCTTCACCTTTAGTCTCAAGGAACTATGTACCAATACCAGATGAATCTTTCTGACATCCCTGTGATGGGGTTCAAACTCTGGGAGCCTCCTTGAACTGCCCTTGAATCTTCCCACTTAATCTGGCCTTTGTTACTCAAATCTAACCTTCCCATTAGTTCTGGCAGCCTCCGGAAGCCCAAGGGCTCATCATTGAGGTCAGGTCTCCATTGCGCCACCCACCCTTGATCCCATCAAAACACCATTCCCCAGGCTGCTGACCACTCCCATCAAGATCTGTATTCATTCCCATACTGCCCCATCAAGATCTCAGGATTGCCCCACCTGCTTCCCACCCAAACCCTCCGTTGTCTGGTATCTCCTGATAGTTTCCAGACTTTGACCCTCCTTGAATTCCCCCCTTGGACTTCTCCTCAAGACCCTCCCTAAACCCTTCCTACCAGACCACTCCCAGATCCCTCCTACAGTCTTTTCTGTATTTAGTTCCATCTCGCCTCCAAGAAGGTGTTGCGATGCAATCCAGCTCATACTCTGTGTAGCCAAGATTCTTGGCCTGCTTGTGAATACAAGCATCATAAATGCTTAGGCTCCTTGAGAGCCAACCCAATTTGGCAAATCTTTAAGAATCTTTAATAAACTTTGTTTTCTTTGGCTTTAAGAAGGCTTGAGTCAGATTCTTTCAAGCAGGAGCCAGCCTGTTGGTATTTTGGGGTCCCCAGCACCCCTAAACCTCCTCACTTGGTCACTTGTATGATTGTGTATCTTAAGGATCCCTACTTCTTTCCGATTAAAATGTTCACTTTTTAGCCAAGACAAGCTTTGTTGTCTGCCCTTTTAGATTCTAAGCTCCTTGAAGGAAGGAGTTTTTGCCTCTTTTTGTATCCTCTGCCACAGTCATTTAAATAAATGTTTATTGATGGATTCTTTTTGGGAAAGAGGAAGGTGCTGCTTTATGAGTCAATTGCCCAGTCATTTCAGAGGGTAGGAAAGGCAGTGTTCTTTGTCCACCCTTGATTCCTTATGAAAAACCTTTCAAACTTGACCTATTTGGGGAGAAGGGGAGAAGGACCTCCTAATAAATCTGGAAAAGGCTTTTAGGTCACTACAGAAATATTATTTCTCTGGTGCAATTAGGTGGCCTAGTGTCTGCCCTAGAGTCAGGAAAATTCATCTTCCTCAGTTCAAACCTGGTCTCAGTCACTTACTAGCTGTGTGACTCTGGACAAGTCATTTAACTCTGCTTCTGTTCTTCATCTGTAATATGATCTGGAGAACAAAATGGCAAAGCACTCCAGTATCTCTGCCAAGAAAACCCCAAATGGGGTCAGAAGGAGTCAGACAGGACTAAATGACAAATATTTGGGGGGAAACTAAAAAGAAAGTTTTTAACATGGCTTCAACAGTTGTCTCCTGTGAAGTCCTGTATTTCCATACCTTTCACTCTTTCCCAAAGCTACCTCTTTGCCATAAATTCCTCAAGTTTTACCCCAGGGTCCCTGTGCTTGCCCCAAAGCCCCCAAACCACCACCACTCACCACCTCCAGTAGAGCTATTCACCTCAAGCTTCTCCAGTGCCATGTAGTCAAATCATTCTGCTGCTTTCCATGCTTCAGTAGTGTTCTTTTAGCCTCAGATTTCCTGAGCTGCTTGTATTTTGGTAGAAATCCCACAAAAACATCCCAGAAAGCTATTCCTTTCATTTTGTGGTCAGTTTTTGTTTGTTTAACCTGCCTCACAGCTGTACCTCCAGTGTACCAGGCTGCTACTGTAAAGTGCTTCTCCATTCATTTCCACAGAGGGTTTCCAGTTGACTCCTTTGATTAAGGCAAGTGGCTGACTGTTTCTCTTCCATTCTCAAAGTCACTGAACCACCTACTATCCATGTTCCATGGCCAGAAAACTTTCTCTGCTTCCTTGTTTTTTTCACCTGTCACTTTGCAAACATGCAAATGTTTCTGACTTGCTAAGAAGGTATATAAACACTGGTGAGGAAAGGTACAAGCAGAGCATTGCTAGCATTTCTGCCATTCCCATTAAAACCATTATGCCCCAGTCATGAGTAAAACCAAGAAATAAGGGAATGAAGGGGTGTTTGTGGTGGGCAAAGATCAGATAGAATATTATGATTGGATTGTAGGAGGGGAGAAGGGAGAGCCATCATGTAGAGGTCCTGGATAAAAAGTTAATTCTCAAAAGTAGGGACCCTTAGGAGGTTTTTGAGCAAGTATCTACCAAAGGAATGTACTCAGTCATGGAAATTAAAAAGATTTATTTGGCATGGGTGCATAATTCTTTCAGACTAGAGGTGGAAATGATGGGATTCAGACTCTGGGAGCCTCCTTGAGCTCCCCTTGAATCTTCCCACTTAATCTGGCCTTGCTTACTCAAATCTAATCTTCCCATTTGTTCTGGCAGTCTCTGGGATTTTCATTAACATTCTGCTCAGGTCTCCTTTGCACCACCCACCCTTGATCCCATCAAAACACCATTCCCCAGGCTTGCTGACCACTTCCACCAAGATCTGTATTCAGGTCCATACTGCCCCTATCAAGATCTCTGGATTACCCCACCTGCTTCCCACCCAAACCCTCCATTGTCTGGTATCTCCTGATAGTTTCCAGACTTTGACCCTCCTTGAATTCCCTCCTTGGATTTCTCAAGACTCTCCCTAAACCCCTCCTCCCATCATCCTGGACTACTGGACACACCCCCACACCCAGATCTCTCCTATAGTCTTTTCTGTATTTAGTCCCATTTTGCCTCCATGAAGATGCTCAGATGTAATCCAGCTCAGACTCTGTCTAGTTGAGATTCTATCTGGCCCGCTTTGCAATACAAGTATTACAAATGCTTAGGCTCCTTAAGAGCCAACCCAAGATAGCACATCTTTAATAAACTTTGTTTTCTTTGGCTTTAAGAAGGCTTGAGTCGAATTCATTCATTCAGACTGTCGGTATTTTGGGGTCCCCAGTCATCCCCAGACTTGTCAGAAAGCCTCTTAAACTGTACTGGTCAGACATATTAACAAAGATCAAAGCAAGAGAAATGGAAAGGGAGACTTCTTTTATTTGACACAATATTTATTAAGCACCCACAATATGAAAAGCCTTGAGCCAGGTGGATAGGATTGCAGAGGATAATTCTACTTCTTGTGCACATGTTGATTAGAGTGTGGTACAATGGAAAGGAAAATTAGTTTTTGATTCAGAGTGCCCAGGATTCACTACCAAATTGGATTTGGATTTATTCCAAAGTATTACTTCCATGACCCTGAAGAAGACACAAATTTTCTGAATCTAAATTTCCTTCTCTGTAAAAGGAAGAAGTTGAATTAGATGATCTCTAAAGTCCCAGCTCTAAATCTGTATTAGTTCTCAGAGACAAGACATATTCCTTTTGACACCTTTTGACACACACACATTAATCTAAACCTCTTCTCTCCTCAAAGCATTCCCTAAATGCCCCTACCCTTTTACCTGAAAGCCTCACCTCAGACTTCACTTATTTATTTAAATTATTTGCCAAAACTTCCCTTTCTCCCTTTCATCTGTATCTGTTCATTCACTATAGTCTATGATGGAGGTGACCCTTCTCCTTGCCAAAGTCAGTCTTTTTACATGTGCCCTTGATTCCATCCCTCTACTTCTCCTCCAGTAGATCATGTAATGTGTAACTTCTCCCATCTTTTGTTTTCCTTCTTGGCTACCTACAAACACACTCAAGATTACCCCATCTCTAAAAAATTTCTTACTGGATCCTACCACCCTTTCTAACTATTTTTCCCATATCTCTTTTCCCTTCTCAGTTCCTCTTTGGAAAAAAAAAACATTTACTATAAAACTGGTGCTTCTACTTGCTTTTCTCTTACTCTCTTCTAAAACTTCTCATCTGATTTCTGACCTCAACACTTAACTGTGTTGTGACTTAAGTCACCAATGTCAACTTCATTGACAGATCTCATGGTCTCTTCTCAGTCTTTATCCATCTTGACTTTCCAGCATTTGACACTGTGGACCATTCTTTCGTACTAGATCAAAGACTGGTAACCTATTTTGTCCACAGACCGTTTGACAGTATGTAAACTTGAAGAGAAAAAAATTACTTCTTTATCTTCACTAACTTCTAAGTAAAATCAGCATTTCTTAAGGTCTATGTGTATTTCTTAATGTCTTAAGGTCAGAGTTTCAAATGGCTGCAGAACAATTAAAAAAAGAAGGATCTTGTCCTTAGATTTTTCTAATATGTATTAGGATAATATATTAGAAATATATTTATACAAATATATATTAATATAATTTAAGTAATATAATATATAATGAATATACAGAAATATATAGAATAATATATCTATATATTAGAAAACATATCTAAGATGAACTTTCCTCTATGTTATTTTGTCATATTCCTCTCTTCTGGCTTTTTTCCTACCTGTGCAACTACAGCTTGGCTTCCTTTGCTGGCTCTTCATCCATATCATGTCCTTTAATGTGTGGGTATCTCCTGTGGCTCTGTCATAAGCCTTCTTCTCTTTATATCCATCTCTCTCTTGAGAATTTCATCAGTTCCCATGGTTACAATCTGGAGAAGAAAATGGCAAACCACTCTGGTGCTAAGAAAATCCCATATGGGGTCATGGAGAGTCAGACATAACTGGATATTTCAAACTGGATATATCCCATAGATATGTCAAACTCAACATGTCCAAAACAGAAGTCATTATCTTTTCCCCTAACCACCTATCTCCTGAACATCCCTATTGCAACCATCTTCTCATTGCTCCAGGTTGATCATCTGAGTGTTATCCTCCAGGCCTCTCTCTCCCACCATGTCTCCCACCGTGCCACACTGTCATTTCAGTCTCCATATCCCTTCCAACTTTGTAAGAGCAAAAACTAAATTACTGTAGGAATTGAAGGTAAAATCTGTGGAAGAGCTACTACCATAGAGGACAGGGTTTTGTCAGGATAGACTCCACTCCATGTGACTCTTGGATGATTCAGCTGCACTTTCTCAGCTCCTAAGCTCTGGCCCTGAGACTTCCTGTAAGTACCTTTCATGACTTTTGCTTCCCCCAATTGACCCTGGTTCCAACCACTTCTGCTTCTTGTTCCCACAAGTCCACAGAAAGGCTTATAAATCAAGGCCAGTCCTTCTACCAGCCCCAACATCAGGGGAAAATCATGGTGTGTGGGAGGTTGAGGATGCTGGGATATTTTGTATGAACCAGCAGGCATATATCTTCAGCATACTGATTCCCCTGACAATACATGTAAGAGACATGACCAAAATAGCACTATGCATGTTTTCCTATGCTTTGTAAGTAACTTTTAAAGACTTTATTTCCATTTGCTCTGTGTTAAGTACAATTTTGTCTTTTGCTAAACTGAGTCTGCTTCTGTGAATTGCTTCTTTGAATTTTATGAAGATTTTCTATGTTTGCCATAGTCTTCATTTTCCTTGTTTCTTTCCATTCTTTTTTTTTTTTAAAACTTCAATTCTGTGAGAAACATACTCACTCTAAAAAGGACAACATCTGATGTGAAGCCAGGAAAGGTCTTATTAATTTTTACATTCATTCCTGAAGGAATGAACAGGTAGTTCCTATTAGACTACTATGCTTGTTTCAGACAAGTGCAAGGTTTATATTCCATGCTTTCCATTTTAATTTCCCGCCTGCCTAACATTGACCAACATTCCAGGGTTCACTAAACCCCACTCCACTTGGTTCTACATTCCTGCCACATTCCTTATTTTCTTTATAGAATGACATACACATTCTTTTAAAGGAATTCCCTTAATTGATGTACAGTATTTTTGGTGTCAACCTGAAAGTTTGGTTAAAGAGGCAAACAGGCTAAGTGATATCTTAATTGAATAGGTGGTAAATACAACAAGAAAAGAGAATTGAAAAAATGTACATTGAAATTACAACCCAGGATATCTGTGTTTTCTTTACTTTATATGCCATAGTAGGTGTCCATAAAATATTAATAAAAAGTCCCATTATTCAAAATAGTATCTCAGGTTAAGGGTCTCATAAAGAATGCAAAGTCCACCCCATCTGGCCTTGTTGACATAGGAAGAGGTATTCTCTGAGTTTACTCAGAGAACAAAGAAGCTGTTAGGTCCAGGCTCTTCTTCTGGTTGATTAGTTCAGGCTTTGACCCTTACTGAAGGTTCAAAAATGATATTAAATGATTATCACTGGTATTACAGATATCATATATTTTCTATGGAAACATAAGTTCAATTCATTTCTTAGAGTAACTTTTAAAAAATATTCTTCAAGCTGTTCCTTAATTTGGTATTCTGATTTTCTTAGGATTGTTGATTATTATAAACTAGTTTTTATGGCCTAAGCCAGGGGTAGGTAATCTGAGGCCTTAAGGCCACGTGTGGTCTTCTAGATCCTTTTATTAAAAGAATTTGTTCTGTAAAAGCTGGATTCAGTCAAGGATCTAGAAAGCCACTTATGGCCTCAAGGTCTCACGTTACCCACCCCGGCCTAGTCTTTAGCCAATAAACTGTCTATTCCTTAGTTATGTCCCCTCTTACTGTATAGTACCCCTTCTACACTGCCTCTTTGCTCTTTAAAAAAAAAATTATTTGATTTAATTTTTGAATTATTTTTTCTCTCTCCAACTTCCCTTACTGAAAGAAAAAGAAAACCCTTGTAACAAATATTCAGAGTCAAGCAAAACAAATTTCCATTTCTTTGTGATTCATACAAAACCATTCCCAACTTCTGTCACAGAGTAGGTGACTAAAAAACCTAGGGTTTGCTCTGTCATCCCAAATCAAGCAGCTCTTCAACATTGCCATCTCTTTTCCTATTAGGTGACCAGGACCTAGGCTTAGCAGTCCATCAATTGTTCTCTAATCAGCACACACTAAGGGGCCTGTGGTTTACTCCCCATTATTCTTAGAACAGTTTAGGCTAGAAATTTCCTGGTTTATCAGCAGCTCCCCTCCTGTCACTTTAGGGGCAGGAATCCCATCAAGCCTTTCTGAGCAATATCTTAACACTCCCCATAAAAACACCTGAGTGGCTCATATCCAGGATTAACCAACCTTGTTACCCAAAGAAATCTAGCAACTATGCCTTGACCCCAGGACTATTTAAGCTTCCCTGAAGCATGGATCTAGGAGTCCTTGATCAGAGTAGGTTCTCTCTTCCAAAAGCCTGATGGTTTCCTTTTACTATTCCTGAATGTATTCCTGGCCTACTCTTTCTCAGTCACACTTTGAAAGTATTAGTGTCAAGTTCATTGTGGGTGTGTGGGTGTGTGGGTATGTGTAGGTGGGTGTCAACAGGTATCCTACTTTGTAGGTGTCGATCTTAACCTGACTTCCTGTTAGCCATATTTGTTCCATTTTTTTCCAGTGTTAAGATCATTCTCCCTTGCAGAAAAAGCAGTCACAAAATAAGAGCTAAGCAGCAATGTTTTTTCTCTGATGTTATTTCTTCGAATGCCTACTTTATCAATCTAAGAACATCTCTGGGGAGATTCTGGTTTCCTTTTCCATCTATGGTGCTTCTGGTACTTTTGCTGATTCAGTTTTTTTCTGCCATTTAACATTATACAGGAACTCTTTTTCTTTGCTCATTTTCTATTTCAATTGGTTTTTTATTTTCTTGTGTATTCATTTTTGTCTTTTCTTTATTCCTTAGCGCTACTATTTGTTTCCCTTATAACCTCTCAATTCAAGATCTGAAATCAATCCTCTCCTATTCATTCACCCAAGAAAATTTAAAGAATTGTAACAAGTGATACAAAAGAAAGGGAAGGGTACAAGCATTAAGTTAAGTTTATACGAGAGAGAGAGAGAGAGAGAGAGAGAGAGAGAGAGAGAGAGAGAGAGAGAGAGAGAGAGAGAGAGAGAGAGATTGAGAGGGAAAGGGAGAGAGACAGAGACAGATTACTTTGGGAGGGAAATGAAAGAAGAATCCACAAGACTTGGTGACTGCTATGGAGGGGCAAGGAAGAGAAAGAGGAATAGTGATGAATGACTTGTTCTGCGGGAAACTTCATAGGGTTTTTGAGGATCAAATGAAATATATGAAGACATTTTTTAAATTGTAAAGTTTTATAAATGTGTTCAGTTGTTTTTTCAGTTGTGTCCAACTCTTTGTGACCACATTTGGGGTTTTCATGGCAGAGATATTAGACTGGTTTGACATTTCCTTCTCCAGTTTATTTGACAGATGAAGAAATTGAAGTCAAAAGGGTCCAGTAACTTTCTCAAGGTCACACAGCTAGTAAATTCTGAGGCCAGATTCGAACTCAGTAAGAGTTTTTTTGACTCTAGGACCAGCACTCTGTCTTCTGCACCACCAAACTGCCCTATGTAAATGTACAGTATTTATATTTTACACCTCAATCCCCTGTCAAGATTGCTCTTGTCTTATTTTCTTTTTAGCTGTGCTCCTCATTATTTCAAGCATACAAGATTTCAAAAATTTTCTACCCTGACATCTAGTATACAACTCTGTACCTCAAACCAGATTCCCAGACATCGTACTTGAGAGGAGCTAAGCCTCTCAGCCAGGCAGTCCCCAGTATGAGTAATGTGCTTTCTCTAGAATGAAAATTCTCATTGTGAAGCCAGGCAAGGTCTCATTCTATTTTACATTTATTTTACATTCCTTTTGAATGGATAACTCCCCTTAATGGAGTATGCTTGCTCAGATAAATTGAAGGCTTTTTATGCACTATTCCAAATTCTAATTTGCCCTTTGTTCTCCATTGGCAATATGCAGCTTCCTGGACCATGTTCTCATGGACCAGCTCATTAAACATGAGTACAAACGTCTAACCTTTTATTTAATCAGAAGCCTGGTCCTGCTAGGTCACAGTTCTGATCAGAACCAGTCACTGGGACTTACATCCTGTTATCACTCCTACAAAGCTGGGAGTAGTTTTTAATCTTTGGAAACAGAATTCCTTCTTTTGTTTCTCACATCAGGACCAAGCAGTTCTCTTCTTCAGCCCAACCTTTTCCAGCTATCAAGAGAATACTTTCATCACATCCAGCCACCTTTCTACATCACATTCTCAGAACTATAATGAAAACATTACTCTGGAAAAGGCATGTTAACTACTTGCCCAGTTGTTCCATTGTTACCTTTGCAGTTGTGGGGCTGCCACAACCCTGTGGTTTACTGCCCTCATTAGAAAGTAAACTCCCAGGGATCAGGGACTGACTTCCTTTTGTTATTTATACCCACAGTACTAAGTACTTAAACATTTAAATGCTTTTCATTCACTTATACCTTTTTTTTTTTCTTTCTTTCTTTCATTCCAGAGCTAATGCTGAACTAATCCCTTGACACCTCAGGAGGCAGTTTTCTAAAGTTATATGGCTGAAAAGAATCCTCACCTAATGGTCATTCTAGTGAAGGGACTTTTCTAATTTATTTAATATATTCCTCTGATGACAGATACATATCTGTCCCTGTGACTATACCTAAAGCCTTTCTAAGCTGGTGGAAGCTGCAGGAATGTCCTTCAGGGACTCAGCGTCAAGGAGAAGTACTAGTGATGAGGTATAAAGGAGTGCAGAAAGCAGATGGAAGAAGTAGGATGCAGGATGTGATATATGAGATAAGATGCAGGATATGACCAGTCAGAAAAATGATCAAAGAAGACTATGCATTGAATCCCCCCACTGCAGACTTACCTGTGTGCTTTCACAAATCATCCCAGTTATCTGACCTTTCAGAACAATTCATCCCCTCCCCTTTTCTGTTCCCTTTGCTTGTCTTTATGGACTATGTGACATCCTGGAGCAGTCCTCCCCTTTCCCCGTTCTTCTTGCTTATCTGTACACCTCTGGACTGCCTGCTATCCCAGGCATTTCAGAACCATGCTTTCCCCTCCTTCTGCTCCCTTTCCCCCTATCTTGGCAAACTATTTAGACCAGACACCAAACTCCAATAATCACTCTGCCTCCCGTAGGGGAGCAGGGCTTACTGATGCTCTTTCTCTTCCGTATGGAGCAGGTCCACTGGGTGCGTTACCCCAATAAACAACTTTCTTTAACTTGGAGACTGTGCAAGTGAATTCTTCAGGACATTAGGACCCACCTGTCTCTTCTTCATCACCAGGACTATAAGGCATGGAGGTGCCTGGAGAAATGTGGGGGAGTTTAGTAGTCTCATAACTAAATTCAGCTCCCATATACAACTCAAAGTAGTGTAAAATGGGCCAAATAAAGCAAAAACACAACAAAAAGTCTGGAGGTGGAGTAGGTGGAGTGAAGAAGAAACCCGCATGGGAAAATACCAATAGGAAAATGAAAAAAAGATCGAAAAATAATGAATGAACAGAAAGGATACAGAGAAGTGTGGAAAGATCTATATGAACTGATAGAGAGTGAAAAGCAGTCAAGAAAACGGCATACACAGAAACTACAATAGTTGATCCATTGTATTTAGTGAGTATTTCACTTTACATCTGCTGCCTTCCAACAAGATGTCCCTCCCAGGATAAACTCATCCCTTCTAATCTCACCATGAAGTTGCTACTCAAACTCTGTTTGATTCTACCTTCCTCGGGAGGGCTGAAGATGGAGTACCAAACTTCTCCCAATGCCTTTTTTTATAGAGATCAGAAAGAACACTTTCAGATCATCCCATTTTGTATCTGCTAGCATGCCAGATTTCACCTCCATAGAACAAAATGCCACCAAACTGGATACTCCCTGGTGTTCCCTCCCTATCTGCCCTTTACTCCTCCTTTTGTATGTTTTCTCCCCCTTTATTTTGAAGCCTCTTGAGGGCTGGGACTGTCTTTCTTTTTGTTAATTATATCTCTGTCACTTAATGCTGGCCCAATTGTAGGGACTCCATAAAGATTACTGGATTGAAACTCAATGAAAAAGTAATTTAGAGTAAAAGAAATTGAAGAGACTCTGCAGGAGAGGAATGAAACGTACCAACAGTAATAAGAGAGAAGGTGAATATCTCAAGAATCTCCAGAGCGGTTTGGAATCTTGAGATAGATACTACTTAGTATATTAAGGAAAGAGCCATTTATTTCTATACTTTCTAGGATGTTTTAAAAAATAGAAATGGATGTTATATCTTGCCAAAGGGTTTTTTATCTATTAATATAATTATAGGATTTTTATTGTGCTTGTTATTAATATGGTCAGTCATATTTATAGTTTTCCTAATACTGGTTCAATTTTGGGCTCAACGCTGCATAACTAGAAAAATCTAACCTTGTCATAGTGGCTAATCTTTGGAATACAATCCTGTAGTCTCCTTCTAAAATTTTATTTAAATTCTTTGCATCAAAATTTATTAGGGATATTGGTCTATTGTTGTAGGATGGGAGTAAGAGTCTGGGAACATGACCTCAAGTGGCATAATTTATGTTAATAGCAAAAACAGCTCTACTCCATGGGAACACCCCAGGTCATCCCTGGCTCTGTGCCTTCTTTGTTCTGTTTCTGTACATCTGTCCTTACCTGGAGCTGGCATGGGGATCCACCATTTTGCCCTGCTTCTACCCTGGACCACCTTATAATTAAGCTCCCCTCAGTAAAATCTATGTACTACTAAGCTAGTATGGGTCTGTCTTGGTATTACAGTTACTTCTCATTACAGTGGGATCATCCTTCAGGATGGATTGCCTTCTTACAATTGATGTAGTCAGTAATTCTGAGTTGGTCACCACCTCCCTGGGAGGAGAGATGATCACCATGCTAGATGCCTGACATGAATATGAGGACATTGATCAACTTGTGCCTAGAGAAGCTTGCCACATGCAGGGCTGGCTGTTCCTGTTGCTTAATGGAAGATTTATAGTCTGACAGGGAAGCATGAAAAGCACTGTTAAGAGAGACTTTGAAATGCCAATTTCCCTTATTGTCATAGGACAAAGAACAGAAAACTTTGAAATAAAAGACTAGGTGACTAGGAATACTTTTTGGGAAGATAGAGGATGATATAAAGGAAAAAAACAGAGAATCTCTCTCTCTCTCTCTCTCTCTCTCTCTCTCTGTGCGTGCGTGCGTGTGTGTTCTTCCCTGTCTCCCTTTCTGACTGCAGCCATATCAGAGGGCAGGCAGGAGAAAGGAAATGAAGTGAAGGTTATTTGGGGTATGATTGGTTAAAGAAGTGTTAGATCAGAATATATAAGAAACAAGACAGGTTCAGTTTTGAAGGGTGATAATTTCTTAGGCTGTGTGTATTTGTGTGTGTGTGAGAGAGATAGCATGACCTCTGGAGACATCTCATGAGGACCAAACTGAGAAGAGCAACATACTTGTGAGGTTTGCTTATTATCAGGCAAGGAAAAATAAATATTCAAAGGGTTAGTAACTGAAAACATCACTAGTAAGGAAATATTGGGGTCACTATCTCAGTCTACTTCTGTGTTTTTCTGTACCTGTGTTTGTGTGTCTTCCAGAGTTTGTGTGTCTTCAACTGTGTGCACAGAATTTAGAAGGAAAAACCTTGCCAGCAAATCTATCTCTCTGTGTTTTGTTAGATTCTTCTTTCCCTTTACATTCATGAAACATGGCCAGGTTTGGGGAGTGTAGAGGGAAAGACAAGTAAGAAGTAAGGGAATCTTTTCCCTCAGACCATGTAATGTTTCAACATCACAAACTAATTAGAAACTGAGTTTAGCACTAAAACATAAATACTGTGGATATCTAAATTGTGGTTTGGATGTTTTTATAATGCAATTTTTTTTTTTTTGCTTTTTGTAAGTTTTGGGTTAACATTATTTAGAATTTATTTTAAGGAAGTTGAGCCCTGCCCCCATGTATTGTTTTACAGCTAGAGAAGAAGATCATTTCATTGACTACAAAAGGGCAGGAGGAGTTAGTGCCAGGATAGTTTCTTTTCTTAAAATCACACACACATATCTTCATTTTTATATAGTATTTTATTATTCCCCAGTTACATGTAAAACAATTTTTAACATTTGTTTTTAAAACTTTGAATTCCAAAATCTCTTCCTTCCTTCCTCTACACCCCCCACCCTCGGAGAAGGCAAGGAATTGGTACATATGTAGTCATGCAAAACATATTCATAATGGTCATGTGGTGAAAGAAAACAGATTTTAAAAACTCAAGAAAAATAAAGTAAAAAAGTATACTTCAATTCTGGTAAGGTGATTTCTTTCTCAATTTTTGAAAATAATTTGTGAAGTATGGGTACTAATTGTTCTTTAAAAGTTTGATAGGGTGCTTCTGTGAATCCATCAGCACCAAGAATCTCTTTCCTTGGTAGTTTCTTTACATCTAGCTAGATCTATTTCCTTTTCTGAGATTGGGCTATTTAAGATCTCTAGCTGGTCTTCCAATAATTTGGGTATTTAATATTTTTGAAGGTACTCTGCTATTTCTTTTGTATTCTCAGTTTTGTTAGCATATAACTATGCATAACAGGTTCTATTGTTTTCATTCTGATTTTGTTGGGATTTCACCTTGCTCATTTACTCTTTTGTTGATTTGATTTTCTGCGCTTCTTAATCATTTAGTTATAGGTTTATCAATTTTATTCGTCTTTTCAAAGAACCAGCTTTCAATTTTACTTAGATCCATTTTCTCTCTAATTTTTAATATCTCCTCTTTTGGGCTTACTTTAGATTGATTTATTTATTTATTGGCTCTAATTTTTTTAAAAGAGTATTCATTTTATTAATCTTCCCTTTTTCAATTTTGTTAATGTCTTTTGATAGAGACATGATTCCTCCCTAAGGCCTCCTTTAGTCCCAGAAATTTTTGGTATATTGCTTCATCAGTAACATTTTTTTTACATAATTGATTATTTCTATGATTTATTTTTTAACTCACTCAGTATTTAGGATTTGCAGTGCAGGTAGGAGGCCCAATGGGTAGAGAGCCAGAACTGGAGTCAGGAAGACCTGAGCTCAAATGTAATCTCAGATACTTACTAGCTGAGTGACCGTGGGCAAGTCATTTAACCTCTGGTTTGCCTCATTTATGAAATGTGGATAATAATAGCACCTACTTCCCAGGGTTGTTGTAAAGATCAAACTAGATAATAATTACAAAGTGTTTAGCATAGTACCTGGTATATAACAAGTGCTACATAAATTTTAGCCTTTATTGTTATTATTTCATTGTTAAATTTCCATTTGGATTTGTATCTTTTGTTTCTGGGCTCTGGACTATTTTTGTTGTGTTATGGTCTGTAAAGACTGTATTGACAACTTCTGCCTTTTCCTATATACATATATATGTGTGTGTGTGTCAATACATACATATATATATATATTTAACCTTTATTGAATATAATTTTATGCACATAATAATATTTCTGCTTTTCTGCATTTGATCGTGAAGTTTTTATGTCCTAATACATGGTCAGTTTTTATGTAGCTACCATGTACCGTTGGAAAAAGGTTATATTCTTTTCTATTCTCATTCAGTTTCTCCAGAGGTCTATCACATCTAACTTTTCTAAAATTCTGTTTGCCTCCTTAATTTCTTATTTATTGGTTAGAGCTATCTAGCTCTGAGAGGTGAAAGTTGAGACCCTCACTAGCATAGTTTTACTGTCTGTTTAACTTATTTAACTTCTTTAAATATTTAGATGCTCTACCATTTGTTGCATATATGTTTACTCTTGATCTTACTTCATTGTCAATGGTACCTTTTAGCAAGATGTAGTTAATTCCCTTCCTTATCTCCTTTAATTGGATCTCTTTTTGTTTAACTTTGTCCCCTTACTCCGTGTGACTCTACTTCAGATGTGTTTCTGGTCAACAGTATATTGCAGGATTCTTAATCCATTCTGCAGTAGGCTTCATTTTTGTGGGTGAGTTCATCCCATTCACATTTACAGTTATAATAACTGTGTATTTCCCTCCATCCTATTTTCCTCTTTTTTCCTTCTCTCTTTCTCATCTTGTCCCTCCTCTCAAGTGTTTTACTTTTGACCACTGCTCCCCGATTTGCTCTCCCTTCTGTCAATCCCCAACCCTGCTTTTCTTATCCCATCCTTTTTTACTTCCCTATAGAGCAAGATAGATTATTATATCCAACTGAGTGTGTATGTTATTCCCTCTTTGAACCAATTCTGTGAAAGTAAGGTTCAAGTGTTGCCTGCCACACCTCATCTCCCCTCCATTGCAATAGCTTTCCCCACTCTTCTTTTATGTGAAATTTACCCCATTCTGTCTTGCTTTTTCTTCTCCAAGTGCAGTCTTTTTTCTCACCTGTCAATTTTTTTATATCATCCCATCATAATCAACTCACACCCTCACCCCCTGTCTATGTATACTCTTTTTTTTTACAATGCCAATTTTAAATAGATTTTATTCTCCAGGACAAGAATTGCATTTCCACTTGTTTACAGTACAGATAAAGTGCAGTGTTGTCACTTCTCTCTCTCTGCATGCATTCAAGTATTCAGAATGCCCAGATTTACACAGTAGTTTAAATGTTACTTTTAAACCACTACTGCCTTGGCTACAAATTTGAGTCCTTCAACTTTTGGAAAGCTGTGTAGAATGCTCTTTCTTCTGTTGTTTAGTCTACCTCTTCAATGGTGGGTCCAAAAGAAGCATCTCCAGATGGGGCTGCTCCACCACCTGGGAACCCCTAAGGTATGCCTCCTGGCATGCCCTCTGTATGCTGGTGTAGCTTAGCAATGGTGGGGTTGCAGACCTTCTCCAACTCTTTCAGCTGATGCTCAAATTCTTCCTTCTCAGCAGTCTGGTTCTTATCCAACCAGTTAATTATTTCATTACATTTGTCAAGGATCTTCTGTTTGTCTTCATCACTAGTTTTGCCTTGCAGTTTTTCATCCTCTACTGTAGCCTTCATATTGAAGGCATAAGATTCAAGAGAATTCTTAGAAGACACCTTGTCTCTCTGCTTCTCATCCTCAGCCTTGTATTTCTCAGCCTCCTGGACCATACACTCAATGTCTTCCTTGCTCAAACGTCCTTTATCATTGGTGATGGTGATCTTGTTCTCCTTGCCTGTGCTCTTATCCACAGCAGAAACATTGAGGATAACATTTCCATCAAGGCCAAATGTTACTTTAATCTGAGGAATACCTCTGGGTGCTGGGGGGATTCCTGTGAGCTCAAACTTGCCAAGCAGGTTGTTATCCTTTGTCATTGCTCTCTTTCCTTCATCAATGTGAATAAGTATACCAGGATGGTTGTCTGAATAGGTGGTAAAATTCTGTGTCTGCTTGGTGGGGTTGGTGGTATTATGTTTGATCAGAACTGTCATAACTCCACCAGCAATTTCAATTTGAAGGGAAAGAGGAATGACATCCAACAGTAACAAGTCCTATACATTCTCAGATTTATCTCTACACAGAATGGCAGCCTGGACAGTTGTACCATAGGCAACAGTCTCATCAGGACTGACATTCTTGTTGAGTTCCTTGCCATTAAAGAAGTCTTGCAGGATTTTCTGGATTTGAAGGATGTGAGTGCACTCACCCACAAGGGTGACATCATGAATCTGTGATTTATCTAGTTTGGCATCTCACAAAGCCTTTTCCACAGGGTCCAATGTGCCACAAAGAGATGAGCATTCAACTCTTCAAAACGAAATTGGGTAATTAGTGTATAGAAGTGGATACCTGCAGAAAGGGAATCAATCTCAATACTGGCCTGAGAGGGTATACTTTGCTATTCATGAGGGATGCACAGACAATGAACAGCCATCTTGTTCTCACTGATGTCCTTCTTGTGTTTTCACTTGAACTCAGAAATAAAATGGTTGACTATGTGGTTGTCAAAGTCCTCCCTGCACAACTGGGTGTCCCTAGCTATGGAACTGACCTTCAAGTTGCCCTTTTCAATGGTAAGAATGGATACATTGAAAGCACCACCTCCAAGGTCAAATATCAACACAATTCTCTCAACCTTTTTGTCCAAGCCATAGGCAATAGCAGCAGCTGTTGGCTTATCGATGATTCAGAGCACATTGAGACCAGCAATGGTTCCAGCATCTTTAGTGACTTGACATTGGGAATCATTGACTGACTATGGCATTTGTGGCAATCTTCCCAAAGTAAACTTCAGCAATTTCTTTCATCTTAGTCAAGACCACAGAATAAAATTCTTCTGGATTTTTGGTCTCCCCTTTGTACTCCATTTGGACCTTAGACCTGCCTACATCATTCACCATTGTGAGAGGCCAGTGTTTCATGTCTGACTGAACAACTGTATCATCACATCTGCAGCCAATCAGATGTTCAGTATAAAAAGCTGTGTTAGTGGAACTCATTGCAACTTGGTTCTTTGCAGCATCACTGATTAAACATTCTGTATTGGTGAAGGTAACATAGCTTTGAGTGGTTCTGTTTCCTTGGTCATTAACAATGACCTCCACTTTCCCATGTTGGAAAACTCTCACACAAAAATAAGTGGTGCCAATATCAATGCCAACTGCAGGTCCGGATTTCTAATTTGGTATTTAGTTAGGGATTTGTAATTTGTTCTTTTTATAGCTTTTTTAATTGTCCAATTCATTGACCTCTTCTTTCTCTATTTTATTCACGTAAGCATTTAGAGACATAAAACCTCCCCTAAGAACCACTTTCACTACATCCCATAAGTTAAACATTCCGTGTTGGTGAAAGTAACATAGCTTTGAGTGGTTCTGTTTCCTTGGTCATTAACAATGACCTCCACTTTCCCATGTTGGAAGACTCTCACACAAAAATAAGTGGTGCCAATATCAATGCCAACTGCAGGTCCCTTCGGCATGGTTGGAAAGTGGGGCATCCTAGCTGACTGCTGTGGAGGAAGAAGGGCTGCTGCTGCACTGAATAGTATGTACTTCTTCTGACTGCCATATTAGTGATAAAGTCTGTAAGGGTTAAAAGTATCATCTTCCCATATAGGAATATAAACAGTTTAACCTTCTTGAATTTTCTTTTTCCTGTTTACCTTTCTATGCTTCTCTTGACTTGTATTTGAAGAGCAAATTGTTTTAAACTCTGGCCTGTTAATTAGAAATGACTATATTTCATTAAATAGCCATTTTTCCTCCTGAAGGATTATTCTCAGCTTTACTTGGTAGGTGATTCGTGGTTGTAATTCTAGCTCTTATCATATTCCAAGCCTTCCAGTCCTTCACTGTAAAAACTGCTAAATCCTGTGTAATCTGATGTAGCTCCATGATATTTTATTTGTTTCTTTCTGTTTGCTTGCAGTATTTTCCCCTTGACCCGGGAGCTCTGGAATTTGACTATCATATTCCTGGAAGTTTTCATTTTGGGATTTTGGTTTGGAGGTAATTGGTGAATTCTTTTGATTTTTATTTTACCTTCTGGTTCTAGGATGTCAGAGCAGTTTTCTTTGATAATTTCTTGAAATATGATGTCAGGCTCTTTTTATGATCATGGTTTTCAGGTAGTCTAATAATTCTTAAATTATCTCTCCTCAATCTATTTTCCAAGTCAGCTGTTTTTCCAGTGAAAATTTTCACATTTTCTTTTATTTTTTCATTCCTTTGATTTTGCTTCATCTTTTCTTGATGTCTCATGGAATCGTTCTTTTCAACTTGACCAATTCTAATTTTTGAGGAATTCTTTTCTTCAGTGAGCTTTTGTACCTCTTTTTCTATTGGTCACTTCTACTTATTAAGGAGTTGTTTTCTTCAGTGAATTTTTTTTTTTACCTCCTTTTCCATTTGGCCAATTCCATTTTTCTAGGAGTTGCTTTCTTCAGTGAATTTTTATATTTCTTTCTCCAATTTTTGTGCTTCCTTTATCAAGTTGTAAACTCTTTTTTCATGATTCTTTCGCATTGCTCTCCATTTCTTTTCTCAATTTTTCTTCTACCTCTCTTACTTGATTTTTAAAATCCTTTTGGAAATCTTCCAGGAGTTCTTTCTGGGTCTGAGACTAATTCATATTTTTCTTTGAGGCTTCACATGTAACTGTTTTGATATTATTGTCCTCTTCTAGGTTTGTGCATTGAGTCTCCCTGTCATCACAGTAGCTTTATATAGTCATTTTTTTTGTTGATTGTGGGGGATTTTGCCCATTTTTCTTCCTATTTTGTGACTCTTTACTTTATGTGAAAGTTAGACTGTATTCCTGGAGTGGAGAGGGCACTCCCCCAAGCTTCTTGTGCTGGAGCTCAAGGCCTCACTTCTGAGTGAGCTCAGGGGCTTGCTGATGGCTTGCCCAAGGGCTGGTCCCTGATGTGTGGTCTTGTGATTGGCTTGTTTGTCTATTTCACTCCCCTCTCACCCCAGGGAGATAGATCTTTCCTGCTGACTCGTCGAACTGTCCTGAACTAGTAAACTGCTTCACTTCTCCAAAATTCATTCTGAGGCATTATTGCAAGGTTGTTTAGATGGGAATTTGAAAGGATCCAAGTGAGTTCCTGATTCACTCTGCCATCCTGGCACCAGAAGTGTGCATTAGTTTTTTAAATTTCATTTTTTTGTACCCTTAACAACAACAAAAAAAGATTTCTCTCACTTTCTTCATTATCCATTCTCTCTTTATATCTGCTATAGACCCTCATACCTCTGATTCATGATCCCTATAATTGTTTATTCTCTCTCTTTTCTTTCTATCTCTCAGACAATCAAAGCTTCCAAGGTGTCCATTTTAGGTTCTTGCTTCTAGGTAGTTTTTACCACTGCCTTGTAGAACGTCCCCATGGGTTCCCCTTTTCCATTGGGCCTCGATCCCAGAACAATGCCAATTATTACAGATTTTGGAGAGGGCCTTGTCCCACTACATTCCTGATTATGCAGCCTGTCACTGATTTGATATATACCTTCCTCTGGTTACCTTCTCCCCAACTATTTGCCTCAAAAATTTCTTCTCCCGGGGTCCTTGCTCTTCCACTCCTCTGGGTGCAAGCTGTGTCCTGATACTTCACCTCCCCTCTCCCCCCAACATCTGATGAAGGGTGAACAGACTTTTCAAAAACCAAATCCTCCAGTTCATACCAGGATAAAGTCCCCATCTCTCTTCAAAGACCATTTCTTTTCTTCCATAGGAACATTTATTAGGAGAACCCCTTTTCACCACTTTTCAATCCTTCCTCCCTCCTTCTCATGTACTTTCCTGTAGACTCTTCTCTTTCTGAGATCACAGGGTTCACCTTTCCCCCATTACATTTTCCTCTCTATCTCCCTGCTCCCTGTCTCACTCCTTCATGTACCCTCTCAACTTATAGATCCACAAAAAGACATTGATTCACCAGCAGACATAATGCCCCCTGTCTGTCTCTTTACTCTTACCTCCACCAGATTTCCATCTTCACCCCTGTCTACTTGGGTACCTTTAGAAAGAAGCTGCTTACTGTTTCCTTCACTGTCACATTGTTGCTATAGTTGTCTCTCCTTGACTGTTGCATTTATTCACTCCTCCTGCATTTCTCTTCTTTGGATATTTGAGAAACAAATAATGTCTTTAGTTCTGATTTTCTTTCTAAAAATGTTTCAAATGCCTCTTTATTAATGAATGTTCATTTCCCCCTCCATGTAAGATTAAGTTTACATTAGCAGAATAAGTCACCTTAGGCTGCATACTGAGCTTCATTGCTCTTCAAAACACATTCTTTCATACCTCCTACGTTTTCTAGTGGGTGCAAAATAGTTTTGCATTATTCAAATTTCCTTTCCTTTAATTTAAAAAGATCCTGATCATTTGTAGAACTTGTTTTTGAATTGAAATGCTAACTCTAATTACCTATATCTTGGAGTTTGCAGCCTCATTTCTAGAGGCCATTTGTGAATTCTTTCAATTGTTATTTAATGTACTATGTTCAGAAGTTCTAGGCTCTTCTCTTCTATTATTTCCTGTATTATAATGTTGAGGGGTTTTGGTCCTGTCATGCTTGTCTGGGAGACCTATAATCTTTAGGTTGTCTGTGCATCCTGTCTTTGAGATTAGTGTGTTTGCTTGCATAGTGAGCATATTCTTTTAATGTTATTGGGTTTTTTGTTTTTGCTTTCCTTGTTCTAGATTGTCCTTCATTCCATGTATTAATATTCTCAATCTGTGGTTCTCGTTTTTGTTTCTTTGGTGAGTGTTTGCCATTATAGTTCCCAGTTTTTCTATTCTGCCTATTATTTTACTTTGCAGGCTGTAGATTCTGTTCTCATTATTCTCATTTCTTTTTACTCAGGAGCAGCATTTTTTAGGTTCTGGATTAAAAAATTCTATGAGGTCCCCTGTCTCATCAAGTATCGAATTGTTTCTTTTATTTAATAGTATTCACAGATGTTGAACTTCTTTACTAGATCTGGAGGCTATATTTCCTTGTATTGTTACTGCTTTTATTGTTGATTTATCTGTTCATGTTCAATTTTTCTTCTTCTGAAATCTTTGCTAATTTCAGTCTCCCTCCCCCTCATTTTCTGCTGTTGTTTGCTTTCTGATTCCCTCCCCTCTGATTGTGGTTTACTTGGGGGTTAAATCTTGAAGTGTCTCAGCCTCTTCCCGTATTGGACAATTCATGGTTAACTATCCAAGGTTTCTCCTCCAAATGACTTCTGGATGGTTAGAACTAGCCCCAACGGATGCCATACTCTTTCCCTCAGAGTTAATGGAGTATTACACAGCTCCCCATAGACATGATATATTGTCCTGGTGTCACATTTTGCTCCCTCTTCCTTAGTTCTTTGGCCTGGTACTGGCCATTCACAGCTTTACAGTAATTTTGCTATGGGTTGTGCCCCTGGAAGACATTTGCTTCTAAATGACTGCTATTTTGCTGGCTGTTTGTCACAGCCAGGGAAATTTTTTTACAGCCTGGAACCAGGGTCTCCATAGTACTAGAAAGAGTGTGGAGAGACTAGTGTGTGGGAATGGTTTTTTTTTAAATAAGCTTAGCTCCTGTCCTTGGGTTTACCTTGCTGCTGGTAGAGTAGGAGGTGAGGGAGTAGTGCTAAGTGAGATAAGGATCAGTTGGCAACAGTTTATAGGTTTGGGATGGGGTTTTTTAGCTTTTTGGATAGTTGGAGTCATAGGCTGAAGGACAGCTGATGTTGCTTTATCTTTGGCACATAATTTCTATTTTGAAGAGGTTTGAGAAGTCATGGGGATCAGAGAAAATATCCAGTCCTCCATTTTGTTGCTTATGTGATCCAGAAGCCCACTTAGGGCTTTTCAATTTCTTTTTATGAGATTGGTTATCTAAAGTCTTTATTTTTTATTCTGGTAATAGGGCATTTTACTTTTTTGTAATATCTGTCCACTTCATTTTGATATTTTTATTGGCTCACAGTGGGGTAAAATAGTTCCTGATAAGTTCTTTTATTTCTTCTTCATTGGCCATAAATTCTTCATAAAAAGAATTTACAAAAATTTTATAAAAACCTTTATAAAAATTTGGTACTTTTTAAAATTTGATACTAGTTATTTGGTTTTCTCCCTTTTAAAATCAAATTGTTAATGACTTGTCTATTTTATTGCTTTTTTGTTTTAAAAAAAAATAGCTCCTCCACTAATGCATTGTTGATGGAGTTGCGCACTGAACCAACCATTAGGGAGAACAATTTGAAACTATAGCCAAAAGGCTATAAATACCCTGTGTATACCCTTTCATCCAGCAATACCACTACTAGATCTACATAAAGATCTACCATAAAGATCTACCAAAGAGATTTTTAAAAGAGGGAAGGGGAGAAAGGACCTATTTATACAAAAAATATTTTTAGCAGTTCTTTTTGTAGTTACAAAGAATTGGAAATTGAGGGGATGTCCATCAGGGGAATGGCTGAACAAGTTGTGCTATATTATTGTAATAGAATATTACTGTGCTGTCAGAAATGATGGACAGGTTGATTTCAGAAAAACCTGTAAAGATGCAAAGGGCTACGAAAATGTGCATACCCCTTGACCCAGCAATTTACTACTAGGACTGTATCCCAAAGAGATCATAAAAATAGTAAAAGGTCCCACATGTACAAAAATTTTATAGCAGCTCTCTTTGTGGTGGTCAAGAACTGGAAATGGAGGGGATACCCATCAATTGAGGAATGGCTGAACAAGTTGTGGTATATGAATGTAATGGAATACTATTGTGCTATAAGATATGATGAACAGGAAGACTTCAGAGAGACCTGGAAGGACATATAAAATGACACTGAGTAGAAGGAGCAAGACTAGGAGAACATAGTACACAGTCACAGTTTGCGAGGACTGTTTCTGATAGACTTAGTCCTTCACAGCAATGCAAGGACCTAATGCCAAGGACAACTGAGGCAAAATGCCATCCACATCCAGAGAAAGAACCATGGAATTGGAATGCAGAATGAAGCAGACTGTTTTCTATTTTGTAATGTTTTGTTTTTTCTCATGGTTTCTCCCATTCATTTTAATTCTTCTATGCAACATGCCTAATGTGAAAATGTGTTTAATAAGAATGTATGTGTAGAACCCATCTAAAATCGCATGCTATCTCAGGGAGGGAGGGAAAAGGGAGGGGGATAAAATTTAAGACTCATGGAAGTGATGGTTGAAAACTGAAAACAAATAAATTAATGAAAAAAAATAAAAATACAAAGTGAAGGGAGCAGAACCAGGAGAACATTGTACACAGTAACAGCAATACTATTTTATGGTAATCTGTGAACGACAACTGTTCTCGGCAACACAGCAATCCAAGACAATTACAAAGGACTCATGGTGGAAAATACTATCCACCTACAGAAAAAGAACTAATAAAGTCTGAATACAGTTTGAAGCATTCTATTTTTCACTTTCTGCATTTTTTTATGGTTTTTTTCCCCATTGTGTCTGTGTTTTGTTTTGCAGCATGATTAATATTATTAATTCAGTAGCTTTTTTGGTTTTTGTTTTTAATTTTGTTAATTTCTCCTTTGATTATTAGGACTTCTTTTTTGCTTCTTTCAGTGTTTTTTTTTACAGCCACACACCCAATTTATTGATTTTCCATTTCTTCTCTTACTGATGAAAGTGTTTAGTGACATCCATTTTCCCCTAAGAACGGCTTTAGCTGCATCCCAAAAATCTTGATATATTATCTCATTGTTGTTATTATCTTTAATGAATTTGTTTTTACAATTTGTTCTTTGAGCACCTCTTCTATAAGATTGTTACTTAGTTTCCAATTAATTTTTAATAATTTCTTCAGTGACCTTTAATATCATGTAACTTTTAGTACACTGTGATCCATAAAAGATACATTTGACATTTTCGCTTTTTCAGTTCTAAAATTCATCTCAAGTCTTTCTCTTCTTTTTGGTTTTACTTTGTTTTTCTTAGATTTATTCTAGGACTAAGAAGAGGCAAATTGAGGTCACTCACTATTATAATTTTACTGTCTATTTCTTTATGTAACTCATTGAACTTTTCATTTAATAGTATTTATATACTATTCTGTTTAGTGCACATATGTTTGGTATTGATATACATTGTCTATGGTGTCTTTCATCAGAATAATTTCCCTATTTATCTCTTTTGATCAAGTCTATTTTTGCTGTTGCTTTGCCTGTGATCATGCTTTTACCACTGAATTAAAAAAATAAATCAAATTATATTTATTTTATACCACTTATAAACTAATGGGAGATACTTAAGGTAAAATTGTGAAGTTTTAAAATATGCAAAATAGTGACATTTTAACATATGCAACAAATAGATTAAAATGCTCAGAAATGAATACTCCTTTTAACTAATTGGATTATGCATTAGCTGAATGTAATGAAATTGACTTGGACAAATACTCCTGATTAGTCTCATGTTTTTTAGAAATGTAGTACTTTAACCACTCACCTTAACCACTTTAACCTTTCAGTCTATCAATTTAATTTCTTTCCTCAGATTTCTTTCAAAGAATTTCCTCCCTTATTCCTACCCTTGCTGATTCCAGAAATCCTTCTCTAAACCCAGCTTTTGTAGTGCCACTTAACTACATACATTCTTTAAACAAATATGAAAATTTCTTTGCTAGGAACAAACTTTGTTCCAATGTTGCTTATCGTGTTACTGAAGTTCATTTTAGCATATAGCTCCAACTTCTAAAAAAATAACCCATTTAATCTTTTTTTTTTCTGGGCCTGAAAAGAGTTGAGTGTAAATGATATAATGTTTTCTCTCTGATATTTCAGTCAAACTTTAATTTTATCCTATTTTTTTAATGCAAAATAAATATTGTCAAGAAGCAACAAAGCAGCATGAATAGATATTGTTACTTGGTTGCTGTGTTTCCTTAATACATTTTTTAATGAAATAAAGTTGCATTTAGTATAATACTCTACTATTTAGCTACACTGTAGCTTCTCAATAAAATTTTCTTTCATACTTTCTTATTCCATCAAATTATATATCTACATGTATGCACACACACACACAATAATAATCTTGTTTGAGAGTACACATACCATCTACTAAATTAAATTAAATCTATTAAATTAAATACAGCTTACATGAATCAATGCATTGTAGAAATTTGTAACAATTTCAGTAAGTAAAAATGTACTACTCAAAAATCTTCATACATGAATAATTTAGTTTCTTCACATTATAGAAACATTTGAGTACCTGCTACATCTTCTGTATCAATACTTAAAATTTACATGTTGGCACTATTGACACTTCAGCTGTAACAATACTTTTTATCCTCAAATTTAATAAGTCATCTCTGATTAAACCACATGTAAATGCTAAACACTTCGGTGCATGAACTGAGTACTATTTTCTTGAAGACATCTGAATCAGGAATTGTAATGTATTGTCTTGAAACACATAGATACCCTAATTTGTCTCTTAAAAACCATGGTCAAAAAATTTGAACAAAAGAACTTCATGATATCTAACTCATTCTTGAGCCTTGGTGTTGTCCTTTGTAAACCTATCAATCCTTGCTCCCAAATTCTAAAAATCCATATTTTACACTTTAGCCATGCATCTTCCATTTTCCACCTTACCGTGTGTATGTATATTCTTCTCTCCTTTGACTAGTTAACATGAGAACGAGGTTCAAGTGTATCCTGCTTCTCCTACTTTCTCTATATTCCAGGAAATCAGACAAGAAAATTGCCTGCCTGAGCATGGTGGATCAAACTTTGTAATCTACACTAACACACTTCATCTCTTCTAACTATTCTTGTATTTCTTGTGGCCAATTATTGTTTTTCTCTAGATGTTGTGGAATTAGTTATGTTTTCTTGGTTTATCCCAGACTTCACTCTTCCATAGTATTTCTTCACCTTCATTCAGCATTTTATTTTGTTTATTTATATTTCCAAATCAAATTCTTGAATTGGGACTTTGAGCTTGGGTCAAGTTTCCTATAGCCCTCTTAGGTTTGGGTTTGTCATGTCCCTATGATTGATGATGTTTCTGAAATTATAAATGAGGTGCCTGGTATTAGGCCCCTACTTGTTCCTCAGTTCTTGGATTCTGTCTATCTCCTTGTGGCCTATTGCAAGTTCTGGTCTTGACTGGGTTCCATCTCCTTTCCTTGCAAAATCATGATTCTGTCTCTTACTGTGATCCTACATGCCCAAGTCATGTGTTAGAGATCATAATGGTGTCAGGTCTCTTACAAGGACCCTCATATTGAATGCCTGGGCACAGAATGGACTCTGTCTCCTTCTGTGGTTCTCAGTAATCCAAGGAGTACAAAACCAGGTCCTATCTTCCTGGGTAATGATCTATAAAGACTATCTTTGTTTCCCAATTCTATTCTGACAGCTCAGAGCTAAGACCTATCTTCAGTTTCCCAACTACTGGTTCTCAGTCAGTCAGTCAACTAGCATTTATTAAATGCCAGGAACTGTACTAAGCACTGGGGATACAGAAAAAGACAAAAAAAAAATTTCCTGCTCTCAAGAAGCTCACAGTCGAGTGGGGAAGGCAACATGAAAATAACTGTATAAACAAGATTTATACAGGATAAATTGGGGATAATTTCAGAAGGTAGGAATTAAAATTTAAAGAGACTTGAGAAAAGTTTTTTGAATAAGGTGAGACTTTAGCTGAGACTTGGAAGCCAGCACAGCTAGGTGGAGAGAGGGAAGGAGAGGAATCTAGGCATGGGAACAACCAGTGAAAATACATGGAGTTTGGAGATGTTCCAAGAATAGCAGAGTAAGGTGTAAGAAGTCTGATAATAGGGGCAGCTAGGTGGCAAAGTTGATAGGGCACTGCTGTGGGAGTCAGGAGGGTCTGAGTTCAAATTCAGCCCTCAGACACTTGACACTTACTAGCTGTATGACCCTGGGCAAGTCACCCAACCCCAATTGCTTCTCTACCACCCCCAAAAAGGTCTGGTAATGTAGGAAGGGGCTAGTTTATGGTCAGCTTTAAGAGAATATGTATGTATATACATATATATGTTATTTATGTGGGTATTTATATAAATGTATT
Organism: Bettongia penicillata ogilbyi; assembly: GCA_023548195.1. NCBI lineage: Eukaryota > Metazoa > Chordata > Mammalia > Diprotodontia > Potoroidae > Bettongia > Bettongia penicillata. Next base: position 2,266,003 of record JAJHZJ010000202.1, read on the forward strand.
GCACAATTCTTTCCTTTCTGTTTACTATGCGATGAGAACGTTTTTTGATTAGCTGCTGAGCCAGAACTGAGTGTGCATACAAAACATTCCCACAGGGAGCAATTTGATCTCTTTTGAGGAGGAACAGGGGTAGAGAGGGAGAGGGAGAGGGAGAGCACTAGTTTTTATTCAAGGAGAAAATTCTCTAGTGTAGCAAGCTGGGGATAAGGACATGACCAAGGTTCCCACTCTTTTACATGCTGGCTTCTTCCCAGAGTCCTCACATGTCATAGACCTGAAGAGAATATGAAAATGTGTGTCTTCTTTCTCAAAGCCAGAAGCCAGAAAACCAGAATCTCCTTTCTCCCAAGTTCTGGCTAACTGCCCTTCTCACAGTTTGGGAACATTGAGGAATAATCTCCACCAATGAGAAGAGTCTTATGCAAATAAACTTGGGTTGGGTTATCCCAAGACCACTATTCAACCTCCTTATTTTACAGATGAGAAAACTGAATTCCAGTGAGATGGATTGACTTTTCTAGAACACCAGTGGCAGAACAGGGCTTAGAACTCAAGTATTCTGATTCTAGTCCAGAACGATGTATGATACTAGGCTGCCTCTCAAAGTGTTAGGAAAATATATCTTTGGCACCACTTCCTTCACTTCTCTCCTAACTTTCATCTTGTGCCCAGGAATATATTTCATACATTCATTCACACTGAGGTGTTAAATACTGGATATTCTTGGAGAATTTACATTTTAAAAAGAGGAGCCAATAAGTGCTATATTTAACTAAGAGGAATGAGCGGCTAATGGTGGAATTTCTAGTTCTGTGATGCTGCAGTGGGACAGTGGGGGCCTTCCTCCTAGTCCTTATGTCAAGTCAGGTAGGTGACTGTCTACTCTCTATGCCTTGACATTAAGTCAAGCCCTTCAAAAAGTACATTTGGAGATGACTGACTGAAATTAGAGGTGCAGATTTCAACTAAAGACTCAGCAAAGGGAAATAATTAGGTCATGTGGAGATTAAACCCAGAGCTTGGGTTTTATTAGCATAGGGTTCTTTCCAATCACAGACCTTGCCTTACCTAGGCACATGCCTGAGCTATATAGTAATGATCTTAATAACAATATTTTTTTTCCGTTGGCAAAACGCCAAGCCCTAACCTCCATTCCTCCCTCTACAGAGGTTCTTGTTTCTTTCTAGTGGGCAGATATAGCCATGAGTAAAGTTTATTTTTATGAAATAGTTTGATAGTTTGTTTTCCTTCAAAGTCAGGACATTAATTATAGCTCTGAACACTATTTAATGGGCTAGACTTTAAACACCCATCTCTGAGCTCAGTTAATGAGTATTATTAGCATTTTAAAATTCTGATTTTGTATTACATTGTAATCAAGGCAAGTCTTATAGTCACCAGAGGAGAGTTTACACCTGTCTGTCCATGAACAAGGTTCCCCAGGACACCAGTGGGTCCATTAGGGAAAAACTCACCTTTGTTGTTGGGATAAGGAGAAAGAGTTCAATCTACTACCTTCCTGTTTTTTCTATCCTTCTTAGCTAAGTGCTAAGCTTAGTTGTTTCCACCTGCTAGAGTACAAGTGCTGTTTCTCTACATTCTCTAGTTCCTTGGGATACATCCCCGGTCCTTCTTCGTTACAGCTTTGATGACTGTTCTTTAACTAGGTGCTTGGGTTTCTACCACACCAAAAGATCAGCTAGCATCTATGAAACTCACAAGGCTCAGACTAACAGAAAGCAACATCGCTTCTTATACATCCTGATATTGTTATCCACAAGACATCAAGTTACTCTGAGTATCAAGGGGAAGGGGAGATTTTTTTTTTAAAGATTAGTCTGAGTGGGGAGGGGGCTGGGATTGTTTACAGCTGAATTATTTATTTATGAGCCTCAGGGATCTTTTTTCAGTATCATCTGGAGAGTCCCTATCGACTGGTTCTCTAATGGGGGTTTGGCACATTTCTAGACCACCTAAGATCGTGTCCCTCACTTGGAAGACTGCTAGGGGACTTGCTTCTGGGAGACTGGAGAACATGGATATTCTGCATTGGCCCACAACATGGATGGGGTCTATGAAGTGTTCAGGGAGCACTAACACTTCTGGTGTGAGAGCTTGCTTAGCCCTTTTCAGGGCTGCTCATCGACCTTTAGTATCCACCTTTACCCAACTCTCACCTGTGGCTCCAGGAAACTGTAGTACATGCAATGGCCATACCCCAGTAAACCATCTGGGCAGATGTGCTAAACCAGTTGAGGGTAACTGACAGGACTCAAACCTATTGGTGAGTTAGGGGAATGTCTGCCCCGAACAGAGTCAGTCTTTCCCCAGTGGAATGGGCAGATGAGAATGATTTGTTCCAACAGCCATGAAGGCAGCTGAAGCAGGCATTGTGGAGGGCTTAGAGTTTGGTCAGTCATGGAAAATGCCAAGGTCATCCACTCCTTCCTGGGTCATTGCCAGTCATCCTGACTTTTATCCTGTCACCAGACTTCGATGACTCAGAAGAGTGAGACTGGCAATCTTGTGCAATTCTGTCTCACTTAAATCCAATTCATGCACAAGCCAATACATCACCCGTGACGTCATGGGTCCTCTCTGAAAATGGACGAATAGCAACAGTTTTTTTACATTGGCTGTAAAGCTAGAACTATCTGCATCTTTAAAACTACCTGACTGAACACCATCAGACCTCTTTTGCTACGCTGGGGTCTAAGGGTGAAGAACTTCTTTTACTCACAGAACAGATTAGTGGGGAGGGCCTGAGGGCTGCCTCTTCTATTCTTTCCATAGGCTTTGCGGCCCAAGAAATGGACCTGGGACTTTGGCCTTTTCATTTCTGCTTTTCTATTATAGGTGTATAGGGAGTGGAGTCTTTGAGCTATGGGGATCTAGGAACTGAGGAATGTAAACTTGATACTGCAACCTGGAACTGAAATCCTGAGGTGCATGGTTTGCGTTCTGAACCTAGCAGAAACTGGCACAATCAATGCTCTATTGGAACTGAACTAAGCCGTGAGCCTTATTACACTGTCAACACTCATACTGAGGTGCTACAGTGCAGGGGGGATGTTTATGTCCCTAGAGTATTGGGGACAATATTTGTATTCATTTGTAAAAACTGATAGGGTTTTCAGTGATCAAATGAAACTGGGATACTAGTCTCTGGGTTCCTAAAACTGAGGGAAGTCAGTTGATGTGGGCTTGAGTAGATGGCAGAGAAGAGGAAGCGCCTAACCTAATGGATTGAGAAGACTCCCCTATCTGAGAAGAGTGGGGTCCGGAGGGAAGACCCACCATCTTCTCCAGATCACTTTCTTGGTTTCACTGGCATCTCAGGCAAGCATAGGTCCTGAATCAGCACAGAAGGAGCCCCCAAGTCAAGTTTTTAAGACAAATTCATTTGAGTGGTGGAGATACCTCAGGATACAAAGACTTTTGGGAGGAGAGAAACTAGGATACCTGAGGTTCTTGAGGACAGAGAGCACAGGTCTGATGGGAACATCATGATGATACCACTAGAAGACATCAACTCCTACAGAATGAAGGATTGCCCCTCTGAGTATATGCCCTGGCTCCATGTGCTCCTTATATCTGTGCCTCTCTATACATGTATGAACCGTACTTCAACACCTACTCCCTATGAGTGTTTACTCTTCCCACTAATGTGTATATTTGTGGGAAAGGGCATTCTAGGTTTATGAAGAAAATGTTTCATTGCTATTTTTGTCTGTGACTATACCATTTTATCTTTCTTTTTTAACTGATTGTGTCCTCTGGATGACCATTAAAGATAAAGTCACTGGAGACTCATGAGTTTTAGGGAATTCAAACCCATAGAGTAGTCATTCTCTGGATGGCCAACTCTACAAGTTGGAAGGTGTCACCAGATACCAGATTTTTGCATTTCTAGAACCTAGCCAATGAAGAAGTTGCTTAATGGGTACCATAATAAATGTTTTAACAACCAGCTTTGGGGGCATGTGGGATGAACCGTATGGATGTATAACGTTTAATTTGCATCATTAACATTTCCTCCATCCTTTCTTAAATCTAGACAATGAACAAATCAATACATCCAAGTGATTTGTAATATTTGCCAAGGTGTGAATGCTCACTCTGATAATCTAACAACTGGCTCTTGGGAGCCAGCACGATCTGCCTCCAGTACATCCTGGTGTTTAACAAATGTTTCTTGAGTTGAATCTGTAGGGGCAAATACCTGGCCAAAACCACAGTAGCCACCATTTCCAGTCAGACCAAAGACGGTTAAATTCTTCCCCAAGTGTCAGTCTCTGACACTGTGGTATGACAGTTTTGTTAAGAACACCCAGAAGCTAATGAGACCATGTTTAAGGGAACTAAGCTTTAGAGATAGAAGGGATCCCAAAGATCACCCAGTTCAAATGAGGCCCAAGGAAGTTGAGGCGCTTTTCTTCCATAGCAGAGCCAAGATTCAAACCCAGCCCGTCTGCCTCCAAGCACTGTGTGTTTTTTCCATCACACCATGTGCTTTGCTTAGTTACTCAATTAGCTTCACAGTCTCTTTGGCAGGTCTCAGTTTGAACTGGGGGCTCGATTTCTCTTTTCCTTTTTTCAGTCATCAACGGATCCCCTATGGTGTATAAAGACAGAAAAGTAAAAGACTAACTGCAGAGACAAGGTTTACTCATAACAATAGCAAAAGTACAAGACAGTCTGTCTGGGTGCTGGCGTGGATGCCAGGTGTTAAAGGAAGAAAGGGCAACATTAGATGAATGAGAAAGGAAAACCATGGGGGTAACTAAGCAGTAAGGGAATAAAGCCTTCATGCACACCTAAGACACTAATAATGCTGTAGGCAAAGATATGAATTATTCCAAACCTTCTGGAAAACAATTTCGAATTACACAAGGAAAGCTTTTAAACTGCTAATAATTCTTTTTGACTCAGTCATCTCATGGGGAACAGGTGGTCAAATACTCCAAAATGGTCATAAAATATTTCAAAATATTCACAGCAACTTTTTTTCTATCTTCCTTCCTTCCTTCCTTCCTTCCTTCCTTCCTTCCTTCCTTCCTTCCTTCCTTCCTTCCTTCCTTCCTTCCTTCCTTCCTTCCTTCTTTCCCTCTGTCTCCTCACTTTTGTGGTAGCAAAGAACTGGAAACAAAGTAGGTGCTCATAGGGGAAGGACTAGACAAATTATGGTCTATGAATGTAACAGAATATTGCATCATATAAAAGAATGAATACAATAAATTCAGAGAAAAATAGGGATATTTGCACAACCTGACACAAAATGAGGAAAGCAGAATCCGGAGAAGTACAATGTCTGCAGTATTCAGACTCTTAAAAGACTTTATGATCTCACTGACTGGGAGGCCCCTTCAGTGATGTGGGTGGGCAGCAGCCCATTCACATATCTGCTCATCTTGTGTGTCTCTTATCCAGATCCTCCCAAATGGTCACCAAGGGAAGAGTGCCATCCTCCTCAGGTACTTTCCCCTCCCCCAGTTTTCAGCTTCTGTCTGTCTGTTGTCTTCCCCTAGTGCTTAGCACTGTGCCTGGTACACAGAAGGTGCTTAATAAATGCTGACTGACCAACAGCCTACCTTTTCCTCCTCTTATAAAATGCCAGGGTGATTCCTGTTCTTTGGATTTCCTCCCTGGTTATGTCACAGATTCCTCATAACCACTCTGCATCTCCCCAGTGTCCACTGTATGATATTTATTTTTAAATTTAATTTTTATTCTGAATATAAACAAAAAATAAACATTTCCAGATACATAGCAAAACACACGAAGAAGCTATATACATGAAGCTATAATCTCCATTTCATAATGTTTATTTTTAAAATAAATTTCACACATTCCTTTTTTAAAATAAGTTTTTATTGATACCTTTTGCTTTTTCATCGTCTGAATTTCTCCCAGTATCCCTCCCCCAACCATTTATACCTCAAAGAATATTTTCACACACTACTGTCCTGCTTGCTTTGTGCTTCCTTCTAAACTTTCTTCTGATCCCTTCTGTGCATATTTAAAAAAAAGTTAAAAGACCTTTTTTGGCATCAGTATAGATAACCTTTCCCCAACCCTCTCCCAGTTAAAAACTGAGAGAAAAAATAAAACAACCCTTGCATCAAATAAAATCAATGCGAACAGTGACCATGCCCAAAAATGTAAGTGTTTCTCCCCTGCACCCTGAATTCATCACCTCTCTTTCAAAAGAAAGATGTCACGCTTCCTCATAGTTCTTGTAGTGACATGGTTGGTCAGTGCATTCATCAGGGTTCTTACGTATTTCAAAGTTGTTTTTCTTTACAATGTTGTCCTTGTATAAATTGTTCTCCTGGTTTTGCTCATGTCATTCGGCATCCTCAGTTCATGCTACCCAGGATTTCCTGCAGTCATCTCTTGTCATTTCTCATGGCACAACAACATTCCGTTCCATTCCTATCCCACAATTTTAGCCATCCTCCTCAATGTCTAATAGGTGACCTAAGGTACCCCATTAGATTCCAGTTCTTTTCTCCTCTCTCCCCTCCCCTTTTAATCTTCCTTTGTATCAGGAAGTTTGTTGTGCTTGCAAGAATTCCCTCCCTGGTACCATTCTCTCCATGAACCTGCTCCCATTTCCATCACTGTTTGTTTTCCTCTTGAGTTTAATAGAGTTCTTCAACAAACTGTGTGTTTGGGAGTGTTCGATTCTCCCTTGTCCAATTCAGATAAGAATGAAGTTCATCTAATGCCTGCTCTCTATTGGTAAACTCTTCTCATGCATGACGGTTATAAGAAATGGTTAAACTCCTCCACCTGCTTCCTCCTTTCTTTTATTCTTCTACCTCTTTCACCTTTTTAAACCTCAGAACAATTAATAGTGAAATGGTAAAAATGTTCACGGTTGACTGTTATTTGTGAAGGTCTGCAAGTTCCCTCCTACTACTATTGTGGAGGATGACTTTCATTCATGTATAGAAAGCAACACTTTGGAGCTCACATTCAGAGCAGGATGGCCTAGATCACCCCTCAGGTTTCTCTGGTCACCCCTGAGGGGCTGGAGTTTTTCCCTAATGCTAATGACTCAAGTACTCATTCAGGTGTATTTCACTCATGGCTAGTGATCAATGATGAGTGCCCCAGTTCCCCTTAACCAATCAATATTAAATAGCTTTATTAAAGGCATATTTACTGCAGCATTTGACACTGTTGATCACTGTTAAGAAATATCAAGGACAGAAGTACAAATATTTTTCCCCAACACTCAAGGGCCCATTCTCTCCAAACCAACTTGGTTCCTGGGGAGAGTGGACTCAGATTCAGTGAGGCTTCTTCAGAGCAGTTGCCCCCACCAAGGTCACTTCCAAGAGGGAGAGCTGATGGATGGGAGAAGTTCACAGTTCTACTCATGAGAGACTGGGTGGAGCAGGCCCCTGGACTCCACTCTCCACTATGTGGCTTTCAGCAAATCTCAGCACGAATTAAAAAGGAGGAAAGGAAAATGTCTTTGCCCATTCCTCCCCCTCCCTCTCCATGCCTTGAGGGCACCCTCCTCTGCCTTCACATCACCAGTCTCAATACCACCTTCCGAAGGGAGCAACCAGGGGTGGGGACCTAGGTCTGATGCACTGGACAGGACCAGACCTAGTGGGACTGGACTGAACTGGGCTGGCTCCATGTGCAGCTCTCCTCATTTAGGCCTGTGCAGCTCCCATGGGGGAGGAACAGTAAGTCTTTCGGCTGGGAAACTAGACAGGAGGTCCATTTGCCGCAGCAGAATACCAGGAAGTTGTGTGTCTCATTTGGGAGAGGAGGGCAAGTAAAAGTTCTGAACTCTGAGTGGACTGGAACAACCTTGTTTAACTGGTCTTACTCTCCCCTTAGTCACTAAGGTCTTACCTTCCTGTTTCCCTTTCCTTCTTTCTCTTCCACTCCACACATTCTAAGGAATTTTACTGGCTGATGTAGCTGAATCCAACAGACAAGGAATGTTCTAATGGTGGCAGATAGAGTCTTTTTTTTGTGCTGGGGCGGGGAATTGTCATTACACTGGTGTGGGAAAGCAATGAACTAGAATCTAAGGGGGGTGGGGGTGGGGGGTTGTGCTCATCAAGTCAAGTCAGTAAGCATTTATTAGGAGCCAGGCACTGGGCTAAGCCCTGGGGACATAAACAGAGGCAAAAACAGTCCTTGCACTCAGAGAGAGTTCAGAATCGGATAGGGGAGACAACATGCAAACAACTATGTACAGACAAGATATATATGGGATAGGTTTAAGATAATCACCAAGGGAAGGCACTAGCATTGAGGGAGGCTGGGGAAGGCTTCTTGCAAAGGTGGAATATTAGCTGAGACTTGAAGAGATCCAGGGAATCCAGGAGGCAGAGATGAGGAGGGAGAACATTCCAGGACTGAAGGACAGCCAGTGAAAAGGCCCCGGGGATGGAGTACCTTGTTTGAGCCTCAGTGAGAAGACCAGTGCCACTGGGTCACAGACTAAGGAGACTGGAATTGTGGAGGGGGCTAGGTTACGAAGGCCTTTAAAAGCCAGACAGAGGATTTTGTATTTGATCTTGGAGGTAATAGGAAACCACTGGAGTTTACTGACCAGGGGCACAATATGGTCAGGCCTGTGCTTTAGGAAGATCACTTTGACAGGTGAGTGAAGGATGGCCTGGAATGGACAGACACTTGAAGAAGGGGGAATCAACCAGCAGGCTGTTGCAATAGTCGAGGAATGAGGGGATGAGGCCCCGCACAAGGGTGGTGGCAGTGTCAGAAGAGAGAAGAAGGTATATGGGAGAGATGTTATAATGGTAGAAATGACAGGTCTTGGCAACAGATTGGAGAAGGGGGTGAAAGGCAAGTGAGGAATTGAGGATGCCATTAAGGTTTTGAACCTGGGTGATGGGGAGGATGGTGGTGCCTTAGCAATGGGGAAGTTGGGAAGTTAGGGAGAGGTTGAGTGGCTGGAGGGAAAGACAGAGTTCTGTTTTGGAAATATTGAGTTTAACTGTTTATGGGACCACCAGTATGGGATATCCACTGGGCAACTGGAGATGTAACTGGAGGTCGGGAGAGAGGTTAGGGCTGGACAAATAGATCTGAGAATCATCTGCATAGAGATGATAATTGAATCCGTGGGAGCATATGAAAAATTATATAGAGGGAGAAAAGAAGGCCCAGGACAAGGTCTTGGGTGACACCTACGGTTAGCAGGTACAAGCTGGATGAAGATCCAGGGAAGGAGACTGAGAAGGTGCAGTCAGACAGGTAGAAGGAGAATCAGGAAAGAGAGGGACTGCCAAAACCTAGAGAGAAGTCAAAGGCTACAGAGAGGTCAAGGAGAATGATGATTGAGAAAAGGCCATTAGATTTGGCAATTAAGAGATCATTGGTAATTCTGAAGAAGGCAGTTTCAGTTGAATGATGAGGTAAAAAACTAGATTGCCAAGGGCTGAGAAGAGGAGAGGAAGTGGAGGCACCAGTTGTAGATGGCCTTCTTGAGGAGTTTTGCCACAAAGAGGGGAAGAGACAAGATGAAAACTACCAAGGACAGAGGCAGTGGAGTGCTGGTAAAGTTTTAACAACCAGTGCTCTGAAAAGACAACACATTTGTAAGTTTAATCTTCATCACTACCATTTTTTCCATCTCTATCTTAAGTACAGATGATCCACAAAACAACATAACAAGCCCCGGTTTTATAGCGTTTGCCAATTTCTGAGGTGTATGCGTTCCCACTGAAAACTGAACAATTAACTCTGATGAATCAGTACGAGTTGGCTCCAGCACACCCCTTGGATGGGAGGATCAAGGAGGGTTTTCTGAGGTTAAGGGAGACATGCACGTATTTGTGGGCAGCAGAGAAGCAGCCAGGAGAGAGAGATTGAAGATTAATGAAAGTGTGGATGGCAGAGGGGACTTTAATCTACTGGAGAAGACAGTATGGAATTGAATCACTTGTTCACAGGGAAAGGTTTGTTTTGGTAAGGAGAAAAGCTGCCTCTTTATGTAACGTAGGGGTGAAGGAGGAGATACTGGCAGAAGGCATAAAAATGGCATGAGGTGAAAAGAAGAGAAGAGAGCCCTTGATGAATGGCCTCATTTGTTTTTTCAGTGTTACATGAAACAAGGTTCTCAGCTGAGAGGGTGAAGCCAGGGGTGAAGGGAGAGCCAAGGGAAGTTTGAGAAGGATGAAAAGGTTTGGAAAATCCATTGTGGTGAGTGGGATAGTAAGTGAATTGATGAAAGGGGTGTAAAAGAATGGAGGAATTGCTGTAGGGAGAACCTATCTGAGATTATGTAACATAAATTTGTAGAGGACTTAGGCAGCCCAGTTTCATGATTTTCTCCAGCTCTACTCAGCTGCAAGGGAGCAGGAACAAAGGCAGTGGATGGTGGGGGTAATCCAAGACTAAGGCTCCGCAGGGTAATATTAGCGATAGGATAAGGGGTTCAGGGACTCAGGAGAAGAGTGTAGAAGTGAACTGGTTCACTTAGGGGTCAAGATGGGGAAAGTAAGAGTGTAGCTAGTGTAAATCTGACTTGGGAAAGAACTTAGGGGTGGATGAATTGGAGATCATGGTGAGGATGAAGGGCCGGATTAGGGGTTGTAAGGCAGAGGGCAAAGTGGAACAATAGACTATGATCAGAGAAGGGGATTCAGAGTTCATGAACATAGAAGTGCAACAATTGTAGGCAATAGCAAGGTCAAGTGTTAGACCAACTTGTAAAGATGAGGTGGAGTGCAAAAGTGGTAATGGGGAATGAGTAAACTGGGGAATCAGGAAGCAGATTACCAGAATTGGGTGGTGGGCATCCATTTTTGACAAGTCTTAGGATGTTTTCAGTGACTTCTTGGAACTGTGCCCCAGAAGGACAAAAGACCTCTCCATTGTTGTTATCAGGTCAGCAAATAGCTGCCTCCGACCCCCTGGGAGCAGAGACACCAATCACCAAAAGCATTCTGACGTTTACCGAATAATCTCTCACCTGATAGCTTCTGTAGTTCTTCATCAATCCTTGGAGGTCAAGCAATTGCTTCCTCCTTAGGGTCCCCAGCTCCTTCCTCTTCAGGAAGTCTTTCTCTCTCTCTTTTAAATTCCAAGGTAAAGTTGTCCTTTTCTTTCCTTTACTCCTCCTGACACCATAGGATCATATCCTTTGACTCTCCAACTTCCTGACAAGGATCAAGTTTCCATTCTGTTATTTCAGGTTCTTTCCCCCTGACTGAAGCCTGGTTCTGCTTTTTAGGAACATTTCATGGTTCCTGATAATCTGGAGGGTAAAGAGGTGTTCCTCAGGGCTCTTCAATTTTTCTTCTAGGAGGGAAACAAGACTATGCTTGGAGCAGAGATAGTGTCAGTAGTCTCAGGTCTCTGTTTTTGACTCTGACACCCTCTGGTAGGTCTCATTGGCCTCAGTTTTCTCCTCTTATATGAGGACAATAATGTTTTCAGTGATACCATAAAGAGTTCTTTGAAATCCTTAGCATAGTAGTATCCCCTTGTGTGCAGAGCCCTGCACTAGGAACCCTGGAGAGGATAAAAAATAAATATAAATCTATGGTCCTTGTCCTTTTGAAGCTTACAATTCAGTTCAATTTGACTTTGCAAATTAATACAACCACCAGGAAATTTTGTGATTTAGTACGTTTGCATCATTAGAAGTATTCAACCCAAGGTTGGATGACTGTTGTTCCATTTGTTCATTCATTCATCCATCCATCCATCCATCCATCCATCCATCCATTCATTCAACACTGGGCAAATATTAACTGAGTCCCTGCTATATTTGAGTCATTATTCTAAGTGTTGTTGGGAGATAGTTTATGACAGCACCCCTTCTCTCAAGGTGCTTACAATCTATCAGAGGGCAATAAGATATATATGGAAATAAATAGAACAGAAAACTTGGCGTGGCCAACTACGTGAGTAAGGTCAGAACAAAGGACTGAGGAAATCCTGAAGAGGGAGAGATCATTTGTGGCTTGAGGGATGAAAGGCATTTGCCTGCCTTAGGCAAGGTCTAAAAATTGTGTACTTACTGTCCCAAGGAGGTTTTGAGCTTTTGCTGGAAGATATGCAACTTGAAATTGCAGAATCATTATTTGTGTTCCATAAAAAGTAGAATTGTCTGTGCCTTTAAAAAAAGGAGTTTAAAAACTGTTCCTGGTTGTTTCCTTTTTCCTATCTTCTCCTAGCTGCCTATGAAGCAGCTGAACCTAGTCCCAGCCTTGGGAGGACAAAGCCCTAAGTGGTTTAGTGTGCTGAAAACAACACTGGATGTGTAGTTGGAAGACCTGACTGTAAATCCTCCCTTTGCAACCCCAGCCTGGGTCATCTCAGACAAGTCATTTAATCTTATAGGAATGGTATCCTTGTCTGTTAAATGAGTCTGGAATAAACAAGCTTAGATTGTATGGGTCTACTCTCTCAATTTTATATGTACATTCATGGAAGACTTCATAGTAGAAGTAGCATTTGAATTGGCACTTGTAGGGTGGATATTTGAGTACATGTAATAGAGGTAAATTAATGAGCCAGGAAAGCATGGGTTGTATTGTTGGGACAGTGATTTTGATCCCCTGATGTATCTGGGGGTGAGGATAGGGATGGGAAGGGATTTATTATTTTGACACATCATTCACTTCAGTCAGAATGATTACTCCACCATAGGGGCTTTCCATAAAAGAAGTAGCTGGACATCTACTGAATGTGTTTGTAACTAACAGCATGGATTACTTTTGCTAACAAAAAGGCAGTTATGTGGTGTAATAGATAGAGAGCTGGACTTAGAGTCAGGAAAACCTGAGTTCAAATCCAGCCATAGACATTTATTAGTTATGTGATCCTAGGGATATGACTTAATCTCTGTTTGCTTCAGTTTCCTCAACTGTAAAATGGGGATAACAGCAGTACCTACCTCACAGGGTTGTGAGTTTCAAAAGAGATAATAAAGTGCTTATCACGGTGCCTGGTACACAGTAGGTGCTTAATAAATGCTTGTTCCCTTCCTCTAGAATCTTCACTTTTTCAGGCTAAATATCCCCAGTTCTTTGAACAGAACCTCAAATGACCCTTGATTTTCTTAACTGCCTTTCTCTGTATGCTTTTCAGCTTATCAATATCCTTCTTGAAATGTGGCCCTGAGCATGTACCCAACATTCCAGATGGGATCAGATCAGGGCAGAACTATTACCTTCCTAGTCTTGAAAGGTGCAAATTCTTTAATGTAGCTGAAGGTTATATTAGCTTTTGTTTTCTGCTACTGTATTACACAGTTGACTCATTGAACATTGAACTCACCAAGACGCTAAGATCTTTTTCAGAAAGACTAGATAGCTACACTTTTTCTATTTTGTCCTTAAAAAGTTGATTTAACATTTATCCCTATTAGATTTCACATTATTAGATTTGGTCTAGTGTTTGAGCACATCTAGATCTTTTTGGATTGCCTCTCTGCCATCGGTATATATACTGGTTTTCCATCTCAGTTTTATATCACCAGCAAATCTAATGTCATCTATTTCTAAGTTATTGACAAAAAAGTTAAGTAGCAATGGACCAAACAAAAATTCTTTGAAATACTCCACTGGAGACTACCTTTCAAGTTGACCTTAAACTCTAAATGACTAATTTTTAGGGTCCAGCTATTCAACTTGTTTCAAGTTCAACCAACTGTACTATCTACCCCATATCTTTCCATTTTGTCCACAACATATAGTATAAAATATTTTACCAAATACTTTGCTAAAATCCGGGTAAACCATATTTATATCGTTCCCTTTATCAACCATAGACCTCTTGAAAAATGAAATGAGATGGATGTGATATGATTTATTCTTGAAACTTGCTGGCTTTGTGATTATTGCTCCTTTTTCTAGATATTCAGTAACCAGTCCTTTCAAAGAATTGATAGAATCTTGCCACATGTAAAAGTCAAGACTCTCTTTCCTTTAAAAAAAAAAAAACAAAAAAGCCAAGAAAACTTAAAAAAAACAAAACAGAAAAATAGAACATTTTCCTTTCTCCAGTCCTGTGGTACCGATTCTATTTCCCATGCTCTTTCAAAGATCAGTGACTATGTTTCATTAATCATACCTGCCAGTCCTTTCAGTGTCCTAAGATACAATTCATCCGAGTATGGTAAAAAAGGTCAGTTTAGAGTATGAAGGAGAGGCAGCATTTGTTTCATTTAGGCTAGATGTTCTCCTTAAAAAGGCAAGGAAACCCTTGTTGAGACTTGATTGGTCTGGGGGACTTAAGGCTCAAGCCACTGATGTGGTTTCCTGGAGAATAGAAAGTCTAGCCTATCAGCATTTCTTAGGCTTAATGAAATACCCACTGAGGTGTTAGTCAAAATACCTTTTTGGCCAGGCGCTGCCACTATGACAAATGCAGAGGCAAAGGGGAGCTGTGTTCACCTGAATCAATGTTTCCATACTGAATCTCCAGTTAAAGAAATAAACTTCTACTTATAAAATGCCATATGGTCCATGGATATTTTGCTATGTTCCAAACCCAAGCCTGAACATCGGCCAGGTCTGAGTAGGACTTGGCCCAGAACATTTTGCATTACGTCTGCAAGATAACATAGGATGACTTTGTGGTTGAAGGTTGAGAACAGTGATGCAGAACGCATAGATGCTTGGGTGTTTAGAGAGATGGATACAGGCTTGTGGATGCTTTATTTCTCTCTGGATAGGTTAAGTCATTACAATAGGGCAGGAATAGGCCTCTATTGTCACTGCAGAATTAGTCCAATGGATGTATTACAAGTGCTTGTTCTTTTTGCTAATGGTCTCAAAAAAAAAACAAACTGAAACAAAAACCTAGGGTACTGCATAAGGAAAATGACAGTGTGTCAGCTCGAGATAAATGTGAATGTTCTTTTGAATCTTAGCAGTATGCCCTAAAGACTGAGGGCATATAGATGTAGTTAATAGCACAAGTGAAATGTATGATACTGATCAGGGCAAGAACCAACGACATATGGGAAGTATGGTCTCCAATCTAGAGGTCTTTATAAAAGAAATTATATTTTGTTTTTCATCACTAAAATTTCCCCTAGTATCCCCTCCTTCCCAAATGACTATCCTATATAAAGAACATTTTTAAGGGAAAACAAAAAATTAGAAAACTAGTGAAGAAGACTGAAAATATTTGCATGTCTCACACCTGTGAGTTTCCTACCTCTGCAAAAGGAGAGGTAGGGGTGTCTTCTCATATCTCTCCTTTGGATCAGTGCTGCTTTTTTGCAATTTTGCAACATTAAGATTAAAGAAAATAATATTCTTTAAGATTATGAAAAATTTCCTCAGCATCTTTCAGTCATTCCATATAACAATTTTTCAAAGATAAAGAAATTAGCAAAGTTATTTAAAATGATACAAAAGTCTGAAGATATATGCAATGCAACACACTGATGGGGTCTGTCCCCTCTGCAAATGAGTGGGTTGGGGGGTGTCTTCTCATATCCCTTCTTTGGGGCCGTGCTTGTTTTTTGTAATTTTTCAGTATTCACTTTTACATATTTTGTGGCTGTTCTTTCCATTTACACAGCTCCCCTCTGCCTCTGAATTTGTCAGAGTCGAAGCACCTGGCCAGAAAGTTGTGTTTGACCGACACAGCCAGGGGTATCTTCTCATTTATATTGTTGCAGTGATTGTGTAATTGTCTTCTTGACTCTGCTTACTTCACTGTGCATCTTGTTATATGAATCTTTCCATGCCTTTCTGGACTCATCACTTTATAATTTTTTACAGCGAGTCAGATTCCATTTGTGCCATTATTTAAGACATTCCCCAATCAACTGCCATCTACTTTGCTTCCAATTCTTTGTTATCACATGCAAAAGTATTTTGGGGTACATGAAGACTTTCTATCATTGACCCTGTTGGCGTATAAGCCCAACAGTAGAATACCTGGGTCAAAGAGTATGAATATTGTAGTCACTTAATTTAAATAATTCCAAATTACTTTCCAAAATGGTTGTAGTGATTCATGGCTCCACCAACAATGCATTGGTGTGCCTATCTTTCCACAACCCTTCCAACACGGATTGTTCTCATCTTTTGTCATCTTTGCCCATTTGCAGGGTTTTCGGTGAAACCTCTGGTTAAACCTAGAGATATTGCTGGTAATTGTGTAGAATTGTACTGAGATCAGGGCCATGAGAAAAAAGGACAGGAGTCTTGATCATGAAGCTCAGTCTTAACCTGTTACTCACACTAGAGGATGATTTTTGTCTACATGGGTGGTATTTCACCACCAAAGAACTTGGGAGGCTGCAGGAGAACTTTAAACAATTTGAGTTATTGGAAAAATGATGAGTGATAGAATGGTCTAGTAGGGTCAAGGTAGAGCTCTTCCCAGTCATTGATGTAATCAGTTTAGGGGATCTTACCTAAGATTTACTTTGCAAAACCAGATGAATCAGATGTCCCAGATGAGACCTGTTCTTTATCCCTTTTTTAGAGGCTAACATGGGTATGTATCCCACTCCATAAAGATAAATGCTCTTTGAAGACAGTTCCCCCATGAGAGTTAGTAAAGGTTGAAAATTACTGTGTTAAGACTAGATATGACATTCAACTATGACCCTGATGCCCTTCTGGGCAGAGCCCCACTTGAGTGCTGTCAAAATCAATGGTTATTCTGTGACATACTACTGTAGAAGCCTGGGCAGATCAACTAGTCAAACTTCGGCAAGAGCTTGAGATAGTCCCAGTGCCTATCTGGGGAAATAAGGCTGTCTACATAACTCATTCCAATAGTGGAGGGTGATGATGCCCTCCCCTCTAAGTAGCTTTGGATCCCCTTGGAAGATGGGGTTGATGACTGTTTGGCAGTCTATGGGAGCACTAGTTAATCACATCAGAACATCTGGGACTAGGGGAGAAAAGCTCTTCTACCGCATCGAAGTTTAAGGTATCTTTGCTGAGGTGGAGTTGGGTGATAAGGCCCACCTCTAGTTCACAGTTGTGGTGGATAAGCAAGGTGAGTGTATGTGGGAAAAGTCATAATGAGTACTTGTCAGTCAGTACCTCTAAGATATGAGTATTCTAACTTCTACACTAGTTAGTTGGGGGAGGGTCCAATGGGAACCCTTGGAGTTTTTTTAAGTTGCCATGTAGGTAACCTCAAACAGAATCAAGTTGTGGGATACGGGGTGAAAGATATTTTCTTCTTACACCAACTCCCCAATTTACAAACAATATATGTAAAAAGCACTTAGCACAGTGCCTGTTATCTTGTAGGCACTAGATAAATGCTTATTTCCTTCTCTTTCCAGTGTGGCCAGTGGAAAAAAGTGGGTGACACTTGGAGGCTCACAGTGGATAAGAGAATGGATAAAGTTGCTATGCCGAACAATGTGGCTACTTCTGACCCCAACAATGTGGTAGACCAGGTGACCCAGGCCTCAGGAGCACAGTATGGAGTTATCATTGTTCATGCCTTTTGTCTATTCTTGTGGCTGACAATGGTCAAAAGTTGTTCACTTTTTTTCTGGAAGGAGTCCAGAGTACCTTTGCTGTCCTTTCTCAAGGTTACCTGAATTTTCCTTCACATATTCAGTGTTATGGGCACAGACCTGAAAGAGAATCTACTTCCACAGTACATCAATGTCCATTATGTGGAACAACATGAAGGCCTATTTGGCTGGAGGGAAGAGGGAAAGGGGAGAAATGCATAGGGCTGGCTGAGGCCAAGAAGAACTTTCAAAGCAAGAGGAGTTTATATTTGTTCCAAGAGGCAATAGAAGGCATAGGAATGTACCGAGTGAGGCAATGACATGGTTGGACCAGAACTGTAGGAAAATTACTTTTGCGGCTATATGGATGAGATGGGAGGCAAAGGGAATAATTAGGAGGCAACTGCAATAAATTCATGAGAAGGGTTGAGGACCTGAATAAAACTGGTGGCTGTGGGATTAATGGGAGCAGACAGAGAGAGGAGGATGTTAGGTAAATAGAAATGACAAGATTCATGGTTCAAAAAAAATTATTACACTACATTAGGAAACCCATGTCCAAAACCAAGTATCCCTGGTCAGATCAGTCTGGAGCACAAGGCTAAGTTCTGATCACCACGCTTTAGGAAGGACATACTGAAAAACAGGATTACCAGGCTGGTGACAGGCCTCAGAATGCTGTCATATGACTAGCTGAAGGAATTGGCACTGTTTGCCTGTAGAACGCTTGGGGGACACTACACCTTTGCACTCTCAAAGGTTACCAAAGATCTCTTGGTGGCTAAGTCCTACGGCCTTTCCTTACTCCTCATCCTTCTTGAACTCTGCGCATGACACGGTTGGCTACCCTCTGCGTCCTGCATTCTCTCTCTTCTCTTGTTTAAGGCATGTGGAATAGTGTAAACAAATGTAAAGGCAGGAAATCCCAAACTGTGTTTTTGACTGAAAGAGTGTGCCTGTAAGGAATGAGTTGTGACAGGACCCTTTGGAAAAAAATGACCATGCCATTCTAGACTTCAAAGTAACCTAGGTTATAGGAACACAGGTCATATCTAGGCACATATCTCACAAGTTCCAAGAAATGTCAAGAAGTTCCAAGAACTATAGGTATGACCCTAAGACAGCCTGAAAGGGATGGGAGACCATAAAGAGCAAAATTCTGACAATATAATCACTAATGATCTGGATGAAAAAGAAATGGGAGGAAACATGATAGAGGTCAGTGAGCTTGACTTCAATTCCTGGCAAAATTCTAAAAGATATTATTAGGGGTAGTAGGATTAGAGAGTATATAGGAAAGGCAACAAGAATCATAGAGCTACCATGATTTCGCTGAGATGGAGTCATACGCTACACCTCATTTCCTTTTCTGACAGGGTTATTAGACTAGTATACCATGTAAATACAACTGGAATTCAGCAAAACACTTGGGAAAGTCTCTCCTGTTATATATATAGGTGCTAAGCTCATTCTCATAACACTCCCCTTATAAGCTCAATCAGATAAAAATGTAATAAAAATGTTTAACAAAAATACAATCTGATATAGCTAATGGATAATTTTCTAAGTCAATATACAGTTCCAGGAATGTTCTAATTGATTTGGACACCCTGTGCATTCAGAACAGATTAATGACCGAACCTGAAGAACAGTGAGTGATTCATGGCTCAGTGCCAATTTGAAAGTCTCTCGTGGAGTGTTCCAGGAATTGGTTTGCAGCTCTTTGCTATAAAACAGTTTGATCAATGACTTGAAGTCATAGGTGATATGCTGACATATCCAAATTCTCCTGTCATCCTTGGACCCTAATGCTTAAGTTCAAAAGCAAATGTATCCCTTATTTCCAACAGTCTAGATCACTTGATCCCAATGATGATGTTAATTTTTTAAATGACCATGAACTGCAAAGAGGTTCCATTTCTCATTCTGCCCCTCTAAATCCATCTCCTGTAGGATACATTATATGGCATGTCAGGTATATTTGAAAGACCAGACAGCTAGCTTCAACAAGGAGACACTGAAAAAGATATCTGCTCAAAATAATTGAACCCCAAAACAAACTACCTAGGAAAATAATCTATTTTCTAAGAACTGCTGGGAAAAAAAAAAAAACAAAACTATTAAATAGCATGGCTTAAATTAGGCTTAGACCAACATGTTTCATGACATTCCATAACAGACTGAATATTAAAGGCTGTGCCATAAAAAATTAAAATAGATCAGCTATGGGTTGAGGATGAATTCTTAATCAGAGACAGAGGCAATTTCAAAGGAAAAATAGATAAGTTTGATTATATGAAATTGAAAAGCTTTTGCATAAACAATATTAAAACATCAAGCATAAGAACAGAAGTAGTCAATTGGGAAAAAAATCTTTGCATCAAGCATCTCTAAAAAGGGTTAGATAGCCAAAAATATAAAGAGAACTCTCAGAAATATATGACCATAAAGCCATTTCCTAAGTGGTCAAAGATATGAAGAAACAGTTCTCAAAAGAAGAACTGCAAACCATTAATCACCATATAAAAGAACAGTCTAGAATCAATGCTTCTTAAAATGTGGGTCACAACCCCATTGGCATAGCAAAAGATTTCTGAATGTGTAACGACCAAATATTGATTCAAAATCAAAAGTGTAATGAATCCGAGGTGTTTCTGGAAGCGCTTGCCCCTATTGCATTGTGCAACCTCACTGCAGCCTTGGTTTTGAACATGTAACACATGCATGTGCCACGCAATGCCAACTCGCTCCCAAAGGAAAAGAGAGCATGAGAGGAAAAAAGCTTAAGAGGCTCTGCTCTAGATCATTAATAATAGTAAGATAAATATAAATCAAAACCCTAAAAATTTTAATTCACATCTGACAGACTGTTAAAGATGACAAAAGATGCAAAGAGTCAATGTATGAGAAGTTTTGGAAAGACTAATTATATGTAAATATTTGGAACATGACATTAACAAGGGATAATGAAAAACAACAGTGGCCTCATGAAGGAGCTTTGTCCTCTCTGGAACTTAAGGTCACTTGAGAATGGCATAAGAGAATGAAGACCAAGAACTTCCAATAGAGGGCATTCTTTAACAGATGCAGGGTAAAGAGATGTCAGAGATGACAAAAAGAACACTGTACTACACAAGGGACAAGAATGAATCTGCATTTCCAGCTTAGTGCTCTTCTGGCATTTCAGCAACTCTGCCTCTCTCAGCTTCCTCCTTAGACTTTTGAGGGCTCCAGGAAGAGGACAGCCTCCTTCATCCTTCAGTAGCAAGTAAGACTAGGATGAGTGAGATATGGTCATTTGCAGGCAGCAGAGAAGTAACCGCTAGAGAGGAAGAGAGTGAAGCTAAGTGAGTAGGGATAAATGAAGGAGCAATCTAATGGAGAAGACGGGATGAAATATGCCTTTCATTTTCCTGCCTATGCCATGAAATTGAGCCTATCATTAAAACTCATTGATACTGAACGTGACACCTGGTGGTGGCACCTGTGGGAAGTAGTACCTAGTCCAGGGATTACTGGGCTCCAGATAGCTCTCCTTAATGCCTCTTTCTCTCTATGACCTGCACCTGCTATGGCAAAAAGTAGATTTTGTTTCCAATGTGGTATACCAGAATTGCCAACTCCTTGAAAATCTGCATCAAAGAGGAGTCTGTGCCTTAACACCTTGTGGGGCACCTATATTTTACAAGTGTGGACAGACTGCAACATATTAGGAAGAAATATGTGATAAATGCAGCATCTGCTCAGGCCTATTGTCCACCATCAGCCAGTGGGCCTCATTTGACCGGTTCTTTTCCCTTCTGCCTCCTATATAATTGGACAGGTTAAAAATTTACTGCAGTTGGTTATAATTGTTTTAATCATATTTCTTGGTCTATATGGTCTTTTGAAGTTTCTGCAATGTTCATGGGTCCAAAACCTGGACTTCAATAAGAAAATCTTTTTTTCCAGCTGACAAAGTAAAATCTCTGCAGGGCTTATGTGACTGGTGTCAGTCTGGTTCACTGTTACTTCCTATGTAACAAAATTTTTAAAGCACTACTTCATCTGGTAGAAAAGAAATTGAAACAAAGTAGATAATCACTGACTGGAGTAAGGGCCAAGCAAATAATGGCACACACATTACTGTTGTGTAAGGAAGGACATGCATGCTGACCATAGAGAAGCAGGGAAAGAGTTCCACAAACTAACTCACAGTGGATTAAGCAGAGTCAGGAAAAACTACACCTGCACCCACAGTGACTACAACCATGGACATAAAGAGGAAGAACAACTGAACAAGGATGAAAACGAATGCTTCAGAATTATAAAGAACAAGCCTGGCCCCGAGAGAAGAGACAGGAGAAATCCCCCTGTCATTCTGCAGAGGTTCGGGGTCCATGGATACAAAATACAGCATAAAAGGTCATATTCTTCCCATGTCTTGATTGGTTTTGAATTCTTTCCTCTTCTTATTTAAAAAAAAATTTGCTGCTGAGAGTGGGAAAGGAGAGGATACTATAGGGTAGGAAAATCCAGGTGATATAAAAATAAAATACCTGATTAAAATGTATTTTAAAAAGATATCTGCTGATTTTTGAGTTCTGTTTCAATTCTATTCTCAATGCTTAAGGGAAATAAGGGGTAGAAAATAAGCCTGAAGAATCCCCTTTCCTTACATTTCCTTTTCTTCCCCCCTGGGAATGTTATGTTCCTGCCTCAAGTTTCCTAATCTATTAAATAAAGCTTCTTTCCACAGAGCATCTATGATAAGCTGGGCTCTGAGTCATTAGACTGTGTATAGTGCTACGAGTTCAGATATTTCTGTATGTAAAGCTAAATGATTTAAACAGGGATAAATTATCCTTTGGCCTGGCTAGTATTGTGAGGTCACGTGTGTCACCATCATGTACTTTATATCTATTCCAGGCCCTCCCTTGCTGACTGGGCAGTTCCTGGGAACTTGAAAGGGTCCATCTCTCCTCCTACCAGGCCCTCCCACCTTCCACCCTGTACCTTAGTTTCACACACACTCTCTCACACCATGTTGCACTGGAATAATATTTATTTTTTTCTTGGCAAAAGTCAAGTGCTACATTTTTAAAAACAGAAAATCTCAAAACAATCAAATGCATTACCCATCACAGAAGAGGGTCAGGCAACAGTACAAAATACCGTACTTGATCTTTTTTTCTTTTTTTTTTTGTTACAAGTATTTTTTTTCCTTTAAAGTGATAGAAGTTCTTTGAGAACTAAGTAATCTACAGCCTGTAGTTTAATACTAGGAGAAAAAAAACAAATTAAGACAGTTAAAGATTTGTAGCATCTAGCATTTTGCTTAATTCCCTGTTGATAGCACCTATTTCTCTAGGTTAGAAAGGGAAAATTCCATAGCCAATAGGTTTCTGTCATGTCATGGAGCGAGTGTAGACTTCTAAGCAAATAGCTTCTCCTTCAAAGCTCCCTGGGCGCAGAGCATCTCTGCAGCCCCCCCATCAACCCGGATGATTAAGGGAGAAAGGGAGATGGCAGCTCTTATTCCCAGGAAAGGTTTCTGGCAGCTAATTGGAGTACGTGCTCAAAGGAAGAGAGGAAATCATCAAATCAGGGGAACAGCCGTTGTTTGCAACATGATGAGTATAAGAGCAGGGAACAACAGGATATATGGCAAGTTTGTCACTGCTACATTCAAAAAACTTGGAGCCCAAACATACAAATTGTTAAGGTGGGGGAAGGGAATAGGAAGAATATTCCTATTTACCAATGACATCGATGCTGCTACATGCACAACACTGCTGGCCAGCCCCTCTGACCCAGGCAAGCATGAGGAGCACTCAGGTGAGTCAGACCTCAGCCAGGGGACTCTGGGACCAACCCCCTCCCCCACCACACCAAGAGACTAATATTTTACGCACTAGGCACACACTACACACAGATACTCAGCCCCCATCCCCAGAATGAACTTGCTTCAAAAGGGAAAACCAAACCAAACCAAATCCATCAGGGTGATCAGAAGAGGGAAGGAAAAAGGAACAAGGAATTTCCCCAAAGCCAAAGGAGACCCCAGGTTCCTCTGGCTGGCTGCAGGCCTCCAATATGGACTTGTTCTTTTTTGGTTTTTTTTAGAGGGGGAAGAAGGAGGAGAGCTAATGGGAGGTAGGGAAATCTGGCATAATCCAGTACTTGAACTTCTTCTAACCCTTTTCTAAAAGCTCCATCAGAGGCCTTGACATTCTAGAGAAGCAACAGCAGGCCAGGGGAAGGGAAAGTGACACATGGGCAGAAGCCTTCTCCTTAGAGAGCCATAGGGAAGGGAAAAGAAAGGGAGCATTTACTCCCTCTAAGACCCTGGAAGCCCTAGGAGAGGAGACCCTGACATAGGGCTCCAGGGATTACCTGCAATCTTTCTCAATGGTTTTTCTGGGGGATGGGTTTTTTTTTTTCTGTTTTTGTATACAGTGTCATTAGACTTGTACTTTAAAAAATAAGATAAAACCAGTCCCAAAGCTGGACTCTGTGGATAAAGTAGTTTCTTTTATAAATATTTTAATGACAAGTAATCCTCACTCCATGTAATTTCAATGACACACATAGTACCTGTGCGCGCACACCCACACACACCCGCACACACCCGCACACACACACACAGCCCCCAAACTTTCACAGAAAGTCTGACAGCAACCACATAAGTATAAAGGAATCCTACCTCACAACAGCAAAGTAGGGATGAGTATGACTGTGTCAGCCTAAAGCAGAAGCCAAATAGGGGAAAGTGTGTGTCACTTAAAAAGGAAATACAATATGGGATTAACAAAAAATCCTTTGGATAAGAAGCAAATAAAAAGCCAAAAAAAGTATTAAAGCAAAATTCTGATTGCCAAAGAGGGGAAAAAAGAAAAAGCCACTTTAGACCAACGTACGGAGCCTGTGTCAAATGCCCAAGTCAAAAGCAAATTCTGGTGTTCCAATAAGACAAGGGCATCACACAATTGAAAAATGAAAAGAAGAAACAAGGAAACTGAAGATGGAAGTTAGTGTAAATCTCTGCATTTCAGAAGAGTTATTCATTAGCTCCAGAGCCCGGCATAGTTCCCATGGAGCCCTGAAGGGAGGGGACCTCCTGCCACAAAGAGTTTCGTTCCAGACGAGTCGTAGCAGTGGGTGTAAACAGCATTGGGGAAGAAATCAATGTCTGAAAAATAATTCCTCCAAGTTTCATCATGATTCTGTTGGGAAAAGGAGAAAAAAAAAGTGTCTGTTAGCTCCTTGATACCTTGGTAAGGAAAGTAAAGTCATAGGAGATGTATCATATTGCATTCAGAATTAGAGCCAGGAAACTTGGCCTCAGAAGAATGAATCTGTGCTAACTTGGACACAGGAATGTAAATCCCATTCCTAACTTTGGTTAGGAAATGGGTAAAAAAAAAAAATCAAATGATGGGGCCATCTTATCATTGCTTTATAGCAATGCTCATAATATTTTTTTCCTCAGATCCACCAGTGAATGACTGCCCCTGGGTAAAGCATTTAATTTCTCAGGGATTTAACCATTCACATACCTGTAAAATGGAGGCAATAGTCTCTACCCCTTACTTGACCACAAATATGTAAAGGTAAATCAGAGAATAAAGATGAAGGGGCCCAGCCCACCTAGGCTTTTTGCTCCTATGTGAACCAGTTGCATAAGCAAAAATGTTCATCAGAGCAAGGGAGCTATTTTCCTGCTGCAGCCCAGACCTCCCCCAGCACCTGCCTCCCAATGGAGGCACACTCACCAGCCAGCCTTTACCAGTGGTCAGCTTCAGGTTTTCCCCTGCAAGCTTGGGCTTGGACCCATAGTAGGATAAGTGCTTCTCTTCTAGAAACCTCTGGGCCCGGATGTCGTAAAACAACAGGGAGCCCTGCCCTGTGCCCACAGTGATGATATGCTCGTAGAAGCTCACCGAACGGATGCCTGGGGCCAGGGGAGAGGAAAGTGATCAAAGAGAGACATGGAATCGTCTTCAAACAAGCCATGGAAAACCTGCGATGGTTTTCCCCTGTCTGTTGTAGCAAATCTGAATCTTATACTGTGGCCTTCTAAGATCATCACTGGAATGTACCCCTGAGTCAGCCCAAAGGGCCACCTGGCCACTGATGTTGGTCCAAGTGAGAAATCAAGGGGCACTGTGTCGGAATGTGGTGACAGAGACTCTTAAAAAGTCTGAAATTAAAAGATCCAGGCACATCTTTGCCTTTCCTTAGTAACTTACAAGCTGAACGGTGGATGACAGACCTGTCTTTGGCTCCAGCCTGAATGGCCTTTCAGGTTTATGAATCCTCCACATACTCTGTTCAATGTATAAAACTATGACGTTTAGTTGCCACAAAACTACTCTCATCATGCTTCTAGGGAGTTGTGAATATAAACTAATGAGAACAATTTCTAAAAACAGAGCTTATACATTATTCAAATGAGTATCCTTCAAAGCAGGGCTCCTGGAAGGAAAGTCATCATTTCTACATCTATTCTAGTGATGTTCCCACTTAGGAACTCCTCTTTGGGAATTGCTTTAAGGGGTCTACTTACAAGCCAGGCAACAAAATCAGATATGACAATTATGCCTTTTTTATAATAAAAAAGGTATTCTCTAGCTCAGTTCCCTACTTTACATACAGAAAACGGCTCTAAGTGACTCATGGCATTAACTAAAAACTGAACATATTTTCAGAGAATGAAGATTTCTTGCCACTGAGGCTATTCAAAGGATGACTCCAAAGTAAATTCTCAGAGAGGTCCCAGAAAGGTTTTGAGCAAGGGCAGTAACACTAAGTTTGTGGCCTCCCCAGGAATCAACAAGGAAGGACAACTCTCACTTGGATAAAAAGTTCTTTCATATTTGTTTAAAAAAACAAAACCCTAGAATGATATCGCTGTCATATTTCTTATATTTATTCACTCAACAACTATATGATGAACGGCAATCATGTATGAGATGTTATCCTAAAAATTAGTGCTGGGAGGGATATACAGACACAGAAAAAGTCAAGGTTCCTGAAATTTACCATCTAGTTTCATGAATTGCCATGGTGAAGAATTTATCACGTAGCAGGCCAGCTTACTGGTGGTAAGCTGCTCTGTACAAAGCTAGGCTGATCTTTGTACAGAAGAGTTAAGTCTATTGTTATGACCACAGGGGAGAAAATAGATGAACATAAATGACTAAAATAAAAGGTGATATGTCATAAGTGCTGTAGCTTAGAATAGGAAGAATCCTTCAAGATGAGCTGCTCAATGCAGGAAGGCTTCTAGAAGGATATAACATTTGAACTGGGTCCTGAAGGTAGAATTTTGGCAGCTAGAGATAGGAAATAATGTCATATCAGCTAGGTGAAATGGCATGACCCAAAGCACAATACTGGAGTAACTAAAAAGGTGTTTGGGGAACGGGATAATCCAGTCTGACTACAGTAAATGTAAGCATAGAGGAGAGATAAGGCTAGAAAAACTTGGGATAATTTTGTGGAAATCTTTAAAGATCAAGTTAGGGAGTCAGGACTTTAATTTACAGACACTGTGGGGCAGGGGGGCAAGGAATGTAGGTTCTTGTGCAAGAGAGTGACATAATTTGAGTAGTGCTTTGATCTGGTGCTTATATAAGATACTACAAAGTGGGGGGAGTAGAAAGAGGAAAAGTAGTTAGGAAGTTACTGAATGGGTGTGCAATAATGAAGTCAATAACAGATATGAATAAAAAAAGAATAAATGGAAGTGACGAAGGGGGTGGGAAAAAAGCAAGGAAATGGGACAAGTCAAAGAGAACTCTTAGGTTTTCAGCCTGGGTAACAGAGAAGGGTGGTACCATTGACAGAAAGGGAAATAAGGAAAATAAGATGATTTTGTGGAAAAAATAACGAGTTTGGGTTTTAAATAGACTAAGTTTCAGATGCCAGATGGATATGATGTAGAAATGTACTTTGAAAATGTGAGACAAACTTGGAAGATGGTTCAGTGATGAGGTCTATTTATCCAGGGAGTTATCCACTGAGGGGGCAATAGCTAAAGTCATGGGTATAGATGAAATCACATTTAGGGGGCATGAAGAAAGGAAGTCAGTTGGAAAGGAGAATGTGTAATGAGAAAAGGTTGTTGGATTGATACTGAGGTCACTAGCAGCTTTTGAAGCTAGGTTTTATGGAGTTAAAAGTACAGAAATTAGACTGGATAGGATCAAAGAGTGAAGCGGTAATGGAGAAGAGGTAAACATAATCTAATCTGTTTATAGATTCAGGCCACATGTAGCCACAAGGCCACAGGTTCCCCACTCCTGGATTAGACTACTGACTAGAGACTGATGACCAGAAGGAAAGACAGGACAGTAGCTAGAGGGAAATTTATATTAATTTAATTTATTCAGGATAAACTAGAGGGAAGAAAGGCAGTAGAGAGGACTAGAGTGAAAGTACAGGGAAAAAAAGACAACAGAGTAGTCCCAGAAACAACGGGGATGTAAGCACAGGAAAGAATTAGCCTTAGAAACAGTTCTCTTAGACACAGAAGGGAAAGATGAATTAACATACAGAAAAATTTTAAGATGAAGACAGCTAAATTTGAAAGATGGCTTAAATGATGGTAAATTAGAGGCTATTTTCTTTAAATAAGGGGTATAAGGGAGGGAGATGGAGTTTTGAAGAGTAAGGAGTTTCAGAAAGTTACTGTATTAACAAAAATGCTGCTAGCAGTGAGATTTCAGTTGAGGTAAGAAATCTCGAAATTATGTCAAATGATCAGTTCAGAAAATGGGGCTATTTAGTCTGAAGAAAGGACTTTAGTGGGAGAGGACAGCTGTTCTCAATATCTGAATGACTATCTCAATGAAAGAGGCTTATTCGGTTTTGTTCGAGAGGGCAGAAGTAGGACCAGTAAGTAGAAGTCACAAGGTAGAAGACTTCAGTCCAATATATTTTCTAGCAGCTAGTAAAAGCTATAAAAAATGGGAACAAATTGGAAAAGAAAGTCTCCTCTATTAACAAGGTAATTATCCAGCTTCTACTTGAATATTTGTGCAAGTGAAAGGGAATTTATGTGATATAAAAGGTGATACAATAAAATGATAGTAATAATTCATATAGTACTTTAAAGTTTGCAAAATGCTTTACATACACTAATATCTTGTTACAGGATAGCTTATACACTTCTGGACAACTCTTATTATTGGACTACTTTTAACATAGATCTTAAGTCAGCTTCCTTGAAACGTCTACTGACTAACCTCCAGGTGGGCAGCTGAGTAGTACAGTGGATATAGTAATGGGCCAGGAGTCAGGAAGACTCATCTTCCGAAATTCAAGTCTAGACTCAGACACTAGTTGTGTGGCATTGGGCAAGTTACTTAATCTCCATGTGACTCAGTCTCCTTAACTGTAAGGTATAATAACAGAACCTATCTGCCAGGGTTGTTTTAAGGATCAAATAAATAGCTATAAAATGCACATTGCCTGGCACATGGTAGGCACTTAGAAGATGCTGATTTCTAGGGCCCTTTCCTCTAGACTGAACAGAATGTTTCCCCTTTCCCATGGCAGCCCTTCAAATATTTTAAGGCAGTGGTTTTTCTTCTCTTTCCACTTTAAATCTACTCAGTTCCAGGCTAAACATTTCCCCTTGTTTCTCATATGGCATTTTGTCCATGCCCTTTCCTCAACTTGTCTGTAGTTCAATTTGTCAATGTCACTAGTGAAATATGGCACACAGAGATAAACAATATTCCAGATACGGTCTGACCACTCCTGAGTGTGACAGAACTGTTACCTCCCTGAAAAAGATACTAAACTTTTATCCATTTTTTAAATCCATGTGTATTGCGTGGTTGACTAAAGGTCTTTTCACAGGATTCAGCTTGTGCTGCTGACTTTTTAAAAACTCAAGTTGCAAGCAAGATAATTGTATTTCTTCTTGTTAACTTCCATTTTGTTAGCTCTGGCTAGTTGTTTCAGTTTATTGAGATCTTTTTGAATTCTGTCTTCCAAGAGTATCAGCTCCTCTTAGGTTTGGATGATGGTTCACAGTCTTCCATCTTTCCAGGATGAAGTATTTTTATAGCCTGTCCTTCAAAGGCAGCTGCTTCACCCCCTGGATTATTTAAAAAACCTTTTGGGGACTTGTTACAGTCCTATTATGTCTGAATGATAACTGGAAGAGTCCACAGTAACCGAAGTTTGTATGTACAAGGTAAAGATAATATAGAATAACAGAAAGAATGCTAGGCTTAAAGTCAGAAGACAACTTAAGGTCAAATTCTGACAACACTAATTAGCTCTGAGTTCCTCAGCAAGTCACAACCTCTCTCAGCTTTAGGTTGACTATTTGTATCACACCTCTGCAAGAGACCTCGCGTAAGAGGATTCGGAGAAAGCCCTTTGCATACTCAGTATGTGAGCTATTGTGTTATATGGAAAACTTTGACACAAGCCGAAGTTGCTGCTTGTGGTTTTGTTTCTAAATTCTTTCCTGCATTCCCAGCATGTGAGCATTAATACCCTATGGCAGCCCTTTTTGGTTGCATCAACACACAGGACTGAAGTCTTCTGAGACATCTACAACTAAGGATTCTCTTCCTGGATTGTATCTCAGAAGTGTATTTTATAAACTACCATTCACTACATGTTACAAGGTTGCAAAAAATCTTAAGTTGTTAGAGAAGAATTAGAAAATCATCTATCTATTCTTTTGTAGGCTGCCCGATCATTTGCATAATTATGCAAATCTGTACTTATACTAAATACCTGGTTTGTGAAGAAACAAAGAATCCTGCTTTCCCACAAAAGCTAAGATTTAAGACTGAGAAAACCAAAATTAAAAAGGGTGGTTGATTGGAAAGGTGGGGCTTGGGGGAGAGAAGCTGTGATAGAGGACAGGGAAAGATACAACGTTTTTAGATCAGATAAATACTACAAAAATGCTAAACAGCCTTTCACACAGCCAGAAATAAGTGAGTTCAGCTTGGGGCAGGGTGAGATCTGGGGGAGTCAGGGAAATTGGATTCAACCAGAGCTATTACAGGGCATTTGTATGTGCCAATAATCAAAGTTTGAAAAATTGCGCCTCTTGCATGTTACCATCCAGTTAAGGCATTAAGCTTTCACTACTACAAAAAAAGAACCTTTCTGCTTCAGAGAGAAGACTTTAATGGCAATGAAAAAATGCAGATTTCTCTCCCTGTACTGTCATTCTTACATTCTCCTCTATCCATGCGCTCCATTCTCTGAATAAACTTCCCCTTTCTCTTTGAACTTTTCACTTCACAGACTAGCTCCTAACACTCGTAGAAGCCTGGCTTTCCTTTGAAGACACTATCAATCTCTTCACTACCATTCCAACTTCTTGTTGGGCCTCTAGGTGGCGCAGTGAATAAAGTGCAGGGCCTGGAGTCACAAAGACTCATTTTGCTGAGTTCAAATCTGGCCTCAGACATACACTAGCCATATGACCCTGGGCAAGTCACTTAACCCTGATTGCCTCAGTTTCCTCATCTGTAAAATGAACTAGAGAAGGAAATGGCAAACCATTCCAGTATCTTTGCCAAGAAAATCCCCAATGGGGTCATGGAGAGTTGGATACAACTGAAAATGATTCAACAATACCAAAAAAATTCTTGTTGCTATCATTGATTTATCAAACTCCAGAAAACCTTTCAACTCCCTTTAATTACTTCACCATACCACTAAAAGTCTTCCCCTCCACTCTAGCTCTTGTTATTCTCCTTGGTGGCTTGGTGATGATCATGAATTGGTGCTGATCCTTCTCTGATCATTATCTCCTATATTTCTACCTCTCCCACTGGCTCATTCCTGAATCTGTCCAAACCCCTTCTGACTTTATTTTTTCCTTCTTTAGACCTGACCCCGTAGTCAATTATCTCCACAAAGCATGGTCCTTTACTCTAGAATTACTTGCCCCAGTGTCCTTGGTCTATTCCTGGCCTATTAATACCCAACCCTGGCTCACCCTTTCCACCTTTTCCTGAGCCACTAACTGAAGAAATTAAGAATCCTCTTTGTTGACTAGGTAAAATTCATTTCTAAAAATAGACCAAAAAATGATACATTTATACCATGCTTCAAAGTTTATAAAACAATTCATATACAGTATCTCATTGGAGATAACACAATAACACTTCAGGGTGGGTAGAGTATTAACTTATTGTTAAGATTTTTAATTTTAAAAAGGTAAACTGAGGTTCAGAGAAGTTCAGTAACCTGTCCAAAGTAACACAGGAGCAAATGTTTAAGGCAGGAGTTCAACCCAGGGCTTTCTGAATCCTGCTAGGACCTTCTATCCGATACATACACTCTCTCAGCACTGCTGTAACATCAACTCTCCTGGTTCTCACAACAGCCATTGCAAATGTTCTCCACTCCGAGCCCTGAAATCTAAGTGAGGATGACCGAGCCTGAGCTCCCTTCATCCCTTCTTCATACCTGAGTATCTCTATCTTCTTTCCCTTTGGGATGGTCACAGAGGGTGAGGGGGACCAGCAACTTGTGAAACTCGTGCCCTCGATCTAAATTCTGGCCTTGCTCAAATTTCCACTTGAATCTTGTTCTTTCGACCTATTAACACCTCCCCAAAGTCCTTCCCCCTCCTTGCTTCCTTACATCCCACCAATCTTTCTCCTGATCCTTTCTCCTCAGCCTACAAATAAGCTCTGGGATTCTCCATATTAAAAAACAAAAAACCTTCTCAATCCAAATACTCTGTCAAACTATGATCCCACATTTCTCCTCACCTCAAGTAAACAAGTAGAAAGAGTTGCCTATAGCATTGAGGTTTGCACCTCACCTCTGGCCTCCCAAACGAACCACTTTCTTGATGTTAACCTCGCCAAGACCTTTTCTAAGGCCCACTTCAGCACTGGACATTGTGGATCAGCTCCCCTGCACCCCTTCTCATCCCTCTCTCTGGTCTTCTGTAGCGCCAGTTGCTCCTGGTTCGGCTGCCAGTGGTTCACCATTCTTTCTGCTTCTGGTATTAGTTGGTCTTCCTCCTCCTGACTTTCAAACGTTGGCTGCTCTCAAGTCGCTGTCTTCAGATTTCTCTCTACAAATATAATTATTCTCCCAGGGAAATCTCAAGTCATAGATTTATCCCAATGAGTACTTTAATCTCCTGGGAGCACCACTATTGGATTTCCAATTAGCTAGGGAAGATTTCTACTTGATCCTATCAATACCTCAAATCAACAGGTCCAGAACTGAATTTAGCCTCTTTCCCTTAAAATCTGCCCCTCTCCCTATTCTTCCTATTTGGGTAGAGGGTGTCACTAGTCTTCTAGTTACACAAGATTAAAATATTAGACTCATCTTTTATTCTCCCTTCTCCTTTACTTTCCAAATCCTATTCACTTTATCTCCCTAATATTTCCACCAACCATGTCCCCTTTTCTCATCTTCATTCTTATCCCCATCATTAGGGTCTTCAGCTAGGGACTACTGCATTAGCCTCTAAGCGGCTTCCCTGCTTCTGGTGGTCTCCCTTCTCTAAGCCTTTCCTCACAGAGCTGCCCAACTCTTCCTACTACATAGGTCTATGCATTGACTTTCTCAAAAGTAATCCGAGCCTGGCACTGAAAATCTTCCCCAACCTACTTTTGACCTACTCTCCTTGCAATCCAATTTTTTTTTTTTTTTTTTGCCAAACTGGGCTACTGGTTATTTTATATCTTGCCTTGCTGTTTCCTATCTCCTTTATAACTGGCTATACATTCTATATCCTGACTACCATACAATTGATATAGTATATTGAAATATTTCAAGATCCAGCTTCAAGGCCTTGAATACCAACCCTTCCATAAAGCTTTAGCCTTATATTTTCTTCTGGTGGAGGTGATCTTTCTTTAAATTAATTCATAGAACTATGTCTAGATCTTGCCTTTGCCCTTATCACATTCTACCACCATAAATATATCTAATATATTTATTAGACCATAAGCTCCTTGAGAATAGGGGCTATTTTAATCTTTGAATTCTCGGGGTCTTGGTATCTATGGAAGTGAATTAAATTACTTTCAACTAGGAATTTAACAGCATCTATGGCCAAGGTATTCATCACACTGAGGGAAAATAGAAAGTACTATTTCTAAGGCTGACTATTTCTTATACTCAAATTTCACACTTATGCTCTGAACCTGTAATTATTTATCTACTGTAGTAAAAGTTTCCTGTTTGTATTTAAGAAACCTGGCCTGAAGATGTACTGTCATGCTCATTTACCATAAGGAAGGGGAATGGAAATAAGGAAGGGCTATGCTCCTACGGCCGTAAATCACAAGGATGAAGTCAGAGCCTGAGTGTGTCAGTCAGGTACTGTGCTAACACACACAGTTTACGTTATTTTCCTCTTAGGTCACACATATCATAGCTCTGGAGTTGAAAGAGACCTGAAAGGCCATCGAGTCTAACCCCTTCATTTTAGAGAGAAGGAAATTGAGGCCCCAAGGTCACACAAGTAGTAATAGTCAGAGATGGGAACTGAACTTAAATTTTGCCTTTAGAGATACTGCTCTTTCTACAGTACTATGGGGTCTTCCTTACATACTTGTATTACTTGACACTTGCCCACACTGAAGTTCACTTGACACTTTTCTGCCTACTCACAGAACTTTTGAGAGATCTTCCTACTGTTTTCCTAGTATATTCACCATTTTCACTATCTGAAAGAGTCAAGTGTCCTTGGCAGTCTTGCAAATTTCAACATGTATTCCATTTTCAGTATGAAAATGGGTAATTACTACTTCCTGGGGCACTACCACCTCCCAATTGGTAAATGAATACTTTTTGGAGAGACAGTAATTACCCTGATGTTAGGTTTCCCATAGTTAAGTTCTCTGAAAATGGAAGAATATATCCGAAGGTCTCTACCATAAGTTAGGATTTTTTCCCCTACAATCACCTTTGCTGTACAGCCTTTGGTGTCATGGTTTTGTAGTACATCCCTAAGCTTTAACTACTAATATCATGGAGAAGAACCATACTCTCACACCCCACATCCCGTGGCATCACTAAGTCAGTACATAGACCATAAGAATCACAGACTGGAGTTAGGAGGTTTTATTCCATTCCACCCTTTTCCCAAATGATCAATCCTGACTTTAACATTGCTGAAAATTGGTCATATTGATCCTGTTTTTAGACCTGCAATAACCAAAAGGTCAATTACCCTCCAAGTTACCCCTTCTAGATCTGGACAGCTCTAATTCTTAGGATGTTTTTCCTTGTGTAGAGACAAAATCCGACTCCACTAACTTCTTACCACTGGACCTAGTTCTCTCTTTTTTTATAAAACAGACCTCCAAAGAGCTATTACTATCTCTCCTAGGCCTTCCTTTCTCTTCCCCAGTTTCTTCATCTCATTCTCATGTGGCAGAGTTTCAACTGCCTTTACCATTCCGTTTGTCCTCCAGTTGGTCAATGTCCCTTCCAAATGTGGTACCCAGAATCGTACAGAACACTTCAGGTGTGGTCTGACTAGGCCAGAGTACAAAGGAACTACCATCTCCTTGACTCTGGATGCACTACCTTTTATCAATTTAATCTAAGATTACATTAACTTCTTCTGCTGCCACTTTACAGTGCTGCTTCATATTGAGTTTACAATTCATTAAAATGCCCAGGTCTCTTTTATATGAACATCCAGCGCCATCTCTTTCACCCTGTACTTGAATGGTGTTTAATTTTTTTAAAATACAAATTCAGGACTTTACATTCATTCCTACTTAGGAATATCTTCACTATATAATCCCAATTTCCTTCTATCTTAATTTAATTCAATTTGTTTAACTATTTCTATCAACTTCATATCATCTGAATTTTTTTAGAAAATATATGCCACTTTTGCCATAATCCAAGTCAGTGATGAGGAATAGGGGCAAGGGCAGATCCCTGGAGTAGGGGACTCCAATAGGGAACCACTGTTCAGCATGGTCTACCAAATTATATATATATATATATATATATATATATATATATATGTGTGTGTGTGTGTGTGTGTGTGTATATATATGTATGTATGTATGCCACTCAGTAAACTCATTCTGAACCAACCTACTGAACTATCACCTAGTCCACATCTCTCCATCTTGCCCACAAGGATATCATGAGAGACTGGGTTAAATGTCTTGCTGAAATCCAGATCTACTCTGTCCACTGCATTCCCCTGATCAACTAGTATAGTAACCCTGTCATAAGAGGAAATGGGTTTAGCATCCCTAGTTCCTAATGAACTCATACAGGTTTATTACCTATTCCCTAAGAGTTCAAAAATCCTGTCCTTTTAGTACTTTGTTCTAGAATTTTCCCTAAATTAATATCAAGTTCATTGGCTTCTGATTTGAAGTATCCATCTTCTTTCAGGTTTTGAATAGCAGGGCAATGTTTGATGGCTATCTCCATTCCCTTGGCATCCTCCCACCCCCACCTCCCTTTTCTTTGTTCTTTCAATCACTAAGAAGAGTTTGGCAGCCACATTTGCAAGTTATTTCAACACCTGGTATCCATTTTCAGCAGCCAGCCATTAGCATTATACTATAGTGCTAGTGAGGGCCTCTGAACCTTAGCTTACCCATCTATAAAACCACTCACATATGAAACAACTTGTCTCATAAAAGGTTGTTATAAAGTTCAAATGAGATAACATTTGTGAGAATGTTTTGATAGCTGTAAAACACATATAAATGCACGGTAGTACTGTGTTGTCGTTATTATTGTTTCTAAAATACATTAGGAAGGGGGAAAGAGTGAGAACAAGAGTGGGACAGAAAGATAAAGACAGAAATGGCAGGAAGTGGGGAGGAGAGGACTTGTTTATTCTTCACTGATATACTCCGAGCAAGAGTCCCAGGTAGAGGAAGAATAGATGTTCCTATCACTTGGGGCTTGAAAATAACAGAATTAGGAACTGAATTTGTCCTGCTAACCCAGTGTCAGTGAGAAGTAATGTGGCACAAAAGAAAGAGAGCTGGCTTCATTGTTAAGAAGACCCAAGTTCAAGTCCACCTCTGACACACATACTGGCTGATGACCCTGAGTAAGACATTCAACCTCTCTGGGTGTACCCAAAGCAATTAAACAGTTATAGTTATGGTCTTAAGCAAGACTATAAACTGCAGGGTAGGTATGGATTTGTATTGGTAGAAAGAATTTCCTCATTAGGCATTTCTTATACTAATGAAATCACAGGTCCAATAAAAAAAAAAAGGCCAGTAACTCAATTAAGAATGACAACAATATTTAACCCAGGAGTAGGGAACCTGTGGCCGTGAGGCCACATACAGCTTTCTAGGTCCTTGGGCCTTGGGTGTGGCCTTTTGACTGAGTCCAAGTTTTACAGAACAAATCCTTTTATTAAGGAGATTTGTTCTGTGAAGTTTGGATTCAGTCAAAGGGCTGCCCTTGAGGACCTAGAGGGCCACATGTGGCAAATACTATTGGTCTCGGAGGGCTAATACTGAAACAACACACGTACTGTTTGCTAGTTTACAACATGGCTCTGAATATGGCTTTGGATATAACTTGTGATGTTTAGAAATAGTTCTTTTCTTGTTGAAGTGTTGCTGTGTTTCATTATCACACCATAAATCCACCTAGTTTACTCACAAAGGATAGTACATTTGTATTTCATCATCTTGAAAACTCAAAACATATCTGCAGTATTTATGCCCAGATGTCTCTTGGCCTCATGGCTATGCTGGCCAAATGAGGTAGAGGACAATAAGGAGCGTGAAAGCTCGTATCCATGTGCATGTTGCGGGCAAAGCAAGCATGCCCACACTGGGGTTCTCACCACTGCCTCGTTCTCTGGAGCAGACTGATTTGACATTGTGTGACGGTTGTCGTGGGTCCAAGAAGGAAACATGAGCTTGGGAGCCCACTGCGTACACAGACCACTCATGGCCATAGGCCAGACACACGTTCTCACGACAGTATGGCAGCTTGATGGACAGGAGCTGAAAACCAACAGAAAGAAGATGAACATAGGACCCAAAGAAATGGCAGACAACCCCCGACCCCAACAACTTCAAAGGGCAAGATGATCAGCAGGTGAAAATAGAAACCATCAATGAAATTAACCCATAAAAACTCTTTCTTCTGTGTCTCGAGAGAACCAGAAGAAAAAGTGTGTGATCATCTTTAAGAAATGAAAACAGCTGGATATTGGTGAGAATAAGGCAGGAAAGAAGACAAACCTTAAACCAAACTTTAGAGGAACCTGCTCTCCTACTCAGAACGACTTTTCTCCTCATTATAGGACAAATACAGCAATCTCATTGCCTTTAACCAAGTCATTACATTCAGCAGAACTTCTAGGACAGACTAGACTACAGAAGGCAAATCAAAAGGGCAACGTATGTATGGAAGGATAGGAGAGTAACACATTCTACCCCCTTTTAACCTTCAATAAGAAACTCATTGGAATCTTTCCAGGTTCACTCATTCATTCACATAAATTTTTATGGAGTACCTGTCTAAGTGAAGCACTGTGCTACCATCCCGAAGAACAAAATCTTGTAAACTTGCTAACAGAAAAAGGACTTTTTGAAGTGCTGCTTCTGCCTGAGAAGTAATTACAATACAGAAGCTGCAAGCAGCAAAGAATGTCTGATTATGGAATTAAGAGGAAGATACTATTTCAAATATAAGTGAATTTAATTCATTCTAGAAAAGTTGCATGTAAAATGAATCCATCTTCCCATTGATTTACATTATCATTTCAAAGACATTTTATCTTTATTTGTAATTGATATTCACTTGCCATTGGCTAACACTTTATTTGCCTTCAGCGCCTTAATCAAGTAGTTAATTATTTATAAACACTTAGATTAGGAAGGCTACTATTTAAAAGAAGATAGCAGTGAAATTTTTTGTAATATTAAAGATTATCTTCTAATTGGGCCACTTAACTTCTAGGATTCTCAAAAAGAAGGATACACTTGGATTCAAATGATCCAAAAGTTAAATTCAAGTGGTTTCTACAATTCCCTCAAGCTTAGTTGTAGGCAAAAAGGTACCTAGAGGTTTTCTATAGCTGAGTATGATTAGGAGACTAGGAAAAAGTCATGAAGCACCATGGCTGCAAGGTTAGCTGAGTTTCACACAAAGTTCCAAAGGAAGTACTGTGATCACACCTTGGACAGTGTATGTTCTGCTTTCCAGAGATGAAAGTAGCCATCAAGGGACACTGCTCCAAGCTCCTGGAAGAAAAATGAGAAGCAGGTTAAAGATACCTTGACAACTCATGTTCCATAGGCATTAAAGGCAGAACTGGGTGAGTGGTGCCTAGAACTAGGCAGCCATGATTTCCCATTCTGGTCCCTCCACCTAGTCTCACCCCTTATTAAGGTTTTTGCTTCACTGTGGAGAGGTAATGTGGCATAAGAGAAAGAGAGTTGGGCTTGGCGAGGTCAAGAAAAATGGATTTGAATCACAGGTCTGTGACTATGGGCAAAACACATTTACCTCTGAGTCTCAGTCTTCTCATTTAGAAAATAAGGATAGCAATAATGATATATTTGATGATACAATATATATACAATATTATATTATATATGGCACATACTTATTATATATTATATATTAACATCTCTCTTTAAGATGTGATAGGGTAAGAACATTTTGTAAACTTTTCAGTGCTACAGAAATGTTATAATAACAATAATTATTATCACTACTGACTGCTTGATGCCCACTTTTGAAGACCTTTGTTCTTCTTATGATTCCTCTAGCTTTGTCTTGTTACCTCTACTTTATTTCACACTTCTGATTTGGAAGATCCACATCAACTTTGGAGTGTAAGTCATCAATCAGAGAAGGAAACAGAATAAGGCAACTGACGTTTTTAGGGTCAGTGATGGGGTGCTTGGACCCCAATTCTAAAGTCACATTTCTCCCTAGCCTCAAAACACTATCCCAGGCAGCTTCTCCCCAGCCCAAGGACACAACTGTTATCTCCCTTCCTGATACAGCAGCCAGCTGCCCCCAAACAACTTATTAGTCTGAACTGACTGAACTGGCTGTGCACTGGGTCATAACGACATTTACTACTCACTGACCAATAATATGTATCCTAGACTTAGACGTTTGTATACTCCTTTACATTTATCTTGTCTAACAAGACATTGATGAGAGCAACCTGGTATTTCTGAGCCAGCCCTGACTGCTGGCTGACTTAGTGATGTTTCAGGCCTAAAATCACACCTCCATGTAGCTTCCCCTTGGGCTATTTCCTGATGAACTAGGTAAAATACCTGTGCAGTAGATACCAAAAGTGCATGTTCCTTTAAGAACTGACCACTCTTAACCACTCCCTAATCCCACCCCAAACACCTATTTGTGTTTTGTTTGGCACATGTTTGCTGGAGAATATCCTATATAAACTTTACCTGTCCCTCTTTAAGACTGCAGGTTCCCTAAGAACTCCTGCCTGCTGAAAAGCGTAATAAATCTTTATCTTGACCTCAACAATGCTTGAGCCCGTGAATTCCTTCCAGGCAGCCTGCCCCTGGTCTTTGTGAGTGGTCTCACCACACCCCTCATCAACAGTAATAATAAAATATTACTGTGAAAATCTGTCTAAGAATAGACTATAGCATTAGCGAGAGCTTATATCCACAGCAGGTAAACGAATCATCAATAAAACAAGCTTGTACAGGTACATCAGTAAGTCCCAGGACTCTGGGAAGACAGGCACAAACTGTCTAAGGCAGGGACTGCCTCAGGGAAATGGCAGAAGTACCAAGACAAGTCTTATTGCTGATCTGTGTACTATTTCCGCTGTTCCCACCTCTCCAGGCTGGACTTAGAACTTTATTATTATTTCTGGCAAATACTTCTCTTCACTTTAGGGAGAAGCAACCAAATCGGGCCCTGCTGGGAACCCAGAAAGACCCAAGTTACTTGATTAGTACTGACTCTAGCCCAAGATGTAGATGCATCCTCATCATTGGAAAGTTGCCGAAGCCTACCTTTAGCCTTGTTCACTGAAAGCTGAAGAACAAAGGAAATATTTCCTAAATTGTCGAACAATAATAAAAAGCAAAAACAGACTTCAGTAATTTAAATTTCCCAGCAGCACTGATATATTCCTGTAGTTGTCTACACTGACCCCTGGGTATGCTCCTCAGACCCCTGCACACAGCATGCAAGTGCACGCGCACGCACACACACACACACACACACACACACACACACACACATACATACTCACTTTGTTTTTATTGTTGAAGGCCAGAGCCCGGACCTTGCAGTTGTCAGGATTAGTATTCTCCTTAGGGATGTCTTTTAGGGCCCTATGTGTGATGTGAGCATAAATAGGGACCCGGGATACATTGTGCCTGGCATCGCTTTTGGTCAACACATCTTCTGTCACCTCCCAAAGCCCCATGGAACCATCCCGTGAGCCTGCAGAGGAAACAAGTACTCAGTTTGGACAAACACAAAGCACTGACTAACCTTCCCCTCAACCAAACAGTGGGTTTTACTAGTCCAGTTTTGCAGAAATGAGGACAACTTCCTATCCCCTACCTAAACGTTTCTACTCTTAGAGATTTTGTGATGTACTGGGTAGGTTGCTGCGCATCTGAACTAGCTAGGAATATATGAGTTCAAATCACACCTCAGACACTTCCTAGTTTTGTGACCCACCAGTTTCTTCATTTGTAAAATGAGGTAACAGATTCAATAGCCTCTAAAATATCTCAGTTTTAAATCCTTTGTCCCTTCTCACACTCACCAATATCCTACTAACAGTCTACCAAGAATTCAGAGTGTTGAAATAGGATTAGTTGAGGGCCAGAGTGTTTTAATTTGTGCTGTCATACAAGCCTGATTTCCTGACTGCTTTTTCTTTAGGCCTTGATTTTGTGCTAATTCTTATAAATAGCTAGTCTGGTCTAAATCAGAAACACCAAAGGAGAAAACCAATAACATCGGTGAGTCTCATACACAGTTCTGTCATACAAATTCACAGCAAGGATCAATGTTAAATGCCTCAGTTCTGAGGGAACAGGAATACCTACAGAACACAAAGCTGATGTGGAAAAGAAAGGCCAGGTGTGGGACACAGAATAAAAGAAACAGCCTCTGAGGGAGGTGAGAAACTATTACTCTGAATGATGAGGCCCTAGAAAAGTTCTGATTCATTTTCATTTTGAGAGCCTCAATTCTAGTGACAGGTAGCATAATGATCAATCAGTTTGGAGTCCCCAGGTCTCCAGTTTGAATCCTGACTGAGACATGTACATGGGTACAAGTCACAACCTCTGGGATCCTCAGGTTCCTCATCTGCATAAAGGTGATGATACTTAAATACTAGTCACCTAACAGGGATACTGTTAAGACAATTCCTTGTAAGCTACAATATGCATTGCAAGTGTGAGTTGTTTGATACTTAGGGGTAACAAAATATCTTACATTTAAAAGACTGCACTAAGAAATTGTTTTTGAAATAAAAGCCTTTTATTTCAAGGAGTAAACTACCTTACAGATTTTTAACTTAACACAGCCAAAACCAGGAATGTGGCAAAGGAAAATGTCAACAAGGCTTACTTTTTCCTACTCGAGACTCTTACGGAACTATTAACACCATCGCCATCTTTATTGTCTTTTCATAGAATGCGGCCACATCTGATTCACCGTTTACTTTAGATTATTTTTCCAGCTGCTGAGATGGACACACATTTATTCATTCTCACTCAGACCCATCATGTGACCATCAGCACAGGATTAGTGCCACAGTTCTGCATTATTCCATGGCTATGAAATGTCTTCCAATTCTCCTTGCTACGCTTACAGTGTTTTGTAAAAGTAAATGGTTCTCTTTTTGCTTGTCTACTCTTTCAGTCTTCTTTGCAGGTATCTTCCATCTACTCTTTGGTATCCCCAAAGAGTCAGGCCTAGGATGTCTTCTTTTTATATCTTGCTCATCTTATCAACTTTACCCAGATGATGCACCAAACTATACATCCAACCCTAACCTCTCTCCTGAATTTTAATCTTGCGTAGTCAATCTCCTGCTAGACATTTCTAATTTGATGATGGCATCTTAAACTCAACATAACACAAACTGAATTCATTATGTTTCTTGCTAAACTGGACCCTCCTCCAAAGTTTTCTTATTTCTCTAATAGTTATTTATCATCCTTCCACCCATCCACTTTCATAACCTCAGATTTAACTTTGACTCTTCCTTCATCCCCATGTACATCAGTAGTCAAGCATTATGGAGGAGTTCATTACCACACCCTTCACACCCACCCGCTTCTCTACACTCACACAGTCTGAGCTTTAGTTCAGACTTTCATGGTCTCCTAATTGGTATCCTGGTTCTATTCTCAAATCCTTCCCAAATCCATCCAAAAGGAGTTGCCAAAATAGTCTAAGGCATGGGCTTGACTGTTTAGTCTCCTCCTTCTTACTGGCCTTCTCTTGCCTCTTGGCGGTCTCCCCAGCTTTTCATTCAAAGTCCTCTATAACCTGGCTCCAGCCTATCTTTCTAGATGAATTTAATAGTATTCTCCTCCCTTAACTCTATGTTCTACCTTAAGAGGCCTACTAGGTATTCTGTAAACTCTACACCACAATCTGTTCCACATGCATGGAACATAGTCCCCTGCATCTTACCTCTGTCTCTTAGACTCTATATTCATTCAAAGACTAACTCAAGGACCACTTCCCTATGTAAGGTAGCTTCACCTCCCCCAGTTAGAGATCTCTACCTTCTCAAAGTAACATGCTTTTATTCAACTGCCTAAAAAAAGTAAACCTCCAAGAGGATAGAAAATCCCCAGTCAAAAAATATTTAATTTTTGTCTTTGTATTCTTAGTGCCTAGTACTGTACCCCATACAGAAGCACTCCAAGCAATCAGTTGACAAGTACTTAAAATATGACAATATTTCTATTCTACTTGCTGCCTTTTGTCTTTGTATCCCCAAACAGTACTTGCCCTAAGAGGGTTACATTCTATTGGATGAGGGAAACAGCACATACACATGTAGGTATATATAAAATATATGCAAGATAATTTTGGAGAGGGAAGGCACTAACAGTCATAGAGATTAGGTTTATGTAGTAATGTATAATAAAGCTTGAAAATGTAGGGTGGAATTAAATTTCGAAAGGTCTTAAATACCAAAAAGGTGCTTGTAC
Source organism: Bettongia penicillata ogilbyi (assembly GCA_023548195.1). Lineage (NCBI taxonomy): Eukaryota > Metazoa > Chordata > Mammalia > Diprotodontia > Potoroidae > Bettongia > Bettongia penicillata. The sequence goes on from JAJHZJ010000202.1 coordinate 2,309,617, forward strand.
TTGATGCTAAAGGTTAAGAGGGAGTTACTTAATTGAGTAGAGGATTGGCATGGTCAGACCAGTGCTTTAGGAAAATCACTCCAGCAGTTTTGTGGAAGATACATTTGAGAGGGCAGAGCCTTGAGGCAGAGACTACTGAGTCCAGGTGAGGGCCTGAACTAAGCTGATGAGCTAGTGATTAGAGAGAACAGGACAGATGTGAGAGATATTGTGGATGTAGAATTAAGAAGACTTGGAAGTTGCTGGATTGTAGGATAAGGGAGAATGAGGAGCTGAGGATGACTAGGAGGACATAAAATTGGTATTCAGGTAGCATCCTAAATAAGCTTCATGTCACTTTCCTTCCTTAGGGATAAAGACAATGAAATTCACCTCCTAGTCACCTTAAGTGACATCCTTAGGTGCTACTGTTCTCACCTTAGCACCTAGGTTTGGAAGAGACACAGGAAGGCAAATGATATTTAAGAAAAATGCAAGAAATCAATAACTCAGCCCTTGGTAGGTCTTAGCCTCAGGTAGGATCCCAAAGGGAGACTAGGATTCTTGTATTTGTGCCTATACTTCTTAGTAATCTGGTATAGAACCAGGTCAGTGGTTACTGCCAAACTCAAATGAAAATGTTACTCCTGGCTAAAAAAAATGTATGTAGGATTGTGAACAGAAAGATGAAGTTCTGGGGATCCTTTGCTTCCCTTTTTTGAGTTTGCTGCTGGCAATATTAAAATAAATACTTGACTAAAACATTTTCTCTATAAGTACAACTTCTTTCAAATGCCAGAGCCTGAAAATCGCATAGCCCTAGATTCTCTCCTATATTTAAATCCACTTTTAAAAAAATCCTGCAGCTTCCTGAAATAAAAAATCTTGTCATACAACCAAGGAAAAGAGTAAAGAACTGATCCAAAGAGAATCTTCTTTCCAGTCTCATTGTACCCTTTTCCTTCCTCTTTGCCAACCCCTCTGTCTGAGCTCCAGCCAAGCCAACCTTTCCCTTGTTCCTCCCAGGCAGTGCTCCACTTTTCCTATCTTGTCTTTGCACTGACTCCCCAATTTTCCAGGAATGCACTCCCTCCTCATGTTCACTTCAGAGAAGGCTGCTCTTCAAATGCAGTCAAGCACCATCTTCTGCATGAAGCCTTCCTTGATCCTCTCAAATTCCCTTGTATTTACCTAGTTTGTATTTATTTGTACTTTTTCTGTATATAATGACATAGGTCCTTGCAGCCATTAGAATATAAGCACCTTATAAGCTGGAAGGGTTTCACCCACTGTATTTTGTGTCCCACGGGACTTGGCACACAGCAGATATTTAATAAGTACTCGGTGACTCACTCAAGTCTTTTGGATCCCACTCCTATATATTCTTTATTGCCTCTACCATTGATAATCCTACTCAAAAATGACTCTAAGGAAAATGTGCAGAATACATCCTACCACTTTAGGCCTCTAAGCTTTTGGAATCAAGCATTCTGTAGTTTTTGTCAAATGTGTGATGGGACTCCCTTGGCCAGAAAGTTCCAGAAGATCTTACAACATAGAAAATAATCTTAGAATATGGTAACTTTACCAGAAACTGCCATGGTATCGCTGATCCATGCAATAGAGAATATCCAGTCTTTGTGTCCATCCTTGAAGCAGGGGAGAGAAGAAAAGAAAATCATTGAGGAAAATAAGGCTCATCACACTGATCCCATTATTTTGAGTCTCTGAGTCAGCAAAATAAAACCTACAAATCAATCTGCTAAAATGGCAGCAAAACACATCTGCAAAAATGATAAATGTAATAACATTCTTAGCAATGGGGGCTGACGCAAACATCTCCATATCTCTCCTGAAGCTGAGAGGAAATCAATTCTCTGAAGTAAATGGAGGTGTCTGGGAATCAGTAAATGAGTTCAGCTGGCATTTATCTCAAGTCTTTGTTTGATTCTCCCTTACATATTCCCAGGAGAAGTGTTCATGTTTCCTAAGCAAAAACATAATAACAAAACAAAGTACAATGCTAATAGCCTCATTATTCAGAATTAATTATTTACCTTGACTAGAGATGTGTGGTTCACAAAACTCTGGTTGAGAATGTAGAACCAAATTAAAATGTAATTGGGAAATGTTTAACAAAATAAACAAAATTATGGTACAATATAGATAATGATAATTTGTGATTTTCTAAGTCTTATGTGGCCTATAGGAATCTGTTTCTATTTGAGTCTGACACCACTGATCTTGACTATCACTGCATTAATAATTGTTTCCATTTATATTAATACTATATTTGCTTACTTAACGCAGAAATTTGCCTCACATTTGGATCTTTTATTTCTTGGGATAAGCAAAGTTAAAAATAGCAAGATTATTAATAAAAGCTATCATCCCATCTAAATTCTGACATGTCTGTATGACCAAGAATGACCTCATCTTCTTGAAGGGTTCTTAACACTGTTTTTAGATTTAATTTCTGGTCCCAGAACTTTTTGAGGATCAAGTTAGTGTTTTAAATGGGATAGGATGGGGAACTTTCCAGAAAACTCAGTGAAAAGTGGAGAGAGTGCTGCCCCAGCTCCACACAAAAGAACTCACCCCATCTTAATTTTCTTTTTTTTCCATTTGCTTCCCCCTAAATTCTATATAATTCACTGGAAGTCCCTTTTCCACCCTCAGACACTGACATTTTGACAGTGGCATATCCTAAGCGTGGCTCTCTGACCATAGGAAATGGGGTAGAAAGAGGTATTATGATGTTTTTTGGAGTAAAACCCAATGTCTCCCAGAAAGACCTAAAAAAGTTATATATGAAGCTATCCTTGACAAATCACCTACATAAGAATTCAAATGAAGGAGAAAACTTCACATAATTCTCAGCTTATGAAGTACTTTCTGATGCAAAGAAAAAAGACTTATATGACAAAGGTGGAGAAGAAGCTATTAAAGAGGGTGGTTCTGGTTGTGGCTTTGGTTTTCCGATCAAAATATTTTATGTTTTTTGGAGGAGGTGGAAAAAGGAAAAGGAAAACAGAGGTAAAAATGTTGTTAATCAGTTGCCAGTGACCTTAGAAGATTTATATAATGGTACAACAAGAAAGCTGGCTTTGCAAAAGAACTTGATTTGCGATAAATGTGAAGGACAGAGTGGTAAGAATGCTGTACCAAATGCAGAGATACTAGAATGCAAATAAAAATTCATCAGAAAGGACCTGTTCAATTAATTTGCATGGAATGCCAAGGGCATAGAGAATAAGTCAGTCTTAAAGACAGATTTAAATGCTGCAGTGGAAGGAAAACTGCTCAAGAGAAAAAGATTCTGGAGGTTCATAATGACGAGGGCAGTGAAGATGGTCAGAAGATAACATTTCATAATGAAGGTGACCAGCGGCCAGAGCTTGAACCAAGAGACATTACGACTGCTTTGGATCACAAGTACCACACTCTACTAACATGATGAGTTGAGGACCCTTTCATATGTACAGATGTGTTCCAATTCATTGAACCGCTGTGTAGCTTTCGGAAATCAATGCCAACTCTTGACAAAAGACCTATACATTCATTCCTTCTTGCCCTGGTCAGACTGTCAAATGTGTGCTGAATGCAGGCATCTCGATTTATTGCTGACCTTATGAAAAAGGGATTCTAATAAGTGAACTTAAGGTAAACTTTCCAGAGAATGGCTTTCTTTCATCATATAAGTTATCTTTGTTGGAAAAGTTACTGTTTGAAAGAAAGGAAGCAGAGGACACTGAAGAAATGGATTGAGTAGAACTAGTGAACTTTGACTCATCTCAAGATAGAAGATGACGTTACAAAGGGGACTAATGGTGACATTTTTAAGGAGGATGAGTATGAACTGGTGTTCAGCGCCAAACCTCTTAAGGGAGCCAGTGAATATTCTTTGTTGTAATGCTGGCTTTTGTATGCAATAATGCAGTGAAAGACTAGTCATCTTAATACACTCACTACTAGTCACCGTGTTCGTTGTAATATTCAAGTACAGTCATGCTTTGTTATTATGTTGGTGTTAATGAATAAAATCAGTAATATAAAATACTGACTGCAATTTATGATGATCAGAGTGCAAGATAGTTTAACATTGTTAATTATTTCCTTATGGTAAAGAAGCCCCCAAGCATTTTTTCATGATTTGTTTCAAAAACCTTTGTTTCAAAGTATATATTCAGTGGCTTAGGTTGAGATTTAATTCTTAATTGAAAAAAAGTACATGAGCATTTATAATTGTTAAGCTGTGAAATTAAATTTTCTACAGAATTTTTAAAAGAGTAGGATCAAATGAGACAGGTGCCTTTGAAACATTCTTGCTGACTCAAATGCCTCTCACTAGCAGGATGCTATCTTGCTCTAATTTAAGTGTTGTGTGCAGGATTAGATTTGGGATTTGACTTCAGTGCTTTCCGCCTGGTGCCACTGAATCGGTCCTGAAGGACTAAGTTTACCTGGCCTATTAATTCACAATATGAACAAGAAAGTTTTGCTCCCTACAGAAGTAATAAAGAAGTCAGTTTGGCTTAAGCCTGAGTTCTCACAAAATGAGATTTTTAATAAAGATGGGGAAGAGGCAGGAAAGGATAGATAGGAAGAGGAAAGACTGGAGATCAAGGAAGAGGATGGGACACCTTTTTTTGGTCTTAAATTGGAAGGTCAGGAGAAAGCCCCATGCTAAGAAGGCTGCTTAGGGTTAAAGCCAAAATGTGGGAAGAGATGAAAAGAGAGAAGGGGAAAATAACAGTCTTGTAGAATCATAAGGCTGCAGAACCACTAACAAGGCCTTTTTCCTTGTTCTCCCCAGGGAGCTGGGGGACAACTAGGGTAAACTATAACGGATATATATCATCAGTATGGTCATGATACTAGCTTTGCTTAACTGTTTTTCTTGATTACAAGAGAGAGTTTAATTCTGAGAGTGGGTGGAAATGACGGATGTAAAAACAAAATGTATTAATAAAGTCAAGTTGTCTTTTTTTTAAAGGCTACTTTTCTTCCCTTGTGTAGTTCTGTCATTTACTCTGCTAATGCTATCTACTTTGGGAGAGAAAATTGGGAAAACAGAGAAGAGGTTTGCCCCTTATCCAATCACACATTATTTAATAATGTAAATTACATGATACGATGGCTGCATCTTTCTGAGAGGGTACAGAAGCAGATCCATGTTTGAAATTGAATAAATCTCAAAGCTATCAGATTAGCTAAAATGATAAAACGGGAAAATGACAAATGTTGGAAGTGATATGGAAAACTTTGGACACTCATACACTGTTAGTGGAACAGCAACACTGGTCAAAGAACAAGTGTGAAGGACTAAGTTTATTTTGAGTGTTATAAATACTCAAATCAACTTTAAAGGACCTAGGACAGAAAGTGCTATCTACATCCAGAGAAAGAACTGATAAAGAGATGTATATGGTTTTAACATATATGTACACGCATACACATACATACACACATACACGGAAGCACAGAAAATGTATCTTTGAAAATTATGTGGAATATTTATTACATAGCTTTTGTAAAGTAAACAGTATGAAATGAAGATTTATATGGTTTCATATTGAATCCTCCCTTTGTGTTGTCCTACGTAAATAGAAACCGGTTTCTGTCTTTTTCCATTTAAGTTCAAAATGAATTTTAAAAAAGAACTTGAATGGTGCTAGGAAAGGTTATATTTTGCCAAAGTGGCTGACTGCTCCAAGTCTGACCCTGCTAGACAATGAAATGCTGGACATTATTGGGGAGGCTTGGAGACAGAAAACACCCGTACTTAGAATACAATATGTAGCTTTGGTTGCTGTCACATAACAGAGCTGGAGAAAGTACATAAGAACAACCAAAACGATCCGGGGTGAGAGGGCTGGATGAGTTTTTTTTAGAAGAGAACAAAACCCTTTAGATTCTTCAACATGGAGCAATAAGGGAGAGAACAAAACCCTCTAGATTCTTCAACATGGAGCAATAAGGGAGAGAACAAAACCCTTTAGATTCTTCAACATGGAACAATAAGGGAGAGAACAAAACCCTCTAGATTCTTCAACATGGAGCAATAAGGGAGAGAACAAAACCCTTTAGATTCTTCAACATGGAACAATAAGGGAGAGAACAAAACCCTCTAGATTCTTCAACATGGAACAATAAGGGAGAGAACAAAACCCTTTAGATTCTTCAACATGGAGCAATAAGGGAGAGAACAAAACCCTCTAGATTCTTCAACATGGAGCAATAAGGGAGAGAACAAAACCCTCTAGATTCTTCAACATGGAACAATAAGGGAGAGAACAAAACCCTTTAGATTCTTCAACATGGAGCAATAAGGGAGAGAACAAAACCCTCTAGATTCTTCAACATGGAGCAATAAGGGAGAGAACAAAACCCTCTAGATTCTTCAACATGGAGCAATAAGGGAGAGAACAAAACCCTTTAGATTCTTCAACATGGAGCAATAAGGGAGAGAACAAAACCCTCTAGATTCTTCAACATGGAGCAATAAGGGAGAGAACAAAACCCTCTAGATTCTTCAACATGGAACAATAAGGGAGAGAACAAAACCCTCTAGATTCTTCAACATGGAACAATAAGGGAGAGAACAAAACCCTCTAGATTCTTCAACATGGAGCAATAA